>MU394000.1:27638-627638 GCA_022578575.1 Hypoxylon sp. FL0543
TTTTTTCGGCCCGGCGGGCCCACCCCCCCCACCTCCTTTTTTTGGTTTTTGTTTTTTTTTTTTTTTTTTAAAAACCCCCCCCCCCCCCCCCCCCCCCCCAAAACCCCCCTTAAAAGAAAAGGAAGCATATGGAACCATAAGTTAACATTTGCGAAGAATTGTGTCCAAGATTTATATATTTCCTTCTCTACTTTGACTTGCTATACAACTGTGTATTGACACCGTCGCCATCACAGAGGTCTCGATATTATTGTTTCAAGTATGCCTATCAATGTGGTATCATTGGAATAATATATATCTCTCTACAGCCGACGCTATATTCTAAGAGTATCAGACAGTAAAAAGACTGTTATAATGAAGTCACCTGCCCGTTGGTGTTGCTTCAGGACGAATCACGTGATTGACGTAGCTGGGTGCTTGATCATGTGACTCCCAACCCCTATTAATAAGCAGTCGGCCCAAGCGCAACCCCTATTTACAAACAGCTTTGAACACTCTGGCTTCCCTTTTTCCTTATCACTTAAACCCCGTGGAACTCAAGCTGTAAGTACTCCTATAGCAAACTGCTTTTCTGAAAACTCTTTTCGTTTAGCTTTGTCGGGTTTTCTTCGCAACTTTAAATAGAACAGTCATATCGAACAAGCCGATAGCAAATCAGCAAGTGCAATAGACCCTTCCAATGACTACTTCACTTTCGGTCTAGAAGGTGGAGTGAATCAACGTTTAGGCAAGCGCTGTATAGCAAACTGGAAAGCTGTTCACTTCAGCTCCAGTAGAAAAAAAACCCGTCGAACAGACCGGTCTTCCAGTGTTGCCTGCGGTGTGGCGGCCTCAGGAAAAGGGCCTTCCTAGTTTCAACATGATCCATCATACCATTACTCCCAAGCTATTTTATTTTCATGGAATTATATAGCGGCAGCAATCGCGTCTCATCCTGGCCGCCGTGAAAAAAAAAAAAAAAAAAAAAAAAGTCCCCATCTCGTTCGGCCCACATCCGCCGCACCGCCTCCCATGTAAACCGGTTCCCGTCGACCCCGACTTCCTTGAGAGAGGCATGTCGTAATACGCTCTCTACCCAAGCATGGCAACCTCCCTCGCGCTCCCACGTTAGCATGGCTGATACCTGTCGCAGGCTTGGGATAGCGGCCTCCTCTTCAGCCTGCAGGTCGAACATGAAGCGCATCGCCACGCCAATCTTTACCCGCACAACATAGAACTCTTCGGCCAGCTTGCTCTCTTCCGAAATTTTCTTCCTTCCCTGATCAGCCCCTCGAACGAAACGGGCCGGCTAAGATGTGCATCGTCCCCAGTGCGCACCATCAGCACGCCACACTCAGGCGTCAGCTGCTCCAGCCCTGCAGCGACTTTCCAGGCCGGGTCGTGGCCCGGGAACTCCTCAACTGGCCGTACCGGACACTCCATGGGAAACACGTGCTCGTCGGCCACAAGCAACACGGCGCGGAACATATGGCCCAAGGACAAGCCGTGCTCGCACCACGTCCGTGCCGTCCCAGTCGGCGGTGGGAAACCATCACTGGCAGGGTCCTCGCGTCGCAGGCTCACAACCTCGCTCTCGAGAAGCGCCGCCGCCGCGTCGCATAGCCGGCGGTGGGTAGCCACGAGGCCGGGGATGCTCCGCCTCGTAGCCTCACTCTCGAGCATACGCAGCGCCTTAGCGAAGAAGTGGTGCCGCTGAAGGTTTGGTCGCCCGCCATGCAGCGCATGCCATGTGCGGTAAATGTAACAGCCCAGCCGACGGTCCAGGTAGCCGTGGCATTGGCCAGCGGTGTCGGGCTCGGAACCACCGACCACGAAGTACACGGCTGTCTACTTGTTCGCGTAGTCGCGAATATCAAGGGACCAGTGTACGGTGCCCCTGCCTTGATGCTGGGGCACCAGATCCATCACCTGATTGCGAGCCCAGCATATCCTGAACGTCGGGTGCCAGCGCAGCACAAAGGATGCCTCTTCGTGGAAAATGTCTCCGAGGTGGCCCCGGACTAATTCTAGCTCTTCGGGAGTGAGTGGGCGGCATCATTCTGGTTGTAGTTTATGCTATCTGTGTGTTCCGGGCCTGTATACGAGTCTCGAGGCAGCTACAGTAAGCTTCTGCGCGCCACAGAGTTCTAGGAAGATAGGTCGTGGATGGCTTGTAGAAAGCTTATATATCCTGTTAGGGTAGGGCGTGTGTGACGGAGAAGAGAAGCCATATTCGAGCCAGGTGCAATAATACTTTCTAGGTAGAATTCCAGGCTTCATTTAGTCCTGTTGCTTTCAATTTTCCAGCCTCCCAATGATGCATTGCACCACCAAGTCAATTTGAACGGGGCCGTTTAGGACCGAATATCTGCGGGCAACTTTGAAAATGGCTTGCTTTCAGCGGTCTCTCCAGCCCACTTACCGTCCCTTTCGTTGGAAATCATACGAATTCTTGGTCGGCCAACCCAGTGTACCGGAGACATGCGGAACCGCATGATTCCGGACAGGGCCGTTACCAGCACAGGACTTCTCAAATACGATTTCTACAGAAACAAGTAGCAAGCCTCCACTTCATTTGTTCAGAGCGGAAATATGCGCACTTACCCTCAAGGGACGGGAAAGAAACAGCCCGATCGTAGGAAGTCGATACAGAAGCCACACCAGCTTCACGGCCATCCACCACTTCCTACACGATAGGCTACAGGACCTCATTAAATTCCAATGAATAGAGGGGTTCAGGTCCTTTATATTTTCAATTTCCGAATGATTATTTGTCATGGGATCGAAGATGCGTCACAACCTACTATGAATCGATCGCCAACAGACATGCATTAATTAGTATTTAATGTGTAGCGTTACTGTAAGCGAAGCGGATCTGCAGTAGCTGAAACGCGGCGAAGCGGTGTAGCTAACCACTTATGAATCCTAAATGCGCAATACCCTCTTATTCTCGGTACGAGTTAGGTAGGCGCATGATCGGAAATGCTTGGTCGAGACCGACGGTCTGGGAAGTGAGGGCAAACCTCCCTACCTTATTAGCCTTCACTGTGGACAGGGCGACAGGAAGGATTAAGACGAGGTAGATCCCCGCCCAATTAGTTTCAGGAGCTGCTGCGGTATTTTTTTGAGCTTGAAACCAGCTCTCGTGATACAGATTGCTTCATCGGAGAGTCTGTTGGTATTACAATTCAATCCATTATATGACCGCCACCCCCTTTTCCCGGTCGCATAACCTTTCAGCGTACGTCCTTCCTAGACTTGTAGATATTCCTCCTACTGCTAATCGCACCTTGTTATACGCGTATCTCAGAAACATCAATAGGAGCATAACTGACGAAATCACGTATCACAAGATGAGTAACACAAACAAAACCGTCTCGCAGAACCCCGCCGACGAGAAGCAAACTCATACACACCAGGTCGATGCTGTATCCGTGGATGCTTCCCAAGCATTTGATGAACGGCCTGATGATCAAGCCAAGATGACCCAAAGCGTGGCCACAACGGCGACGCCTTACAGACCCTTTCCTTCCATCATGAATGCATTCTATCGTATGTAACACAAGGACCAAACCCAGATCGGAAGACGCTAACGACACGAAAGAATGGAATCTTTCGGGTTTCAAAGTATTTTACCTCTGCGGCCCAGGCGGCGAGCATGAACGCCTTTTTGCCGTCGAACAGCACACAGGATTCAGCTTCAGTGGTCTTTTAGGCGTCCGGCCTGGCATGATACTGGTATGTCAAACTCCATTCACAGAGGACACCGCTGACTTTCGGTAGTAAGCCGCATATTTGATTCCTACTTCTCAAGAGTGTCGTGTTCCTTTGGATATAGATGCGTCAAAGGGAAATATCGACAATCTTACCTTCGAGCGCTAATAGCATATGTTCTATTCTCTTAGATACAATGGAACCTCGACCAAGGATCGCATTCTCGCCGCTGCCGGTGATGGTATGTATCAAAAGTTCTCATTACATGGTTTTCAAGAACCATGGTCCAAGGCACTCGGCTAATTTCTTATAGTAAGTTAGCTGCTTCTGCCGTATGCTTGGGGGGGAAACATATTCTCCGAATTATACGTGCCTAGATTAAGGGAACCTGCGGATAATTGCGAAGAAGCTAGTTCCGAGCGCTGACACGGTTTACTCTACTATCCTAGGAGACACTAGCTGGAGTCCGGCCGTACGCATTCAACCCTAAATCCATCATATTGCTTCCGCCACGTGCCCCAGGCTCAAAGTGCATGGTTCGAGAGGAGATGCGCGCCCGAAGTTCCGGGAGGGAAGTGGTATTCCAATTCTCACTCGAGGTGGGCCAGGGGGAGAAAGCGCGGCGCGAGACATTCGAGTGGAAGAAGATCAAGAAAGCCGAAAAGGACGAAGAGGCCAAACAAGGCGGATTCAAACTCCTACGCGTGAAACCCAGCCCCGTCGCTGAGAGCAGTAGCCGCGCCCGCTCGTCATCGTCGTTGTCGTCGGTGGCAACAGCAGACAGTGGCAGTGATGTCCTCGCCTTGTTTGCTTGGACAAAGACACTGTCTAATCTGAAAAACCCCTTCACTCTTGAACTCAAGGTCGATGGCCTGACTAGTGGACTAGGCGAGACCTGGACCCTCGCGGTTGTGGTCACGGCACTGAGGCTCTGGATGTTACATGCGTAAGAGCCATATTGATACTCCTAATAGAATGGACGTAAACCTAACTTTGTGGCCGCCAGGTACGGAAAAACAAACTGGCCCATTGTCGCTGCGTCGGACAGAATCCGAAAGTAAGCTGTGAGTTTGAGAAAGGGGTGGCGACGGTAGCCAGGAGGAGCTAGGAGGCACTCGAGAATCAGCCAGCTACCCAGCTAGCATTTAGTTAGCCAGTTACCTTCTCGTAATGTCTTTAAAGTTCAGCTATACCATGAGAACGCAACTGTAAGATCATGATGATCATCAAAAAAGTGTGTTATAGAATAGTTGATTGAGTAAGGTTCTAAATATGTGCTTAAAGCATAAAGATAAGGCTAAAAAGGCCTAAAAGCTTTATTAATAATATATAGGTCTATAAAGGCTATAGCTTCCTACAATGCCCCCTTCAAAGAAAGATTATAACATCCTTATTACTATAGCTATTTATATTTATTAATGCAATATAAATTAATGCTTTATTAAAAAAACCCCTATATATACCCCTTTAACATTAAAGATATTAATTTTATCCTTTTCACATTTTATATTTTTAAATTAAATTCTTTCCTTCCTCTCCTAGTTATTATTTTATATACCATTTAGTATATTTTAATCCCAGTCTATTAAACTTAACAAAGAATTATTTTTATATTTTATTAGCTTAAATAATTTGTTGTTAATAGTTTTTAAGTTATATTTTACCTACATAAAAAAAAAGCTAACCAAAGATATCCATTAAAAGCATAAGTTTAAAATAATTAACTAAAATAACATTATAAATACATTAATATTATAGAAAATTAAGTTAATATACTAAATATCCAACACACTTTATAATTTTAAAGGGGTTAATATATTATTATTTAAGTTTTCAACCGAGGATAACAGTAACTAATATATTATACCTTTTATATAAGTGAAATAATACTTTTTAACCAATAGAAAAAAATATTGGTTAATATCATTAGTTATAAAACTTTTTAGCGGTTATTAATATAAATATAATAATATTATAAACAATAATACATACTAACAATAATTAACTACATTTAACATTTTAAATATATAAAATAAAATTTAATATAAAGCCATAAACAACTTTTAATAAATTAACTCCAATGGTTAACAAATAAATAAAATTTATTTTATATTAAAGATAAGGGAGATATAATTCCCACTTAATATTATCCTCCAAACTATAAAAATAATAATAAAGCATTAACTTAACATATAAAATATACCTTTCTATCTATCCATTAGTTTATAGGTAATATACGGTAATATAAAATAGCTTAAAACCTTAAAGTTTTTAAAATTTTTTCCAAAAGTCTGCCAGGAATTTCAGGTTTCTATTAGAAATCAATATTTTAAAAAAGCCCTAGTTTATATACAACAAAGCATTAAAAAAAGCTTCTACCTATTGTTCAATAATCCAATCATAACAACTAAAGAATAAATTAACTATCTTAAAGAATTTACAAACATAAATACTAAAAGTATTCCATTTACCAAATAATTCTAACAACCCAAATACAATATCTATCATAATAGTATAAAATAAATAAGGTAGGCCTATAATAAATTATATAAAGCTATATAGGCAATAATTTTTTTAACATATTATTATATATTCTAGGTATAAACATAAATATTAACTAAATTTCTTTTAGTTAATAATAAACTAAAGCAAATAATCTTAAAGATAATTAAGGCTAAGGTAACTTAAGCTATATAAGTATTTGAAAATTTTAAGAAAATATATACATAAAACATAAAGTTTATTTAATGTTTTAGACTTTTTTTATAAAAGATTATTACAAAGGTGGTATAAAAGCTTTATGGTATTATTTTTAAGATAAATATTTACAATAATAATATTAAGTATTAATCTTTATTTAAGGTTTATAAGATATTTTTTATGTATTTTAATTTTAAATTAAGGTTTAAGTTAAATAAGCAATATACCTTTAAAAAAAGGCTAGATGTTTATTTAATTATTAAGGCTATAAGTAGCTAAATGAATGGCTAATAATACATTTTTAAATAATAGTTATAGGTTAATATTTACTTTAACAAATAGTGATTAATATTTATTTATATTGTTAAGGAAAATATTAAGGCTTTTAGGTATGTTAATGTTTTAATTTATTATAAATGTTTAAAGTTTTAATAAGGTGTTAGGTATAATATGTAACTTACCCGGCTTATAAAAGATTAAGATTTTAAATTTATTAATATACTTAAAAGCGTGAATAAAATATAAGTTTTTATTACTAAGTGCTATTAAGTTAATAAGGTTAATATATTTAGTTATTTTAAGAATAGCTTTATGGTTAATAAATATAATAATACTTAATTTAATAATAATAATTTAATGCTTATTCTTTTTTAACATCCACATAAAATTTAAGACTTTTATCTCAATGGGTTAGTAATTTTTCTCAGCATTTAATAACATATGAGATAAAAATATAATAAGCTTTATTACTATCTTAGCTAGGTATATAAAAACCTTACTATTTTTTATAATTTTTAACAGGGCTTTATTTTTAATATAATAAATAATTACTTTAATCTTATCTTTAAATATATTAAAGTTAATAAATAATATACGCTTAGGATTAAAATAAGCAAGCATAATATGTTTTATAAGCATGTTTTTAATACCCTTAAAAAATGTAAGCTTAGTATTTATAAGCTTAAGGATTGTTATATTAAAGGCCTAACGCTTTTATTTTTGCTTTAAATTTCCTTAGCGAATATTTAAGTGTAAAAGGAATTGCTTTCACTTTTTAAATAATTTAATTAATTAGGTATACTTAAGGATATTTAAGTATATATAATTTATTAAACCTATAAAATGTTTAAGGTTTTTAAGGGTTTATGGAAATTATAAAGCTAAAATTACTATAAACCACTTTTTAATGGTAAATAACCTAAAGAAATTAACTAAGCATTTAAGAATTATAGCATTAAGAAAGCTAATAAATGATTTAAAGGTGTTAATAGAAATGTTCTTTTATTGTAATATTGTAAATATTTATATAAGATTTTAAATATAATCTTTAAGTGTGGAAAAGGTAATATATATATTATTATAATAGTAGTTTATAGCCTTAACTAGCTTTAGAATTATATCTATTTAATGTTAAATATAAGCGTTGCTATTTTTATAACTTATTATAAAATAGTTAAAAGTAAATTAGCCTTTTATTGTTATAATTATTAAAGCCTAATAAATAAATAAGTATATATATTATTAATAGTAAAATAATATAATGTTTAAAACTATAATAAATAGCATATTGCTAATCTTAATAAGTATTACTTCTTATGATTTTATAGGGTAAGCATTATTTAAGTTTATTTTATTAAATGGCTTTATATTTATAACTATTTATCTTTTTTATATTATTTTAATCTTATTTTTTAAAAATTATAGCTATTTTAATACCTATGTTTATAGTGTAGCTAAGGCTGTTAATGATTTTATCTTAGTTTTAGGCTTTAAAATGTTATATTAAACAATAAAAATTAGTATTAAGAATAGGATAAGTTATTATATATAGAATAAGTGTTTTTATTTTATTAACTTAACAGTAGTGTTATTAATAATACTTTAATTTTTATGGTTAATAATGTAATAATGATATTTCTTAGGTATTTGTATTTTTTATTTAGGCTTAAAGTTAAACTTTAATAGTTTTTTTTTAAGAACGTTAGTAAAGCCTTTATTAATAAAGATATTAGCAAATTTTAAAATAATATTATAAAGGTGTTAAAATGCTTAAGGGTTGGAAAAACCTTTATAAATTATAACGCTAATAAGGTGTTTTTTAAAGTTAGGTATATAAGTTATTATAAAATTTATAAATAACCTTATAATATATTATTTTAACTTATTTTTTTAGGTAATTTTTAAATTATTAACTTAACTGCCTTATTATTAGTAATATAAAAGCTATATATGCCTTAGTTTATAAAGATGAAATAACCTATTAATGCATTTTTTATTAGGATAATAAAGCATGGTATGTTATTACAAACGATAATTTAATGTATTTAATTATTTATTAGTAAGGTATAGCATGAAATTTCATTTATAACTAGTTTAAAAAAACAGTTTTATTTAAAATATGCTTTATAAATAATGTCCATATATTAGTATATAAACGTAGGAACTTTTATATTATTTGCTATAAAAATATAAGCGTGGTTTTATAAGCGGTAATTAAGGGTTATAGAAATTAAAATAGTAACTTTACATAACTAAATAATAGTAATTTTTTGTAAAAGAATGATATTAATATATTTAGTATTAAGAATATTAATGCCTATAAATATATAAGCGAGTAAACTTAAAACTAATGTTATTTTATGTAAAAATAATGTAATAGTAGGGCGATTATTTTAAAGGCCTTTAAAATAAAACCTAATAATAGTATATTTTATTATAATAATTTAATTCTTAGTAATGCTTTTAATAAATATTAATAAGGCTTATTATTAAATTTTAGCGAAAGGATAGTATTTTTAAATTTAAGACTTATTTGCTAAAGTTTTAATATAGCTAATATTTTTATAAACATCCTTTTTATATTTAAAATTAATTAATATTATTAGGAATAGCTTAAGGTATATTTATATTTTATATATAAATTTAATGCTAATATTTAGGCTTAAGTTAATGTTTAAGTTAATAATAAAAACCTATAATTTAATTATAGGTAAATAACTAAATAAGTTTATTAAGTTAATATTTGGTATATATTAGTTATTTAAGATTAAGGATATCTTTATATAATTATTTATATAATACATTTCTATAAAAATTAAATTTACTTTAACGATAATATTTGCTTTTTTGTTAAAGTTTAGCTTAGGTTTAGTAAAAAAAATATTAAGCATTAATATTTTAATGTTAAATATTACTAATATATTATAGCTTTTATAAATATATATAAATATATGGTTTTTACTTATAAAGAAGGCTTAATATATTTTGTAAATAATATTTTGCTTTTATGTTTATATGTTAAAATTTGCTATCTTAAAGTTATTTTAATTAATATTGTTAATTTATAGTGGCTTTAAGGTTTTATATTAAGTAAAGTATAAATTAACTTTATTATATTAATAACTTTTTTAATGTTTTTTTTGCTTTTGCTTTTAATAGCTGTTATTATATTGTTAGTATCTATTATTATATATTAAGTTTTATGGGATCTTTTACTAGTCATTAGTTTTGCCTTTATATTATGCTTTTTAAAATTATGGTTTATATAAGGAAGGCTATTTTTAAAAATGCTATTAATTATATTAGGAAGCTTAATTAAGTAAAGGTATATTTTAATATAAAGCTAATAATTAATAGTATGGTTATTATGTTGTTAATGGTGGATGGTATGGTTATTATTTATTATTAGTAAGGTATTAAGTATTATTGGAAAGGTATTAAGTATTGTTATTTTAATATTATTAAAAAGCTTATTATATTAATAGTAAGAATTAAGTATAAAGATTTAGCCTAAAAAATAAGGCTTAGCTATTTTATGGCTATGGTGTTTATTAATAATTTTATGGTGGCTTAAATTTAAGCTACTTTTATAAATAAATTAATATATTAATATAATTTTATATTGGTTTATTAAGGGTGGAATTATTTTACTTATTATAGGTAGTAGGGTTTTATAGCTTTAAGGTAATTAATACTTTTTTTTATAAGATGCTTTTTTAATCATTAAATTAGTTTATAAATTCTTATAGTATTATGGTATTTGTGGGTTTTTTTAGCTATACTTAAATTTTCTATTTAAATATTTTAAAGATATAGTTTAATTGGTTCTTTAGGGAAAGGTTTAGTGCTTTAATATTATAAATGATTTCATTTGTAAAAAAGTGAAGGTGTTATCCTATTTTTATATTATAAATAATAAACTTTTTTATTTTTAAGTTTTATAACACTTAAACTAGCTTAAGCTTAAAATGTTTAATTAGCTGTTTATATAAGTATTTAATATCACCTATATTAATGGTATTTTAATTTTTTTTTAGGAGCTTAGTAAGCCAAAGTTATGTATTATTTTTTATATATTATAACTATATTATTTTGATTAGGTTGTTACTATAAGCTTTGGTAACTTCTTTAAGCTATTTTATAAATGTAAAGATATTAATATAAATTATATATTTGCCTTTAGTAATTATGCCTATATTTAAAAAGTTACTTTTATTTAAGTTAAAATATTTAATTATTTCTAGGGTAAAAGGGTTTATTTTCATTTTTAAAGGATTATCTTCATTATTATTACCATAGTTGTAATTATTATGGTTATTATTCTAGAGTTTATATTCAGCTTATATAAACTCTTAAAACATTACTTTAATATCATTATAAATTAATGCCATAAGTAGTTATAAGTTATTATTTTTATTAGCCATATTGTAAATCTATGCATAACTTAACTTAATTAATAATAATAATATGGATTCTTTACTTTAAACCATAGCTTTTAATGCAAGTCCTAGTGGTGTAAATCTTAGTAGCATAGGTCTTAGTGGTTTAAGTTTTAATAACTTTATTAAACCTGCCTAGGATATAGAATTAATAAGTTTAATAGTTAAAATAGTTGAAAGGTGCTTTATTAAGGCAGTTAAGATAGTTAAAATAGTTAAGCTATATAAAAATTCCTTATTAGCTTTTATATAAATATTTAAGTTTATAGCAAATAATAAGTTAATAAATTATCTTTAGTGTTTTAGGTAGCTGAAGATGTTATCTTTATTTAACTTTTTAGCGTTATAGTATAAGAAATTAGCTATATCACTTTGCTATATTTCTAATTATAAAGCCTTAAAAGCTATAATAAGGCTTTTAAACAAATAATAATTAACTATTAAGGGATTATATAGCGTTGGTTATTACTGGTAGCTTAGTGTTAATAGCTTAAGCTATGGAATTTAAGCAGTATATTATAAAGTTTTAAGATTATTATTTTCATGCTAATAGGACTTTAATAAGCGTAAATGTTTAGCGTTAAAGTTTAATAAACTAATTCTTTTAATATAAAATGGTAAATAAAGGAGTAAGGTAATATTGGAGATAATAATAGATTTTAAGGAAGACTTTTCTTTGTTTAGGTTAAAGTTTAAGGTTAGGGAATATAGCTGTGTAAATTATTTTTACTAATTTTTTAAAAAGGTATTCCTAAATTTAGTTTTTAATTTTACCCACTTAAATGAATATTTAATAATGTTATAACCTTTAAGTTATATTTTAGCTTTAGTAAGTATTATTAAGCTAAATAAAATTATTTATGTATAGTTAAAATTATATAATTTAATAACCTAAGTATTTAAGTGAATAACTTTTAAAAATCTAAGTAATTAACGTGCTAATAATTAAGTTTTTATTATAGCAAATATAGGCTATAGTATTAATTTCTCCTTTATTTTCTTCTTAGCTATAATAAAAGTATATTATTAATTATTTTTAAGTATAGCTAATATAAACATAGGTAAGCTAGTTAAGTATTGTAAACTTAGCTTATCTGGGTGTTAAAGGCTTATTTGCTAGTTTAGCTAGGTGATAATAATAAGAAACAATTAGGCTTAGAAAAGCTATTAGTTTAGGAAATGAGATTTTTTTTTAAAATAGCATATATAAAGCTACCATTTATATAATAGTTATAGAAAAGTTATTAATTATTCATACGATTAACAAGTAGTAACCAATTGTTTACATAATCATCTTAAGGCTTAACTGTAATTTAAGGTAAAATTGCATTAAAAGTAAAGAATAGGAATAATTCTTCAATAGAAATGCTAAAGGAAAGATAACTTTAACTAAAAAATGGAACGAAGTGAAGCTACTAATGTAAGATTATAATAATTATTAAAAAAGTGTGTTATAGAATAGTTAATTAAGTAAGGTTCTAAATGTGTGCCTAAGGCATAAAGATAGGGCTAAGAGGGCCTAGAAGCCCCATTAATAATATATGGGTTTATGAGGGCCGTAGCTTCCTACAGCAACACTGCTGAATTCATCGTCGGGCAAGAGAGTGTTAGGAGCTAGCCCTAGATAGGAAATTCCAATGCCTGAGCAGCACAGGCAGGGCGCTGCCACTCGAGTCTCCAGCACTATGATCCAGGACAGTTAGAGGATAGATACCTAAAACGCGAGATCGGACCCATGCGATCAGCACTATGAGACGCCGTCAATACAAGAATGGCAAGAAAGTAATGATGGCATCCTGCCCATGTCTCCTTTTCCCAATGTCACGAAATAGATCCACCAGACGCCGCTCAGGTACCCAACCGTCAACATGAAAGAAAACACGCGCCCGCGACAAACCTACTTCTGGCTCTTTCAAGTACTCTTCGAAGCCGCACGTACAACCGGGCGCGCCATATGATATAAACCATTCTCTCGGATCTACAAAAAGCTCCCTGGCTAGATGCGCATACTGGAGTGACGGTGTGCTTGCCAGGCGGCGTGCGAATGCTTCCAACATCGGGACCATAACCTCGTTGTTGGGGATCCACCGGAACCGGCGCCATTGCCCATCCTCGTTCATATGTGGCTCTATGGTTCGTGCAAACACCAGAGCGGCCACGGTGTCGGCCTCGGTACCATAGCCAGGTGGGAAGTGCCAAAGCCCCGTGGTGCTGGCCGGTAGTGGCTCGTCGCTTGCAGGTACGTTAAAGCGGTCGTCCACGGAGCCCCTGAAATACCATTTGCCGGAGGGGCTGGCATAGTCGAACTCGACAACTATGTCCTTGATTGACGTCCAATTAGAATGAAGTTGGTCGGGATTGGTAGACCAGAAGGATGCGTCGACCAGACCTTTATAAAAAAGCTGATGTATACTGCTTTCACAAAGTAGACCGTTCAATGACGTGCATAGAAGGTCGTTTGGGCTTCGACCTGTCAGGTCCGGAAGACGTCGATTATGGGGGTAGGTGGGCGGTAACACAACAATATCCACCACCTTCATTTCTGAGGAGAGCTTGAATTTTCCAAGGGCCGCGGCGAAGTCATCACGAAGTCGCTTTCGAAGAGCCGAGAACGGTCCAGGCTCGTCGTAGTGCCAATCTATTCTTGATAGAGCCGGGAATCTGGTAGTAAGCGAGACCAGACTGGCCGGGTTGATCACGCGGCCGTCTTCTGGTGGCGTGAATGAGCGAACACAAGGGACCTGCAGCTCCTCGATTCCCATGAGGTTGATGTATGAGTACCTATAACGTTCATCGAAAATATCCATACGAGTTCCAACGAGAACAGCTGAGCCGTCGTCGCGAGTCGATCTTCTTTGCCCGCCGTCCATCGGCGAGTAAATACCCATAAGAAGTTCAATGTCTAAGTCTGCAGGCCACGTTGCAAGTTCATGAAGTAGGCGAGAGACTGCCTCGCTGGCGACCCTGTCATTTGCCTCTCTATCCTGATCCGTCTCATACTCGGCACACGCGCTGTCGCTGTAAGCCGGCAATACTATGTCAAAATGAAGCACCTTCAGAAATCGACGGCGATTTACGTTTGAGAACTTGGCACTGAATTCAGGAAACTCTGCACTTGTGATGTGTAGTTTCTCGAACGTGACGGGCTCAACTGCGGCTTGCCAAGCACGGGATAAGCTTGCTAGGCCAGGTCGAAACGGTCTTCCGTTGCCATCTAAAGCCTTTGGAAGGAAAGAGACGATATCTACCCTGATCTCTAAGGGAAGTTTGTCCATGGCCGCAGTGGTGATCGCAACTTCGAAGGCAGTTGTGTAAAGAAGAGAGAAGTTCACTCTGTGACGGCATCCCTGGGTGAAATATTTAAAGGGTGCCGGGCTATAAAAGTGCCCAGGGGCTCAGGTGCTGCAGCAGCTGTGTGTTAGGCTGCACCGCACCCTGTCAGCCCGTGAATCAGGACGTGCAAGCTACCATCTATCCACTACCCTTCTGTGCACAACTCATCTCTTAAGCTGCACACTTCCTTAACAGAGAGTTAGGCAGACGAACCAGTGTCGACCAATGAGAGGTGCAGCAATGTGAACTTTTAGTCCCGCAATTAGCACATTGGCAGCGGAGGCGGAACGAAGGTCGATACCCCGGAAGCACTGTCTGGTCGACAAGCTGCCAGCCACTGAACACCAAGTAGATATTAAGAGATATAAGACTGTTGCTATACAGTTCTCTGACTCCATTATAGCCATGACAGCACTGTAAAGCTATATTATTACTCTAAAGCTAAATTTCCACATATATGCAAGGTTCTTGACTGACTAAAGTTCGGTGCCGAGAAGGCCTGTGACGAGTCCATCCATACTTTGAAGAGGATGATGAAGGAACAGAAACCACCCCATAGCCGAAAGTAATACGGAGTTATTTTCATTAAATAATCGTAGACTAGGTCATAAGCGTGCTTAATGGTATTGATGAAAAGAAAGTTGAAGAACTTTGAATGCGTTTCCGGGACGAGAATTTAGAAGATCTAGAAGGTCGCGGAATGAGTTAGACGAGATACTTCAATTGGGCGGCTTCACTACATTATCAGAGGTAGAGAGGAGATATACTAAAAATTTTTGGATTATAAGTGATGAAATTAAGCTAGGAAAGCTATGTAAAGTGGAATATCTTTGTAAGCCATGTAGTCCTCCAATGGTTCACTGCCAGCTAGCTGAGACACACAATCAGGTCATACGGAGAAGACTAGATCTTGAGCCCCTATTCAGAACCAAGCCGCCTTCGCTTATTTACCTTCTTCCTCATTTGGAATCGATTTCTCGCTTGTGGGATTCTGAGGATCAGCAGCGTCCGGGCCGGATTCATTTTCGTGATGGCTCGAACTGGTTGGATCTTCAATGTTCTTACCTTCAGCTACGTTCGCCGTACTAGGCTTCGGGCTACTAGGCGTGTTGATGATTGTCACTGCTTTGGCCACACTGCTGTCAACGACTATGGGAGCCTGGACTTCGTCGTCATCGTCGGAGCCAACCTTGAATAAACCGTCATTAGTCGCGTCGTCTTCAGGGTTGCCCTTGTGCTGTCCAACGGATTCGTTTCCAGAGTTAGTCTGGGACCCATCGGCCTGAGGTTTTGAGCGTGGAGACAGAATGACACCGCTCGCACTGCCTGGTCCCGCACCATCATGCTTGTGCTGCCAATGCCGTACTTCTTTCTTCCAGTTTGTAGAACTGTCAGCCCTAGTAGGGTTTCTATTTGGTGCACTGGAAGCGACATTCTCCTCAAGCTGCCTGAGCTTGCACGCTCGGCCGCGCTGTCGTCTAGAGCGCTTGTGAAGGTATACCAAACAGAGTAGGAGAATTAGGACGAGCACGATGCTACAACATACGATGGCGAAAATAGTACCGCCGTCCAACTGACCTGCGGTTTCCCGTCTAACTTGGCGAACACCGCTGTTGCTCATTCCGCCGAGACGGCCGCTTTCTGTCAAACCTAGCATGGTTAACATTCCCGTATTCTCAGTGCTTCTAGGCTGATTCAAATCTGATGCTAGACCAAACAGCGACCTATCTTATATAACTTGACTCTTAGATGCCAAGCTAGTACATCTCGTATGTTAGGTCTCCAAACAGCCCTATGTCCAAGTTCATTATCACTGCAACAATCATGAATGCCACAATGACTTTCAAAAAGTTGTTAGTTGTGTAAAAAAAGCAGACATATTACTATTCTTTGTCCTTGGCTAATGGAACAACCACATCTCATGACTAGGATACTTCTATCTTTGACAGTCGTACATCTTAGGGAGTCAGATACGTCAAGCAGCTTGGGTGGGTAGGTACCTAGTTGGCTTGATGCTGAATAGGGCTTCTGCCGGCAATCTCAGCTTGGTTAGGTTGTGTAGGTACTGACCTGTGCAATCCAATGACTTCTTCT
The DNA here is from genome assembly GCA_022578575.1 of Hypoxylon sp. FL0543. NCBI lineage: Eukaryota > Fungi > Ascomycota > Sordariomycetes > Xylariales > Hypoxylaceae > Hypoxylon > Hypoxylon sp. FL0543. The sequence goes on from MU394000.1 coordinate 44,177, forward strand.
CCTACCTAGATGAGTCATCTCGAGCAAGCAAAAGAAACCAAATTTAGGTATAAACTCGAATGATCTTCTTTAATGTCCACGTCTAGCCCGTGCAACACGCGAAGAGATTCAATCACTATGGCGCATCAGTGGATAACTGTGCAGACTACGCTGCCATGCGTACCTTTTCCACCAAGCTCGCAGCGCGAACCGCTCAGAACAGAGCGGATGGTGATTCGACGGCTAGACCAGGGTGACCTGATACAATATCACCAGCTGCGCTCACAACCGGAAGCAATGGCCCATACCAGGCTCGGCAGGCCTGACCGCGACCTGGCCGAAACGGTGTCAGCGCTGCAAGAACACCTGCCGCCACACGACAGAGCGACGTTCCGGTTCGGTGCCTTCCTTGCATCCACGGGAGCTCTCGTTGGCGAAGGCGGCGTACATACACTACGTTCCGCAGCTTGCGGCTGGCCTGAAGTTGTATACTATTTCAGACGAGAGGTTCGTGGCCAAGGATATCCGATAGAGTTCCTAAGGGGGTTCCTCGCATTGTGGTGGGCTTTGCCGAGGACCTACATCACTATTCCGGTATTCACTCCTTCAGTCGCATTTGGAAACGGGGCCTTAGTTACGGAGCATCTCGCTGCATATACGGCCGGGGACACAGGAGAAAGTCGACGGGTGCTGGAGGAAGTTGGCTTCGTTGCATACTCGGAATGGACAGAGCCGGATATACGGCTGCACAGACGAGGCCAGCCGTTAAGAGTAGTTGGCTTCGTAACTTGCAAGCGGTAGGAAACATTGAAGCATCAGGAGAGTTCTGTCAATGTGTATGTAGTGTGTGTCCGTTGTATCTGATGGATGGGAAGCCATAAATCAAATCAATGGTAGGCAGCGAAGGCCGGAGATAACGGATCTCGTCGATTGCAGGGGGGAGAAGTACAGAGACATAAGTAAATAGGTACTAACCTAATTCGGTACAGCGGCTGAGCGCGTACGATGCAGGCTGCCGTATACTAACCCGATTAAGTAATCACCTTGATGGGAAGGGAGCTTTGTGACGGTCGCGCAATTTATCTGGATCTGACGTAGAACCCCTCCATTGTATATGAGGTCTGTACCTACCTTTCCAACCCTCCCGTTTACAGCCTTCACTCAAGTATCTTCCACTTTGCACAGCTTCAATATCATTGCAATTGTCTCTTTCCACCTCACCCTAACCTAAGTACCTGTTTCCGATTCTTCCGAAAACATGATACTATATTAATAAAAGCCCATGACTTAGTTCTCCTCCGCCCTTACATCGCGTACAAGCTTTCCAGTACAGTCGAGAGTGAAGAACCTGAGCGACGGTATCATCTGAGGAGTCCACCATGATCGCTGTCTCGTTCCTGTCGCCATGATCCTCAGAACAGTCTCTCGGGCTACTGGCCCTTGCCCGACCTGTCTCGGCTTGAATAGACCCCAATTAGGCGCGTGGCTCTCTTTACCATCGCATGGCGGCGCTCGAGTTTTCGCGACCTCTCAATGCCTCCGACAAAGACCTCACTTGAGCCTCCCCCAAAGCCCAAGTTCGGCCTCCAAGACGCCACTAGCTGCGGCAAGATTTAGTTCGAAAGCCCCCAAGAAGCCAGCCTCAACCCAAAAAGATCCTCTCGCTGCCATCGATAAAAGCGCACAGGAGCAACGGAAGGCAGATTGGGCGATAATGAAAGAGATGGCGCATTATTTATGGCCTAAGGACAGTCTGAGCACAAAGTTGCGCGTGTCGTTAGCCGTCGTACTTCTTGTCGGGGCGAAGGTGTTGAACGTCCAGGTGCCCTTTTATTTCAAGAGCATCGTCGACGCTATGAATATCGATGTAGGCGCGACAGGAGGCACTGCTGCTATGATCGCTGGAAGCATGATACTGGCATACGGCGCAACGAGGATAGGCGCCACTGTATTCCAGGAGTTGCGCAATGCCGTCTTTGCATCAGTGGCGCAGAAGGCGATACGGCGGGTTGCCTGCAACGTCTTCGACCACTTACTGCGCCTAGATCTGAACTTCCATCTCACCAAGCAGACCGGTGGGTTGACAAGAGCTATCGATCGGGGTACCAAGGGCATTAGCTTCCTGCTGACTAGTATGGTCTTTCACATCTTCCCCACCGCGTTAGAGATTGGTATGGTATGCGGGATCTTGACCTGGCAGTATGGTGCGAAATACGCCGCCATCACTGCCATTACCATGACGGCTTATACTGCCTTTACTATCTGGACCACAGCCTGGAGGACGAAATTTCGAAGGCAGGCCAACGCTGCCGATAACAAGGCCTCGACTGTGGCAGTTGATTCCTTAATCAACTACGAGGCGGTGAAATATTTCAACAACGAAAAATTCGAAGTCTCTCGGTACGATAAGGCGCTGCGGGACTACGAAAAGAGCTCCATCAAGGTGCAAACTTCCTTGGCCTTCCTCAATAGCGGCCAGAATATTATTTTCTCGAGTGCCCTGACAGCTATGATGTATCTCGCCGCCAACGGTGTCGCAAGCGGGTCTCTGACAGTTGGTGACTTGGTCATGGTCAACCAGCTCGTTTTCCAGCTCTCTGTTCCGTTGAACTTCCTCGGCTCCGTGTATCGGGAACTCAGGCAATCCCTTCTCGATATGGAGACGCTCTTCAATTTACAGAAGGTGAATGTCTCCATCAAGGAACTCCCTGACGCAAAGCCGCTCCAACTATCCAAAGGAGGCGAGATCAAGTTTGAGCATGTCAACTTCGCCTACCATAAGGACCGTCCCATTCTTCGAGACCTCACAATGACAATACCTGCTGGCAAGAAGGTTGCTATTGTGGGTCCCAGTGGGTGTGGAAAATCCACGCTCCTAAGACTTCTGTTCCGGTATTATGACGTTGAGAACGGGCGCATCCTCATTGACGATCAGGACGTTCGTCACGTTACGTTGGAGTCGTTGCGGAAATCAATTGGCGTAGTTCCGCAAGACACTCCTCTTTTTAACGACACTGTCGAACATAATATCAGATATGGTGATTTGTCCGCGCCTGAATCCCAAGTCATCGCTGCTGCGAAACGTGCTCGTATCCACGACATAATATCGAGCTGGCCCGCTGGATACCATACTAAGGTTGGTGAGAGGGGTATGATGATTAGCGGAGGAGAGAAGCAGCGTCTTGCCGTCTCAAGGCTGCTTCTCAAGGACCCACCGCTCCTCTTCTTCGACGAAGCGACAAGCGCGCTAGATACGCACACGGAACAGGCGCTCATGCAGAATATTAACAGCATCCTGCGAGAAAAGGCGAGGACAAGTGTCTTCGTGGCTCACCGGTTGCGAACCATATACGATGCCGATTTGATCATCGTGTTGAAAGAGGGCAAGGTGGCCGAACAAGGAACGCACAAGGACTTGATTGACCGTGGAGGCCTGTACTCGGAACTCTGGAGCGGTAAGTCTAGCCCAGCGCCCTGGATTCATCTCGTTCGGAATTCCTCTAACATAAGTCTTGCAGCCCAAGAGACCCTGTTCAATTCCAACGGGGAAAGAGAAGTCGTAGTTGGTGACAACGTGGATGATAAAACTGAGACCAACGGTCCAAAGCCCCAATGATAATAAAAGCATTGTGATTTTGAGTCGTCAAAAGATCTGGCTCAACGGGCGGAGTACAGCACCGGTAGTTGGAAACCGTGCGTCACTGTATCCGTATACTAGTATATACGCTCTTCGCGTTTTGACATTCAGGATGGGCTATGCAGTGCCCAATTGGAATGCTATGGCGTAGCAAATCCTGCTGACAACGCCAGAGTGTATCCTATGGTTGAACCATATAAATGAGACTCGGCCAGACAATTCCTACGATATTCGTTGAACCCGTAATGGTGTCAGCATATAGCGCCCGGCAACTCCTTGCCATGACCTGGCTAGATCGTTCATCTATCACAGTGTTGACGTGTCTGACTAGAGGCCGGATGGGAGTGCAGCTTAAGCCTGGACGCAAGTGCCTTTTCTTGATACCATGCATAATCCCTATGTAATTAGTGAAATGTAAAAGCTACCTAGCAATAAGCCAAATGTAGCTGATGTCATAGCGCCCTCGATCGAGCTGAGCTTATCTCGGCACTGCCTCGAGGTCCTAGCTGTTACAAGTTCGCTACTGTGCTCCGGATCTACATGCACAGCACACGCACGCGCATGATATGTAGTAGAGGGCCCACATCATAATCGTGAGGTATATCTTTTCAATCTTGGCCGGTGGCAATGAAGACCTGCTCCAAGAGAGTTTAGATCTTGGCTTTCGAAGTGGCTCAGTTAACCTTCCTATCTTAGCCTCATGGTCTGCGAACGTATGCAAATAATATGAATGCCACCCCGACTCTCGTGGTATTCATAGTGAGCCCTGATCGGGGATATACCTTTTCAGGCAATACGCTATCAGCAGACTATGCGACTCTCGTACCGCTCAAGCGTTGGACGACACTTGTGCTTGTGTCTGAACGCTGCTGTGGCAAGGTCGGTAGAAGAGCACTCACAGACGAACAGTGAATGCTAAGTAGGAGCTAAACTTTTTGCCTTCATGCGTGTATTTATCCTGTTTCGCAGTCGTAATGTCTACCTAACGTTCGTGTTCCTATTTCTCAGTCTTGCTACTTGGAGCCTGAGACTGTCGGTTGCGGAAACGCATCATGACTATCATTAATACATCTTTTCTGTTTTTCTTCGTTGTCTTCATAAGCATCTTCTCTTCAGCTCTCGGACGCCACGAGAGGAGGCAATCAGATTTACCAACCGTAGACTTGGGATACGAGATTCACCAGGGGTCTGTCAACGTAGGTCTACACACTCAATGTCTGCTAGAGTGGTTAGGGGCACATGAACACATGGATCTACGCCTCATATAACAACACCTCCACCAACTCCATCAAAGGTCTCTTATACAACTAACACATCGGAACAGAGCACCGGTAATTACTACATCTTCAGCAACATCCTGTACGCAGAGCAACCGGTCGGCGAGCGACGCTTCCAGAAGCCCGTCGCCATAAGCGGCACGGGCTCGGGACTCAACAATGGGACTAGCAACGGAGACGTGGTGATATGCCCGCAGGCTTACCCGCAATGGGTCATCAACATCATGGCAAGCCGCAGCGGAGTCGACAACGCCACGATGGCTGATTTCCTCAATAACCAAGCCGGTCAGACGGAAGCTTGTCTGCTGCTTGATGTCTACGTGCCGATAGATATTTTCAATCGAGGATCAGCTGCCAAAGGTGGGAAGTCACTATTACATATGGAGGATATGGCAAGACACATACAACTAACAGCTTATGCAATCCGTAGCCCCCGTTTTGGTGTGGATCCATGGAGGTGGTTTTACATTCGGATCCAAAACGCTGTACGGCAGCCCAGCCAGCCTGATCGCTCGATCGCAGCGTAACGGAGGAGATGGCATCATCTTCGTCTCGATTAACTACCGCCTCGGCATGTTCGGCTGGCTAGCCGGCGACGATGTGACCCCGAACCTCGGGCTCTACGACCAGCGGCTGGCGTTAGATTGGGTAGCGAAGTACATCGCTCTATTTGGCGGCAGCCCCGACAAAGTCACGGCCATGGGAGAGAGCGCGGGAGCCGCGAGCATCGTTCATCACATCACCGCTCAGGGAGGAACGGAACCAGCGCCGTTCCAGGCGGCGATCCCGCAATCCCCTGCGTTCCAGTTCAACATCGACTTGGCCGCAGGATATCGCAGGACGTTGAGCGAAGCCTCCAGGCAGGTTGGGGGAACTGTCGATGACGTGGCGGCTCTGCGCAAGCTGCCGGCCGAAACGCTAATATCCATCAACCAAGCAACCGTGACTTCGGCGGATGTCGGCACTTTCGGCTTCGGCCCCGGACCTGACGGTTCGTACGTGACAGACATACCGCAAGTATTGCTATACGAAGGAAAATTCGACAGCGACGTAAACGTGAGTACCTAACCCAGCGTCTCTTTCCACCCTACCTACGCAATAGCCAAAATGTGGGACATCATTGACAGCCAACCCAGCTCCTCATAAGCCATACGTCCAACGAATCCATCCCCTTCCTGCCCCAGAACATCCTCACAGACGATGACGTGCGGTCCTACGTACGCGCCAGTCTACCCGAAGCGTCGGAAAACACCGTTGACGCGCTTCTCACGGACCCGGCGCTGTACCCGGACATCCTCGACGGCAGGTACCCCTGGACGACGCAATTCGAGCGCGCGGCGCGCCTGAGCTCCGACACCGCGTTCGCATGCATAACGCGGCACCTATCGGTAGCACGGGGGAACGACACGCACAATTACATCTTTTCGTACCCGCCGGGGGTGCACGCGACGGACGTGGCGTACGTCTTCTTCAACGGCGACACCACGACGCTTAACAACGGGCTTCCCGTCAATGCCGAGCTGGCGTGGCAGCTGCAGGATTACATCGTCGCTTTCGTGCAGACGGGCGACCCGAACGCGGGTCAAGATACGCCGCTGCGGTTCCCCGTGTACGGATCTGAAGGTAGAGTGCTGGAGCTGGGGTATGATGGGTTTAGGCAGACGATTGATGATTTGAAGAGTGAAAGGTGCACATGGATACTGAAGGCTATGGCTGACGGGAGGCTGTGATCTATGCTGTTACTTCTTTACGAAGTGTAACCCTCGATTATATAAGATAGACAAGGTAGCGTTTATGCCGTGGAAGATAAAGGAAGCTCTTTCTGAGTCGAGCAGATCGAAAGAATCTCGGTCTAACCCGACGTACCAGTAGTGCAAAAGATCGCATTATCGCATAACTGGAAATTCTTAAGACGCCTAAGCCGAATATAAGTCCGTCATCTCGTCTGGTGACATCTTCCAGTTTCAAGTTTTCAAGTTTTCAAGTTCCAATTCCAATCTCAATTTCTGCACTTAATACGCTACTAGGGGCCAGCACATAATTCATGGGTTGCGGCGCCATGTCTCAAGTGGCTGAGTGGTCGGTCACTGCCCTCTGGACTCTACTCGCCGGTCTTCTACTTTATTTCTTCCGGCTGAATCAGCTCCTAAGCGGGACGCCGGATGAGGTCCGGAAGCTGTCGGGTTCGCGCTGGACGCCGAATCAACTCAGGGAAACTTACACGAGGCTGCAAGAGAAGCCAATTGATTACACAGAAAAGCTTCCACCGAAGCTAGAGCGTCGATACATTGTGACCGGCGGTTCGGGTGAGTGAAGTGACCCCCAGGCTTAAGTTTTGTCTCTACGTCCAGGTCTAAACTCGAGCACCCGAATTAGGACTTGTGGGAGGCTTCATCGTACTGCAGCTCTTGGCTCGGGGTAATTCGGCCGAAAGTATCCGCATTATCGATATCCGTAAGACAGAGCGCAATGACATGCGTACGGGCCCGGCCGCCGAAGTTGAATTTGTACAGACGGATATCACGTCGCCTGATTCGGTCGAGGCCGCCTTCGCGCGTCCGTGGCATCCCAGTGTAGCGCATCTACCTCTTACGGTGTTTCATACTGCAGCCGTGATCCTAGCTGCTGAGCGGTCCAAGTATCAGTATGCTTTTCCAGCAGCAGTGAACGTTGATGGCACCAAAAACGTGCTTGAGGCCGCCCGCAAAGCCGGCGCAGACATATTTAGTTCGACGTCATCCGCGTCCATCTCTATTCGACCAGTTGAACCATTTGTCGCGCCTTGGGCGCGCTGGCCCCGAAACTTCTGGCAGGTCTTGGATGTGAGGGACTTCGATGCGCCTTTGAGGGAGCGCGAGGGATATTATGCCAATTATCCCGCTTCAAAGGCGATCGCAGAGAGATTGGTCTGTGGCGCAAACGACAAGGACTTTCGCACCGGCTGCATCCGTCCTGCGAACGGTGTCTATGGGAATCCGACGGATAACACCGTCGGGGACCCGCTGAGTAGGGAAATCCTTCCAACGTGAGTCTCCACTTCGCGAATCGTTTTTGGTTAAGGTGAAAATGCTGATGAGCAATAGCTGGGCGCCCCATATTGTACAGAGTTTTGTGCATGGCGCGAACGTAGCTATTGCGCATCTTCAGCATGAAGCTGTGCTCTCTCGGCCCTGGGTGGAGAGCGCCAGGTCCGCGGGTCGACCGTTCGTGGTTACAGATCCCAACCCGCCAATCACGTATAGTGATCTCTATACTGCGATCGGAACCCTATCAGTACACCCATTCCGGACGATCAACGTACCGCCTGTCGTCATGCTCCTTCTGGCCCACGTAGTCGAGATCTACGCTGATTTGTCCTACAAATACCCGCTTCTACACAAGATTCTACCCGAGCTGAAGGGTGATATCAGACACCTTAAACCGGGCATTTTCTCGATATGCACACACCTTGTTGCATCTAATGACGAGATTGGAAAGCCAGTCTCTCAGGGTGGACTGGGATATACGGGCGTGCTCACCACGCTCGAGGGCATGTCGTTGGAAATACTGGAGTGGAATAAGGAGCATGCGGATGATACCACGTCTAGGAAAGCCTATACGACGTCAATCTCGCTGGCAGAGCAGATACAAAAGCTATGGGCGGTGAGCGGCAGCTCCGTTTCAGGCTGACAGCAATGTGTTGCTTATGACAGTAATTCAAGCGGCTAATGCAAAATGCCGATACTCTTCCTTTCCCTCAATGGTATAATGGTATAATATTAGATGGAAGGGACTGACAAGCGATGGCAGTTCATCGTACTGACCATCATCTGTGCGGTGGCGTTGCATGCATCGAGCGTTGTCGCATTTGGTAAAGTTGATTTATGCGCATATTCGCCAATCCGCACCTGACTCGACTCGCATTCTCTACGTACTCGGTGTGGCAATCGCAGCAGCAGCGATTGCCTTGTTGATCAAAATACTCGAACAATAAAGTTAAACTTTAAGTAGAGGTTCCGGGGTGTATACGCAAGCATCGGACCTTCGGTGCTGTACGCAGTTCCTCTGTGTCACTCCATCGTGTGTGTGTGGGTGTACCGACTTTGTCCTAATCTTGATCTCGTCTAAGATTAGCTACCGCATCGTTCTACTTCTCAGGCACATAGTTTTCCATCTTACGTTCGGGACTTATCATTGGACGAGTACAAGACCTGTGCTACGTACCATTCACGGCACTCTTCGATGGGAGGTGGCATGCACATCGCGATAGGCTATAGACGACCCCGGATTTCGGAATCGATGGAAGAGTTCGCGACTTCTTCCCACACAAATCGAGTTGCATTTGCTCTTTAATGGTGTGCAGCGGTCCCATGCTGAAACGTGGATGCCCCTGCATTGGCTAACTTTGTTCATGCAGGCGCTTTGTCCTAACGGGTAAAGCCTCATGCACGTTGGACAGGCTTATCAGGGTAAAACGATCTTGGTCCAGCGCCAATGCCAGGAATGCTCTAGCCTTTGGAGCTGCCCCCATTATCCCGCCTATTAGCTCTCCAAAGTGGCCATTTGAGTGGCTAAATAGGCTTAGACATGCTGCGCGGTTAGGGGGTCGAGCCCCCAATACTTTCCATAGCGGGCTTAGAAGCCCCCAGCTGAACCTGCATCTAATATTCCCCCAGTCCTTCTTACCATCTTCCTTATGTACTGCGTATGTAAAGCATCTCTTCCCCTGTAAATGAACTTTCCATCCACTCGCTTTCTTTCTCGCTCCCAACCACCAATTGGTATTCCTTGCTAGCCATAATACGAGTACTTAATCGGAGAACACAGGACTGTTCCCATTCCCTCGTTTATCACGAATAGTCTCTGAATAGACTGAAAAGACATCGATCGCTACGTTACCTACCTAATACACGCTCTCTTATAGCAGGAGAGACCCGTTCCATTTGAAAGATACTGGCAACGGAACATCAAACAAGACTCGAGCAGTCGAATCGACTCCCTTCACACATCGTTCCTAGTCAATAAACTCAACTGGATCACCGTCTTGTTGAATTGAATTACATAGAGTGGGAATTCATCTAGACTTAGAATTGTCGGAAACTACCTAGAATCATCACGATGCCGAGCATATTCGAGAAGATCCAAGCCAAGCTTGAGCTATTCCGGCTCGAACAGCGATACACGCGCAACCGCCATCGCCGTTCGGCTTTCATCAGCAACGCCATTTACGTCGACGGAGAGTACATCTACCAAACGCCGAATACGACCGGCTCGTCAACCAACAGCTCTTCTACCGCTGCCTCATCGCCGGTGGAGCAGGCTAGCCGACGCCATAGTGCGGTCCTCGAGCAGCCTAGCAGGCACTACACCGAACCCCAGACACCAGCACAAAAGAAGCGATTAAACAGATTCTCGTCCATGCCGGGATTCGGGTCCTCGACCAAGAGCAACACCCGGGACTGGCGACCGGATACTGTCGATGTACGGGAAGTACCATAGACGGCGTATACCCATTCACGGAAAAAAAATGGAAGGACGAATAGAAAAAGTTTAGGCCGGTGTACATGGTGTGTTATGCAATTGCTTCCTGTTTGGATATACCAACTTGATGAGAGGCTTTAGCTCTCCCTTTTAGCCCTCGCGGGCTCTCATGACAGTCGTTTGGGTGGTTATTCGTGTATTAATAATCAGGGACCATGGTATCATTACGATGCCAACTGTGCGGACGCCTTTAATGCGGCGCTCTGGGACGATATGAAGTTTTCGGTTGTACATATTACTGTTTTCACGCCGCAAAGAAACATGGACATTATTCTCAAAGCAGACTGCCCCCGTTCTAGCTTTTGAGGCCGCCTAGTATCGCGTAGCTACTCTATTTGATATATAATTTCAATTCGCGATCCTATTTAATGAGGGCTCGTTCACAGTTTTCATGAGTGGAAATCACCAATGACGTTAAGTATCCCCCGGTGATGTGGCACAGAAGGAATCGATAAGTTGAGACTATTGCAGAGGATGTAACTCAGCGGTTGGAAAGGAGGGTTGAGATGTGTTCCGATTGGGCAACGATTGAATATCCCTTACCGCACGCAGCCGTTTCACGGTACTGCACCCTCACTATATCATCACTCAATTTGAAATCAGGCTAATTATATCACTTTCTACGGCTTGTGGCGTTTGGGGTCGTAGCACTTAACGAGATTCCTTTAAAGCGGTCAGGCCAGGATCAGAATCCTACATAGCTTAATATCCTGAAGCTATCGATTCAGAGTATCGCACACAAACACATAAAGGTAGAGGCGGCGACAGTTTGCCTTACACATATGTACGCTCCAGAATTCTAAAGCTTCGAATTAATTACCTATATCTATATCCCAACCTGGGGTAAATCCTCTATCTTGAAGCAAAGTTCGCGAGGGCGGCGCTCCGCCTTTCTATTGTCCTTCCTGCGGGCTTGCTCGCCGCTAGGTCTATTCGTCCAAATCTACCTTCAGGCGCCGGTACCGTTCAAGGCAGGCGGCAGGGCGAAGTGTGCTCTCCTAAGTCTAGGAGAGCGCTTCTCGTTTCCGGTCTCACTGCTGTTCTCGGATCTTCGGGCAACTGACGAGATAGTTAGCGGTGTCGTGTCGAGTCTTGGCTTGGAGCGACACTTACAACCCAAATCGGCTTCTCTGGGGTCCGAGGCGTTGACACCAGCTGGAACCGCTGCTTGGAGTGGTTAGCCATCGAATGATTTGCACGCGTGAACTCAAGTGCACATACCCAAAGAGCGAGCCTTGTGTGCTCCGGTGCTCAACGTAGTAGAGTTCGCGTTTGTCAACTTGAGCGACCTGGCCGCGATGCCGGTTCCGTTCACCTTGCTACCCGTGCCGGTTGCGGGCGCTACAATAGTTAGCGGTGTATATCCAAAGGTAGGTCCGGGATTATTTTCGTACTTAATTCCAGGGCTCGAGCTGCGATATCAGCGGCTACGGATTTTCCAGTCAGTACACTTTCTCGATGTTCCATGCCTCTCGGTGAGGGTAGAGGACCGCAGAGAACTTACGCTGAGCTACGGGCGTGGCAGCCGCGAAGGAGCTGGCCGAGGCCATGAGGAACAGGATTGCGCCGACGTTCTTCATGATGTCTGATTATACGGGTGGTGGGATGGTATAAGGTTTAACGCTGGGCTAAAACGAAAGACTACCTAGTCTGGCGGTGATAAATGGCTACCTACTCGGGGTCGTATTAGCAGATGATATAGGATCTTGAAGGAGCCTGATATATGACGTACCTCGGACTAGTTTTCTAACAGAGAGCAATAGAAAATGGGGTTAAAAGAATGAAATTGTCTTGGGAACTACAAAACCAACCACCTACGAGCACGAGAAGCGTCATATATACACACAAAAGGAGCAAGGCGGATTCTACTAACGGGTCGCAGGGAGATATTGCGATCGCCCATTCGCTCAGCACATCGTGGGCGGTCGTTGGGATAGGAGGTTGCCGGGCCAGAACGGACCCTCAGGACCCTCTGATAATCAGAATATCGGGTCGGCCAGGTCGCGTAGACTTGGCTTCCACCAAGTGTTTCGATGATGTTTATCTCCTACCGAGCCGTGGGGGTCTTCGAGATCCAGTGGCACATGTTGACCGCTGCCATCTATCCGTGACTCTGGATATGTGTGGGCCGATCTATTGCCGTGGAGCTTAACTCAACGCTCTGAAAGGCTGCTCTCTCAGTGTGAGAGAAATAAAAGACTGCTACCAGCCTCCCCCGATGATGCCGTCGGCCCACTTGTATCCCCTAGGCTCTAGCTGTCATCAGGCAAAAGCCGTACAACTCGCGGCTCGTTGGCCTGCGGTGGATGCACACCAAACCGGTCCGATCCATAGCACTGAACATGAGAGATGCTCCGGCCATCTGCATACTCTATTAGTGGTCTATAGTCGGTGATCAACGGTGTAAAGAATTGGAAGGGGGTGGAGTTGTGACATGATCGGCTTGTTTATCAACGCTGATCGCTCTAATTGGCATTCATTTATCAGCCTCTCGCATTTACCTATTCATTAGCCGTTCCTGAACCGCACTTTGATTGGATATTAATGAGAATAAATTGATTAGATATTAGGAGAACGCTCGCTACTACAGAACTTATCGAACTTTTGAGGTTTGAATCCCCTTACACCGATTTAACATATTCCATTGCACGGCAGAACGAAATGTAGCACTCATCACATTCATAGAATCAAAAACCGTGAACGGATACGGGCTAATATTCAAACGATTTACGGACAATTCGAACGGTGTAAAACGTCACCAATCTGCAACCAACCACGAAGATAACCTTAGGAAAGTATCAGCCCTATGAGACTTTGCTGCTACAATTGTAGCCAAAGAAGGATGATCTATGACGTCGGGTGTATCATTGAACTTGAGCTTGCTGAAACCTGCCTCGTTTAATGTACATACCTATGTAGAGGTGGCTGGCTTGTCCCATCTTGGCCCATGACGTAAAATACGGGACGCCTGGGTAAACTCCGGATGGATTATTCCTGTCTCGGTATATGGAAAACTCGTCGGCTCTCGTGTACCTTAATTTCCTCCTCTCATTCATCTTCTAGCCTCACTTCCTCGGGATTAGAACGCAAGGCATTCTCTTTCGTTTATTCACCTACCTCCTCAATTCCAAGATCGACTGACACATTCTGTCTATGGGAGTACCTCAACAGAACGACGAGTCAAAGGCTGCCAATGGATCCCGGTCGATCTTGTGGCGCTGATAACCGCCCAGAGACATGTTAGGCATTCCAGCCTCAGAGCTGACATCCGTGGACGGCCGAGTTGGCAGAGCTCGAGGCTGACTCCGACTTGCTGACAAGCATGACAAAGAAAAATTATTTTGTATTGGTAGGCCGGTGGATTCGGTCAATCAGCTCAATCTAATTGGTTGAATCACTCGCCTTCGACCGCCCGGGGACCTTCTACTTCTCGCTCGAGGAAATAGAATGAGACTTACGTTCTGTCATCGAAGAACCGTTGTAGCCGCGAAGTCGCCTCGTTTACACGTGTCTCACGCGACTGGCGCGGCTGAGATGGCAGGACTCGCCTCATCAAACAACTCTCAACTTCCGATTTTCTTCATGGCAATTGATGGAGACGATTGTATTTACCGCGTACCGCCCGATGAGCACAACCAGCTCCTAACATCTAAACAAGCGTGACAATGTCGAAAGCGGTTCCGAGTCCGAATTGATCGTGAATCACATATTTTTCGAAATTATGTTTTATCCACAACCTCGCGAGGTTATACAACGTTCTACTCTTGACCAACAATGGGAGTGATGTTGGAAGAGTCCCATGTCGACTATCCACGGGACTGGTGTCTGCCTGACGCTCACCGAAGGGGGCCGTACTTCAGCTATCCTAGGTTTGTCGCTCTTTTGTTTCAGTACATGACGTTACAAAAGACATAGTTAGAGAGATAGGTATGTTTCTAACCTTTTAATGGTGACTCTCGCCTTCGGTTGCCCTTAAGCAATTGAATACTTAATATTTAAACGGAACCTTCGAAGTCTCCTAGAAAGCCTAGAAGATACTGATCTAATACCAAAATACTACCCACACTGTCGTATCACCCTCAACACGACTCGACGTATTAACGAGGTACCATGATCTACCAACCGCTGGACGTCTCTAGATTTGAAGCACGATTGTTACGACTACTTGAAGCTCCCTCTGAACTCGACCATCCTTTAAGGTTCGAGTTGATCACGTATTCGCTCATCCGTCCACCAGAGTATTTCGCTATATCATACTGCTGGGGCGATAATACACATCAGATACCTATCGAAGTGGATGGAGAGATAATCCGCGTCTCTGAGAATCTAGGTAATGCTCTACGACAATTGGACTTCAAGCCGGGGGCCATGATATGGGCTGACGCAATATGTGTCAATCAAGACGATGCCAATGAGAAAGCCCATCAAATTCGGTCCATGGGTCTGATATACTCAAAAGCTCGAGCGACTGCAGTTTGGTTGGGTAAAGAAGAACAAGACACACGGCACGCTTGTGCACTCCTCAAAGAGGTTCGTCTTGAAGACCAGGGCCAACTAAGCTCCGTGGCGCGTAGCGATTTCGAGTCGAACGTCAAGAACACGCGATATCCCACTCGTTCACTGCGAGGATTGTACGAACTTCTGACAAGACCTTACTGGGAGCGCGTGTGGATTATACAGGAAATAGCGAAAGCCCAGACGGTCTGGGTGAGGTGTGGATCTCTCTGCTTCGACCTGGCTGCCCTAATCGCGTGCTCTGAGCATGTAAATACCTTGCCTCAACGCAGTCGCATCCTGATTTCCGCCATCCAAGAGTTCCGCTTACAAGAACTAGAGGCAAGACGTGGAGCTCTACGTATGACCCTGTTGGAGGCATTAATCAGAAGCCGCTACTTCCTGGCAACAAACTCGCGTGACAAAATCTACGCTCTCCTGAACCTCGCTAGGGATGGTAATGACCTCGTGCCTACACCGACTTACACCGAGCCGGTCGAAGATGTCTTCAGGGATTTGGCGATGACGTTCCTTCATTCACCACACCCAATCGAGGCTGCAATTCTCTCGTTATGGGCTCCTTTGAACGTTAGGCCCGGGGCTTGGCCTTCCTGGGCAGTTGACTGGGCGGATCTTGCATCCACCGTACCGCCCTGGTTGGCCTCAAATCTACAGGCCAGATTTAATCAATCATGGAAAGAAAAAGGGTTCGGGGATCCAAGCATCTCGTCGGCCTCAGTAGAGCTGCATGGTCAGGGACAATGTGTCGGCAATATATAACATATATGCACACCGTCGACTGAACCAATTCGAATTCACGACATTGGTCATGCAATTACAAGTTCATTTCCGACCAATTTATTCCGTCTACTCTTCTCAGGACGCCCCAAGTCGCAGATCATTCCTGAAAGTGGGCTTGTTCAGGCGCTGGCTTATATTGCCAAATGTGCCAGGAAGCCCTATATTGAAGATGTATTGAGGCACCTGGGGCCCCTCATGAGAGACCCTTTCTATTTACGAACTTGGGAAAAGGAGCTTTCCGCCTACGAAGAGGCAGTCGAGGAAGTTGAACAGTCTTTGCCGCGTAATAAATTGGTATTACAGCAGACCGACAAGTCACGCGGATTTGTCAGCGGCAAGAGCCAAAATGAACCCCTTGACAACGCGGATTTCTCTCTATCAGTCGACTCTAGAATACCCCAAGAGCGTCGTCCTCTTGCTGTTGATAAGTTCTGCCTTGCCGGTATCCAAGCCTTGGATGATGCCTTTTCGAATCTACACTTGAGTCCTGAATACGGACTTCGATTCGCCACAAGCAGAAATAATCTCATTCTAGTCCCCCGCGCTGCTGAAGAAGGCGACCGTATATATCGACTCGACTCCTGCTACCTTCCCCTGATCTTACGTGTCATTCCCAATCAGCCTCAGGGTACATTCAAGATCATTGGCGAAGCATGTGTCGGTATAGGGTTTGATGGCGACTGGATTGCTGCCCGAGATTGCCCGTGGCTGGGAGAATCTAAAACCGAAAGCCTGAATCTCGTGGTTTGAAGGGAATTGGTTAAATTGGGTGACCTACGTCCCTTACGTATGGACGTCTCTCCCTTTTATCCCCTTAATTCGTATATACCCTTTGACTCTTACATTTTTTCCTTTCCCTGGAGTTAGGATTAGTTGAAGCTTCGCAGCTTGTCAAGTGCGAAATGTGCAACTTGCAGTATTCACTTTTCTCCTGCTTCGGTTCGGAGAATGTAAGTGGCGAAATAGAAAGAAAAAAAATTGGTAATCCTGTGAAACAGAACTTGATGCCATAATGAATCAAAGTGCTGCGTTCGAGATTTGCGTACCTATTAGTGCCCGTTGTGTCTCGCGTCTGCAATCGCCATTTCTCCGTGGGGGGTTCCGCGGAGAAAAGCTCAAAAGAGCCGAGGGAAATGTAAAATGCCGTGCACTACATCATAGATCGTTCCAACCACACCTAGAATTCCTGGTTACTTTCGATCAACGGGCCGGAGTTAGACCCCGAACGCTGAAGGCGCAAAGTCCGTTTCGCGTCTAGGAAGGGCAGTGGTTTATCTCCATAGCCGAAGCCGAAAGTAGGGCTAATAAAGGGCGGCACCGAGTACTCGGTATTTAGGCTGAGATTGTCTAAAGCTTGAGTCTACCTCGCAATAACTCTCAGAAGACGTGTATGAAAACTCATTCCAAGAGGAAAATGGCACCTCTGTACAAGAAAGCTCTCATCATCGGCGCCACATCCGGCATTGGCGAGGCCCTCGCCGCCAAGCTGCACGCCGAAGGCACCTCGGTGATCGTCACGGGGCGGCGGCGCGACCGCCTCGACGCCTTCGTGGCCGCGCATCCCGGGTCCCGCGGCGCGGTCCTGGACATCACGAAGCTGGACGCGATCCCGTCCTTCGCGGCCTCCATCACCAAGGAGCACGCGGACCTCGACGCCGTGATCCTCAACGCGGGGATCCAGCGGCCGTTCGACTTCGCCAGGCCCGAGACCGTGGACCTGCGCACGTTCAACGAGGAGTTCACGACCAACTACGTGGCCTTCGTGCACCTGGCCACGGCATTCCTGCCGCACCTGCAGGCGCGGAGCAGGGAGGGCAAGGAGGCGCACCTGGTGTTCGTGAGCACGACGCTGGCGCTGGTGCCCACGCTCGTGCGCGCGCCGGGGTACAACGCGAGCAAGGCGGCGCTGCACAGCTGGGTCACGAACCTGCGGCAGCAGCTCAAGGACGCGGGGTACGCCGGGATCAAGGTGGTGGAGGTGTTCCCGCCGGCGGTGCAGACGGAGCTGCACGACACCAGGCACCAGCCGGACCTGGTCAACGGCGGGGAGATCGGGATGCCGCTGGGCGCCTTCACGGAGAAGATGTACGAGGGGCTGGTCGGGGGCGCGGAGCAGTTCGCCGTCGGGCCGCATCAGGACTGGGTCACGCACGGGTTCGAGGCCGAGAGGGTCAGGATATTCCAGCAGGGACAGCTTGAGCTTAAGCGGAACATTGCGCGGTTCATTAAGAAATGAGTTGGGTTTATGGATAGAGGTCTGGATACCTAGGTATAAGATCGATATAGAGCAATTAGGACGGTCTAATTTTCATAACAACCAGGCGTATCAATGCAATGATACAATGCTATGCTATACGTCAGCGTCCAGTGCATCTCCTTTGGTATGTACACGTCCCACCAACGCCGGTCCTCGGGTCTAGTATAAACGCCTGCTATGACAGCCACGCCAATAAGTGACAGCACATGCAATCATAAACTTCTCGCACTACACCCTCCGTTAGAATTCGGGAGGGTCCAGCTCGTCCGCCGCGTCCCGGATCTTGGCCGTGATATTGTCGAGCTGCAGGAAAAATCAGTACTATTGAACTGCCTTGCGGCAGAGAGGGTAAGAAACAAGTTTTAGACTCACGTTCTTCATGTCAAAGATAGAAAAGTGATGACCCTCCACCTCCACAACGTCTCGGATGAAGTTGCCGTGCTTCTCGTTATACTCGTCCCAGCCCAGGAGGCGGAACTCCCGGACGTAGTCGACGAAGGTCTTGGAAGGGTCGTGGCTGACGAACTCCTTGGCGCGCAGGAGTATCGTCGGCGGCACCTGCAGGCCGTCCTTCCACTCCGGCACGTCCCAGAACTGGATCATCATGCGCGCGTGCGTCATGTTCAGGTCGACCTTCTCCTTGAGCGGCATGGCCTTGGATTCTTCGGGGGTGAGGAACCTGGGCTCCGTCGGTAGCGGGCCCCGCAGCTCCCCCAGCCGCTGCGGGAAGATGGTGTCGATCATGATCATGCCGACGACCCGGAACTTCGGCGCGGCCGGCGTGCTCGTGCCGCTGCTGTCCGTGTCATTGCTGCCGCCCTTGCCGCGATTCCGCGCTGCTAGGGCGATCTGGTGCGCCATCTCGAGGGAGAGGTGTCCACCCAACGACCAGCCTGCGAACGCATCAGCACGCATAGATCCTCAGGTTGGTAAGAGATACGTACCGCCGAGCAAGATATCGCCTCCCCGCGGCATGATCTTGCCAAGAAGCCCGACGTAATGGGCAGCCATCTGAGAAATGCCGCCCTCCCACCAGCCGCCGTCGTGCAGCCTCGCATTCTCGATGCCCCACAGCGGGCGGTCGATGGGGTCCAGCAGGTGGTAGCTGAAGGCCGTGCCGCCGCCGTCGTGCACCAGGATCAGCGGGGCGCGCGACTTTGAGAGGATCGCTTCCGACGGCCCTTCGTAGATGAGCGCCGGGTTCGTGACGTATTCGTATATCGATGACGACGACATCTGGGTTTGATCTTTTCTGGGGGGGTTGAATGAGTGGGTGAGTGGGCGAGTGCGTGGTGAGTGGACGAATCAGTGAGTGAGTGAGTGAGTGAGTGCGCGAATAATTGGAAGCTTATCTATTGCCGCGTCATAATCGTAATTCGTCAATTCATTCGGCAAGGTCAAAGCTGATATTTGCGTGTTTTAGGTAGGTGCTCTTTGTCTATCGGTATCGAGGTCGCATCACATGCATTGTTTGTAGGGCTGTGGCTGAGGGGTGAAGGCGTACGCAGTAGTGAGATTGGTTGGGCCCCGGCACCCCGGCGACGTTCTTCAATCGACCCGTGCCGATCCGGAAGACTCGATGGGTATTTCTAGGTAAAACTTCCCAGCAACGAGACTCGAAGTATTCGCCTACGGCACTTACCTAACCTAGGTAAATACCTCTAATACAACCAATGCCACTAGTCACAGATATTGTACATATCGGTTTCTGGTGTTATACGAAAGCGGCCGGGACTGGGACTGCGGTACGAGGTAAATTCACTTCTGTAGCCCCATTGGCTAATAGCAGCTGCAAGCAAACGGCACTCACTCTTTCTATGTATCCTTATTGCCCTACAGTCCTGCTACATGTCCGTAAGATGGGCTGCAATGCCCCTGTGGGTCTCCGCAATTCGACGCAGCCCCGAAGTTCGAGTCAGGATGAGGTCTCCACTACGGGCTCTTGATCCAAATCACTCGTTTTTACGGACTTATCAATTCACCGAAATATAATTGATAACTCGAGAAGGAAACTTCTGAAGAACACCTACTTTGAATTTGCCTGGGCGACATCTTAGTCGTAGTGAATATTACAAAGCGCAGCTAGGGGCATCTGTACACTAAGGCGTGGCAGATCTATTGTAGGGGGAAGAAGATCAGGGATCTCAAAGCAACGTGTGAATTTAGCAATTATCTACTGTACAAGCGCAGCTGCAAATCTCGGTCCATCCGCCTCAAGCTCAGTCAATCAATCTCCCTCAGAACTACTCCTCGAAATCCGATGGTCGCAGCAACTGATTGTCCAGCAACTTTCCCATGTGCGTCTTGTCAATGCTCTCGCAATTGCGTCGAATCTTCGTAAAGAGCAGTTTGAAGAAGGCAACTGGGCTGCTTCGTAGACCCGACTCCCCGCCCACTCTTCCGGCTCTGTCCCGGTGTATGAACCCGTCGGAGCCGATCGTTTCTCCTTCGCCTGGCGTCTCCCAGCTGACCCCGAGGAATTTGCAGGCGTCGATGTACTTGTCGAATGTGTCGAAGTAGAGCTGGCCCGCGAACAGATTCAGTTCGGTGATGAGGCGCTGGGGTATGTGACGCATCTTCAGCCGGTCTGGCACCGTGTACAAGTCCAGCGTGTCCAGCCGGCGGTAGCCTGAACCGGACTGCGGCGCGAAGAGGAGCGGTGCGTATAAATGTAACGCGACGACTCTGGAATTTGCAATCAGTGGCAGGAGAAAATGTGCTTCATACGGACTGATGACCATCATGTCCTTAATCGTCGTATACGCAGCATCTTCATCTTCAAGGGAGCCGCTCGTTAAGATCCATTGGACGGCGCGTTGATACGAGTCCAACATGTCAGAGCGATCTCGGCGATTGATGGTTCGTGCGAAGTCAGTTGAGACGAGTAGACCAGGCTTAAACTGGGACAGGTCAAAAAGAGCTTCCGCGGAAGTATTGCGTAACGACCGGAAAGCCCGGCGATATCCCGAGGACCCTTTTCGGACAGTGCCTGAGACCACGAATTCCTTGATATCCTCGTGGATTTTGTGGACAGCCGGTTCTGCCGGAGGTGGCTTCTCGTCCTCTCTTTCTTGCTCGATCTCCGGCGACAACTCTCGCTCTTCTTCTTCTTGGAGCGCTGCTGAGTCGAGCTTCAAGTTCTTGAACTCCCTGCAACGCAAGGAGATCGGATCTGTCGGGTCGTCGCCCGTCGACTGCCCCGACATAATCGTATCCTCCTGGACGTGAGGTCGATATCTCTGTTCTAAGGTTCGAGCTTCATCCTCAAGGTAACTCTTTGCCATGGCCTGGGTGAACTCGACCTCTCCACCCGACTTAGCCTCCGCCCATATCTCCTGGTGCTTCTCGTTACGTCGGCCCTGGTTTGCCCACAGTGGCATGCTCCTGTGGATGTCACGCCACGTTTCGCCGATCGTCCAAGCCAAAATGTCCAAGACTGAAATACCCTGGTCGGCGGGCAATCCAACCTCGGATGCTTGGGCTCTAATCTTCCTCTGGATCTCTTCAGAGACGCAGAATACGACTGACTGGCCCTGCCCTAACAATCTCATTCGCATGCAAGCTAAACATATATCAGAATAAGCCAATTTACCGAGAAGTAGTCGAATCTGACTCACCTTGTACGAGCCTATCCTTCGTCAAATTTGCTCCCAGAGTCACCGCTGCGCGATAGTCCCTTGGTAGTTTTAGGTCAGTACCTCTTGTATGCGCTTCGTCTAGAAACACTACGCATGCATCCAGTTGCGAGGCGAATGGCGATGTCTGAAGAGGCTCAACGTGCCCTTTCCGATCTAGAACACAAAGTTCATCGTGATCATCCAAGAATACGGCGCCCTGAATCTGCTCATCGTCAGAAGTCTTGTTGAGCCATGCGGTAGCGACGCCGAGATTGTCAAGCTCAAGTACCTGCGCGCCAACGTCCAATATTACGCGGGTTGGCGGATCCATCTTTGTGATGACGTTGAGTAACATCTCGGCGATTGATCCATCCACATCCTGGCGCGGCGGCATGAGCGCTACGGTATTCTCGGGCTGTAGTAAATGCTCCAAGACCAATGCATTGGTGTGCTTCTGGGCCTCGAGATCCAACTGCTCAACATGGAGCGGGAGTACTTGGCGGGAGTCGTTGGTGCCACTGAATCCTGTCGTTGGGTGCGTCTTGACTTCGCCAAGATCCCAACCTGACGCGGAGAGTTTGTGTGGAAATTCCTTCATTTCCTTCGGGAAGACGATGTAGGCAAGGAAGTAGTCGATGACGGCTTTGGCATAACGGAGACATTGGAAGACACGCTGAGTGCATTGTTCATCCTCCAGGTTAATGCCGACGAGTTGTCGAAAAGCATGAGGTAGATCCTCTACGTTCGCAACCCAGAGCTGATACTCCAGCTCGGCCTGGTCAGAGTTGAGCAGGTGGTTAAATGCTGTGTGCAAGTCCTCATCGTCGAGTCCGCCGTAGTAGTAACTCAAAGATGTGAGGATGATGACCACATCAGGGTGACTGAATTCGGATCGTGGCGAGGGACTGTCCTTGGCTTTATACGGCACCGCAAGCTTGGTCGTTGGCTTTCTATTCGGATCGAGGCCGTAATCCACCCTCCATCGCTTCTGCCCAAAGGCAAACCCCAATACTCCACCAGCTATGAGACCTCGCAACAACAGCACCGTTTGGCTATTGCCCGCCCAGAATCCATCTGGTCCTTGGTCCTCAACTAATTCAATGTCAGCGGCAGCGGGCTCGACTTCAACTATGTATCTATGCAGTGCTTCTCGGATATGGGTTGGCTGTCTTGTAACGGGGAAGCCGTTCAGGCCTGTCGCGCAGATCAGTTGCGCGAGCTGAGAAAGAATCCGATTTGCAACATCCGCCTGTAAAATCCGAGTCCGTGGAAAGCACCCAGGGAACTTGAAATGAAGTTCAATTGAGCTCGGCAACTCAGAGTGAACTTCTAAGACGACTTGTCTGATTATATCCAGCATTTGCTGGATGCAAAGCCATCTCTCGGGACTGTATTCCGTAGCACGTTGTGTGCCGACCGTATACACCAGCTCGAATTTCACGCTAAAGTTCTCGTCGCTTTCGTCGACTACGTCTCGCGTGTGCTGATTGAGGAACTCCTGGGTTTGCACTAGAGCCCGCCCGATCTCGTCTTTTCCTGACAGGATACACTCAATACCCATGAGTTTGAAAGAGAGTATATGCTCCGGCTGGACCAGAAATATGCCACCCGTCTCCCTACAGGACTTGAACATTCCTCGCATCGTCTCTAACTCTGCGTCGCCAACTTTCACAGCTCGAGAGAACGGCATGTGATAGACCTGCCGGTCTAGCATACCCCCCAGCTTCGAAACCAGCAGTTGGTGCATTTGGTTCGACTGGGGCTTTCCGACAATCACTCGGACCAGTCGAGAGCCGTCCGCCAGAGCAGCGGCAACCATGGGTACGATCACGGAAGACTTGCCTTCGCCCATGTTCAACTGCATCACTGCGTTCCCGCCTGTTTCGGGACTCCTCATGCTCATGGCAATTTGTTCTTGGACTGGTCGAATTGTGATGTTGCCCTCAATTTCGAGGAGTAGTGATTCTGGCTGATCCCGTGGCTGCCAGTTTGTATGACCCGGGTTGCTTAGCTCGCTGATTAGCGCTGGAAGGTTGTGAATCGCTCGGAGGAGGCGTTCCACTCGCTGCAGCCGAGTAATAGCCACTCCATAATGGATTATACAGGTTTTCCAGCCCTCAGGTAGCATCCGCCAATACCGTCGTGAGAGTCGTTGCAGGAAGAACGTTGGGGATAGTCTGGGCCACTGCAAGTTTGAAGCAGATCGAGCCTGAAGACCAGTCTCAACTACCTCAATTATGGCTGCGTAAGTGTCGTCCACTGCTTGTTGACAAGCCTTTAGGTGACAGACTAGGAGTGCTTCCAGGTCTTCCATACTCGAAGTCAGGTGATGCTCCTTTTTCCAGGCGTGCAGCGATTCTACACTCCTTCTTAGGCCTGATATGTAATCTTCCTCGTATCCCGACTGCGCCTGCATGTCAAGCCTGGATAGCAAGCTAGGAAGACGGGGAGTATGACTACTTCCGCTGTAACTCAGAGATACCTCCTCATATACAGCAGATGGCAGCACCGTGGGAGCTGAAAGAGAAAACACATCATCACCTCTGACGAACCTGGACCGTCTGACATGTACCCAAGGTGGTACTGCCAATGCATACTGAGGATTCTCCAGTGGACTAAGGTTCCGAGGAATGGTATCCTTTATCCGGTCAAGATACCTCGCGAGTTGGTAATTGTGAAAGCGTTCACTGAATTCTTCTGTCGCCCGATTAATTGCACGGTCTACATCAATGTACTGGCGTATTTGCTCCAGTGCTGCGCCCCTTGGGCGCTTCGGAGCTTTGCATGGCCACTGAGCTCTCAGAGCAGAATTTAACGCTGAAATCGCATTATCTCGATTATTTTGATATAACCGTGACCGTCGCGCCTGTAGATCTATAAAGCTCTCATGAATGTTTTGCGGCAGGTTTGCCTCTGGACAATCGCTGAAGCGATAGCATGCAGGGATAATAACTTCGCCGAGGTTCAAGTCGGAAATATCGAAACCATGATATGGGCCAAATGTGTCAACACCGCGTGGTGGGCCAACGGAAGCCATGACAGGGGCTGCGTAAAAAGAAAGCAGAACCTGGAGGACACGCATATCGACTTGTCCACCGTAAGCGATCGTCGAAAGCCACAGCGCTACCTGGTATTGGTTGGGCCGGGCAGTCTTTTTGCTTAACAGCAGGTGAAGAGGAATCCAGTATTGGGCGACAAACGAGGCCGCTTCCTCAAGCATATTACTGGCGTCATATTCTAGCCGAGAAATTGGTACTGGCTTACTACGACCATATACCGAGTATTGGGCAGCTTGTGAAAGGAATCTCCGGATAACGATACCAAGGTCTCCCTCAATTTCGTACTGGAGACTAAAGTGGTCACGAAGTATGAGACCCGATATGGCGAATGCTCGAGATGCTTGATCTGAATTCTGCTCACCATCTCTAGCCTTGTAGGTTACGTCGTATGCGGATGTGTGGTTTTCTGCGCCAAATCCCGAGACACGGAAGATGGACGAACGAATAAGGTCCCGGCGTAACAGGTTCTGGTCCACGACGTGGAGTGGAGTTGGTACTGTGTACCGTTCCGGATAGAGGAATTTCGCCGCCTCAGCTTGGTCGAGTATCGATCTCACCATTCGATAGAATTCGCCATGCTGAGCCAAAAAGTCAAGGTCATTCGACCATTGCACAGTCTGCATCACCTGCAGCTCAGTTGGATAGAAGACTCTGCCTGGAGTCAGTGAGGCAATCTTGGTCAATATATCAACATTCTCTTGACTAAGCCATTTGAAGGATCGGACGGCAGCAGAGTTAAGAATAGCCAATGCTTGCTCTGTCCCCGTTTTCCCTGTCAGCGGGTCTGGCAGTGGAGAAGAGGTAAGAGCATGGAGGTACGCCATCAACAGCTTGCTCTGGAGGTTGCCGTTGTCTGTGAGCCTGCCAAGCAAATCGTCGACGTTGTAAACGTGGACCTTGGTAGTAAGACAGTGCTGTAAGTGGACTTCTACGTGTCGGTCTCTCTTACTTAACGTGACGTCTCCGCTCGGAATAATAACCTTCCGTTGAAGTCGGCCCCCGTCACCTTTTAGCACAAGCTTGCTGCGGAGGCCGATGAGGGTGCCGATTGACTGATCCGTATCTATGGACATCCCACGAAACTGGCGGGAAGAAATCGCCGTATCTCCATTTCTCAAGCCAAACCCCAGCGTCAGTCTGGGGAGGTCGATGTCGAGAGAGGACCCGTGAAGTGTGATGTGTATCCAGGTACGTTCCTCGAGAGGGGATAGGATCTTGGATACTTCTTCTGCTGTACGGCTGTTGATGTCGACAAAGAACGAGCTGCCTTTCACTAGTCGCCAGCTAGAATCCGTGCCTTCCATGCGGATCAGTCTCCAATTTTGCTCTGAATGACTCCACGGATTCTCCTGAGAGCAAAACTCCAAATAGCCACCTGAATCGTTGTACCAATGAATGAAGTTATCAACCAGCATCGTTGGGAATGAGTTTTGGAGAATAGGTCGGGAGACAAGTTCGAACGTGTCGTCCGCATTCGTGGCTCGAATGCACAAGTCCCCATTCGATGCGTCCAACCCAAAATCTAGACGGTGCCCTTTGAATGGTTTCTTACAAGAAAAACGCATCCCAGGAACAGAACTAGGCACAACCTCCAATGCCGATTTGCCAAACAGGGTTTCGTAGATAGGATTTTGCTCGTACTTCGCGGGAAGGCGACTCAATGGGCTGCCGTTCACGAGGAGTTCGCCTGTTAACAAGCTGAAATGGATCATAAGCGAGCTTCTTGCACCATCAGGTACTGAAACCCCTCCAACCCAGTGATGGTATGGTGGATCCAACGAATGCCACTTGTCAACCGCATGAAATGCGGACCAAGACTCCCTGATGGCATCATTCAATGCTGGGTTGTCCCTGTGTACTGCTTCTTCCGCAAGGATCCCGAATCCTCTATACGCAAGACGTTGCCAGCGCCGAAACATGATAGCGGTCAAATCTTGAGGATTTTCCGGAATGCATTTCAATCCTTCATGGATGATGATAGCGCACCTTATAAAGGCACGCGCGTGATCTGGCGACACTAAGAGATTTTGAAGGTGTCCTTCATCAACATTGAAAGTATCCACGCAAATAAGGGCCACTTTGGTTCGTTTACGCTGGAAGTAGCTCCGGATGTTGTCGCTAGGAGTATTTTGGATCTGGTCCTCGAGAACGTTGACCCATCTCAAGGCAATAACTCGGGCCATGGCGAGAAATTCAAGGCTTCTAACCTTCACGTCTTCCGTATGTGCTAGGGAAAGCAGACGCCTAGCTATACAGACGAAAAGACTCAGCGCTTGGAGGGATTGCCAATTCTCCTCGACTCTGCGGCACGCCTCTTCTAGCCTGCGCATTAGAGTCTGGGCAAAATTGATGTCGCTGAGGACTTTATGACCATCTCTTAGCGCGTTGTCATCATTACGAGGCCCTGCTTGGAAGATGCATTGTAGGATGACAAGTGCAGTCTCTTCCTTCCTGAAGTCGACGCTAGGTAGTGCAAGCTGCACTAATATATTCTGCCATTGAATATTATATCCCAGAGGAAGAGACGCAAGTGCCTTGTACTCCTCCAAGGACAAGTTAATTGGACAACTCGACTGGGTAGCTAAGACCGTGTTTGGCGATGGCCCGCAAGGTTCAGCCTTCGGGCGATGAATGAACTGTTGTACTGGCGATGGCTCACCCTTCTGTCGCCCTGGTATATAGTACGTGCATAGCATAGGAATGATCTGGGTGGTGTCTGATAGAGTAACGAAGCAGCTTTGCGTGCTATCGTAATATCTGAAATGCAGTCCACTCTGGACACAAACGTCATCTTCGGACTGGGTGGCAATGTCTCTGAGGTGACGATGCGTTCCTATATGGGGTTTGTTTTCAGAGAGCAGTATTATCCGCTGCTTGGCGTCGAACACTTTGAAGTGATTCTTTAAGCAGCTATTGACTAAAGGATAACTTGCCCGCGGTCTGACTATTTGTTGATATGTCGACCCGAAGACATCGAACCGCACATATACCGTAGTGTCGCGCCAGTGGCCGAAGGGAGCTGGAACTTGCAACTCAAAAACGACCGATTTGGCTTGAAGTTCGCTCTGGGGTAGTGGCCACTCATGTATCTGTATATCCATTCGGCTTGCTTCTTGCCTAAGCTGGCATTTCTGGCAATTTCTGGCGCATCCGTTTGAATAGTGGCCTGTAGTCGGATTGACAGTACTGACAGTGTCGTGTCCTATCCGGTTAGAATGTTCCCAGCAATATTTGTACCTATCCCTTTTCTGCCTGAATTCCGCTCGCTTCGCAGCCGCTTCTCTCTCTGCCTGGTCCCGAATAGCGTAAAGTAGGCTTTGCTGTTCAGCGGATTGGTCGAAATACCGAACAGAAAAACAGCACTGGTTTCCAAAGCTATGCAGAACTTCATAGAAAGGGAATTTCGCCCGAGATGAACGATGTTCCAAATATTCCTCCACAGCCTTGAGCCTTTCCATCTGTACCTTTAGGGGCAGGTTGAGATTTTCGAAGGGTTCCGTTGGTATGCCTGGCATGTAATCCTCCAGTAGGTTACAGGTCTGCACTACCGATTTGTCGATTGCAACCCAGAGCTCAAGGATGGTAAGAATCATTATGGACATGGCTTCAGGGTTACCTTCATAATGCTTGAACGCTGCTCGATGGTAACACTCAATCCTCTCTCTCAGGATACCAGGGGTGCTTGGATGCCCTTGGTAACTTGCAAGCCATTCGGCGAGGTTTGAAGCGACCCAGGACTCGAAAGTAACTAGACTGTACGTCGCATACGTCCCACCCAGTACAGGAGTAATTTTGGGTATCGAACGAGCGCCATAACTGCCTAAAGGACAATTCGGTAGGAATTCGGGGCGACTATCGCTGAGTCCTCGACTATCGATGCGATGAATGAAATCATCAAGACTGGGGAGGCAACTGTAGGTGTCCTGCGTGAAGTTTAGATCTCGAAGGCGCTCTAAATCGTAGGAAAGATGATGTTTGTTTTGTATCCGAACCCATCTCTTCTGTAAGATTTGATTGGTTGTCGCCAGGATTGATCGCACGAAGTCGGTAATCGGTTCCGGGACATTTCTAGCAAGTTTCTGATATCGGCAGGAGACTTTAGCGCTCATAGCCGACAAAATTGGGGTTGCGATGTTGAGTTCATGTGCTTGCTTCAAGACATTGGCCATGAAGAACAGCATATACGTCTTGTAAGTTTGATCTGAACATGCCGATGACGTCTCTAACCGTGAGAACTGGAGCTGCATGGCGACGCGAATGAGCAACCACAAAGCCGATCTGCGCCACGGCATAAGGCTGTCATTCCAAAGCACCTCCTCACGGGTGTTCTTCCATATCGTTGAAACCCCTACCTGGTAGCCCACAGAGAGAAGGAAGGCTGAGAAAAGCTCTGTGACCATTTTCGGATGCGTGGTATCTCGATGTTCGTCAAACATCATTCCACACTTTTTGACTTGAGGCTTAGTGCCAGGCGCTTGTTGATGGCTCATTTTGGCAAGTGCAGAGGCCGCAGCAGCTTGAAATTCGCGTGATTGGAAGGTCTCTAAGGGGACAGCCACGGCACGCCCTGGGAAGAGCCGCCGCAGTCTCCCTTGGGTAGACATCGCGGCTTCATTTAGAGGGGACAACTCGAACATTTCAATGTGTATTGATACGTCCGATCTCGTGCATAAAATTCCGGCATTTTGAGCACGTACATGGAACACGATGGTTCCATCTATATAATAATCAATAATATGTTCATCGAGTTAAAATAGGGATTGAGGATGGTACTGACCCTCCTGGTCAAGGAGTTCAAATCTGCCGAGGAGCTGCTCCTCACTGGGTGTGGATGAAGTTCCTGAAGACTGGTTTAGAGATTGTATGGACGAGGTAACCGAGTCAATATTATGGATTTGTTCATCTTCCATATAGGCTTTGAACTCGGAAAGGGTCTCAATCACAGCCTTCAATAAGGCTTCTTCGTGTGCTACGTTGTAGTCATCCGACTGAGGCAACTGTGGCGGGAGGAATACATGATGGATAATGTAAAGGATGTCCAGACGGGACAGCCCAGTAGACTGACCCGGGCTCGTCTGCTCCATGTTTACCTCGCCGTCATGAAACCGAACCGAAGAAACAGGGAGTGATCTGATGTAGGAACTTGAATTAGTAGTTATTGTCGATGGGTCAATGAGTGTTTTGGAGATGGGGAAGTGGAAGGGTAGAATATGGATTTGGGGGGGTTCAAGAAATGCAGGTGAATGCGTGAAGGTTATGGGACTCGAGGATGGAGGGCTGGACGAAATAGAGCGGACCTTGGTTACCTACGAAGGTGAGGTCCACGTGCACGCGGGCAACGGTTGCCGCGAACAACTCGGTAAAGGTGAAACGGATAGGTAATAGATACATGCATAATTATAGTATGGATGTATCTCAATGTACCTGTTATGGTGTTTTAGGGTTAGGCTGGTACTGAGGGCTACCTAATGTTCCGTTTGTAGCGGCTCGAAGTGCATGGCGCGTTGCATAATGCAATGTAAAGCAATTGCAAACACGTCGCGAACGCGTCCTATTGTGACGAGGCGTTGCTGGTACGCTGCACGTCGCTGTGATGGGTCAAACTGTGAGGGTCCCTCGATACCTCGATACCTCGAGGCGTTGTGCGTGATGCACGGAACACATTGGGCGCGTGGAGCACTCGCCGACGTCCCATAGATGTGTTCCGACGATGCAAACGGACTGTTAGACTTTTCTTACTATTCAGTCGGCAATATGTAAAATCGCCGTCGCGATGTGAGCACGTGGGTAATCGGGCAGTGGCAGTTTGCTGGCTCTTCCCAGAGACTTATGCGGTTGTAATCCCACTTACTATATATGTAGGTAGATGCCAGGTGTTGAGACCTCACAGCTAGGTGCCCTCTGTTGGACGCCATGACTATTATCGAGCCTGGAACTGAGTTAGTATCGTGACGTTGATGCCATGGCTCGTATCTGAGAGGAACCAGCGCCGATATCTTCAACACAATGCGAATGACATGATGTTGTATCGACTTGCAAACAACATACCTAATACAGACACGCGTTGATAGTTGAATTCCACCATTTGGATACCTATCTCCTACATTATGTACTGATGAATCCCTTCTATGTTGCTGCTCGAGCACTACAGTGCTTACAGCGCTGGTGATTGGAAAACAGCGCAGGGGGGGATCTCGTGCTAGATGCGCCTGAGACGTGGCATATACTGTGTTAAGCCCTCCTATTCTATTGTACTGGCCACTATGCCTGGCACACATCATGACATATGTATGTAGGAATGAAAAATTCACATGTGAACTACTTCTCGGAAGGCGACGAACTTGGGGACATATCGTCAGTAGCTATCTGTCGAAGGGACCTGGAGAGACCTGGGAGACTAGGTCTGAGACGGCGGGACAGAAATGGGGCGCGTATGTTCTCGCCCATATGTACGGCGATCCATGGATATGTACCTAGATAGGTTCATGGCTTGCGGACGACGTCGTTTGTATCCCTATGCTAGATTCGCCACGTGGTAATATCCAGGAAGTCAAACACCCACGATGCGCCTAGAGGCCGTGTCAATTCTTCGAAGTAGAGAGACCAAGCTCCAACGAAGATCAACTCTAGGCTATAGCAGAGATTGTAAACTTCTCAAACTTGGCAGTAACCTCTATATCCAATCCCGTCAAGATGTAGGAGTCGACGAGTACGGCTTTGCTTATGCTTTGCGGGATGTCGAAATTTATGCTCCTAGTAATAAAGGCAAATCTGCCCACGCGAGATTCATATCCCCATGACCTGAGCTCTCTAGAGTGAGCCAAGCAAATCAGCATCTAACATATTAGAATGATGGAACTGTCGGCACATAATTTTGTCTTGACAATCTTACCGGCTGGAAATCGGTAATGCAGGGGTCGGAGGTAAGTAAGAGGCGTGGTAGATGTCGGCAAGCCTGAGAATGAGGCCTCAGAGACCAATCTCATCAATGTCAGTTGTGGGCAAGATACATATACGCTGGATGTTGTGGAATATACGCTGGGTGACGTTTGGTGTTTGGTGTTTGGTGGAACCACTAATCGACACAATTCAATGTCCATGTACACGTGTACTTGACTTGACAAGGCTCGATAGAGTTTATGCATATAATAAGTAACGAAATATGCATATATCAAGGAAGCTAGCGGGTCTTGGCCCTTGGCTTTGAGACTAAAACACAGTTTCTCCATTTGCCGACTCTGCTAGAATTCCGATTGGCCAATTGGAGCTTGTGCATGCGGAGTTGCATCCTTGTCTCTAATCCGCTTCTTTCTGCCGCGAGCGATCAACCCCGTCCTGCCCGTCCTAGCATCCCATCTCGGTTTCTCCACTTACGCCTGCCACGCGACCTGCTTCCGTCGACGCGCCAACAAATCACTTTCGACCTTTGCGAAACCGCAATCATTCCGAAATCTGAACATTACCTGTCGGAAAGTAGCATATTGTAATAAAAATTGTGGGATTTACTTCGTCAGGTTGCGATCTTTGGAGTGTCTAATGCTATGGCGCCTCCTACCGAAGCTCTCGAGAAAGATCTCCGCGATGGAGTTCGCGACTTCGTTGCTGAACGGGGATGGGACGATGTGACCGTAAACAATATTCGACAATATGTTGAGGAGAAGGGCGGCCTCGATCAAGGTTTCTTCAAGACACCGGAGTGGGAGGCGCGTAGTAAAAAGATAATCAAGGAGTTCGTCGTACGTACCTAACCTATACTTTATTACGCGATTATGCTCTCGCCAAAGTACACTCCGCTGATACATTACATCTAGACCAAGTTGATCGCTGAAGATAACGAAGCTTCAGCGCCCTCCCCAGAAGCCAAAACCAAGTCGGAACCCAAGAACGGGGTCAAGCGACAACCAAGCGAAGAACCGTCTCCTGCACCGAAGCGCCAGAGGAAAGGGGCTGCCCCGACCAAGAAGGCTAAGTCCAAGGAGGAGGAGTCAGAGTCGGAGCTCAGCACCTTAGACGACCTAAGCGACATTGATGGTTCGCAAGCCAAGGCAGCGAAGGCCACTAAGAATGATGATTCGGATTCCGAATTGAGCGATCTCAGTTTATCAGAGGATAAACCTCAGAAGTCAAAACCCAAGAAGTCGGCGTCGCGTACCAAGTCTAAGAAAGCAGAAACAGAATCAGAGCTAAGCGACTTAGATGACTCGGAGGAAGAGCCAAAGAAGGCGAAGAGTGGAAAGAGTACAAAGGGCGCAAAGAAGGCCGCGCCTCGTCGCAAGTCCAACAAAGTTAAAGATGATGAGGAAGAAGCCAGCGACTTGGAGGAGGTGCCGGCAGCAAAAAAGCGCAAACGAGCCGCACCTACCAAGAAGCGCAACGTCAAGCGCGCTAAGGCAGAATCTGACAGTGAGGATGATTCAGTTGACGAGAAGGACGAAGCGGAGTCTGAGGCCAACGACGATACCAGAGTCGAGTCCGACGAAGACACCAAGCCGAAGGCTGTGGGTAACAAAGACGCCAAGACCGCAAATGCGGAAGATTCAGACTCAGAGCTGTCATCCGTCCTTGATGAGCCGCCTCCCAAGAAGCGCAAGTCTAGAGAGCCGAAGGGGGCATCTAAGCCAAAGCAGGCCAGGGAATTATCCGCGGACGAAGCAGAGATCAAGAAATTGCAAGCACAGCTAGTCAAGTGTGGAATACGCAAGATATGGGGCATTGAGTTGAAGAAGTACGGCGACGACAACAAGGCTAAGATTAGGCACCTCAGGGGGATGCTTCGAGAAGTTGGCATTGAGGGCCGCTTTTCCGAAGCCAAAGCGAAGGAGATCAAGGAGAAGAGGGAGCTTATGGCCGACCTGGTAGCGGTCACCGAGATGAATCGCAACTGGGGTAGCGGAGGGGGCGGCGGACGTTCTTCTCGAAGCAAGGCTACTAAGAAATCACTGAAGGAAGAGTCTGGGGACGAGGAGGATGATAATAATGATGCAGACGAGAACGAGGATGAAGACGAGGCCAAGGCCAATCCTCGCGTGTCAAAACGAATGGCTGATTTGGCGTTCCTGGGAAGCGATAGCGAGTCTGATTAGGCAGTCAAGCATAATTTGCAGGGCTTTGACGAAATCCATTGGTTCTGGATTTGCTATGAACAAGTCGATGGTGTGCCTGATGTGTCTTCTGCAGTCATATCTATTTGCTAGCGTTCATCTTTTGAGCGACGAGACTGAAGACGGCAACCGAGCCCATGAACAGTACGGCATTGTAAAACTAGTGGAATCGTGTTAGTTGGCCTTAGTCTCTACTATTCCGAACTTGTGTGTCGTAGACCACTTACAGCCCTGCGCGACACCTCTCTTTCCTCGTCGTCCGACCTTGCCTCGATGAAGAGTCGGCGGAGATTGGGGAAGTTTGCCTAGATTGTTGGTGGTATAAGCACAATGTTCTAATGTAAGGTGTATCGAACAAGACGAGTTTATTTTCGACTCACCATGTGACGCGGATATCGGTAATTACAATGGCTATAAGGTAGAGAGTGAGTCAAAACTGTATCGTCCACAGTCCGAGTTGACTCGGCGAACAATTCATGTGTCAATGACTCTCGGTCTATTCCGTAGATTGTCTCAAGTATTATGTACATGCATATGCAGCCTCAAGGAGCTTGGGCCCAGCCAAGAAATACACTATTCTGTAAAGGGGCCCACTATATACGTCTAACTTACCTAAGCAGTTTAGGAAGGATTGGATAATGTGGCTTAAAGCATTTCAAGGTGTCATGTTTCGTATACACTAGCCACAACAGGGCTGGACTTTTGGGACCCTCCAGCAGGTAAGGCCAGGGGTTGATTTGAATGGGCAAGCACTTCCTTCAGATTATCATCACGCAAACATCACCTTTCATTACTCTTTATGATACACGACGCACGATACGAATAAACATCTCCACTAGAAATAATACGAAGAAGGGGTCGGATGCACTAGCAGCAGCCCTGAAAGGGCCTCTCACTCTCCACCATTTCGCCTGCCCCGACACCCTCTAAAATCCGAGATACCACGTCAAGATGTCGGCGGTCAGTCGCATTCGCGGCGCTTTCGCCGTGCCTAGGAAGGGCGAAACATTCGAGTTGCGAGCCGGCCTAGTATCTCAATATGCGTGGGAGCGGAAGGAATCAATCCAGAAGACCATTATGGCCATGACCCTTGGCAAAGACGTGTCACAGTTATTTCCGGATGTGCTGAAGAATATCGCGACCGCTGACCTGGACCAAAAGAAGCTCGTCTACCTCTATTTGATGTAAGTAGCCAGATACCTTGTGGCAAAACCCAGGGAGCACCTTGGAGTCCGCCGCCGCCGCAAGCTCACTGGGACATAGGAACTACGCCAAATCGCACCCCGACTTGTGTATTCTGGCGGTCAACACGTTTGTCCAAGACTCGGAAGATCCAAACCCTCTGATAAGAGCTCTGGCTATCAGAACAATGGGTTGTATTCGGGTGGATAAGATGGTGGACTACATGGAGGAACCGCTGCGGAAAACGTTACGAGACGAGTCGCCCTACGTACGAAAAACGGCGGCTATTTGCGTTGCGAAACTCTTTGATCTGAACCCCTCGATGTGCATAGAAAATGGCTTCCTGGAGACGCTACAAGAGATGATCGGAGACCCCAACCCCATGGTGGTTGCGAATTCGGTGCAAGCTCTGGCGGAAATATCGGAGACGGCCCCTGAGACGAGAGCACTGGTGATAACACCAGCAACTCTCAAGAAGTTGCTAATGGCACTTAACGAGTGTACGGAATGGGGTAGAGTGACAATTCTTTCAACTCTAGCAGATTACCCGCCTCAAGATGTCAAGGAGTCGGAGCACATTTGCGAACGAGTAGCGCCACAATTTCAACATGTGAACCCTAGTGTGGTATTGGCAGCTGTGAAGGTGGTATTCATCCACATGAAGCTAATAAATGCCGACCTGGTCCGGCAATACCTGAAGAAAATGGCGCCTCCTCTAGGTTAGTGCGCTGTCATGCTCCTGTATACCTAAGGCCATCGCTGATATATGCAGTCACACTCGTCGCGTCGGCCCCCGAGGTCCAATATGTTGCGTTGAGAAATATCGATCTGCTTCTACAAGCCAAGCCTGACATCCTCAGCAAAGAACTCAGGGTTTTCTTCTGCAAGTACAATGATCCACCGTATGTTAAACTCCAAAAGCTCGAGATCATGGTGAGGATAGCAAATGAGAAGAATTACGAGCAATTACTCGCGGAGCTGAAGGAGTACGCCTTGGAAGTGGATATGGATTTTGTTCGAAGGGCCGTAAAGGCCATTGGACAAGTTGCGATCAAGATTGAGGGTGCGAGCGAAAAATGCGTCAATGCCCTTCTGGACCTGATTGCTACAAAGGTCAACTATGTAGTCCAAGAGGTCATTGTGGTCATCAAAGATATACTCCGGAAATATCCTGGCTACGAAGGTGTCATTCCGACTCTCTGTAACCACATTGACGAGTTGGATGAGCCTAACGCGAGGGGTTCGCTGATATGGATTGTCGGCGAATATGCCGAGAAGATCAATAATGCTGATGAAATATTGGCAAGCTTCGTGGAAGGATTCATGGAAGAGTTTACGCAGACGCAACTACAGATTTTGACGGCAGTCGTCAAACTGTTCCTGAAGAAACCAAGCAACAATCAGGGGTTGGTGCAAAAAGTTCTCCAAGCGGCAA
The DNA here is from genome assembly GCA_022578575.1 of Hypoxylon sp. FL0543. NCBI lineage: Eukaryota > Fungi > Ascomycota > Sordariomycetes > Xylariales > Hypoxylaceae > Hypoxylon > Hypoxylon sp. FL0543. Next base: position 80,536 of record MU394000.1, read on the forward strand.
CGGCGGAGAATGACAATCCGGATATTCGAGACCGGGCCTATGTCTATTGGCGACTCCTGTCAGGGGATCTCGATATCGCAAAAGTTCGTATTTTCTACTCCCCGTGTCCCTTGGCTACTAAGCTAACTCATTCCAGAACATCATCTTATCACCAAAGCCAGCCATCTCTACCACAATGACAAGCTTACCGGCCGCTCTATTGGAGCAACTCCTTGGCGAGCTATCAACGTTAGCCTCAGTCTACCACAAGCCGCCGGAGTCTTTCGTCGGCAAAGGGCGCTTCGGTGCCGACGAAATCCAGCGAGCAGCTATCCAGGAACAGCGACAAAACGCCGCCGAGAATCCCATTGCCGCGTCGGTTGCCGCCGCCACTCAGAACGGACAACCGGCACAAAGCAACATCGAAAACCTCTTGGATATCGATTTCGATGGAGCCGCACCGGCATCGCAGGAGCAGAACTCGGCAACAGCGACACCAGATCGCGTGGCAAGCCCAGCTGGAGGCGCACCATCGGGCGGAATGGCAGACATGATGGGTCTCTTCGATGCTCCAGCGCCACAGAGCAATCTTGGGGGTGCTACTAGTGCTGGCGTAAACGACATTATGAACGGATTCGGAGGACTGGACCTGAGCGGATCGAGCCAGCCACCGCCGGCGTCAGTCCAACTTGGTCATGGGAGTGCAGGTGGAGGTGCAGAGCAGAAGGGTACGAACAACGATGATCTACTGGGATTATTCTAGGGGAAGCAAGACCAGCAGCCCAAGCAAGCTCAAACTCGAAAACCTCGGGGTGAAGTTCGCCAAGGGACCAGTGGGGGAAAAGACCTATTAGATCTGTGAAAGGATGGGCTTTGTAAAGGAATAGCGCCACGGCACTGAGGCAGAGCAATTAGTAAAGGGGAGGGCCCGTGAGGGAAGACTTGCTAAACAAAACAGCGGTATCTTGAATGACAACGGGAGTAGGGTCTAGCTTGTTAGGTGAGGAATCATGGCGAAAAGACAGGATCCTGACTTCCAAGTATGTGTCGGCCCCCCTTTATGTGACCTTGTGCTATGCGCCCCTATCAGGACAACCACATCAAAATCCACCAGACTTAGTGTGCGTGTCCTATTTTGTCACTTCATCTAACCTTCTTTACACTGTTCGCGTCCCTTCCTCACAAAGTACAATTACTTCATCCATGCAGGATATCTTGCCATTCCAAGCTTCGTCTCACATCCAACCCATTCCGCCCTTAGTATACAAAACCCGCTCACGCATCGACGCCCTGAACATGACCCCCGACGGTGCCGTCGAGCGGCGGGTGGTCCTCGCCGCCGTTCTTGGCCTTGTCGCGCTCCCACTCCTCGGGGGTCTGGCACTTGGCGCTCCACGCGTGTATCGACGCGATCTCGTCCTTGAGCGCGGCGTTGACGGCCCGGTGTCGCTTCAGGCTGTTCTGGCCGGCGAATTGGGGCGATACTACTAGGGATGTGAAGGATTGGCCGCAGCCACCTGTGGGTTGGTGAGGTGGGTTAGAATAGGTCGCTTATTGTAGGAATGCGGGAAGGAAAGGCGCGGAGTGTCGTAGGCGGACAAGAGAAGACGTACCAGACATATCGGTGACTTCGACGTGGACCGCGTTAAGGCGCTCGGTGAGCGCCGCCTTGAGCGACGCCTCGGTGATCGTGGAGTCGCCCATCTCGCGCCGATTCGTTGTCCGCAGCTATGCGGCTCTGTTTCCTCGGTGTATGGACCAAATTGATGTTATGGGTTTGTTAAAATGGGCTTGCGCGAATGCGAAATGGGTTGGAAGGGAAAGCTCGTCTAGGTCGCAAGTTATCGGCGAGGAAATGGAAGGACTGACTGCCCCGCGATGATGAAATTGGAACTCGGTTGGTAATAGGCACAAGCTCCGACGATGGCGGGGTGTGGGGTTTGTGGCTGAAGCTTGTTGAGGCGGCAGCTAGGCAGTAGGGCAGCTGGCTGGGCATGTCCACCTCAAATTGACGTTATGCGTGTGATAAGATAAGTACGAGTACAGAGATATCTGCTCTTGGATTCATGTTGGAATCCACAAGGTATCTTAAGTACCTGCATCGTTGAGCTTCGAATGCGATGTTCGTTTGGCAGCGGTCTGGTGGTCTGAAGGTTCTATCAAGACGTACTTCTAAATTCGCTTCCCCTCGCACCCATCAGTTCGGGAGAGCTAGGCCAATCTTCAATTTCACGAGGGCTGCTAAAAACAATAACCCTCGAGCGCGGATTCTCAATACCTCTTATACCGTCACATTACAGGAGCGCAGCTTCAGCTCTTCCAGAACGATGGCGGCACCACCCGCTACTAACCTTACGGATGCGGTGGTTGCTGCGATGAAAACGCTGTTAGTAGCTTCTCCAAAATTTGTCTACCAATTTTACCTGAGTTCAGTTTGAGCTGATGTCATTCATAGCTTCCCCGAAGAGCTAGCGGATAGTGCATGGGATAATACAGGATGTGAGACCAGCCTACATGGTCTCCTTCGCTGTCCATTACAAGACTGACGGCGACACAGTACTTCTCGGAAAGGCTCCATCGCCAACAAGTGAAAATGAGGCAGGTGGCACAGTCCTCCTCACGAACGACCTCACGTCCGCTGTCGTGGATGAAGCTCTGCAGGAAAGGGCTAATATGATTGTCTGCTACCGTATGAATTACATGATACGCTGAGCGAAGCAATGATTGTGGTGACTGACATCTTATAGACCCCGTCATCTTCAGACCCCTAAAATCTCTTACCACCAAGGACCCCATGCAAACGCTCCTGCTACGCCTAGCCGCTGAAAGGATCTCAGTCTATTGCCCCCACACAGCCATGGATGCAGCAAGCGGAGGATTAAACGACTGGCTTTGTGATATCCTACTAGGCGGAGACCATCAGGCCAACCGCACAGTCGTCCAACCCATCTCCCGTCCCTTACCCGAAGGGCAGGAATACACCGGCTATGGACGAACGGTTGAGCTGGCTCGACCTATCAACCTACAGACTCTTCTGAAGCGTCTCTCAGCCGGTATAGGCGATCAGCGTTATATGATGGTCGCCATGCCACCCACGTTGAAAGACCTTACTAAGACGCAAGAAATCTCGAAGGTCGCAGTCTGTGCGGGCTCAGGGGCAGACGTTCTGAAAGACACCGATGCCCAGGTTCTAGTGACGGGTGAGATGGCGCATCACTATGCACTCCGACACACTCAGCTAGGCCAGATTGTCGTCACCGTCTTCCACAGCAACTCGGAGCGAAAGTACCTAGAGACCAGGTTGAAGCCCATGCTGGAAGTCGAATTGGAAACCACAGCATTCGGTGACACTCGCGTCATTGTGAGCAAGGCGGATCGTGATCCTTACGAAGTAATTGACGTTAGAGGCCTCTAAGGAACCATAACGTGATCTGTCGTGATCCATTATCGACCCCTTCCCATCGATTAAATGTCAGAAATGGCGACGTCGATCGTTGGTCATTGCGGGCAGGAGGTGGTTCAAGGTAGATACTCCATAATCAAGAATCTTTCGTGTTCAGGTCCCGCCAACTGCCTTTGCTTGGTTCACCTTTGAGAGCGGCATCGCCATCCTCTATGCATGCATCAACATCCACACCGCCGAGGCCTTGCTCCTTCCACACTAACAGAAGCCTCCGCGGCATCTTCCATGCTTGTCTCGCATCCTCTAGTCGTCCTTCACTGACAAGTGCTCGTACTTTGGCCGGGGCGTCCAGAACCTCGATGGCCAACTGTTTTGTCCTCGCTCTCCTACGGCGTGCCTCCTCCGCCTCGGCCCTGGATGCATCGGGCGGTGGGACTGACTTTCGTAAGGAATCGCGTATCGCTGAGGCTTGCGAGTATATCTGAGCAATTGCCGGGTCCAGTGTAGAAGCCATTGGATTCAACGGGTCCATATTCGCTCGCATCTTACGCGTCCGTTAGCACCGTAGCTCACTCCAGTAATCTGCGCTTCCCCAACTCGGGAAATAGCGGCAAGCATTAGCGAAAACTAACCTTCCGTATCGTCTCCGTAGCCGTGATCAGTTTGCTATAGTTGTCATAGACGAGCGCCTTCTTCTCGGCATCCAGCGCCCTCGTCTCGCCCAGGACCCGCGTGTACAGCCGCAGCAGCTCCTCCATGCCGTTCTCGGCCAGCGCCTTCTTGACGAAGGCGTCGGCGTCGAAGCCCTCCTTGTCCATCTCGCTGGGCGGCACCTCGGAGTAGTGCTCGTGCCCGCCGCCCGAGGTCTCGCCGGACGGATCCGTCACCTCGACCGTGGGCGCCGGCTGCTGCTTCTTCAGGTTGTAGTACTCGCGCAGGGCGGCGCGGCTGCGCTTCGTCGCGGAGGGATTGGCGGTTGCGTGGGCGCTGGAGTTGGGGTTGGGATTGAGGTTGGGGCTGCTGCTGTTCGGGTTCGGCGACCCTAGGGGGGACCGCGAGACGTCGAGGCTCGGCCGGGCGGACGAGGTCGGGGTGGTGCCGCCTGCGTACGAGTTCATGCGCCGCAGGGGCTCGCGGGGGGAGGCGATTGTCGACATTCTGCTAGTATTTTCGGTATGGTCTCTCAGTAGGGTTTGGCGGTAGATTAGCGGAAAGTGCACGGGCGAGACGCGTATCAGCTCTTGGACTTAAGAGGTTCTCATGACGGTGTTGGAGTTTACAGATTACAGCTCTCAGATCTCATTTCGAGCTAGGTGGTCTTAGTGAGGTTAGCTGCAGATCTCCCGGCGACCATAGCGCGCAACGCCACTCAACCCGCTGTGGCGGGGGCTACTTGGTGGACGGGGTTGCCCCGGTGTTAGGGACCCAATAAGCTGGACCGGGGATGTTAGCTACAACTTAAATCACGTCGCATCATAAGGTAGGTACATACATGTATGTACCTACATATGCAATTGCATATCTCAAGACTCGATCCTTTCTCCCTAAATCAACTGAGTGCAAAAATCACTACGAGAGTAATTATTACACTTCCCAGATATGTTATTATAACAACAAAGGGAAGGAATGACAGTTCATATGGAACGGTTTTATTGAGCAGCAATCTTCACGATGAGTGCGGACCTAGCAGTACAGATCCGTGCAAGCCTGACGAGTCAGGGGCTGCCAACACCATCTTTAGCATGGATTCAGAGCGCCATGCCAAACCGGAATCCGCTGCCTCCTCTGCCCGCATTGGTAGCTACGATCAAGACGCGTTTGCTAGCTGCTGATCTGACGAACCCGGCCCTGCTCGAGCTCCCGGCTCCATCGTTTCCGCCCAACTTAGGCAGTCCGGAGGTGCAGGAGTCCAGGCTAACTCGCGACATCCCGGTGCAGGTTTTGGACATCGACAACCTCTCCAAGAGCAAGTGGCAGCAGGTCGAGGAGCTCGAGTCCATCGCCCGGGGAGAGCAGACCAGGGGTCGAGAGATCATCCGTCTACCCACGAGCAACCAAGGCGAAGAAGACGACGGCAGTGTTAGCGAGAACACGCCGGCCGCCACGGGAAGGAACGCTGCTGCTAATGCTAATACTGCTAACGGGGCGGCTACCTCGTCGAGTGGGACCCATCGTCTCGTGTTGCAGGACTGTAGGGGCCAGAAGATACACGGGTTGGAGCTGAGGCGTATAGAGCGCATCGGCATTGGCACGCTGAACATTGGCGAGAAGATGATGCTGAAAAGTGGCACCAAGGTCGCGCGTGGCGTCGTGTTGCTGGAACCCGCGACATGCGTTATTCTCGGTGGTAAGGTCGAGGCATGGCAGAAGGCGTGGGTTGACGGGCGGCTGACGAGGTTGAAGGAGGCGGTGGGTGCCGATGCTCGCGGTTAAGAGAGCGCTGCGTAGGAGATATGCAAATGCAGACCGAGAAGTAAACTGAAGAATAGGCTTTAGCAAGCTTAATTACTACAACCCTCTTACGTGGTCGACTATGCCGCTTCCAGCCCTCCTGTTGTTCTTGTAATTAATCACGTTGCGAGCTATATATATTGCATGAAGAACAAAACGTGGCTCAGTTATGGTATTCAAGCAGACCGCAATGCTATGAAATACATCTTCCAATTGGTTTTTGATACGCCGATTGGTAGTCCAAGTTTAATGATATACGAAGTCATATCACTTATTCAATCCAGAATTTTAAAGATAAGTCCGGGATATAGCTGTATATTTCATTATGAGATAATGAAGCTTATATGCAACCTTACATCCATCCATTGGATGATACATATCAGGCACGTGGAGACCCCTGTAGCCCCTGAAAATCGGATCCGGGGCGGACATTTTCAGTGGATCCGACCCGGATTTTAGGGACAAGCATTCCGTAATTTAACGCGTACCTAGCATTGACATTTCATCAAATCCGTCAGCGTATCGTGATCCCTTTCTTTGGATGTTCAACATCGCTTAGCTGATTCAATCATATGATATCGCTTGCTTCTGACCGATGAGTCCTTCCGACGACAAGTCGCCCATTCTATGCTTCATAAGCTGTCATGACCACCAGCACAGCTCTTGAAGTTTTGACCTAAGAGCACATCTACTAGACTGATGAGGCTCCCTTTCACAGGCCCTGTCTCCCGACGGGTCACCAACAGTCACCAGACACGCGATGAGGCACGCGATGACGACCTGGCGCTACTAGAAGATGATCCGCTAAGCGTGCCGCTCGAGAGCATCGACACAGCTTCGGACTCAGGCCGCCGGCAACCAGGAACAGCAGTAAGAAGTTATCAGTACAGCGGCTCGCGGCGGAATAGGTCATGCCAATTTGCTATCTTCATTGCCATATTAGCTGGGTTATTGCTTGCCATATTGTTGCCTCGTCGGCGCTCCGGGCCTTCCGTGTCGAGAGTTGCTGGTTTATTGCCCTGTGGTAGCTCAAGGTACTCTATTAATGAAGTGAGTCTGCACCACACTACGATCTGGAACTACATCTAAGAATATACCTAAAGCATACCTGCTACCGCAACAATTTTCTCTGCCCAGTCGTCAACAAGAAGCGCACGCTACGATGCGGCAGCGATTGCTATCTGCCTGATGAGTACTAGTGCGTTACCTTTCGCTGATGTCCATAATCAATCACCTAACAATTCGGAGTTGTGATGCTGGGAAGTTAGTTATGCTTCAGAATTCTGACCATGGCGACACGACCCCGTCCACAGACGCGAGCCGGGAGTCGTGCAAACCGGATTACTTCCACTTGAGCGATCCTCCGTACGAAAATTACTTCATGTCTGATTGCAGTGGTGCTAGCCAGATCGTTGTAACAAGCCCTCTCGTTGACAGCGATCTCGAGATCATTGGCCCCAGACTTCTCGTGAGAACCCCGGCCCTTTCCTTTACTCTCATGTGGTATAATGGTAGTGAGACTGACGTTCCCTAGATTGCCTGGCCAGCTGGGAACAGTGGCATTGTGGCGTATTTCTCACCAGAAAATGGTATCAACGGAACGCTCGGCATAGCGCTTGAAAATATTGCTGGCACCAATCGCACGTTGAATCCGCTTATTGGCGGCGTGACGGGCGTCTTATCTCTTAATTCATCAGCAATTCTTGATTTGGCGATTCTAGGAAGCATCAGGACAATACGAGAGTTTATCGAAGGGCCGAGTACCCTTACCCCCAAGATTCAAGATGCAATCGAGGTTCACCAATTGCCCGATGGGGGTATCCAGCTCAACCGTCAATGGCTCGACCAGACAACGGAGACATACTTGACATTGCACAGTTCTAACGGGACGTCGATATCTATTCAAAATGGCAAGCCTCGTTTCATAGGCGGCACTTACTTCTTCAACTCCTGGTCCAGTTACCCACAACTTGACCAACTCGGAGCCGCGGAAATCATAAATCCCGCGTCCCAGTCCCTCATATCACAAAACGAAGAGGATGCAGAGTCGCTTGCTTTCCTCTCGTACAGCTCGAAGATACTTGCTGGAGCTTGGAGGTTCCTTACCTACTTCGGGCGTGACAGTCTAATCTCGCTGCTTCTCTTACGGCCTATCCTCAGTGAGGGTGACGGAGGCGCAATCGAGGCTATTCTTGGAGCTGCTATTGAGCGCATCAATTCGAGTGACGGCACTGTATGTCATGAAGAGATCATTGGCGACTATGCATCGTACCTGAATGAGCAACAGGGGATTGACAGCGCAGACCCCCTATGTGACTACAAGATGGTCGACACCGACTTCTTTCTTTTGATTGCCATCAATGAGTATTTTGTCAACACCGCCGCCGGGCCATCACGGCGTGATCCGTTTCTTTCTAGGAATGCATCATTCCTCTCCGCTAACCGCGGATTTACTTATGGAGACCTTGCTTCAGCCACCGCAGAGAAGATCATGAGGGTTACCGCGGCTTTCGAGCAGTCTCCTGTCAGAGAGAACCTCATCCATCTTAATGGAGGCCAGACGGTGGGACAGTGGCGTGACAGCAGTAATGGACTAGGCGGAGGTCGTATACCATACGACGTTAATACAGCCTTAGTTCCCGCAGCTCTCAAGTCGATCGCATTACTGTCAAGCAACGGCTTCTTCCCTTCCTACCCGGGTTGGGCTGAGATTGCTAGCGCGCGCGCCACATTCTGGGAAGACAACACACTGTCTTTCTTCCAAGTCAATGTCACCCTAGAAAGAGCCCGGGACCTCGTCGACAGCTACGTCGACGTGACTGGCTTCCCTGGGAAGATCGACCCTTCCGAGTTGAACTCACCGGTCGTATTTCACGGTCTAGCTCTCGAAGGCAAGGACCAACCTATCGTGAAAGTAATGAACACAGACGACTGCTTCCGGCTTTTCCTTCTCAATGGCACCGATCAAGGCCAGCTCTCCGCGTTTCTTTCTCAGGCAGCGGACAACATCCTTCATCCATTCCCGCTCGGTCTTTCCACTGACGTTGGGCTCGTCGTCGCGAACCCGGCATATGGAGAGGGATCTGTGGACGTAAAGGAATTCACAGAGAGTGCATATCACGGCACGGTGGTTTGGAGTTGGCAGCTCGCGATGATGGCAGCAGGGTTGGAAAGACAGCTCGAACGGTGCGAACACGAAGAGCTTGCGTATTGCACGGACTCCACATTACACCGACGTGTTCTCGAAGCGTATAATCACCTGTGGGACCTGATTGAGACGAATCGTGAGCACCTAAGCAGCGAAGTCTGGAGCTGGGTATACAGGGATGGGAAGTTTCGCTACACACCGTTGGGTGCTTTACCACCGCCGGATGGGCAAAGCCCAGTTGGTTCGTGAAAAAGGAAAATCATCAAGGAAGCCGAAGCAACTGCTAATTCGTACAACAGAGAGCGATATTCGACAGCTCTGGAGCCTTGCGTTCTTGGCGGTGAAGAGGAACGATGCTTATCGGCTTCCGGAGGCCTGAGCCCCGAGACAACATGCAGGAACATGAATATAGTAAAATGAAGCTCTGCAAGGTATGTTCTCCTAGGCCGGTTTTACCTGCTGTCAGCACTCTAGTCGGGCGGCCAGAAGATGTCACCAGTCACGCATCGTTGATCAATGCGCCCAACATAAATTACATCTCATTTCATAAGCCTCGAACAACCTGCACAGAGGTGGAGCCGGACCAATTTTCTAGTCATGTGGCAAAGCTAATACAGAATGTTAGGATCATGATGTTGTCGTGAAGGTAATCAACCTTGATATGTATGAAGCAGAATTCGTGGTGTTGAATTGCACAATTTGGGAAGCGAGAGTAACGCAGGGATCTCGTTATGTATGTTCCTGCAGGTTTAATAAGCTCTTTGTATGTATGCTGACCACCATTCCCAACTCTTAGCGACCCCCGATGCGACCTTGAAACCAGAACCCGAGCGGGTTTGGAATACCCCCAATAATTCTTCACCATGGTTGATTGTCTAGTTTCAAAGGGTTGCATAAGTCTCAATCGGGGAGATATGGACTGTCGGCCCCGGGGAATATCTTACCAGCATAAGTTCTCGCACATCTCTCACCGTCTTGGATGACTGTCTACGGTTTTGTTTCAGGTTTGCCTATTTTTGAGCTGACAAGCCGAAATTAACCACGCCAACGAGCCGGCGACATTTTCTCCCCCCGACCTGGACCAGCTGACTACCTGTTCCGGGGAAGCTACCGTGACAATCCAGATCGAGTAGAGACGGCAAGCCCTCGAAAGCAGGCCAAGTTACAAAGTACTTGGGACGATGGGTCTCGCACTTGTTGTATTACCTGACATATTACATTGGGTACTTCGGTACCTCACTCGGTTCCTGGATAAGGCTGAGAGATGATCGCCGCCTTGGCGAACCATCTCTCTTACTGTTCCTTCATTTTCGACCCTATGACACCGTGCAGTCTGCACGGCTTCGTGACCTTAGCTAATCTCATATACATATAGCCCCAATACTTCCGGTCTCTGTACCTAGCCTGCGTCCATCTAAAAAGACTCCCCCCGTATTACGCGTGGGATGGCTGCAGATAGTGCCAAATTGTCCTTAGCTCGATGTTGGTGGATTATATCATGGGCAATTATAACTGGACCGAATATGGAGTTTGCACATCACCGGCCCTGGCCATGCTCCAGTCCCCCTGATAACGGCATTAAGTCAATCGACATCTCAATCCACCCCCAAGCACATCGATCTCAGCTGACTATTCCTTGGTACGATCATTTCAAGTTCCGGACCCTCTTTTCGTTGAGGTCGGTGCAGGTATGGCAACACGACCAATTTGCTTCCTGTATGAACCACCCAACTTGGCCGCTTTCACCGGGATACCCAGTACGCCTCCCCCCAACGAGCCGGTAGATCGTCCAAGGATAGACTTGGGGTTGCAGTTGCGCGTCCCCCAGTCGATCGTTGACGATTTCTGCGGCTAGCCTCCTTAGGACCGCAGGTCATTGTTGAGATTAGGCGTTCTCACCTCAGTAAAATACCTAACATATCTTATAAATATGACCCTCCGCCACCCGACTGGACGGCTCTGATCTGCTTGACTATTTGGTATCATCAAAGACAAACAGCTCGATCGTCCAAACCTACAGTTTCCGCTGGAACATACCATTACGTACTAAAGGACTACTCTGTCTCTCATCCTTCTCTTCTCATCCTAACTTTGTTGTTCCTTGCTCTACGCGTCCAACCCATAACGCACTATCAACCCTTAAAGATTTCGTCAGAACACACCACTCTCAAATTCGGGACGCCGCACCACTACAATTCACACATTCAACATGCCTAACATGACCTCCTCCGTCGGAAACAATCTTGGCAGCTGCCAATCCAATCCGTCAGTTGTCGTGTTATCAACCTTGTCAAGCCAGTCACTGACTCTAGTGTTTCAATAGTCACTCATCTACCGCCTCAGCCTCTGAAGACGCAACGATGCTGACCCAGCGCCTATCTTCGGCCACACAGCAGACCAGAGCCAACTTCACAGACCGCCTTGTAAGCGGAGCATCCTACGACCATACGGCAGCCATTCGAGCAAGTATTGCTACCTTCACGACCCAAATGGGTGGGTCGAACACGACGAACGGATCGTAGCCATTCCAAGCAGCAGCATGCATCATGGTAATGAGCTTACGACTAATATGAAAAGCGCGTTTCATTGAGAAACGCGTGATGGAGGCGGGTCTGAAGTCACCTTAATATGAGACGGAATTGCATTGGGCTCCTTGTGCAGCGTAAGCATATAGCGATGGGCGTGCAGAGTATGGGACTACTACTAGATTTCTGTTGAACATGGTCTTATTATTCAGGAGTAGAACTCTGACGGCTACCTCTTGTGTCGGCACTTTCTAGTTTCAGGTGGGAAAGGGTGGGATGAATTAGGTGTCCGGGGCGGCTTTGCACGATTTCTTCAACTACATCAATGCTATTTTGAGCTTCTTCGTCCAGATCTCTTCAATGTATCCCTAGGTACCTTCAATATAATCCCGAAGATAACTGTGCTATTACAATGTGCGAGCTCTTTGCTATCTAGGTAGCGTCCGTAGCCGGTTGATAATACTACCACATCTTGTTACTTTCTGGGCATCCATGCAACATGGCGTTATCGGCAATATCGCACAGCCCGAGTAATATCCACCCAGGGGAAAGTATCCCTGGCACTGCCTCAGGACTCGTCAACATGGCTGATCCCCACATAAGCCCCTAAGGACCTTGTCGCACGTGGGAGACAAGGAAGTTAGAGTTGAATCTGCCTAGGCGAGAACCCAGGATGCAAAACATGGGCCTGCGGCTCAACGTGGACTTGGCGATTGATTTTTGACAGCTCGGTGCCGATCCATCGGAGAGGCCGGCGCGTTGTGACTACGACGTCAAGCAGGCTAGCGAATCGGCCAAGCAAATGCTTCCCCATGGGCCTTTCTTGTGCCATGATTACACACGAAAGGTGCCGGAGTTAAGACTCTAGAACAGGCCGTGTGGTTCAGACTTGCCAGAAAGCCTTGAGCGCGCTTCCCCAAGCAGGTTTGACACGGGACGCCATTGCTGGCCTTGGTTACTTCTGGACTCTGTCGTTTTCTGTGTCTTAACGCCGTTTGAGCCTCGGTTCAGACTGTTTCGGTTCGATAGCAAGGAAATTGATGGCGCAGGTAGCCCTACTCGGCCCACCCTGCCGATTCCTTTTTCCGGAGTACAAGCTAATTGTTCCATCACGGTACACCACATACCGATTCCAAATCAACTGGTTTTTACAGATTGCAAATTAACCCTCGATTCTCTTCGCTCACTGGACGAGATTATCGAAGCCATCAAGATGCAGGGGTTTCTTTACCACGCGTCACCGAGGAACGTGTAACGAGCAACACGAGGCAGGGGAGCCCAGATTCCCGTGGAAATGATCCCACTTTGACCTTTCTGGTGGGATATTAATCTTCAACTCTCGACCACTGAATCCGAGCATCCTGATTCTGGGCGCATTACAGGTTGAGATGTGACGAATGGCCAACTGACAACCCCTCCACACCACGTTCGGTACGCACGTATCATGCATGTCTTAGCTAGGATTAGCACGTGGAGGCCATGCTTACAGCACGGCATGCTCTTTGGCCAGGGGTCTCGTTTAGAACGATCGTCGCACCTACAGCGCCTCGTTCGGGCTTGCTCTCCGGGGATGGTTCTTAACGCCTGGCGAGTTCTTAATGGCCGCCCTTCAGCATCGCCTAGGAAGCACATGTGCTCGGCGCACCAAGTGCGTATTTGTGCGCAGCGAGCTTGAAACATAGTAATAAGGAGCATGACTCTTTCTAGAAGGTGTTACCACCAGGCTGCCAGGTACCTTGGGCGCCGAATCCACCGGCGCTTAGCACTCGAGCCCTTTGAAGTATATAGACGTGACGATCAGTCATGCCGTCATCAATGTGTGTATATTCACCTGAGACACAGGTGCGGGACTCACCTTTCCCTTACGAAAGGCGTACAGCGATTCGTACCTTTCCTGTCAGGTACACCCCATGCATATGTACGGTGATGGCAGATCAGATGTACACAGTGCCTGGCATGCTTCATAATCCAGGCTGCCTCGAATGATACATTGACCACCTTCGCAATAAGAACTTTGAAGATATGTACATTTTCGACACCGACGATCTGCAGCATCGCTGGATTATTAATGACCACGTTTTTTTAACCATGCCCTGCCGAGTCCCAAGCTCCCAAGAGGTTTCAGGGGAGCCTGGTCCTACCTGATCCCTACGCCACGTGTCGACCCTGCAAATTCCCGCAAACCCACGTACAGGGGTAGTCTGGGTCATCGTCTCGAACTGCCCTACCTGATTTCATGCCCACCCGGTAGGTATCAAGCGAGCTCGACTCAACTTGCTCACAGCAAGCCAACCAAGCTTTTCCACAGCCTTATCACAGGCATCCAAGAGCTTTGTAATACCGAGCCACGCCGCGAGGGAACATTGCAGAACCTACTAGCGTATGCCTGCTCGCTAGAGCATTCCTTCGAGAGGTTTCCAGGGTAAAATAGGACGTGGCACTGCCTCCCCCATTGAAGCGCCGCCGCCTTTTTTCTTACTCCCCAGGGAAAGCACGCCCTGCAACCGCACTTGCCCCAAGGTCTCGGTTTTCCTTCACCGATGCCGAACCTAGGCAGTTACTCCGCGGGGCTTTCGGCAACTGCCCCGAATTCCACGTATCCACATGCCACCGGCCCCATCCTTTTCCCCGGCCGCGTCTTTTTGGTGACCCAAGGAAATTCCATCTTTGATCCGCAGGGATCCCAACCTTGCCGATCTGGATTGCTTACATATCATCCATCTGACGTTTATTTATTCCTTCCTGTTTGTCCTCTTTTCTCCGCTGCCTGTCCGTAAGCACGTGCGACCTGGATTGATCTCCGCCCCGGACGATGCCTGCGTAGATACGTACAGTATTTCAGGCAAGTAACCGTACCCGATTAGGCACGGCAGCGCCACATTATTAGAACGGCGCCCCCCTCGCTTGAGTCCTCCCCCTTGAACATTACCTCAGGTACCGGCCACAAACCCCTGCGCCGCGCGTGTGCGGCTTACACCCTCCCCCCTTCCAGAACGGTATGCACGTAACCTTACATGCAAGACTCTGCGATACGTGGTATTTGATAAGAGCATGCGGCTCAACTGTACCACTGTATTTATAGCGCCTGCAGCTGACATGGGGAAAAGCTTCTTGCTACGCCTCGCTCTCATGCGCAGATAAGATACAGTTGTATAAGAATAAACCAAAGTCCTACCGAACGGCGAACATTATAGGACTCATTACGACACTCATGCTGCAAGAGCGGTCCGTGTCCGCGTCTTGTCCCACGGGCCGTACTGGACCGGACGAATATGGGAGACTTGTCTAAAATCGTCGGCGGGCTCACTTCCGACTGAAACGTAGCTTGGAATCAGCTCGGGAACCTGAGGCACCAGCATATACTATTATTATTCACTTTCGGAATTTCTCCGCTTACGTCACAGCCGGGAAGCAACCTCCTCTGGAAAACGGCCCCAGATATCGGAGATGGGTATCAAAGGACGACATTGCGAGTTTAGTCAGCAGTTTAAAAAGATAAAAGTGGAATCCGGAGACCACATATGTGACTTGAGTAGTCGAAAGATGGCCGAGGATGACACGATGACTCCGTAGATGAGCAAATCGGACCGTCCCCATGGCTCCGATAACTGGAATTTAGAGTCGCAGATTTATTAAAGTCTGAATCCGAGAATGAAGGGATCCGGTTTTATATTAGACTGCTGCCTACCTAGGCAGATTGAAGCATTTTAGTCGTGCAGTTGCGCGTGGATTCCGCTTGGCATGTGGGTGTCAAGCTGAGCCAAAGAATCGTAGCTGCCGCAGTAAGTATAATACCCCCTTACACAAGTCGGCGACTAGGTGACTGGCGAGAATGCACGTCACTTAGTAAAATGATAATAGTCCGTCCTGCGTTACCATTAGAAATTGCCAAGTCCCTACCTGCATAGGTGCCGAAAAGAAATGATTGGGATATATCATCCGACCTCTTCCGAAACCTTCTATGATTGGGCCAAGGTATAAGTAAACTATATTCGAGCTGCAGCAGTGTAATATTGCTCTCTCTTGTGGGCGGAACAAGATACATTAGCTATGCGGTCGAATATACCCAACGTCCTGGTTCTCGGTGATAGAATATAGATTAGAGATCAGAGATCTTGCAGCAAGCTAATAGAATAGGCATCTTCTACTGGCTTTATTCATACGATTACCAGCACAAGATCAACTTGGTAAGTGACACAATGAGTCAACTACTGCTAATTCAAGATCTTAGCCTCTCCCTAAGAATTCTCTCTTCTGTTCAATACGTAGTGCATTAACGGCTTGCATTCTTTCTCGGCATCGACTGGGGCCACCTCGCTACATGACATAAAATGCCTAACAATATACATGATAATTCACCACGTTGCATGACCTCAATCAAGCTAAGCCTCACTGCAAGGACCTTCATTCTATATCTTCACAATTTCGACAATAGGTATTATAGGCGTTATCATTGGCTATATTTTTACCGCCCATAGAGACGTTGATTGGATTGAGTCTCCTTTTTATCTACCAATCACAAGAGAAAGCCATTCATACATCGCCATAAACCGACGCACGTATCCCTAATTCCTCGGAATTTGGCATCCAGCAAGTAGCATCGCTAGTAGAAGGAGGCCATAAAAGGCCAAGCATAGCACCCGAACTGGCATATTAGGCGGCCCCGGATTACCCCATTCAGTGCACATGCAGCGACGCAGCCCCCACCATCTCTATACTATACTATCTAAAACCCTATGTCTCGGGACTTTTGAAACGTTCTGGAAATATTTATAATTTACTAATCAAATGGATTACCCTCGGCCTCCTTGCGAGGGCCAAGGACGATGCAACATACCTGCATGTTGCTCCCAGAAGCCCTATGCATGCTGCAATCAGAAGAACACCTGCCTAAAAGGTAAAGCAGCCGTGACACAGCATCTGCATAGGTAGGTAAGCAGGCCGCTAACATGCAAAAGGTCTTATCCCATGGCAGCTCTCACCTTACCTAAGCCCCAGCCCCAACCCCAACCCCAACCCTAGCCCCAACATACGCCTCCTCAAGCCTCTGACCACGATCTACCGACATGCTGCCGCCCTCTGCACGCCACTACCCAGCTATTCTTATCCCTCCTGGTCTCTTATCTTATTCCCCGGCTTGCTTACCTACCTGCCTACCTGCCTACCTGTACCTGACACTCACAGGCCAAAGCAACCTGACACAAAGCACGCGCGATACCTAACGATCCAGGATGTGTTGAAGCAACTACCTACCTACCTACCTAACCTACCACCTCTCAACCAACCAAGCCCCAAAGACAATCACCACGGCATCTCAAAGCAAACCCCACCAAGATCTCAGCTCTCGACAATCTCCACGCCCCCCGAGGCGAACGCTATAATACGTGTACATAACTCATGGAGTATACCAACCCACATGCACCCGCGTCCGCCACCATCGCCGTTCACGAAACATGAAACGGGCCCCCACTCCCCGTCCCTATTTCCATACACGAGGTTCCTTACTCAGAGGCAAGTCTTTTTTTTCTTCATCTCCCATCTCACAACGCCGCAGCGTCACGCAAAAACCGTCTTAGTAGCTTCCATTATACCTTCCTATACCATATCTCGGCACCGATCCGGCGTATTTATAGGCAAGCACACGCAATCTCTCAAGGTAACAGAACAAGTCTGCTCCGAGTAGCATTGGCGATTATCCTGCGCCGCGTGCGGAAGGTGTTCCGCTGAGTTACAAAAACGAGCTTTGCATATTTCACGGGGGCCAGACGACAAATTCAAGACCGAATGCCGGATAAGTTCCTGATAAACTACATACCTCGGGTAGCCTAGCAACTGCCGTGTCTATGTATATACCCACATAGCAGACGGAGGAAGATTGCTCCCCGTCTCCTCGTAGAAGCATCAACCACGGCGCATTTCGGCCCCACGGTGAACTGTCTATCTCTACCCCAAGCTCAAGCAAAGAGGTGTTCTGTATCTAATCTTAAAAAGGATCATACCCGTGCCGTCCGGGACGACAGGTAGACCCATGCGCTTGCGCGTTCATGAACGAAGCTTGTCTGTATCGGAGTGAACGGGTCACGTTGATTTGTATGCGTGTGCACGAATGAGTCCTCTAGCCCGAGCCCTGGTAACCTAGCGCCACGCTGTCTATATTATCTCTTGTTCCAATATAATTCACAACTTTGATTTGGCGGGTCATTCGGGGACGTGGCCCTCGAGTCCGGCGACGGTGGCGAGGTTGACTTGGCTCAATTGCTCATGGGCCTCGCCGCTCAGTCCCACTCCGGCTAGGAGAGCTATGGCCTCGACGACATCTTCTGGCTCAAGCATGTGCCACTTAGCCAGGGTAACCTTCGTGCTAGCACCGATAGTAACGGTGAAGACCTGGTTGCTCTCGACTTGTGTGCCGCTGATGCCGTTCAAAGCTCGGAACATGTCCTCATCGGTGAAATCGTCACCCATACACAGGATGAAATCCAGCTTCTCCTTCTCATCTTTCCCGTCTTGGGAACTAGATTTGGCGATGTGGGCGATATCGGAATTGTAGTCGTTAACCAGACGTTTGGCGATCTCTCCCTTGTTGATGAAGGTCGGTCGTACCTCAAGGTTTGCCTTGCCCTTCATTACGTCTACGTCCCATTTCTTGACCACGCTCTCCTCAAGGTCTTTGTGCAGGGCTTGGGATGAGTGTAATCCTTGTTCTGGGTCGGCCTGGCGGTAATGCCAAGTCAAAGCGCAACGTTTGCGTTCGATGAAAGAGCCTCCTAAAAGTTAGCAAACCCCCCTTCTTAATGATGGTATACGGTGAGGGCTTACCTGGCACTCGGTCGGTATATTTCTGGAACACCTCGATCACGTCGGCCTGCCAGCCCATGTCCAACTTTTCAGCCAGGTTTTCCCAAGTGTCCTTGCCCGGATGTCTAATAAAGCTTCCGTGCTCGGCACTGAAACCTAGCTCCGAAATGTGACCTAGGTGTTGCTGCAGGAATTCTTGATCTCTGCCGGAGATGATCCACACGGCATTACGGTGGTCCGCCGCCAGGGCCTTCAACGTTTGAATGACACGCTCCGACGGAATAGCCGACTGAGGATCCCTCACAATTGGAGTAAGCGTACCATCGTAGTCAAACATGAAGAGGCGCTTCTTAGCCTCACGGTACTTCTTCAGCATGAGCGTGCGGTCAAGCAAGGGCGTGACATTTTGATTCTTGTTAGACGCCAGCGTGGCGACGAGCTTCCGAAGAAACTTTGCGATCCAACTTTGAACGTTCTGCGTGGTGACGTGCTTGTAGAGACTCTCCTGCATAGCCTTCCGCCTCTCTTCAGACATGGTGAGCGCGTTATAAATTTGGTGGGCGACATCGGTGAGATCCCAAGGGTTTATATGGATCGCATCGCGCAGGCTACCTGCAGTCCCGCTAAACTCCGACAGGATTAGCGGGCCGTGGGTATCGCGCTGGCACACGACATATTCCAGACTAGTCGTGTTCATGCCATCCCGAACCGAGGTGATTAGGCCGACGTTTGCGGCTCGCAATAGCGCGAAATACTCTTCCGGTGACAGATACTGAGGATAGTGCTGCACAGGCGAAAATCCTAGACTGCCATACGTGCCATTAATTCTCATGACCAGCTCATTGACCCTGCTTGCCACCTTGTTCTCTGGCTCCTCTCCTCCTTCCTCTTCAATAGTGGTTGGCGAAGTGACCTGG
This sequence comes from Hypoxylon sp. FL0543, assembly GCA_022578575.1. NCBI lineage: Eukaryota > Fungi > Ascomycota > Sordariomycetes > Xylariales > Hypoxylaceae > Hypoxylon > Hypoxylon sp. FL0543. The sequence continues at coordinate 99,757 of MU394000.1, forward strand.
ATCAACACAACTTTTTCTCGCATTTCAGGATAGAGCTCTAAGAATCTCTCAAAGGCCATCAGCTTTTGGGCAACACCGCGGACACTATCCAGCCTGTCTCGTCCCACAATAATCTGCTTGTCCTTGTAAAGATCCTTCAGGGCGTCGTACATTTTTGTCACATCCTCAGACCAAGCCACTTGTTCCACCTTGGCCACGTCAATGCCAATTGGGAAGACACCAACCTCCACTCGAGACCCATAGGCATCAACGCCAACCGAATCCGAAGGGAAATCAAGGATCCGGGTGCAACAGCTCGCAAAGTGACGCGAATAGCTGTAAGACTGGAAGCCAACGAGATTGGCGCCGAGCATGCCTTCAAGGACCTCTTTCCTTCGCGGCAAACACCTCAAGAATTCGCTGCTAGGGAACGGGCAGTGAAGGAAGAATGAGATATACATGTTAGGGGCCCTTTGTCGCAGCATACTCGGTAGCAACAAGAGGTAGTAATCATGGATGACCACAATATCGCCTGGCTTATAAATTTCGATAATCTTATTAGCGAATTTCAGGTTAGTGCGGAAGTAGTCAGCCCATTCGACACGCTCTGACCGGCCATCGTTAGGCTCGTGTTGCTTGTAATGGAATAGGGGGTAAATTGTGTGTTCAGCATATCGCCTCCATCGTCTTTGGTCGTTCAGCCTGATGCCCTCCTCACTTGTCTCGGTGTCGTCAGCAAGCCAAACAGGAATTGTCTTGATGCGCCTGTCATGGCTTAGCTGCTGCTCAAGCTTCAACTGGTGTTCCCGCGGAATCCACACGCCGTCAACCTCAGGCGGAGTCGGCGGTGCTTCTCCATCCAGTGGTATAGGGGCAGAGAGGTGACTAAGCCCTGGAATTTTAGCCGTCGTATCGGAGAGAGCCTCCGGGGCGGATGGTGAGGCAACCGGGGCTTCAATCTCGCCCGTCCACGCGACTACGGTATGATTCCAGGGCGTCTCGTTGGATGACAGATAGGAAAAGGCGTCAAAAAGAGCTGATTGACCGCGACGATAGCCCAATTCCTACCACGTGTTAGCCCTTTCAAACAGGGATATCTTTCGTGAGAGACTGGACTGACCCATTCACCGTTCTTATGATATTTGAGCGCGTGAGGAGTCGTAAAGGTCACGGAGATGATGTTGCCACTAAGAGCTAAATCAGGCGCAGCCGCCCTGATTTCTGAGATAGATTCTCTCCGCCCCCCTAGCGATACACTCATTCGCCGCAAGACTTCAAGGTCTGAGGTAGCCCCTTTTGCTAAGTTTGTGGGAGATGATATATCCGAAAGGGGTTCTGTTGGAGGTACATTGGCGACACCGCTATTCTTCTTGCCGGGATCTTGTGTAAAGTAGCTCGGGCTCGGAGTTTTGGGAACAGAGTCGGTGCTGGTTCGAGACAGGTAAGTGGAGGGCAGGATACCCGGGGTTACAGGGACTCTCGTCACAGATTCCCGCTGGTGCGGTGGCAGGTCGGGCGATTCTTGAGAACCGCTTCCGACGACGGACTCGCGTGGGGAGAGAGACATCTGTTCGGCCTCCTTTATGACGGCGTTATTGGCAGCGGTGGCCCCGGCTTCCTGTTTATTCTCTGCCATTGCAATTTTAGCTACAATCCTGCAATGCCGTTAAATCGCGGTGTTATGTCGGTATGTGTAGATAAAAGACTCAACAAGGGAATGGAAGAGGAAGACGAAGCACAGGGAGCAGCAATTGATAATTAAGAGGCGTTGGCGGTGAAGAAGGGTATCATCAATGGCCGTGCTTGACAACTAGACAACTGAATACAGCACCGATGGGCCGTAAAAGCCAGACGACACAAGCGGTAGGGAGGTTAGGTAGACATAGGCAAGGTCAAATACGACTAAGGCATAGGTAGGGAGGTAGAATCTTAGGAGGCTAGAACAGCATAGGCTCGTAGCGGGGCTGTCATCATCGTCGTGACTATTGGTTTATGCTAGCTTTATGTATGATGGTGGGGCATGGAAGCGAAGTGATGCTTGGTTCGTGAAAAGAAAGGCAAGAGGATGGCAGATGCAACCTGGAGGTTTTGCTCCTGGGCGATGTGGGTTACCTTATGAGAAACTTTTGTTGAACAGTAGCCAAATCCACTGCAGGACTTTGTCGCAGTATTGAATTGCTCTCGGCTTTTCTCGTTCTCAGTCGTCGCTGATCGTTGAATTGAGAGCGGTTCGTTCCGACTGCGGTACTACATACGAACGAAACGTTTGTAGGCACCTGAAGCTCCTGAAGCTCAGGGGTGGGCAGAGATAAGCTGTCTGTGCGAAAGCGGCTTATCATGAATGAATTCAATGTAAGGTAGGTACTTCAATCAAACAGAGAGTCGACGTAAAATAAGTTGCACAGGAAACCAAAACCCAACCTATGATAGATTTCAAACACCACGAACGGACGGATGGACTAGATGTATGTAGGTAGGTATGTAAATGTGTGTAATGTAATGTGAATGTACGTCGATGTATGTAGGCGGGTGCAGTGGTGCAGTGGTGATGCTGGATGGTGGGGTAAAGAGTTTGTGAGCCTGTGACGCTGGCACATGCTGAAAGACAGGCTGGGAAGAGATTTTGGAAGACATCATGGACATGGAAGAAATGGAATGACATGGAAAAGCATTGGCCAGACGGCCCGCTATGGTACGTACCTTGCGCCAATGACGTAGTCGAGATGTAACACCTTAGCAAAAAATAGCCTAAATGTGACTTCGAAAGGACAGGAACACCGAGGTATTTATGCTTGTGAGGATTCTATGGGGAAAGAACTGCCTGATAATGGAATATTGATAACCGAAAACGTGGAATTAGCGGCCGAACGGGCTTACGACAGGTATCTCCACAATATTGTAGAGAAGAAGTGGAAGTTCATGTTTGCAAGATACCTCATACGATACCCCCATACAATTGACGTAGGTCACGATGATCCCTTCATAAGCCTTATCGATTCGATTTCCATTGGACGCCTGGCAGCCCCTGTCGAAGTTAGCGGATCTCTAAGCTATGGTTCCAACAGCAAACAAAACGGCGTCATGAATACTACCTACATTCTTCCATTGGTGCCCGCTATCGGATGTCAACACCAGGATGATAGAATTCATAGATTTTCCAACTGACCTCCGTCAGTAATCTCTAGAGATAGTAGTTGGGCGTATGCAATGATGTCTTAACTGCCCAACAAATGGATAGATGGATGCCTCATTACATTCGAGACCAGCCTATATTTTGACTACGGTCAAGACGGCCCGTATGTAGGACATTGGATCTCCTAACAAATACCCGAGTAAGAAGAAAGGCAACACGTGGTACAGGGCATTGGATCTTTCAGACTGATCGATACTCTAAATGAGGCATAAATATGAGCTGATTTCTACACAAATACGTTGTATTGGGCCGGCCATATTGCGTGAAATCGAAGTGAGGGATTAGATCCTGTTGATCATGTGAGGGTATTCACGGCCCGGTTACCCCCGTGATGCAGCCGCCAAAGCCCTTGGATATGTGCTCCAAGCCTATGACTTAGGTTAGTTGTCACAAAGAAGGTATCGATATCTCAATTGGAGAGCTCAGTTACGGTAGAAGCGTAATCAAGGATCGATGCTGCCCTTCTTTGCGTTTCTCGGGCGGCCCGTACCTAGTGCCTACATCAAACCTCCAAAAGGGGCTCGCGTGGACTACTACTCCGTAATTACTCGGCTTTTAGAAATTGCGAGTCATCGAGGCACTCCTATCTATGGCTCAACTTGACTCGACATGTCTTTCCTATGGTCATCTGCCGAGGTTCCCTACGACACTACCGACCATGACCGCTACTTCGCGATCCCATCCACCACTCTTCTCCGTATCCCCTTTGGAGCCTTTCCCCTTAGTAGCCGTAATGGTACTCGGGGGCTGACTACCTCGAATGACACACTCCCTGATGGCATCCCCAACGTTATTACGGTTTGTCTTTAGTGTACGAGCTGAAACACCTCCGCGGTTGACAATCTCCTGAACTCGGGTAGATAGGCTGCTTGCCATGGTCCTCCAGAAGTAAGACGCGAGTGAGCCGGTCTCAAGATATGCCAGAAGAGGCTGTAGAAGATTGGCATTGTGCTTATGTGCCGGCAAGAGCGGGTGCGCCGGCGCATTCGTTGCAGCCAGGATGATCTCTAGAGCAATTATGTTTTGACATCGCGCTGAGACTTCGGCCAATGTCCGGTCTAGAGACGGCAGGGTCGCAAGTGATCTTGCTAATGATGCGATAGAGCTTTGTAGTGCGTTGCGCAGATACACCTCGAGGGCCTGGAGGAGCAGCTGAGGGGTCCACTTTTCGGGTTTCGTGCCGGCGGCTGGCGATATAAGGTAGAGAGTGACAGCGGCGGATATCATCCGCGCTTTGGCTTCCTCGGTCTGCGCGAAGGTGGCCGTTCCCGAAGCAGAGCCAATGTTGAACTCTCGGATAATCTGCTCTGAAGTACTCCTCACGGATTTTTCAATCGGCGCAATCACATATTCTTGTAGGCTCCTTATCGCGTTGACTCTGTCAAGCCCGTGGCCCTCCTCGCCTGGCGCCTTCTTATCGAGTATTTCTCGTAGTGACAGGAGTGTATGCGCACACCGTACTAACGCTCGATGATCCTCCTTTTTGCTGCCGCCGCTCGGAGTGCCCGATCCCGAGCTGGTTATTTCCGTATGTTGAATTTCAAGTTGACGGCCAAGCTGGAGACAGCGACCGACAGACCTGCCCAGCTTCAACGTCTCCCACAAGCGGGCAGCAACTTGGCGCACCTCATCGGCCTCGGCATGCTTTTGTATCACCTCTTTCTCCAGTTGTTTATAGCTCTCATTCAAGCTCTTAACCTGATTATCGATTTCTGATATGATTCTCCCGCTTGCTTCAGTTTGCTCTTTCGTGTAAGTGAGAAGCGGGATGGCGGAACGGGTGGTGAGGAGGTCGATGTGAGAGTCGACTTCCTGGGCGTCGAACAGTACTTTGGATAATGGCGTCGAGAGGTCTAAGGGAGTATCGGTTGGGTTGTTTGTAGCGAGGACGAGGGTATTAGCAAACGACGAGGGACTAAAACCCGGATCAAGGAAGGCTTCGTAGTCGACATACGACGCATCCTCGTCCTCATTAGTTGCCATTTGCGTGACGGGCACAATTGGAATGTGTCAGAGGTCCCAATTGCGATGCAGTTTCAACTTGAGCGCGACGTGAATTAGAAGGGTCTAAAGGTTAACTGCAGCCCTGTCACAGAAACCCCACCATTGATTATGTAAGTTGACCCACACCATGTACACTACTCGATTTCCCTAGCCACGAGAGCTACAGCTATAACTCTTTCCCCCTGAACATTGACATAATGGTAGGGATGGTCACGATGAAGTTCTCAATTCGCAATTATTTAATATATTGCATATTCCCTAGTATTTCCTAGTATTCCCTAGTTCTTGAGACTCTCCGTTGAGTCCATCCAAGTTTGCCATGACCCAGCCCAGTTCCATGTTGCCCAATCCAACAGAAGAGATCATTATCATATCCGTTACACATCTGCCTCGTCGTACACCCGTTCCTCGTCTCACCCATCAGATACCGTAGCTCTTGAACGCGTTTCCATCCTTCTGCTGAGTAGCACCTCCGGCAGAACCGGTAACTCCACCAACAGTGCTTCCGACGGAGTTCGTCACGCCGCCGACGGTGTTACCAACGCCTTCAGTGGTCTGACCAACGGCATTTCCTACTCCTTTAGTCGTCGAGTTCAGGCCTTTACCGAGCCCTTCGGTTGTGCTTCCGACGGCACTGCCGACGCCTCCGAGCAGACCGCCTTGGCCGTTGGCCTTCTCTCCGCCCGTGAGTACATTGTCAAGTCCACCGACCAGTCCGCCGAGTAGTCCGCCGCCTTGCTGGTTGTTCGACATTGTGGGATTGGTGGTAGTTGTTTGTGTAGAGATGTTTGTATGAAGATGTGGTGCGACTGGAGTGCTTCGATGTCTGAGAGAACTTGCGTTTGCTTTTCTGACAAAGTTGTTTGTTTGATTCTGAACACCAATTACTGACTACAAAGAACTTATCTGACCGTCGGGCAACCTGAACTTATTATATTCTCGCAGAGACTGGTGCCAACATCTCACCCTCGCACAAGCCACACGATGTGATGTAATGTTCCCGTGAAAGGATTCGCATTTACTGGAGGGAGAACGCCACATGAGCGCATACTTCTTGTGGCTTGCGTCAGATCCAAGAGTTGGTGTGGCTACAAACCGGTTTCATCCCACCTACTCCATCGTTAGGGTGCGGTTCGTTGTGAGCCATCCGGGAATCCAGGTGGTCGACCTACAGCTCGGAGAGTTTTCTAGAACACCATCTGATTTGCTGATCTGAATCTGCAGAAATACAATCACGCTAATAATCCTAGCGACCCAGCGGCCGGGACCGGGTACCACTGGCGTCACCTATGGGAAGATCGGTAGATCGAACAGGTCCCTCCAGTTGAAACGTCAAGCAGATGAATGGGATAGGTGACGTCGTTTCCGGTGTAATAAATGGCTTGATGATGATTGGACAACTTGAGGCAGTTCCACCCCCATGGGTCCCTCGTGCCCCAGATATCGTTTTTCAAAGAGCCGTTACTGCATTGTACCAGGCTCCGAAAAGTTAGCGACTGGGCTAAGTTAGGGCCGCCGCGAGTCCGGAAATGAGTTATGACGTAAAGGCAACACAGAAAAGGCCGGCTTCATGGCCACAACCCGACTAAGTCCTCAGTCGCTACTGCCGTTACTCAAGTATTCCTAGCGAATTTAGATCTGAGACCCCGGTTTGGCCGTTGGGTCTTTCTCTGTTCTACCACGTTGCGAAACCATAGATAGGTACTTAGGTACAGAGAGTCCTTCAGAAAAGGAGCAAACTCGAGATCATCAGACAGCACTACCGGTGATAGGAACCGAACATTACCTACCTATACTCAAGTTTAGTCCTTTAGCTCTGCCACCCTCTAGCATGCATTCTGGGCTCCTAGCTTGGATGATATGAAAGTTCTACGAATGGTTCATTAGCGATCTACCATCGTCAACTTGGAGGCTTTCGATGAGGATCTGGTGCGAAATCTCGGGCGCTCCTCACTGAGGGTATAGCGTCACCGCGCATTATGGCTGCAGCTCGAACTCGGGGATCCCTTGCTTAATGACTACGAAGTGCTAAGAATAATTCGGGCACTTGGATAGCTGAAGCCCGGCACCAATTGTCAGGTTGGACGTCCTAAAAACTCGGAAATCGACATACTGCAACGCACAAAATATATCGTTCGAAACTTCATGGCAAGCTGTAAGAGTCAGTGGACAGTAGACTTCTGTCTACGTTCAGCTCTGAGGAATCTTAGCCTCCACATTATTGTCAAGTTCTACTTGTTCATGTCTTGTCCGTTCCCAATGCCCGTTCACCAAAACCACGATTCCCAAGTACTTACCTACCTAGGTGCCCATGTAGGTAGCATCGCAAAATGTTGCCCCGTAACTCCAAATCCTAGATATTCTTAACAGAAATTTGAACTCGGTGAATGGAGCGAGAAACCTAGTAGTCTAGTAGACGAAGACGAACTCCTCATTTTGCAGGTCAGTCAGGTTCTCAAACGCCCGCTCGCCGGGCCTCTCCACTTCCTCGCTGGAACTGGTGGCGACATCACCTTCTTCCGCGTTTCTAACATTTCCGGTTTCAGTTTTATCCCCATCCTCCCGCGTTTTCTGTGCAGCGCTTGCAGCTACCTCCTCCGCAGAGTCGAGGCTGGTGTCGACGATGACGGCGCTTTTGCCCATTGCCACGCGTCGCTTAGCGTGGCTCGCATTCAGATACCTAAGGTACGTAGTGGTGATCCCGGCAAGTACAATGATCGCGACGTACAGCGCCAGGTTCGAACGCAGACCCCTGGAATATCCTGGCGCTTCTTTCTGTGTGTATAGCAGCGGACCAATTACGTTGCCGGTGGACTGGCCGATGAAGAGCACGGCGTTGGTGCATTTTCTCTTCGTATCGCCGGCTGTATTCTGCGCTGCCCACGAGTAGATGAGAGGAGCTTGCGATATGTTAATCAACAGAGACGAGACAGATGTGGTTTAAATCGACTTACTTATGCCTGGGTAAACTGAGATCAGGTAGTATCCCACCAAAAGGGGAGCTCGGTGCCCAGCATCTCGCGGAAGTACCATCAGCATCACACAACCTGCTATCGGAGGCAAGCATAGCCCAGCAATGACAGGACCCTTCATCTTCAGCCTCTGGGCGAGGAAAGCTCCGCCCACAGTCGCGACTAGTTGTACGAAGCCGGAGGGAATGTTGAAAAGGATAGTCTGGAACTGGTCAAAACCGAATGTCTGCACGATCAACGGCCCGAACGTTGATATACCGCCGGATGGGATGCTAATGGAAAACAACAGCGCGAACCAAAGCCAGGACTTAGGGTCCAGTAAAGTCTCTTTGAGGTGGTCGTTTCTCCACTCGCGTGATACCACACCCATCTGGTTCATGCGTAGGCGTTCGACTGCGATTAGCTTGTCTTCATCGTTCAGGAACTTCGCTTCTATCGGCGAGTCTGGCATGAAGGCAAGCATCACGAAGCTGAACACAACGGTGATTACTCCGAAGAACATGAATATGATCTACACTCGGTTATCAGCCCACTCCTCCCTCGACGTAGCTGGGAACGACTGTTTAATTACCTGGTAGGATTTTAAGCGTGATGATATATGTCCTAGGCCGTACGTGATTAAGCTGCCAAACTTCATCGTCCTTAGCTTACGGTGTTTACGTATAACACTGAGCCCAACTCACCATGTTCGTAATTCCATTCATAGCACTAGATAATAAGTGTTAATCCCATCTAGCGACCGTCTACTGTGGATTGGTCGGGGGCATAGTACTCACTACCAGTAACTAGTCCTGACTGTCTGCTCCCGGCGCCTCCACCACATTTGCGTAATGGCAACAAAGCTGGGTGCGACGCTGGCCTCGAAAACGCCTAGGAAGAAGCGCGTAGCCAGAAGGCCACTGAAGTTGTGCGAAGCCGCCATGCAGGCCAGTGAGACACCCCAGAGAAGCACCATCACACTCGTGAACTTGCCGATGGGAAGGCGCACCAGCAGCCAAGCCAACGGAGGCTGCATCACCAGCTGAGCCAGGTAGACGATGCTGCCGAGCCAGCTGTACTGGTCACCGACCAGGCCCGTGTCCCTGATGAGCCCGAACACCGAGGAATATGCGAGAGTCGCCTTGTCTAGGCCCTGGAGGAAGTAGACTGTTAACATAATAGGGAGAATCACGGTATCGATGCGACGCAGCACCCGCGCCGAGTCGGCGGGCGTGACGGATATCCGTTGCCCAGCGGCCCGCTTGGCCAAGAATGAGGCTGTGATGTTCCTACCACCCTCACCGTCTCCCGATTGTTGAGACGATCCCGGCAAAGGGGGTCCATGTTCGATTTCTTCCGTTGCTGCCATTGACGCTCCCATTTCGACGTGTTGCTGTGGTACTGCGAATAAACTTATTACCGACGTGCAAAGGCTGCCCTACCACTTGAGTTAAGTACAGGTGCACGATGCAAGGGTGCGTTACCGGCAACCGGGTTCGGGATTGGGAGGAATGAGGAGTAAGGAGGGTGTGTAGGACAAGGACGCTATCAAGCTTTCCATTGTACGCAGGGTGACCTGCTTCTCCGCACGTAGCCTCCCATTCTGGGTTCAACATCGCACAGCTTCCATACTTTGTTTTCTAGCTTATTGCCATGTCCGCTCTGGTGGGATCAGTGTCCTATGCATTCAACCTCGGCACGCCCGCATATTGAGTAATAGCAGCGTTGACTGCGTGGCTGAAAGCTGAAACGTCAATGTCTGGAATATTTACGCCTCTCTCAGCTACGTAATGTGATGCTGCATGGATAAAGAACAACGCTTTGTCGGCAGTACTTGACGTTACCGAGACCTAAACCTTACCAACATAGCGGTAGACAAAGAACAGCTTACAGTCGAGGTCCATCGCTCTTATCCGAATGACCAAATATACCAAAGAAGATCGATGATAGTAACGGTAATTCGCGGGTTAACGTGTTTGATGTTTACGCATGACGTATCATGGGATTATCTCGAGCTTCCGCATTGGGTCCTCGTGAGGCTAAAGGTGGTGTCGAAAACCGCAGGGACGGGTCTGTTCCGGTGTATCTCATCGCTTTCCGTGACCGACGTCAGAGCACGAAAACTATCATATCGTACTGGAGTATTCGTCGGTACTCAGATATAACAGGAGATCGGTACGTGTCAGAGCGTTTTGCAAACGTGTAGCTTGAGCTTCGAACCTAGCGGTAAATCAACGCTCGGTGATTAACCGCCAATCTAAGTTCTATTATACCGGTACGCGGGCCAGCTATGTCCTTGTCGGCTCTTGGAAGATGTCTCTCTCCATTGGGTTGGGAGTGCACTTAAGTCCTTCAAATGCGCAATTGGATCTCTCGCAGCCGAGGTGCTGGTCCGACTCTTGCTTTTCATGCGGTTAAAAATCTGTGTAGGAGGGCATGCATCTGTTCTGAGTTGAGAAACATCGTTGACATAACTTCCAACGTTCTGTTAGCGCCAACCAAGGGTAGCGCCATGGCACAGATGCAAGGGAGATACACAAGGACCGCACGGATGGAAATACGATTTAGATATCACTACGAGGCGCGAGGATCTCCCGACCATCATGTGGTCTTTCGGATGACATCGAGGAGTTTGTAAAGGTCGCATAGGGGCTACGGGAATCTCCAAGATAGGTAGTTGCCGTCGCGTAAATGGCCACTTCAATTCCACTTACACCTTGGCTTCAGGCATGGCGGATGGTACCACATCCGTCATCGCCGCCGCCTTCCTGTGGATGTTTTCTATTCCATTAGCTTGACTTGCATCGACAAGGCCTAGATCGTACCCAAAGCAGCGTCCAATCATACGCTGCTGATAGTCAGATACCATCTCACTCCCTATGCTCGTCCTTATATGGCTTGCGCTGCCTGTTGCGGCGTTGGGGTGCCATCCTTGGTGTCAATTCAAGAGATTTAGGAATTTGATAGCATCAAAAGATCGGCCTTCCCAATGGGTATCTCTTGATATAAGTTCCGTCGAGAAGAGCCTTAAATTGCGTTCGCGATTTTGCCCAATGGTCTCTGCCACCTCGAATAGCGAGTCGATACTACTACGGCACTCCCATGTCGGAGCTTGGGCGGCGATGCTCATATTCGAGGCACTTTCTGTCGCTCTCAACATCCCCTTGCGGCCAGGTTCCTTTGATGTTTCCGGGCCAGGCTATGAATTAGCCCTGAATGACCAACAACAGTACGGGCATCGCTGCCGACCGAGTTGTCCTGGTTCTAACAAGGACGGTTAAGGGAGGAGGGTGTCTGACGAGAAGAGAACCGGTAGGAGTGATAGAGCAGGGTAGCATTCAACGACGAGCCCGCCGAATTCGATACCGGCGCCCGCGTGGAAGGATCCGAAGAGTGGTCCACGCGCTCACCGAACTTGCCTATGCTTGGCGGTCTTGAACTTGTCGCCGCACGCGGACTTAGGAAACTGGCTCAGCCGAACGTCTTGGCCAGTGAGCGCGGACCCGATCCCTTTCCTTTCGACCTTGCTTATCTGAGCGAGGGCGGCAAGCGGCTCGATGACGCGCAATTCAGGCGAGGTCGGCGGTGCCGCCGCCGGCGTCAATGGCGAGAAGCACGTACAATTCTTGATTATTGGTCAGCCAACTCGCTCGAATTACCATACGCACTCGTACCTCTCAATTATTTAGACTTGCTAATTGGTGTATAATGGAAGCCGTGGCCCTCAGCCTATTGGAAAGCCGCGGGAAATTTTAGCCAGCCAGCAAATATTCCTACATGCCGGGTAAAGAGCATATTACGGAGTTATACTGCCGTAAGCCCAAGACTCTCCGAGCAATCCAACTCCTAGAAAATACCCAAGTAAATATCTATATCTACCTAGGTAGATATTAATATCGTTGCTCATATTAAACCCTATCCTATAACTTCGGGCCTCAGATGAGATCGACTTTGGGACAAGACATAAGGTTACGAAGCATTCGCCCAAGTATTTTCCATGTAGTGATCCAAATAACACCACAAGTAATTCATCTGCGAAACGCGTGACTACTAGCTTCACCTGGCCATGTATTTTCTACTCGCCGCCTTGTTTTCCCAGGCGCTCGTCCGAGGGTTGTCAGTCCTTCCCGTGGACGATGTTTCGGAGTATATGACATGCGACATCCCCGAGATAGACCGACTCATCGTAATCTCCAATTGGACCGCGCAAAGACGAGACGGAGTTGAACGATTCAACTTCCGCGCATCAAGCACGGTGAGCGATTACACAGCCGAGTGCCACGGCACCCGCGAGGACGAGGAGGGTACAGGGTGGTTCCTATGCGACGAGCCGACGGAGGATGTCTACGTCCTGTTCAACCTGGACGGCGGGGACTGGATCCAGGTCCATTATCGGTACCTGTGCGCCGCAGATGACAGCACGGATACTGCCCCGACATTTGGTCTCTTGTCGCGCAGTCTCACCCTCTACTTCGTGCGCCAAGAGTTAGACGACGGGTACAGCACGACACTGCAAGAAGATCCCTTGCGCCTCAACACCAACGCGCGCTTACAGGCCCCCCTTCCTAGGCGGGACTGCGGCGAGGAGTCGCGCGATGGTCCGCGCTGGGAGGTCTCACGATTCGAATACACTATTATTCCGTTTCCCGGCAATCCGCTCACTGGCACCGGCGGTGGTGTCGGGCACGGTGCTGCCTTCGACGTGAAAAATTCGGCTAACGGTTACAGCATAAGTTGCTCTAACTTTACCAACACCGGTTCTGAGGCAGTGGTCATGGATCCGGCGGCGGCGCACAGCTGTTACCCATCAGCATGGATAGACAGAGATGGGCAGTACGTGGAATGGGAAGGGTACCCAGCTACGACGTTCTGGTTTAATAAGACGGACGACATGCTCACCCTAGAGCAGACGTGGGTGTGCGATGATGACCAGGCAGGCGGTGATAGGTGAGTTCTCGTTTTATGTCTTCTGCTTTGCTTCCTTGGCTAACGTATATCCAGTGGTACTTTTAAAGGCACCGGCAAAGCAGTTTTACCTCTTGAATGTCAATCTCGGTCTATTGGGGGAATAGACTGCAGCACAGGGGAGACTGCCATAGCTATTGATACAGATGAGTCTTGGTAAGACACATATAAGTTCCGCGAGCAGAACTATATACCCTTATCTTATCCACTGCTGCTGCTGATGGTTAAGCATCGCGGTTTAATAAGATAAGCGCCGTGGTGATGAGTAAGGTGGCCCCAAATGGCTTTAGCATCCATTGTCGGCGTCCAGAGATTTGACAGGCATCCTTGAATCACTTGCACCCAATGGCACCTAGGCAGAAAATGGTGTCACCATATTATCGAGTTCGAAACGGCCGAGATGGTTGGTTCTCAGCAAAGCCGTTGCTGGATAATCCCGTCGCATCGCAACCTGAAATGCAGCTTCGAAGAATCCGGCATGGTATGAAATGAAGCAGCGAAAGGGAGGCCGCCTAGTTCCGCGGCTCAGTATTTAACAATGCCACGTCTCTTTGGTAACTCGGAACAATATATTTGCACGTCAAAGAAAGAACGCGATACTTGGCCAAGTACCAGTAGACTAGAGGGGCTATTCTCAGTGGAGGAGCTGAACAGCATCCACGCTTACCTTGCTATCGCTGGCTCTCTACGCCTCTGTTCATTTACAATGCGTCGATTATTTTGGTAAAGCATTGGCAGGACGGAGGGAGAACGCCATAGTCAAGAAGTGGCTTACAGGGCTCGGAACCGCTACAATTGAACCTGCTAAGACCTACCGGGCCTCAGCGGCTAGATAGAGGCGCTTTGCCCTGGTCTGTGGCTTAGACAGCATGATTAGGTACCTTCTCAATCCTTTCCATGTCTCTTCGGTTACTTACCCGAATCTGCCACTATGATCATCGAAGCCTCCTGGTAGGCATCTTTCCATCTCTCATGAGGTCCTATTCAAATCAAGCCGGCACGGCATGGATTGTATCTTGCAGATACCCACCCATGGGTCTTGCTGTTAAGTCCGCTGCCGTTCGGCGTGTTGATTGTCATCCGTCCGCGCTATATGCGCTGATCAAGCTGCCATAATACGGCGCAGTCAGTGTTAAAAGCAATACTATTCCAGTGAGGCGGTCCACTAACCAGCGGTTACGGGGTATGGATTTATCATCAACTTCTCTTCGTTCTACGCCATCAAAGCATATCAGCCAATATCTTTCGTCAGCAAAAGCTGGTCTTCCTGGTTTGAACCTGAGCTAGCATCGAGTTATTCTCCCGGATTAAACAATAATTCCAGGTCTGGATTGAGTCTAATGGCGAAGAATCCTCAAACGTGGCTGATTACAGGCTGCTCCAGCGGCTTTGGCGATATTTTCGTCCGCCAGCTTCGCGCCTTAGGAGAGAATGTCATTGCAACAGGCCGTCATGCTTCGTCAAAGCTCGCTCATTTAGCTGACAGTGGTGCCACGATCTTCGATCTTGATGTCACGGCCCCCGCTACCGAGATCGACGCCAAAATGGATGAGGCATGGAGCATCTATCCGGATGGTATAGATGTCGTTGTTAATAATGCTGGTTATATCCTCAGCGGTGCGGTCGAGGAGCTCACGCAAGTACCAACCTGATTCGTAGCTCTTGCGAGCGAGTAACATCTTTCTGAACGGACAACAGGGCCCAGGAGCTTCGAGATGTCTTCGACACCAATTTTCACGGTCCTTTAAATATCACTAGAGCTCTCCTCCCCAAACTTCGAGCTAAGAACAAAGGGACGCTATTATATATGAGCTCCCAGGCGGGCTGGCACGCCGATCCCGGCGCTGCCGGCTATTGCGGCAGTAAATTTGCGCTTGAAGGTAAACTTGCTGTCTCCGCAAATCTTCCCTCGCGATCTCCCCCTCGCATTGGTCTTGTACCTTTGAATAGCATAAAAAAGTACTTATGAACTGTTTTCACAGGTGCCGTTGAGTGTCTAGCGCAGGAGTTGGCCATGTTCGCGCCTGGCCTGAAGGTCCTGATCGTAGAACCAGGCTATTTTCGCACGAGAGCTTTCAGCAACATCAACCATGTGCCTCCACGTGTCGCTGATTATGCTCAGTTTAATGCCGGTGTCCGCGAGGTTGAGGCCGGCATCGTGGGAAATGAGCCCGGGGATCCTGAAAAGGCCGTTTCAATCATGATTGACTTGGTTAAGGGAACCGGTGTAGCCAGTGGAAAGGACGTACCATTACGGGTCCCTCTGGGAAGCGATGGGTGGGGGAGAATCAGGGCGAAGTGCGAGAACATGATCAAGATATGCGACGAATGGGAAGTGGTAGCTAAGAGCACCGATATTGTCAAGCCAGAATGAGACTGAACTTAGATCGTCATATATCGGAACTTTTGGCTGCATCGCTCATTACTCTATAAAGAGCACCCTACTCATCAATGCCACATCCGATAAATAGTTCCTGGATGACTTTGTCAGGGATGTTGATCACGAAGCCTCTCTCGTAAAAGCTTGAATTGAAACAAGCACCCAGGCGTAATTCCCCTTTCCAGCTCCAGACATGAAATTGCACATTTCTGGTCAGCATTTCAGTTCCCAGCCAGAAACTCACAACATCTATCTTCGAGTCCTCGTCGACTCTGTACTCCTGTTGTAAGTAAAACTCCATCTTACCGAGACTGCTCAGGTCCGGACTCTGCACGGGTGGCAGGCCTCCGGGTACAGGTGCGTTAAAAAGCGCCGTGGTCCGCCGTACGTATGGCCCGCTTTTAGGCACCGTCCAGAATTCTTCGAGATCTCGGGCGTAGACGGCACCTAGCTCGCGCGCGATGGCCTCAAAGCCTTTCTGGGTTTTCCCCTCCTCGGGAAGCACGGAGCCAACGCATACTGGCAGACCCGAAAAATACAGCCCGATACCTTTTGAGGTAATCTCGGCATTTGGTGCAGCGGTATGGGAAATCGCACGTCGCAGATCAAAGGGATCAAACGCTGCGTAGGACTTGGAAAATGGGTGCTGCGGAAAGCTGGCAGTGACCTGCACGGCGCCCGTCACCTTGAGGTGATGAAGGTATATGACGGGCCCCTACCAGTTGCTTTAGACGCTACGTATAAGTTAATATCAACCACCAATCAACCAAAATCCGTCCGTCTCAATAGAACAAGCTTAAAACAACACATCCTAGTAACAACTTAGTGCCTGACATGACCGCTTACACTTCAGTCTACGTTATTGCTTCTATTGCGCTCATTCCAATGTCAAGTGGAACGGCGTCGGGACCTGCTCAACGTGCATTATAATCGTTGCGCTGACCTGGTAAGCACCATAGAAGCCTACTTGACAGTCCTATAGTCTTATGATGATATGAAGGCCTTCTTTACCCCCTTCAAAATTAGCCCAGGGCTAATATGTTCTTATGGAGGTAGGTGTCTTTTCGGCACCAATCCAAGTTGGCTCCAGATTGCGGACCTCGAGATCACGTACTCGGGAAATGTCTTTTCAATAAGCACTCACGAGAGTTAGTTGAACTTAAGTAATTAGGCATTCGAGGAGACAGAGTCCTAAGTTGTACGCAGGTATTTTCCGTTTCGGACGCTCCCATTGTCGCCCATGGACTGTCGCGGCTGTGTTATTGTCTGGGCTCTCGCGATTGCAACCCCGCCCGGGGCTCGTGGTTTCAAATCGAAACAATTGTGTAAATACATCGCCAGGTAAACGAAGGACGTATCCTTAGCTTTGGATACGGCCAAGACTCGTTGCATGCCAACTCCAAGTTATTGTTTCTCATCGGCCACATTTATGAGACAGTACTGCTCGACCGTGCCGTTTCCCTTCGAGAACTGCACAAGGAGCACGTGGCTGACACGAGCCACGGCAAACGCGCCTTGCCCAATTTGTCGAGAGCCAGGGTCGCTACAACAATTCATATAAATCCCGTGTCTTGGACTGCAATCACCCGGTGAATAATTGCGGCTGTCGCTGATACAACATTCCAACTGCGAACTTGATAGGTCTGAAAGTCGGGTATCGGAGAGATCTAAAGGAAAATACTACCTTTCAAGCTCGCTATTAATATCGGCTTGGCTGTGAGCCGCGAGCAGAGCTTATTACGATGTGTCGTAGGATTAGGCACGGACTTCTCAATCTGACGACTATGCAACTTCACGAGTGATGGCACATCCGACAGCCGATGGCAGGGACGCGAAATTCTTCCCTAGGCAAGTTCGCAAAACGGTGTCAAATGACGGGTTGAAGGGAGACGAGAACTATCAATG
Source organism: Hypoxylon sp. FL0543 (assembly GCA_022578575.1). Classification (NCBI taxonomy): domain Eukaryota; kingdom Fungi; phylum Ascomycota; class Sordariomycetes; order Xylariales; family Hypoxylaceae; genus Hypoxylon; species Hypoxylon sp. FL0543. The sequence continues at coordinate 117,134 of MU394000.1, forward strand.
AGGCCGAGCGATGCGATCTAGCGAAGGCCACGAGAGAACCACGAGTCGGCAAGGGGCCCGTCAGACCAACACAATTCACTAGCATCCTCTCTCCTTCCACTTTTGGGCAGCTTGGAGCTCACGCGTTTGAGCGACCGTGAAGACCTTTAAACTTGACCAACCGGATTACCCCTTACAGGCGCCACGCGGCTAAGGGACCTAGAGACTAATCTCCCCCTATTTCTTGCTTAAGGTTCTCTGAAATGCTGAAACTTACAGCATGGCGACGCATAATCTTAAAAAGAAAAATTCCAAAGCTCGTATTGACGGCCCCCAGGTCTCTTCATGCGAGGAGAGCCAGGATTACTTACTGATTGGGGCGCAGATACAGCGAATCTCGCCCGGGGTTCCCCACATCGAGTGTCTCGTCGAATCAAGTTTTACGGCCTGTTCTGTTGGAGATGGAGAAAGATGGAGTAGGTGTCGGTTCCCCCACAAACCTATGCCGAAAATTCTCCAATTTCTGCATCCTTCGCTACATGCCGTGCAGGACATGGACCCGCTTAATGGCGGCCGTCCAGAAATTAGCATCCCGAGTCTTAAAGTCTCAGTCACGCGGCGTTGTTGGCAATGTTTGTGTACATGGGAGATGAGAACGCCCGGTCGAGGCGCTGGAATGTGGTCAGCGTCGCAGGGTCACACAGCTTCAGCACAGGGGAGTAGAATAACATCGGGCCTAGTCGGAGGGAATGGAGCGTGGAATCCCATCAGATGATGTCGTGGAATGCCATTAGCATTAAGTCTGGGATCACGTACAATATCCCATGTCCGAGTAGTATATGAAGGCCGGTACACCTGCATTGAAAACATGGCACCCCCGTACAGGTTCGCTCCCCCAAATCAAGCGGCATACTATCGTCGGGTTCCCGCTCAGGGAATTCCGAGGATTTCCGTGCTCCAATGACCATGATAAAGGCTGTTTTGCTTCTGCTGTGCCAGCTATTTTGCCTTGTAGTCGCTGTCAGCCCTACGGTCGACTTGGTCTGCAATAAATACACCGGTTATTCTACCCCGAACGGCATCACCCAATGGCTTGGCATGCGGTACGCCGCGCCGCCAGTCGGCAATCTGAGATTCGCGCCTCCACAAGATCCAGCATGCAATAGGACCACCCAAGAAGCTAATGAGGTACGCATAATTCCTAGGCGTGTCAATAATAGTAGTCCCCCGTCTAGATATTCTTGCTGACACTCGCCTTTCTTTATAACAGCATGGACCGGTCTGTTTAGCAACGGACTCCTCTCCGCCAAGCAGTGGCACAGCGGAGGATTGCTTGTTCATTGATGTATATGCGCCAAGCAATGCGACTCGGCACTCTAAGTTGCCCGTGTTCTTCTTCATCCAGGGCGGGGGGTTCAATTCGGACAGTAATCCGAATCTCAACGGGTCCGGATTGATCGAAGCAAGCGACTATAATATGGTAGTAGTTACCTCCAACTACCGTGTAGGACCGTATGGCTTCATTACCGATGGCAATAGGATCAAGGCCAATAACGGGCTGCGCGATCAAAGGAAAGCCCTCCAATGGGTAAACAAATACATCTCCGAATTTGGCGGCGATCCTGACCACGTGGTTCTTGGCGGCGATTCTGCGGGTGCCGCCAGCATCAGCCTCCAAATGATAGCGTACGGGGGCGAGAATAGCGGCCTATTTCACGGCGGCGCCGCCGAGTCGGTATCATTCGCGCCGGTTCTGACTGTCAAGGAAAGCCAGTATCAGTACAACAACTTCTCGATTGGCCTCGGCTGCAATAACGCCACCGATTCTCTCGAGTGTATGAGGAGCAAGACATACCAGGAGCTGCAGACCGCGAACCATGGCTTCCCTTATCCGGGCCGGAGCCACGCGCCGCTGTACATGTGGAACCCAGTCCTGGACTACGACTTCCTCACCGACTACACGTACGCTGCTTTTCAAAAGGGGAAATTCGTCAAGATCCCCGTGATTTTTGGCGACGATACCAACGGCGGGACTGTATTCACGCCGCAGACTACGTCGACGCTCGCTGAGAGCGAGTCGTTCCTTCGCGATCAGTTTCCGGACCTGACGCGACAGCAACTGGATCGGATCGACTCCATGTATCCGAACCCTAATGACACCTGTCCCAACACCGGCTGCTACTGGCGCCAGGTCAGCAACGTCTACGGCGACATGCGCTACATGTGTCCGAACCTGTACATATCGTCGGCGATGACGCGGTACGGCGTCGGCCGCTCGTACAACTACCGGTACAACGTAGAGGACCCTACGCAAATCGCCCAGGGCTACGGCGTGCCTCACACCGTGGAGCTCGCAGCCATCTGGGGGCCTCAGAACACCAACGGCAGCCCACCGCAGAGCTACGTGGCTAATGGCACGAACGTAGCCGTCATCCCCGTGATTCAGGCGTATTGGACGAGTTTCATCCGCACGTTCGATCCGAACACGTACAAACATCCCGCCGCGGCGACCTGGGAGGAGTGGGATGCGGAGAAGCAGAACAGGCTGCTGTTCGAGACGGGCGGTAAGACGACGATGGAGACCGTCGATAAGAATACGACGACCCATTGCGAGTATTTCTGGAGTATAGGCCTTGATATAAAACAATAGAATAGACTCTGGTCGTGCAGCGCTCCTCTTAGAACATCCGGTTCGGTAGTATTCCTGGGTTGGTCTTCCATATAGATTCGTGCTGTATAGGTACTTAAGTAACCTTGGAGTCTACTTAAAGTAGTTGATATCCCTTTCGGCTCGAAGTGGGTGGGTTGGTTCAATGCGGCTCGTGACGGATGTCCTCCTGTGCTACCTACCGGAACTGTCACCGAGAGCCCATAGCCGGCAGATATAAACTATTCAGCTTGGAGCACCAGCCGCTTTTGCAACCCCTTAAAATGCTAGTGCTCCTTTATGAAGGTCCTGGTACCACTCCTGGAAAGTCAATTGAATCTTTACCGACACGATAGAATTTATAAAGAGCCGTCTTGATAACCAAGACTAGACCCAGGAGGGAGTATCTGTTACTATTGTTAGGGTTCGAGTCAGCTGCAGTTAGATTCATACTTACCTACCATGAGCCTATATCTAATATCATGCATGAAGGAAGCTGTCTAGCTTACGATCGCGAATTAATAGGTGCCCCTTAAGCCATATTCAACCTATCACTTGAAGACCAATACGAGCACCAGATTTAATGGAAAGTCTATCCATTGACACATCTTCATGATCGCATCAGTGTCCCCTCGTCGCGAGCTGGAGCGAGCGCCTTCTGATAGGTTTGAATTATTGTCTTCCCAGCAATTAGTACCCCTTAACTTCCGAAATTCCCAATAACGAGACTATTTCCCGATCAAACGGAGGAAATAAGAAGCATCGTAAGATTTCCACCCTTCCGGTTATTTCCCCAAAGATCACCAGACCACTGACAGACGGCTAGTGTTTGCACGGGGTCCTTATGCTCTAAGTTGTGTTGACGTTAAGGTCAATCCGAGCCGGCAGGGCTCTTGGCCATCGCGTTCTGTGCTCTCAGCTCCATGTTCTCCTTCTTCAACGCGGCCACTTCCGTTCGCAAGGCCGCGACCTCCAGGGTCATTGCCATGTGCTCAGTGAACATGCTCTTCATCGAATTCCGCGACGCCTGGCTAGAAGCGTTGGCTGAATCCACGAAGCGGCACAGGTCGTCATGCAGCAATCGTCTTGCCTTGCGCTTCCAACCTTCGCCAACGTCTTTGCAATATTTGTTGAACTCATCAACCAGTTGGCCGTGTTCTGCCTGTAAATGGGCGTGCTTGCTGGCCAGGCGTTCGCTATGCTCCTGCGCAGCATTGGCGGTGTCATATAGCTGCAGTAGCAAGCTGTGTACAACCGGGGCGATCTCGACACCCTGCATGCGCATCTCAGCCATGATGTCGATCAAGGCGTCATACCCGTGGCCGTGAGGCCTCGGAGTCGAAGACGAACGAGTTTCTGGAGTTCGGCCCATTGCTTGTCCTATGTGATGATATTAATACTGCTGCCTTCTGTGGTCTTGTACTGGGCAGATTTCCGTCCGGGTCGGGGAATAGGGATGGGTCTGAACATTTTGAATGTATAAGTACCTGTTAGGAGTTGCTGGCATTCAAGGACCATTTTGAAAACTGGAACAGTGCAACACTTTATGACTTGTCGACTAGGACAAGCTGTGGGAGCTAGTCGAATCACTTAATATGATATTCGCGAAGTAGTCGTAAGGTGGTGGTAGGTCTGTGACGCTAATGGATACCTAGTATATACGACTGCTGGAGAATTCCCTGATAAGGACGGAAAGTGAATATTTAGATCCGTTGGTATTAAGCTGAATGGGTTCAGGCGTTGAGGTGTGAAGAGATTTCTGCTTATCCATTCGAAGATACCTTCGCGGCTAGTTATTGTATTGTGAGTATGGTGAATGAAAAAGAGAAGTGGATACATAGTAAGCAATTGGTGATAGTAGATGGGTACCTACATACATCAATAGTCAGATGGTCTTAATATCAGGTTGGATTGAGGCTGAATCAGGGAGAACTGGGTTGGCTCTATTCAGGCAAGGTAAGATTTAAGTAAGGTGAACCGATAGCAACGTTGCTGATTGATGCGTTGAGATATAAGACTGCGCGAAACCTCAGGCACTTCTAGAGTCTTCTTGATTGCCAGTTGCTTCATATGTGGTTGCTTTTCCATATTCACCTTATCGTACCTTGGGTAGGTAGACACATGCCCGTTGAGTTATGACTACCTAAGTATTCGTACTCGCAGCGAGTACTTTGAAGGCTGCAGGAAGTATGCCATGCGCATCACTCATCGTCAGCATCCATCCTCCAAGCAATTTCCCAATTTCGAATACAGTGCTAAATAGGAGTTTTCGGATCCGAAAGTGGTGTCCTTCACTATCGACCCTGTTAGTCCCACCGATGGCGCCTTCACGCACTGCTCGCACTCTCTCTCAAACGACGATGAGGAATGTAAAATTTCTCACTGTGTGTAAGGAAAAGGGAAGTTGAGCCAACTGGCCGAAGAGTAGCTCAAGACGCCACAACGGTGACTCGGGGAGTGGTCCGCATGATAAGTAATGCAGGTCGTCACAGCTTAGCCTTGTTCACCTCTCGTCGCATCTCTTTAACCTCTCTGAAATCTATTTCTTGCTGACTCACCGAGCTTATATACGCCGTAGAGGTATCACTGCCATCATTCCATTTTTGTCCACCACGACCATGGGTGGTCACCAAATGGTCAGTGATCCAAAGTGAGCCATTATTTCCTGGCATAATTTCGAATACCTGACACTCAATCCTATCGGCGGTTGGACCCTTATGTAGACCCCCTTGAATAGCTTAGGGACTGGATCTCAAGTTGAGGTGAACCGGGACGCCCAGTATGATGGATTCCTAATACACGACAGTCAGGGCGTTCGCAGCGTGATCATATCCAGCGAAATCAATTAAGTAGCCTTTCCACTGTATGGGCCGGTGAGAACGGGGGCTACTTGGCGAATCTCCTCTCACGAGATGACGGGCGTGATCGTGGCCATAACTCCGGCAGCCGGCGGGTGGACTTGGGATTCCTGCAAGGGATTCTTGAACTTCTCGGGTGCGGCGGCCGAGTTGCAGAGAAGATAGTCTGTCTCACGGTAATAATATACGAAGAGACGTGATTTCCAGGAGGCTACGGCCTCGAGAGCCAAATAGGCGTAAAATAGGCCCTCACACTCGGCACGGATGCTTCATTCCAAATCGTCGGCGGAGAGCCAAGGTGGGAGACTTCCCTTTTTCACAGTCCTAAGTTGGTCCTCGGGGACGTTTCATCGGAGCGGTTTCGGTCCACCCTCCTACAATAACCTTAGATATTGTTTGATTCTATTCGATACCTAAGGTAATTCTCGGCGAGAAAAGATTCGTGTTATTGTATGCAACAGAGGGCGAAGAAACGGGAAACGACTTTCATTAGCAGGTCCATTAGGGGTACGTAGGTACCTATTCGGATGGATCGCGGGCTACGCGGGGTAGCATAAAAGCGGGTCATCGCTATGATCCCCCTGGCACCCTGGCCCCCCGTATCTTGAACGCGTCTTATCTTCAACCAGAACTATTCCATCATTCCATCATGACAGGCTTCCCGATGACAACTGTACAACGCCGTCGCCCTACCTATCTGCCTATCCCCAACGATACACGCGCGATACCCCGACTCTGGCTGGCCGAGTGGCAAACACCGAAACGCCTAATGCGCGCGTATGTGGGACGTCGTAGAGCTTGCATGTCTCATACTGCTGCACGCAATCTCGCATCGCTGATTATTCTAATCGACGCCTAGTGGCTGCCGGAAGAGTCGAGGTGATAGAAACGAAGCATTCAACTCTCCTTGAAGCCGCGCCGCTCCTGACACAGTGTCTTGGGGGCGCCGATTGAACTGTCCAGAGCGGCGGCCGAGATGCGACCATGGCCAACGATTCGGCTTACCGGTAGGAAGTGAGGTTGAATTGGCAGCATGTCGTCTCGTCGGGTGTGACGATAGCGTCGTACGGAGGCCTCGCGAAGGCGCCCTAATCTCTGTCCAAAAATTGGTTGTCCCTCAATACGGCCCAGTCTGACTCTATCTCGGGGAAGCTCCAGATAGCCCCGAGGGCATCACTCGTTCCTAAGAATTCCCTACGTACACGTACGAGAACTCTGGCCCCTGTTGTCAGCCGCCGCCTTGGGCATCCGTCCGGAATGCGATAAGGATAGGAAAGTCCTCTCGCGCAGAGAGTTTCTGCGCTTCAAAAAACGTGACACTAGGCTAGCATGAAGAAAGCTACGCTCGTCATTAAGGATGCCTGAAGATCCCGAAAATTAACGAGTTGCCGTGGCAGAGCATCTACGAGGCAGAAGATACGGCGCTATCGCTTAGCATGATCAATTGCTATATCCATCTATCACTGTCTATCGCTGCCCTACAAACTCCTAATTACACTGCTCCAAGTCTTATGTAGTGTAGCGAAAATTATCCTGGTTCTTGTCTGTGACGTCGAAAAAACCCTCGACAGTACCGTCGTGGATTTCCCTCGGCTTGCCGTACCTACGGTCCCTGCGCTTATTCTTCCAAGCGCCAGAAATCCAGTACACAATCAGAATCAGTATACAAGTACAGTAACTTACGAACATGGCTATAAAGCTGCTGGTATACTTGGGGGCTTCCTTGCTTCTAAAAGTTTGTGGACCGATGAGATTGCCAGCGGCGTACCCGATTGTGGCGAGACTATAGGTGACAGCTTTCTTGGTCACTGCAGAACTGAATATTAGTTCAGAGCCCAATTTTCCAAGGGCGGATTGTGTTTGGACTTGGGCGACGATGATAGTTGCTTACTACCAGCTGTGTTTGCCTGAACAAGTGATATAGCAATAACGTATGGAGCTGTTTTCTGGTCAGAATGCCGCTGATGTACATGAATTACAGAACTTACGCCAATAGAGGTACATAAAGTACAGTCCTACTATTTGGCCAGCAACCTTCGTTCGTGGCAAACCATACATCAAAGCCGTTCCGAAGAACGGAAACAGCAAAGCAATAGCGGCAGTTAAGGCTCGCCGATTATGCCACCTTGCGGCGAGATAGGAGAAGGCCCAAGTGCCAACCGTAACCAAGACCCCGAACGGCATCGTTAACAAGCTAGACACTAAGGGACTGTATCCCAGATTGTTGATGATGATCGGCCCGAAAGCCTGAAGACCGCCATTGGGGATATTGACGGCAATGTTGAAGAAAAAAATAAGCCAAACCTTGACATCAAGAAGAGCTTCGCACACTTGATCCCACTTCCATACCCTGTTGGCAATGCCGGTTCGATTTGCTGCCAGCCGCTGGGTAGCGTGGTATCTCTGCTCTGGAGTGAGGAAAAACGCATTCATGGGACTATCTGGCAGGACAAACCAAAGGAAAATCGAATACAGTACGTTAATCGACCCAGTAAGGAGGTACAGGTATTGCCATCTCAACAAGGGTGCGGAGGCGGGGATATACCCAACCACCCAAGCGAAGAAGCCGTTGAATATTGTCGCGAAGTATGTGAAGATGACTATAAAAAGAGTCAGAACTCTTCGTCGTGTCGAAGAAAATGGACACTTACTGCCGTTTCGGGGTGGCTGCTCTTCTTTTCTGTAGAAAGATGCAACAAGCACTGTACAGCACGGTATCAAGACAGCTTCAAGAAAACCCAGCAAGAAACGCAGGCCCATGAAGCCAGTCCATGTTCGAGTTGGGGCGTAACACATAGTGCAGACCGACCAAAGAAGCGAACCGGTTGCGAGAAGTTTCCCCGCAGGAACTCGTTGTACAAGCCATGACGCGGGGACCAGGCCAATTAATGTCTCCGCGGGAATAAGCAGGAAGCATTATTTCACTCGGGGGGTTCTCTCACACCCAATGGCAGAATGCTACCAAGCCAGCTGTACTGTTGTCCCACCATCCCATTATCCACCTGGAAGCCATACAAGGAGGCGGTTCCCATCTCGACTTTGTCGAGGGCGGAGAAACTTATGCCGAATATAAGCTATATGAAAGGCATCAGAAAAGCGTACGACGGCGCCGCGAATATGGGATGCGTGCTAAATGAGTTCCATCGTGGATCGATATCTCCCTTCGAATAGGACCTACCATAGGGATCATCCAAGAATCAATCTTCTTAACAATAGCCTTCTCCTGTCCGGCAGTCATTGGACCGAACTTCTCATGGTTGGCAAGATATCTTCCTGCCTCATCCAGAGAACTATCGTCGATGATCTCGGTGGTCTCATCAGCCATGGTCTCTGTAACCGGTTGAGGAGCTTCGTTGACCCTGGTATCTCGAGACATCGTACCGTATAGAGAGTAGGGCCAGGGCTGTCAAGGTTGCTTAGAGGAGGTCTCAGAATTGCTGACATCTCCTGAACATCTGCTCCAGAGGCATCCGATATACTTCGAGCTTTATAGAGCTGATGGCTTACAGCTCTTTGGGTAGGTCTTGGTGCTTATCAGTTTGCGGTTGGTAGCACAAAGTCAGACGAGGTAATCAGCATCGAAAACTTTTTCGTGAGACTGCACATGTCGTCAGCAACCATGCCTGCATCAATGTCTCGGTTGATGATAACCTGCTGTGCCAGGACGATACATCTCACATAGCATTCGTCAGAACGGATTGGCTTACCTAATGTTACAAAGATGGACAGCTGAATGTATGACGGATGTTCCTACTAGTTTGGTCTCAACCTTGCCACGGTCCAGCTAACGAAGATGTTGCATATCCGAGAACATGGTTCGGGACAGATCGACAAGGATGAATGGCCAAAGTGTCTCGGAAGTGATTTGTGAAAAAAACTAAGGCATCGGGAGCAAGTTCGAATCGACATTCGTCAGTGCCCGAAGCCAAGCGTGAGCTATCTGGGTTACACTGTGCTGATGATATCGAGGAGACCATCTGCAGTGCTGTGGTCAGATCCACACTCGGCCCCTAGATTGCAGAGCTTCCTATCATGTTCTAAGCTTCCCCCTTATCAGATCGCGGATATCACTTTGATCGCTTATCCCTTACCTAAAGACTACGACAATAACTCGGAGCCCAATCATAACCACCGCCAGCTGATCTGCCCGCGAGGGGTAGATAGTTCGAAACCACGACCCCAACCATCAGAGTTTTATCACCAGTTGTCAACCCTCTTCCCGTGAGAGACATTCCCGATTCTTTGTGATGGCGCCAAGTCCATGGAAACCCATGCATTGCACAGAGCATCCCGTCCAGCTGTGACACGAGATCACGTCTGAGGAAGCTTCAAGTCCGCTGAAAGGTCGGACACATGACCTCAGGGCAAAGGTCACCGAAGATTTATCTGCGCAAGACATTCTCGAAGGGTCCGTGGAGATGTACAATGCCTAAATTTTAGGGATAATAGTAGGTACCTATACCGATGTATGACCCTGGCCTCTGTTGGCGGGAATTGGAGATCAGTGCTCTGAAAGAAGCATCTGAGAGAGTCGTCATTCATCTTCCCTAAGGAATCGTGTCGGCGACGTACGAGTTTGAGGAGTCGCCAAGAGTACCGAAGTCGTGCCTATTATCTGTGGTGGCAAAGGCGCGGGCCCGATTTATGCCATGCAGATTTCTTTAGCCAACACCCGCACAGTCGACACAGAGATCTTCGACAAGCGAAACCCAGTTCTGGTCCGCGAGTTCTCGCTGCGAAAAGGCAGTGGCGGGCGTGGCCAATTCAATGGTCGCTGCGGTGATATCAGAGATTGGAAGTGTCGCTACCCCTGACCTTTGGCAGAGTCCACTAGGCTCATGGGATGATAACAGGTAAGCCTCGTGCATGCATTACTTATTACTGGGTCCAGAAGCAAAATGACGAGAACAACCGCTGCATGAACATTGGCTCCAGTTATCAAGTCGGTGTCATTCATGCCTCAGGAGGCGTTGCGTCGGGTGTGCCAGATACCAATGACAAACAAGACGAACCTAACTGGAGCGTCGGGATCACTAGTGGCGCCAGTGGGATGAATAGCACCATAGAGAGCAAGGTGGCTTACTCGAGAGCCACGGGAAGCTTCCATACATTTTCAGTCGCACAAGAAGTATCGACCTAAGTTCTTGGAACGTCTAACCTAGGAGCTTGGGATGTCGGAAGATGGATTTATGTCATCATAATGCATTTCATACTTGCATTCAAACCAATATCTTGTCCTTAGTTGAGTGGGTAGTTTCCCCCTATCATTCCAACAGGAGCTTATGCTATTGCCGTCTAGCCTGCCTAAATATCCAAATACTGAACGTTTCCTATATATCAAACGACTGGCTACAACACTATGACAACTCTAGGTACGCTGTGAAATCATATATGTTTAACGTCTAGGCCACTAACTTGAACGATTCAACGTCGATTCCAACATCCTACTTGTTCACAGATTCTCAGGGGTTAAAAGTGGGACTACGGCTTTAATAGGGGTAAGTACGTGTTCCACACATTAGGGCCATTTGATTAAACCGTGGAGAGGAGTCTTTCACGATAAAAGAAAATTTAAATTCTTTTCAATTATAATGTTACTATAATAGATACAGGAGAGAGATATACGTTGCCTACCTCACGCTAACGGACGATCGATAAGTCGTCGGAGATCTGGGATAATATGAAACAGGATTCGGTGGCGCAGACACATACGACTGGTCGTCCATGTCGCCTAACCCGTCACGTTGTTCAGGGGCCGCCGCGGCACCGCGCTCCGCACGACGCTCTCGCAGAATTCTACGGGCGTCCATGGCAACGAAGACCCAGCACGCGGCCGAGGACAAGAAAAGAAGAATGAGGAACACGCCAATGACAACCCGGCCTTGGGCCTGAACGGTTGGCGACCTTTCGTGGTCGCGAACTTGGAATGCGTGCATCATGTTTGCGGACGCTGTTGACTTCCGGTTCTTTCTCTCGCTCTCGTTATGATGCTATGTTTTGGTCGGAGCCTCCAGCGAGTGGCGGATCTCTTACAGTAGACGAGAAAATCGAGGGCTAACCAGCGTCATACTGAAATACATCAATATGTATTAATTTCCAAGCCTTCTATCCGTATAATTATACAAAGAGACCGTTCAGTACACAATGCTTTATGTTCCGGCAGCTTGGCACCCCTAACAAAGGGTGAACCCTTCACTGACTTTGTCTACTGAGAACTGCGGATTTGGACTGAGTCTTATCAACTTGGCATACTTATATCGTTATGTAATTATACCATAGGTACGATCAAAGGTTAAGCAGAGTTTACGTCAAGAATGGGAGATGTGCGAGTTGTAGCAGGTATAAATGCAGAAGAATCATTAGCTACAAGATCTAGTTACGCTAGAAAGTCTTCAGAGCGATCCCTGTCTGGCATGAAGTCTCACAAGGGCACCTCAAAGGCTACAAGCTGGAACCCAATATGTTCTGGTGATAACTTTCTTCCAATAGCTGTTAACCCCGAAAGGCCTGCTTGTTTTCATTGCCTTGGCCGATGTTCCTCGACCCAGCGAAAGTCCGTCTTGACTGATATAATGTCTAAGGCAATATCAGCGCCAGGTGCTATGGTGTCAGCAGAGACCGTTGTATTGTACTCTGTCTTGTCCTGCCTTAGAATGAGGCTTGGCGGTTTGGCGGGAATCTCCTGTTGATGCGGCACAAGGTCTCGCGCTGATTCCCTTCCGTGGAGTGTCTCATAGAGGGAAACACTAGGGTTAGCCATGGACGTCCTTATTTTGTTCTTAGTTCTGGAATTCCCTTGTGTTGACTTTATAGCTGTAAAAGGACGGACCACCAGACGGATTATTGGTCGCAATACTGGCAAACAGGCGCAAACGGCACCGAATCCTACTTCAACATCCGTCCACATAACCGCTGGGACAATAAAATCTGATGGCACCGAAATATTCTATTAGTAAATGCTTTTATTGGAAGCCTTTATGCTTCACTTGCCTACGGTATCGTCCTCCAGCGTTGCAGACGTTGCATCAAACGCATGGACTAGAAGCACCACTCGAATTATGCTGATTAAGGTCACACTGATAACCACAGATCAGCTAAAGTTCAATGAAATGGATGGCATTAGATTGCTACTCACAAACCTCCCGCAATGAAGATGCCGGAGACGGCGAACTTTTTCCATAGTCGCATCTGCAGCCCTTTGATTTCCCTGATCGGGAGGCAAAGAGTGAATACATCCAGGATAATCTGAGGCGAATTCGTTAAACTTGAAAACAGCGCGAATAGACAATATAGACCATAATTACATGTGAGACTGTAGATATATTAGATCAAGGCCGTAGAGTCGTTTCTTTGGGCGTCTTACTAGTTATAGCAAGGAAGAATTTGCTCATGCCCGAACAAGCCGGGCGTGTCCCGTTGAGCGCGAACTTCCAATTCGACGTAATTGGCTTGCACTGGAATAAAGACGCAATGATCGCCGTTATGAGCCAGACAACTGTAACCAGCGCGAGGCATTTCGCGGATCTTACGGTGAATCTTGTGGGGAAGAGTCGGGTGTATAGAGCTAGTATAGAGAGTTTGATGAAAGTTATGGAAATGACATAGGCAAATTCTTTGATATAGAGCCACTGTTATGCAGATGAAGTAGTTAGCCGAGGCCAATTGATCATAGAGAAACACGAGTTAGGAGAGCCCACCTTTCTGATATTTTCGACGTCGCTTACTCGTCTTAACGCCAGGGGAAGATCTAGTCCTACTCCGTTCTGCGATACTAAAAACCCCTTAGTATTCTCTTTGCACATGTATGGGTGTATGTTGGCCTTCTTACATATAATAGACGTAGTTAAGAGAAGTATTACAAGAGCCTAACTGATATGAGCACCAAGGAGTCCCAGGTTAGTGGCTAGATGAACAAGACTCACTTGGCTAACAAGGATAATCCAGTCATCAAGTCCTAACGCTCCCCTCTGTAGGGATCTCGCTGTGAAGCGTAGGAACACCAGGATAGATGAAAGGACCATCATTGAAATTGCTACAGCTGCAATCTTTGGATCGTCGTCAGGGCCAACATGGGGGCTCACATCCTCTGACGGAAGGTGTGGCAAGTTGGGCGGATTTGAAGCCATCCTAAGGTCCGAATAAAAGTGAATATCACTCTGGTACGTGGTTTCCGAGAATATTTGATGTGCAGAGACTTGGCTAGAATTATAGAGGCAAGAAGGGAACATCCAAGAAGCTCGAGGAGCCAAGATACCTTCAAACAGACAGCTCGTTGATGTACATAACAGGGTTTAATGCGCCACATATCGACCCTTCATTCCTCTGGGGGTAGGAAACACAAGACAATGTTTGTATATGGGCCTCGTCGGTCCAAGTTTTGCGCACACGACACATCTGTACTCTTTCTAACATAGGGTCCTACCGCAACACACCGTTTGACGCCGCCACATGTGCCTAACATTCATTGCTAAATAGCACGCCTCGGATCCTTCAGTTTAGGTGTTATATGTAGAGCTACCGCACCCGTAGAGGTGCAATAATCTTTTGGTAAGTATAGTGACACTCAGCAAGGGATAATAACAGTCAGCTTTTCAAATTGACAAGACAAGGTATCGTTATGCCGATTGCTATTATGGCTAGTGACCACGCATCTGGTATTAATCCATGTTTCCTAAAAGCTTAATGGGACTTGTAGTTGGTGATACCTATACCTTTTTAGTCGTAGTATATATCAAGGGCGGAGTATATTAGAAAAAAAACTGGTTGGTAGTTCGGGAGGCGCCAACCGCACGGGCTCTCGAATCTTGCACACGTGGGCGGATCTACACGAAAGCCGCGCTATGATCGGCGTACGATGCGGCTGCTTGGGACACAGGGATGACCGATGTAGTTTGCTTGACGACGAAAGCGCTGGCGACGAAACCCTTTAGCTTTGCTCGATTCATCTCCAAAGTCTCGCAGAAGTACGATTCTTAATCCAGTAAGACACGTTTTCATGGAAGATTCTTCCAAGGTCTCTGAGGATGAAATCAAGTCGAACTGTTAGTGGAGGTAGGTTAGATACTCTTAGGTACCTAGGTAGATATGCAATCCCGGCGAACGCCTCAAACCCGCCATCTCGGGTCAGTCATATAGTGGCGCGAGTACCACTACATCTGGCGGGGCCAGAGCGCTGTTGATATCAAAGAGTAAAGATAATCTCTCGCGTGATTGATGACTTGCCCCTGTGTAGGACCAAAACGTGGGCCAGAAAGCCGCTGGGTCAATCCCAACGTTCAGATGAGCAGTCGTTCAAACTATGACGTCTTACTATCTGATACTAGGAGAAAAGTTCTCATTTGGGCGGAGGGGCTTACGGGAATGAAGAGTAGTATATATCTAGGGGTTGGCTAGGACTGTGAGGCAGTGGGCAGAGTTGAGAGATGGTACTCCTATGTGATAGCTGAAATCGGTAATAGGGGCATCCATTCCCCTATTCTCCAGCCATTTACCTCGTCTTTAGTGTGAAGCTGGAAGCTAGTCAACGCGTTAGGAGTATTATAGGTGAGACCTAACCTAGAAAGTCTCATCACTTTCCAGTATTTACGCCACAGCTATACTCTTTTTGATGGAATTTCCCGGTGACATGACAGCCCTCTAAGAATCGAGTGATCTTGAGCATGCTCTTGTATTAAAAAGTCTGTTTAAGTCTAAGGCTCTAACTGCTGAGTAGAGTCGTAGGATTGAGATCCTTTTAAGCCCTCCAAATCTTTGCTATCTTCCTGACTAGCTGGTGAATGCCATACTGAAGGAGGAGTTCAATATACTTTGATCATATATCTCCCCTGAAAACTGGTATCTGATTACCTAGGCTAGTATGTCAAACCCGGTGTGGTACCTACTCTTTTTGAATTACTCGGCAGCACGGAGCCGGCTCCGAAACAGTACCTAGAGAAAAGCGGAGAATGGCCGGTCTCAATATTCGGGCTCGGAATTGCGCTATACCTAAACCGCCCACAGTTTCCTCGTACGGATATGTACTGTAAAGCAGCACGGACTAAAACGTTTCCTACAAGCTTTCAGCGTGCTCCCGCTCACATCTCCTTTCCATAACCTCGGGCCAGGTTACTTAGCAGCCCTAGGTACCTACTGAAACCCGCACGTGGATGGTAGGTGAACTCTGGTCATTTACTTTGCGTAGTAGAGCCTACAATATCAGGCCATTTGCTTCAGGTTCCTGGAATCGAAACACTAGATGAAGTCTACCTGTACTGTGAAACCCTTTCTACATTCGCTCGTCGTCGCAATCATGCGACAGCTTAAGCATATAGTATCTGGCCACATGTGTCACTGCATGTGGCGCTCGCAGCGTATCGCATTCATCTTCGATTTTCATGTTTACTCCTATGTCGGACCCCGCATTGGCCTATGAATTGGAGTAGCCAAGGGCTTTGTACGGCAGCGCGCTTACTTGGGAGTCGGCGTCACACCAAGCGGCTTTGCCTCGCGTCGTCCAGTGCCAGAATCATGGCAATCTCCAAACCTTGAACTGGCAGTGCCGGCCTATCTCAGGCCGAGAAGAGCCATCCTATTCGGACTGCAACTGTGATTGGTTCCACCACTCAGCAGCCTCAAACTGATACCAATCACAGGGGCACGATGGCCGAGCACTAGATTGTATTCAGAAAGGCGATGGTGAAGTCTCATCCTCTACGCGCTCGAAGCCCCACAACTTCTCTTGCAGTGCTTGAGGCAAGATTATCTGCATAGGAAGTCATGTGGAGGAATCGTCGGCCTTGTATCGTTGGACGGTACCCAACGGATCGTTTCTTGGAGTCATCAATGGCTCAAACTCGGCTCATCCCGCGGGATGACCTCCGTCCCCGCTCCGATACTCCGCAAAGAAGTCTTTGAAGGCCTTTCAATGGGACTTTGTATCGCAGAACACCCGAAACTTGGTAACGGATGCCTCGGATCCATGTTAATATTTCATCTATATTCTGCGTTCACACTAGGTTCTGCCCTTTACTAGTGACAAACACGTTGGAGACTACCTGCCTGCAAGTCGCTCCCTTGCTTTGACCTCCTACCTACACAAACTTCAGCTCGTGTTTGTTTCCTCGGCGGCTATTAGATAGAGGCCACATGGCCAATGTAATTCGAGGCTTCGAGAAACCTTCTACTCAATCTCCCCTTTTCATATAACGATATCTAGTCTCAAATCATGTTCCGACAGAATGAACACGTACCAAATCATTATATATTGGACAGCCAGGAGGACGGCAGCTTTGAGAAGACGCCCTCTGTGACGCTCGTCTCCAATGCTAAGAATGATGGCGTGGAATGTCACTTCAGCTTCGAGGCGCTGCGTCCGAATGTATTCCGTACAACATTCACCACCGCTCAACATCCGTTGCCGCCACATCCGAGTAGCAAGCGCCCGGAACCTGGCTTTGGAAGCGTCACTCCTGAGGTCAGCGTCGAGAAGGACAGAAAGTCCAAAACGATCAAGCTCGGGTACATCAAGGCAGTCGTAAACTGGACCAATGCACCTGTCATCTCACTTTTCTTGGATGGTCAGCAGAAGCCATTCCATCGAGACTTGGACTTCCGTTCATATGCTCTTGATAGCACCGGCGTTGCCCATTATACGGCTCTCAAAACAGATAGCCTTCATGTTGGTCTCGGCGAGAAAGCTGCCCCGATGGATCTTACCGGACGCGGATTCAGCATAACTGCAAGTGATACCTTCGGATACGATGCTTACCGCACGGACCCTCTGTATAAGCATATCCCTCTCCTAATCAATGTCACGCCAAAAGGTTGTGTTGGTATTTTCTCGACCTCTCATTCTCGAGGGATGTGGGCTATCGGATCCGAGATCGACGGCATGTGGGGCCATTTTAAGGTATACCGGCAGGCTCACGGAGGTCTGGAAGAGTATCTTATCGTTGGTAAGACGGTGGCCGAGGTTGTACGGTCTTACGCGGAGCTAGTAGGTTTCCCCTTGCTTGTGCCCCGGTACATGATGGGGTATATCGGCGGCGGAATGAAATACAGCATGGAAGACTCTCCACGCGCATGTGACTCGATCCTCAATTTCATTAGGAATTGTGAATTACATGGTATGCCGTGCTCGGCTTTCCAAATGAGCTCGGGATACACCGTGGCCGAGACCGAACCCAAGACCAGAAACGTATTTACTTGGAACCGGCACCGCTTCCCGGATCCACGGGGTTTCACGCGTGAATGCCATAAACATGGGGTTCGTCTGTTGGCCAATGTTAAGCCGTACGTCCTGGCCAATCATCCCAATTACCAGGAGTTGTCTCGAGCTGGCGCTTTCTTCAAGGATCCAAACAGCACGGCCACTGCGGTTGCACGGCTGTGGAGTGCCGGGGGCGGGGAGAGCGGAGTAGGTAGCCACATTGATTTTACATCCAAAGCAGGGTACGATTGGTGGTACAATGGGGTGAAGGCTCTCAAGCAGCTCGGAATCGACGCCATGTGGAATGATAACAATGAGTACAACACTCCTAGCGATGATTGGCAATGTGCCCTTGAGACTGTCAGTATACCACCCGGCGAATCTCGCAAGGACATTGGACTTTGGGGTAGAGCACTGCACACGGAGCTCAACGGGAAAAGCTCCCACGATGCGACGGTTGAGGTTGAGCCCGGGGTTCGTCCTTTCGTTCTCACCCGTAGTGCAACGGCAGGGACCATGAGATACTGCGCTAGCTCATGGAGCGGCGACAACGTGACGAGTTGGGAAGGGATGAAGGGAGCAAACGCCCTAGCTTTGAACGCAGGCTTCTCTTTACTTCAAGTAAGCATCCTCCAAATCTTACGTCTGAAATCCCTCAATCTCACATGCCCAGTGCTATGGTCATGATATTGGTGGTTTCGAAGGCCCTCAGCCGACGCCGGAGCTTCTCGTCCGTTGGATTCAACTTGGGATTCACTCGCCGCGGTTCGCCATCAACTGCTACAAGACCAATCCCGACGATAACCTTATCGGAGAAGTCATCGAGCCATGGCAGTACCCTTCTGTGGAACCCATTGTTCGAGACGCGATCAAGCGTAGATACGAACTAGTGCCGTATACGTACTCACTCATACTGAAATCTCATCGGGAGGCGGTTCCACCGCAGCGATGGACCGGCTGGGGATACGAGTCCGACCCAACAGTCTGGAGCAAAGAGCTGCTCAAAGGAGATACCCAATACTGGTTCGGAGACTCTCTGCTAGTCGCGGGTGTGTACGAACCCGGTTCCTCGAGTGCCCGAGTTTACCTTCCGGATCAGACGGGAAGCGACCCGGGCTTTTTGAACCTCTCAGCGCCGTATCAGTATCTTGAAGCGGGCAAGTGGCACGAGATCACGTCGACCTGGCATAGTTCGATCCCCGTGCTCGCACGCATCGGCTCGGCCATCCCTACTGGTAAGTCCAAACCCACAACGTGCATTGCGGAGGAAGACCCAGAGTTCCCAGGTATGGAGAAGGATGACTACCGGGGAGTTGAGATCTTCCCGCCGCCGCTCGTTCAATATCCCCACTGGCCCAACGGCAGCGGCTCCTCGACCCCCATCAGCATAGATGCGGAAACGAAATGGTTCCACAATAAATGGCTCGAGGACGACGGTGCGAGCCCGGCTGAAAAGGCAGATCTCTGCGAGGTTAGCATCACGTATGCTGTATCAGACAGCGAGATCCGCGTCAAGGTGGAATTGCAGAAGGAGGGTCAATTTGAGCCGCTGTGGCTTGGGAACGGCGTCACGGTTGTGCTGCCCGTTGGCGAGGAGCGCCCTGTCAAATCGGAAGATGGTGGAAATAAACTAGAAGACTTGGGCCGCGACGGTAAAGGGCGGCGCATTTGGAAGACCAATGTCGATATGAAGGATCCTAAAGGTGTGAAATAGAGCAAACTCGGGGGGTGGAGGGGAGCATATTCATAGCAGTGCGCGTGTTTTGGAAATAATTAGGTACATGTAGTATGTAGGCAGGTAGTGATCGGGACTCGCTGTTCGATTTTACCCGTCAGCCCGTTCAGCTGCTTAGATGTAACACAAAGTGGGGCACTAAAGGAACTTTGTAGGTAACCAATCAGTCTACTCAGCCACTATAGAAGGTTATGAGACGTTTTTCCGACAGTTTCTAATATGAACCAGTGAAGCATCAGTGGTTTAGTGGTAAAATCCATCGTTGCCATCGATGGGCCCCGCGTTCGATTCGCGGCTGATGCATCAAAACTCTCCTTTTTCTGTTTTTACTTTTAAATCTAAATTTTGCGATTTTCCCTCACCTGACTTTTTGGACTAGTATCTTCATCTACTAGACGTCCCCGTAGAGATGAGGATATACACGCAAATATACCATAAACTCTGTCCGGTCCTAGGTGACGATAATGACGACGCCGCCTGGGTTGAGCCTAGAGGTAGGGGTGCACTGCAGGCGGCAGCCACAGTCGCAGTGCGGCTGTTTCTAACCCCTGCTGCTTCTAATCCTTCCGGACCGGCGTAGATCGCGGTATGGCGAACGCAGGCGGCCTCTCCAATCGTTTCCAGGATTCTTGAATACCGCATTCGTGCCACGCAATAGATCTATAGCAGTCAGCAGTGATTTCGACGCTGCAATTGCCGAGCTATGCATGGTACAGCTATACAAATAAAATCCCCAGGGTCTCCTCTGCCGCCAGAATGGATGAGTTCGCCCAGTTGTCCCGCGAGAACTTCGAGGTCTTCCAGAGATACAGCGATGCGTCGCTCGGGCCCGATCCCAAGCACAAAGCCATCGCAATCTATGCGTCGCCAGCCGCGCTAACGGCTTACGTCGAGAAGGATCTGAAACTCGACCATCTGCCCAGGTTCTTCAGATCGCGACCCGGCGGCGGTCATCGAGATGACACGTCGGCGCGGGCGGCTTCGCTTAAGATGGTCGTCGTCGACAGCAGGCTGGAGTCGTGGTCCAACCCTCTTCCCTCGCTGTGGGTCACCAAGGACGTCTTCCTGAGCCTCGTCGACGCCATGGGCATGAACTCGGCGGCGCTGTGGCTGTTGCGCAGCGACTACGATGGCTTCCACCACTTCGCCCCCACCACTCCCGCCGCCGGGGAGGGGGAGGAGGAGGAGGGCGACGGCGGGGTTGACACGTACTACATCGGCACGTCGAACTTCGTGCTGATGTGGACGTTCGACCGGCGGCGGCGGCACACGCACGCGCTGTGGATCCTGCGGCGGCAGCCGAGCTTCAGCAACAGCGCGCCGGCGGCGTGGTTCGTGAACGTGCTGCGGCGGCACCAGGAGTTCGTGCGCAGCCCGCTGCTGCTGGCGTACGTGACGGCGCTGAGCGCGTGCTGCGCGTTCGACGGCGAGATCTCGTACCGCGCGCACGTGGTGCGGCTGATCGAGCGCCAGACGGGGTACAGCACCCACTCGAGCAGCATCGAGGAGCGCCTCGGCATGGAGTCGCTCACCGTGTCCATCAAGGAGGTCGGCGAGGTGCTCAACCACATCGCGAACAACGAACGCCATTTCCGCCTGCTGGAGACGATTCTCGAGTTCATCGGCGAGAACGCGGTGCTGGATCCGGGCGGCGGGACGGCGGCGCAGGGGGGTAGCACGAGGAAGCTGGTCGCGGCGATACCGCTACTACGCAGGCGCATGCACGCCTCGCAGGAGTACTTGAAGTATCTAAAAGAGCGCGCCGAACGCTTGTCCACGGTGGTAAGGCCCCTTCGGAACGAGCAGATCCCCCAAATCCATTCATTTCTATTCAAGTATCGCGCAAGCAAAGCTAACAGACGCGACGAGTTGCAACGAAAAAGCTCTTCGCGCTGCTAACACACGAGGACTCGGCCACGCACGCAGAGCTGGCAGACGCGAGCCGCAAGATCGCGGAGGCGGCCAAGCGCGACAGCTCGAGCATGAGGACGGTGGCCATCATGACGATGGCGTTCCTGCCCGCGACCTTCTTCGCCGCGCTGTTCTCCGTGCCCTCGCTCGACTGGCGCTCCGACGCCGTCGTCCAGCCCAACTTCTGGGTCTATTGGGCTTTCACGCTTCCCTCCACGGCCCTCGTGTTCGCGCTCTGGGTGCTCCTGGATAATAGGACCGGGAGAGGTGATGGATTAGTAACAGAGGGCAGACCCCGTGGCGATGAGGAAAGGCCGCATAGTAGAAGTAGCAAGTTGGAATAGAACCTCCTCTCCTACTAGAGCTGTTGAGTCTGGCGTAGTCGTGATCGCTAAGTCTTGGCCAATCGTCGATCGCCGCCGATGAGATACTACGAGCAGGTTACATCACTATTCTCCAAAACTATTGCCTTCTGGAACCGTCTTTACAAAGATAACACAATACGTATTGTCCACGACGATCATTATCAAATTACGCCTCAACTAAATACAACGCATTTTCCACGGTCGCAAGCCCCTGGAGTACCTAGGTCTAGTTGGCAAGCTTCACGCAATGTCTGCCAGCGTATCGTCATCGATGGAGGTTCGAGAAAAAAGGCAACTAGTCGAAAAAGGTTCGATATCTGCCAGTAGCGGAGCAGATCTTGTTCCTAGCACATGGTTTCCATATATCGAGGCGGCGCAATCGCTTTCGTGGTCATCTCGAACCCTCTCATGCACAGCACACTGAATCATCGATCACCACTCATCTTCGTCCCCACTCTCGGGCATGTCCCTCAAAATCTCATCGTTCTCCAAGAGCTCCTCCTCCTCGTCGATCTCATCATCCGGGAAAACGGTATTGCTGCCTTCGCTGAAATCTTCGTTGTCCATCGATTCTCCAGCATCAGAACCGGCTCCTGAATCCGGCGAGACCGGAACCTCATCGCGGAATTGCCTCAGCTTCTCAAATAGAGACATCGGCTTTGGCTTGGCGGGTTCTCTCTCCTCCTCATTGGATCCATCGGATTCCTCTTCAGAGCTTCCATCATCTTCTGATTCATCCGCGGTGTTCCCACCATGCTTGAAGACTCCATTCTCATTCCCGTTCTCATTGTCCTCGTCTTCAGTATCTGAAAGGACAACCCGGCTACGCTTAGCAGGTCGCGATGGCAGTTGAGCTGTTTCGTTGCGCTCATCTTGAGATTCATGTTCATCATCTGAAGACACAACACGACGCTTGCGTCGGCTAGTTTTTACCACAGGCTCCTCGTCAGAGGCGGCATGTTCCGACTCATCGCCACCAGGGGTAGGGGATTCAGGTTCAAGGCTGGAAAAATTGGCTTCTCCGACTTGCTCTTCTAGGTTGGCTTCCGGGTTCTCATCTTGGAGTGGAGAAAATGCGTTGTAGTTTGACAGAGCGTTTTCTTCTGAGTCAGACTGCACAACCAAGTCGTCGTCATCCTCACTCGAGACCTCGTCTCCGTCGATCGTCGCATCATCTATTCCCTCACTCTCGTACTCATCCTCCGTCACGGATTCGTCTTCGGATCCACTATCCGAGCTCCATTTGTCACACCACTCGCCTTCAGTTGATACCGCAACCTGGAGTTTATCATAGCGGTCAAGACTCTCTAACCCTACAAATTCAATCATAGGCCAAATTTCAACGCCTCCGACCTCTAGAACGCCAGGTCGAACATTCTGAACCGCGAAATCCCTGTGGTCTTCCAGATCCGGCCAGCAAAACCTATCTTCAACAACGCGAGGAAGACCTATTTCGTCCTCTTCCCATCGCCAGGACATGCGGTGGACCGAATCGGACACGCACCATTGCAGATCCTTTGCCGGGAAATCGTAAGCATCATAGAGGCGAAATATTGACCTTAACTTCCGAGCTGTCTGGGGAGAAGGTTGGAGATTCAGGAAGTCGCCCCAACGGCAGGAGAGGGCGACGTAGCTTGGATTATTAATTAGTGACATGGTGCTCTCTAGATCTCCAAAGTTGAAGGTGAGATATCGATATGTCCCGGTTAAATAAAGGACATCCTTCGCGCTATTATAACGAAAGATACCGCGTCCCCCAAACATGTCAAGAGTGTCGGGGTAGGATTTCAGTGCCAGCGCACGGCTTTCTTGGTGAGTAGCGAGCATTGCCCTAGCTGGTGCAGTCTGGTCTACTAAACGAGGACCATCAGTAAGACGAGGCATGAGGCCTCTCAGACATGGCATGATCTCAAAAACTCGGGCCTTCGTTCTCAGATGGATGTCGAAATACTCCCAAACACGTGCACGAAGTTCAGGGGGCAGTCGCGTGAACTGAGGAAAGAAAACCGACTCTGTATCATCTGAAGATGACTCGTCGCCATCCTCGGATTGGCCATCGGATTCAGCTGCTTCCATGTCTAAAAACTCATTGGCTTCTTCGGATTCGGATGTAAATTCCCCAGAGTAGAAATCATCGGAACGGTCGTCTTGATCCGACGCGACGCGATCCTCGATATCAGATTCCTCCGACATTGTCGCGAGCTGGTTCAGTATCTGGTAAGTCGGGATTTAATAAGCAGACAGGTAAATTAGAAATGAGGCTCAAGGTTGACAAGATGTGATTGGGATAAAAAGATGAATTGGGAAGAATTCCAATCAATGTAAGATGGATGTTGGGTATGAAGTTGTGATGACGGAAGGCACACTAGGTTGGCAATGCGAAGGGGTGTGAAGGGGTAGGCACGAACCGCAAACGCTAAATAGTGGCTTGACGTCTGAGACACAATGAGCGCAATAGGCAGGAACGCGGCAGCCACAGTTAGGTTGAGAACGCACAGACCATCAGTGCTCATCTTAGGTATTGATTCGTAGCTTCTCCTGCTCCGTTGGGAGCTTGCATAGTAGGTACCTATGTACTTCACAACTCTCATAATGTTCACCTCCCATTCACCATTCCAGGGGCGCCACTTGAGCAAATCTCACATCTCTCTACTGAATCAAAAATCCGGATGTTCAGCACATAATAGATCTACGTGAAGAGAAATTTCTGGTTTGGCATTGCAAGAAGTATATATTCCCGAGGCGTGGATGCGCTTTTACTCATGTGTTGTACCTTTGAGCTTTGCTTTCACCTCGACCTCTGCACCGAATATCCGCTGTCGCCATAATTCTCAACCAGAACGAGGCATCATCGTCGCCCTTGCACTAGAAATCACTTTGCACGTATCGGGAGAAGATGTAATCTGTAGCATTACTATGCTGGGTATCAATCCGTCACCGAGAAGCCAGTCGCATCAATCGTGCGCGTCTGCACCCATCCACCAGTCAGCCATTCTGTCTTCCGGTCTCCTAGGATGCGCCGGGGGAACTTCAACGCCGTCAACGCCAAGTGGTACCTCCAAGCCCCTTCCCTTCTCCCCCTCCCTTTCGTATCTCACTCATGTCGATCCCGCCTTGCTGCTGCGAGAGAATCTGAAGCTGCTACCATGAGAGTGCCGCTTGCCACTCTCTAGCGCCACGTCTCGATCCAGGATACGCTCTCGCTCGTGAGCAGCCTCTCGCTGCTTCGCGTCTCTCTGGGTGAAGCAGCGCAGGACGCACAGGTAGAAGTTGACATTAGTTGCGAAATCCATATTCCACGCATTCCAGTCCTCGCGCTCCGCCCTCGTACGGAACGCATCCGCCAGCAGCACGAAGCGCGCAAGATGGTCAGCCAGATCCCACTCGGACCTCTTTTCCCCGCGCGCCTTCGTCCATCGCGACGCTTGCAAGTCGCCGTGCTTGACGTACTGCAGGTCGAAAAACAGATTCTCCGCCGCCCATTTGGGCTTCTCGATCGCCAGGCGCTGGTAGTAGCGCACGAAGTCGGCACCCAGGTCCAGGATCTCGCGCGCGCTGATGAACTCGTTGAGCGCCGTCGAGTTGACGCACTGGAACTCTGCCGCGACCTCCTCGAGCGTGCTGCTGATCTGGTGCCAGAGTGCCCCGGACGGCGAGTCCGCCCACTCCTTGCCCACGCTGCGGCTAATCCATTTCAAGCTCTTGCGCGACGAGCCGTCTGACGAGTTGTTGGACCCGTGGCGCCGGACTGTGGGCGACGAGATGCTGCGGAGGAGCTCGACGCTCTTCGGTCGGGCCTCGTCCGATCGTAGCCTATCGATAGAGGTCGCGAAGAGCGCAACCGTATCCTTTGCGTTGCGCAGATCCTCCATCATGTTATCATTGCATAGTTGTAGCGAGCTTTGCGAGATTATGCTGGTAGCTCTGGTAGGGGAGTGCCGGGGAGACATGTGTAATGGATGTGTTTGTGTGAGGGACTGCGCACTGCACAGAACCCAAGTGGTATCAGATTGAAAAAGGAGAACAAACCACCGAATCCCGCACAGGTCAAACAAAAGTTTTGGCTGGCCAAAAGCTTAAAGTAAAAAAACGTTATCCTACCAGAGGATGTGAACTTACGCAATGGCACAGCCAGAACTATGGGATTTGGTGGTTGTGAGGTGAGGTGCAATCGTTTCTCCCCCGTCACAAGCACGTGTGGCCGCGTCGCGTTGCGATATAAATCACAACAATCGCCTTGTCATACTGGATAAAGACATTCATTTTGCATACTCTGGCACACAATCATAAAGTGACACGTGAATCCCGCTTTGTTTCCCTCATTTGCGCTCCCTCCCCGCCTTCCTACGGGCTTTGTCCCACTGTCGGGTGAAGACAGTAACATGAAACGTCATTTTTGCTTTTGTTCTGGGGAAAGGTAGAAGAGCAGGCTTATAATATTGTTTCCTTTATCCTTCGCTCCTGTCCTTTTTGTTATTCACGCCTCGCCCCTTTTGTCGGCAGCACTAACGATCCATGCGCTGTGTTAGCCCCCTTTATCCGACAGTGAGACCAGCGAGCAGCGAAACAGCGACGCGCTTAGCAGCCGACGTAGATGGCGTTGGCGAAGAGGGCGTAGGTGTCGGCGTGGTTGAGGTTCTGCGCAGCGGAGAGACCACGGACTCCGCTGTAGCCGTAGGTGCCGTAGTCCTCCGTTCCCTTGATCTGGGTCAAGTGGGTGCTCTCGTGCAGGGTCGTGGTCGCCTGGTCTTGGCCGTGGCAAGTCCGGGTCAGAGCCGACAGCGCGGTGTAGTACAGGTTGCAGTTGACCATGAAGGAAGCTGAGGGGAGGGTGTAGGCGAGAACACCGCTTGAACAAGAGCTGTAGACGTCGGAGCAGTACAGGTCGGAAACACCGCTAGAGGTGCTGCCGCACTCGGTGGCGACTCTTTGGAAGACACCAGAGACTGTGCTTCGGACGCTGCTCGTGCTCGACTTGAAGTACTCGGTGAGCTTCGTGGCCGAGCCCGAGGAGGCAGCCGTCGCAGCGGCGGAGGCCAGAGATCGGCAGTTGCTGATGGCCGTGTTGGTTGCACTTAGCTTGCTGCCAGTGCAGTCAGACTGCACGTCAATGCGCTTAGCATGGAAGCGGCGGCGAACCTCCTTAGCCGCGGCACCATCAATATTAGCAGTGACGGTGCTGCCGGAAACCGAGTAGATACCAGCAAGGTCGGTAGTGTTAGCCTCAGCATACGACATGGCGCCGAGAGAGACGACATCGTAGCTGCCGCCGGCGCTAAGGTCGTAGACCTGCCCGACGTCGAAGGTGGCCTCGACGGTCTCACCAGCAGGGATGATCTGGAAAGCGTCCTCGCCGAGTCCAGTGGTCATGACACGCAGACGGATGCCATCAAATTCGAGCTTGTTGCCTAACAGATTCTGATCAGCCCCGTCCTGTAAACCAGAGGCAATCTGCAGAAAACTTACCACCCTGGTAGATGGCCACCTTCTCGGTAGCGGCGTTCTCGTCCAGGAAAGTGCCGGTCTTGAAAACCTTCAGGTCAGTAGCACCGCTGTACGCCTGATGTTAGCACTGGTTTTCTGATCATACAGCTAGCTGGATCCAACGCAAATTGGGGTACATGAAAATGAACACATCTAGGTGCCCGTTCTTTCCTGATGTCTGTACTCGGGGCCGAACCAAGTTCAGGGTCCAAGTTTTTCACCTGGTTCTCATACGTACGTGTTAGTGATGCTAGCCTTGACGGCAGTGTTGCCTACCATCTCGAGCTTCACATCGAGAGGAGAGTCGCGCTTGGTCAGGTCGACCGAGATAGCGCTGGCCAAAGCCGCGAACAGGGAGACGCCGGCGGTAAACTTCATCTTGAAATGTAGGGAATCTGCGAGGACGCTTCAAGTCTGCGGTAGCTGAGGATCTTGCTTGAGGTGCTACTTGCTGGTGATGACGAGATTTCTCACGACTCAGGAGAGCAGACGGCGTCCCTTTATATAACCGGCGGGTGCCACGATTCCGTTGTTTGCCATGTCGCACGAGGCCGAACGTTACGGTCCCGTGCAAGGCCTGTTTCCAGAACGATTATTTCTATACGCGATCAGGAAGTTGGGAAATAACGTCGCAAAATTCTGTATCTTCGAAGGCCATTGAGGCGAGGCGCCAAGCCGATGGAATCACACTCTCGGCGGCGATATAACCCGTCACAGCTACCATAACCCGGTATTCGACGTTACCCCGTGTCGGGTCGCCGGCATAAAACGGCCTGGCCAATGGCTGGGTTCCTAATTCAGGCAAAGGCGTGTCGATGTGGCATACTGATCGTTTCGCTAAGGAAACGAGCCTGCAGGAACACGCTCGGAGAGGATGTGTATGGGCGATAACAAGCCGTTTGCCAACTTCGGAAGGAGAACACCAGAAGCCCCGATGGGAAGACGATAACACTTCTGCATCGCCTTGTCGAAGCGGTCGTTTCGTCGGAAAATATGGCGGAGTCGCGGAATCGGCAGCCATATTTGCAATTGTAACCCCTATTAAGCGTGATAACGACCTCTCACAAAAACGCGTAATAGCTATCTCGTCGACAGGTTGCGTTACCAACCAATCCCTCAAGAATACGGTGAAGAAGGCGGTCCACCCCGTGTGGTAGATATCCAGGGCATTTACCCGGCCGCGAGGGGGCGATTGGGGTTGCGATCTTGGGATGTGGACCGTGTGATCGAGCCCAAGACACCAGTAAATCTGACGCAGGGGTCTGGAATGCCGAAAGCCTTGGCGTTTAATATGCTTATCAGCTTCTCAGGAAGCGGCCGGATCGTCGATGAGCTGAATTGCAAATCAAGGAGCTGGGAAAGAGTTCGATGTCATGCGACTGACTCTGGCGATCTCCAACAGCTATGCACAGATCTCCCTGGACTTTCCTGCGCGTAGATGCCAGACCTTCCCAATCTCGTCAAAGATCGCCACATTGTAGTTGGGATATACCAATCCGTCGGATGGCCGTCTGTAGTTACCATCTCCTAGTCCTGACCTTCTTGTTTGGCTATCGGGTCTCTTGGCTCTTGGCGCAGATAGATGACCTGTCGAAGCTTGAAAATCGTTGGGGGAGGCGGGGAAGATACTATTGTATAAAATGCTTCTATGGGGTTTTCGGGGGGCTGGAACATCAAGTCCGGCCGTCAGGCTCGAGCCTCATGTTCGATACAACATCGGTCTCCGCTACCACCTGCTTCTTTGAACTAGCTTCTCCGTTCTTCTATTTGCGCATAGCCGCCGCCGAAAAGCCGCTCAAGCTTTCTCGGCAGGCCCCGTAAGTTTTCTTGACCTATAGGTTATTTGGAAGCGCTCCCTACGACGTGATGTACGATAAGCGATTGGATTGATCTCAGGTATCAATCGATCGTCCAGCATCCTCGATCGGCAGGTACAAGAGCGCCTCGCCTAGTCGATCTGCATTCAGCACTGCCCCTTATTATTACTGACGTTTCCTCAAATACCACCGCTGAACTCCACCCGGACCTTTGTCAAAGGTTCGGTCCATTCGGAAGGTGTGGAAGGTCATGCTATTCGTGGATTATTCAAGGAATCCCGTTGCCTGCCAAGAATTCATCATATAACTATCCCGATTCGACTTCCTGTTTCAGATGTGAGAGAGCGATTATAGAAGGAATTATCAGGATATTCAAAGACTCGAGGGAGGAGATAATATACCTCGGCAATGCATATCTCATGTCTTACCAATACGTATTGACAACTGTTAGAATTGGAGCCTTCCGGGATCAAATATCATAACTCATCGACGTTTATCGTATGGGTAACCCCCTGATAGGAGATGAGGAGAGTTGGATCTCAAATCGTATCCTGGTTCGTATATAAGAAACTCAATGGAGAATTATCTCTCCTCGTGCTTTTACCACAGTAGTACAAGCTGGTACAGGAGAGCAGGAATTGAGGAGGCAGGGCTGCAATGTGGATTTCCCTTCAAATATCATCGTATAATGAGTACCTTGCTGGACTGGTTACATGGACTATCGAGCTGACACGCGATCCCCAACCATTGCTGACGAAATTGACAGCTGACTAGTCCAAATGTTTGAACAGGATACTAGGCAAGTCCCAAGTCAAGGATGATTTATTGAATACTAAAGTTTATATATATATCACCTGAAATACTCACTTTAGACATGGCATCGAACTCATTCCTGTCGACAGTTAATCGCTTCTTTCTTATCTTTAGTACATGATTATTCTACATTAGATATCAGCTCATTGCGATTAGTCCATGCTGGAATATGCTATATAGTCTGACAGTCAGGTACGCCGATAGCTTGTGGAGGTAAGCACATCGTAACACCGTAGTAAAATGCTAGGGATATAGCAACGTAGCAAATATCGCGCTTCATTCTGTCCCTAGTTTCAGAACGACTGCACTAACCTATGATCATCGGCAGAGGCCAGTCTATCCACATCTGGCATTCCACGCCAGTCCAGTCCGGCATTAACAATTAGCCTTCCTGTTGTACAATAATCCCCCTATTTCACATTCATACCGGTAACGCGTCGCATAGTTCATATCTCATACCATATCCAAGAAGGGAGGCCGACGTGGTCATGCTATCTCATAAATTTCCTTGTTTGCAAGGATCCTCATGCACTCCAACAGGTGTCGTCGGGTTTCATCATGTGATTTTCAAGCTCAACCGCATCCTCACCAGTATTCGAATGTTCGTATGGGCTTTCAGCTCCCACCAGGCTTTCCATACTTGCCCATCAGGGCGTCGACCTCCCTTTGCAACGCATCGAGATCCGCCAGGATCTCAGCCCCTTGCTTGGTCTCGTTCGGACTTTGCGTATCAGGCTGAACAGGAGTCGAAGGCTCGTTTCGAACCTCGCCGCTTGTACTCCTTGCGTTCTCTGTTATAGGGGCTGGTGTCTCTACGCTCGCGCGGCTACTGCCACGTTGCCTTGGGGGAGGCGGTGGCGGTGGTGCCGCTCCTCCCTCCTTCTCCCTACTTACTTTTCTTCCTGTGCTAGGTCCGATGCCAGCATCCATGCTCCTGACGCTAGGGGGGCGTCTAGTGCTTGCTGACCTAGCTGGAGGTGGAGGGGGCGGAGACAATTTAGGTAGGCCATCTTTAGTTGTGGTGATAGTCGCTAGACCAGCTGGACTCTCTATCTGTCCGCTACTACCGGCGGAAATCAGCCCCGTCCCTGGGGGGCTTCTTTCGCCTTCACCCGCATTAAGTGCTGTTGGCGGAGGAGTCGAGGCGAAAGTGCCTTGACTTGGACTTGTAAAAGAACTCCCCTGTCTGGCATGGTTTGGCCGGCGAGGAGGTGGTGGAGCAGGTAATTTTGTGTTGTTAGTCGAGTTCGCATTCGCACGTACACTATCCGCCCGCGATCGATTTGATTCGATTGATGACCTTGGAGGGGTATCGTCATCCGGGGCCGCCCCGTGGACGGAAGGCGCTTTACTATCGCTTCTTCCATGACGACGTGGCGGGGGTGCTGCAGGTTTGCGAGGTTGTGTGCTTCCATTAGACTCGGACCGATTCCGGGTAGTAACAGGTGGTGTTGGAGGCCTAGGATTTGTTTGAATGTCGACGAACGGCTCTGGCACTTTGCCTATAGCTTCACGATCGAAGGGGGAATCAACTGCCTCTTCTACGGAGGGGCGGTAAGGAGGTTGTGGAAGTGGTTTATTCACATCGGTTGAAAGGGGTGGAGATTGTGATGAAGTGACGGAGTGGGAACTGGATTTGCGGGCTGGTGTGATAGCGGGGAGGGAGGTAGTGTTGATAGATATGGGAGATGACAACTCTTTAGCAGCACGGGACTGTGCGTCTGCCCCCAGCTCGATCTTTATGAGCTTGCCATGCCGCGAGTTGGGTGGTGGCGGCTTCTTCCTTGCTGACGCGGATGGGATTGGCGAAAGGGGAGACGTGGGTAGAATGCCTTTTCGCTCATCGGGGTCTTCTGGCTCAGAAACCTCGTGAGAGGTTCGAGGCGTGTCTTGCAATATAGCATCGAATATGGACTGGCGCGACACGGAGCTTGCATCCGTATTACTTGCGCCATCAGGCGCAGGAGGCTGTGAACGGCTTGGAGCCCTGGAGTTTCCACCGGCCCCCGATGCCGATGCCGATGACGAGCTTGGGATGCTTGCGTAGCCAGTTAATAGCAACCTCTTGAATGAGTCAACATCAAGGGCACTCTTCGTTGTTGTCCCAGCACCAAGTGCACTGGTATCTTCCCGTTCTCTGATTTGTTCTAAATCCTGCAATGTCCTTGAGAACGGATTTACTGGCGGCTTTGCTTGGGTAATTTCGGAGCCGTCCTTTCTTCTGCCAGCAGCCGAGGCCTTTTTGAGTTGGTCAACATGATCTTCATATCCTTGGGAGTCGGTACTATCGGTATCACCGTCGTCATCGTCGTATTCATCGTCGCTGACGGGCGGAAAGCGTGCCACGGGTGCGGCATCCTCGGGCGACGATGGGGGCGGGGATTGGACCCGAACACGTTTTATGACCTTCTTCGGCTTCTGCTGCACGGACACTGTCTCGCCCTTCTCGTCCTCTTCATGCTTCTTCTCTTCAGGCTGGACTGTCTTGAAAGTTGTGAAGGGTGGCCTTGGAATGGATTCAGAAAGCCCGTCGAAGGTCGAAGCTTGAGTCGCGGCGGGGCTCTCGGTCGAGACGGTGGGAGTGCCCAGCTTCCGGCGGAATGGATTGTTGGAGCTGAAGGATTGGTCTTGGGTGGCCATGATGAATATGGCGATTCGCCCGACAACGCCACAGGTAGACCAGATTGTGCAAACGAACAATGAAAACTATATGAAACCGGCCATGGTATAATATGCGAGTCGGGTCGTCGTCGGTACCGGCGTTGCAATGGGTATCGTGTTGATCCCCCTCCAGTCTACGACATACAGTAGGAAGTAGCCTCTTGGGTGCGATATACTGTGGATGCAAGTAAAGTCAGCTTTGGCTTGTCGCGCTTGGGCTGCGTGGTCGCATCTCGGGAGTTTCGGTAGCGGATAATCGGGGTCGCAACACTAGGTACCTGCTGATAGCGATAACAGCGGAGGCCACGGTCCCTGGGATTTCCGAGTATAGGGGTTCAGGCTGTCAGGGTAGCACTATTTATACATTCCAATATAACATGAAATGATATTCTTCGCACAGGTACCTACATGTATGTAGACACTCAAATTGAATGATATTCGATCACTGCAGATAGCTAAATCATGACTACTTACATGCACATGATGCTTGCCTATGATATCAGAAGAACAAAGCAGCGCTTATAGGAGGTAGCTTCATCGATTTATACATACATGGCGCATCCAGCGCACGAGCCAACCGCGTAAGGTTATACCGTTCCTAACTCTCGTTGGTCAAGGAAATAAGGACATGAGTGGGGAGGAGGGGAAGCTCTCAACGTCCAATCCGTAATGAGTTAGTTCTACATATCTACTTATAATTACCTAACCGCCTACCTAGCTACATACGGTATATGCACTTGGATCTCAGGGACAACAGGAACTCCCAATTGCATAATCCGTAGACTGAGCTACTATACTAGGAGGTACATATAAGTTCATAATTTGATCTCCGATATGACTGGCAACAGTCAGTGCAAGTTGCAATACAAGTCCAATGCTCATATACTTGGTGAAATTCCAAGCATACGATATTGATCGTCAGATATCATCTTCTGTGAGAGTAATCCAGGTGACTCGCCGCATGAATACAGCATTATGGTTGATATAGGCCAAGTTACACTTGGAATCTTCATGCCCTTACAGCGAAGCTAGATATAGTGAGAAGACTTGACCATCTATCTATTATGTCATTCGTCGCAATATTGAACTGAACGACTAGGGGAACATGGGACCCACTTCTTATGCATACCTCTTGGCACTATGTAGATAGCCAGTTCCGAACCAGTAGCAGCTCCACAATCCTTTCTAGGCATGTAAACAATCACGGCAAGCAGACGCGTCACATGGAATCCCAGGTTTCACTAACAAACTAATAAGTGCCAATAAATCAATGTGGATTGCTAGCCATGCTGAAGCCCCCTCACCATTGGTATAATTACAAGTGTACTCATCACGTCGTCAGTCCAAAACCACCCTCTAACAGATGCCGTGACTTGGAATATGTGCAATCCAACCGAAACAACCATGATTCTGCCGGGGGCCGTGCAAATAGTGCACAAGAGCGGCTGTCATCGCGGAGGGTATGTTGGACACATTCGAAAACGCTTGGGGGCCATTACCATCCCCTTCACAAAGTCCCTACCAACCCAACCGAAAGCATGACCTTATTCCGCTGCGCAATAAACACGCACACAAAAATAACTCTTTAAATCCTGTTTCCTGAACGCCAGTAAACCGCTAAACCCCGTACATTCCGAAGAGCACAAACCAAGAAGCAGAAGCTTACGACGCAGCCTCAGCCTTTGCTTCCTTCTTTGGCGTCTTTTCCTTCTTCGGTGCAGCCGCCTTCTTGGGCGCTGCCTTCTTCGTAGCTGGCTTGGCTGAAGTCTTAGCAACTCTGCCAGACTTGGTCTTGGTCAGGACAGCAGGCTTGTCCTCGACAGCGGGAGCCTAAAATCATTAGAGAATGCGACAGGGGACCAATATTGTAGAAAAACTCACATCCTTCTTGGGTGCCGCCTTCTTAGCAGGAGCGGCTTTCTTGGGGGCGGCAGCCTTCTTCGCAGCAGGCTTCTTCTCGGGAGCCTCCTTCTTGGGGGCTGCTGCCTTCTTCGGCGCGGCAGTCTTCTTAGGAGCGCTCTCCTTCTTAGGAGCAGCCTTCTTAGGAGCCTCCTTCTCAGTCTCCTTCTTTGCGGCTGGCTTGGTAGCAGCAGGCTTGGACTTCTTGGAGAGCTTGGTACCACCAGAAGGTCCTATGTTTGGTCAGCACCTAATCTGGGCCGATTGACATAACGTCATGAGATGTTGGTTTCAATAACATACCCTTCGGCTGCTCGAAGATACCCTTGTCTACACCAGACTTCAAGGCTTTGTTGAACAATGAGTCGAACATCTTGTCAGTGACGTTGATGGTGTTGTTGGCCCTGACATATTTCTTGAGTTGTTGACGGCTTTGGGACAGTTAGTACAGACTCCAATATGTAAGTGACCACGAAATGCAGTCGAAAACTGTGAGTAAATGCATACCTTGAACCGTTTCTCTCCTTGAGCTGTGCGATTGAAAGACGCGTCAGCAAATTCATCCGATGGGCTTAGGGAAAACATGTGATCCTCAGGTAGGCTTTGGGTGCGGCGCCGATCAATGACCATTGCACAAGGCCCCAAACCGTGAGCACCATTGAAGAGACGCACTATGCGCCGGAAGCAAAGGAATGGGAGTAAATACATGAACGATGGCGTCAGTAATCATGTCCTGTAGTCTGTTAGCACTGAACGACTCTCAATGAAAGGCCGGGCAAACTGTGGTTGCACATACCTGGTAGGAAGCATGAGTGCTCTTGGGCTTGGAAGCTCCGTCTGCCTTCTTGGGTCCCATTTCGAATGATGTCGGTTGAGAACGAGATATCGCGTTTGTATAGTGATGCTGATTGTTAAATTGAAATTTTCAGTTGAGCTTCGAATGACTTCAAACGAATAACGACTGAGGCAAGAATGTATCTGTTATGGTGATCGAATAACGTCAAATAGAAAGGGGAGGGAGGGAGGTATTCGGTCGGGGCGCGACGGCGAGAAAGGTGAGCTTGTTTATATAATAGGCGGGGGGGTCGTGCAATCAGTAAACTAGTCTGGTACAATCAGCTGCGGCAGAGCCTTCCCCCTCCCCCTCCAAAAAAAAAAGCCATCATTAAAATCGCTGGCACTAAAATAATAATAAAAATGGATGCTAGAAGGGCACGGGCACACGCACCTTCTCCCATACATTTGGACCCGATCGCACTTCTACCTACCCTGTCTTCCCTGTCCTTCCTTCCTACCTACCTCAGCTACCTCGCCATTTAAGGTTGCATTATCTCACTGAAATGTCTGGTTTCTTTCCCGACTGGGTTTAGACCTGTTTGAGTGTACCCGATGGACCCTCATGCACGGCCGCCATCAGCCAGTCAGATGGCTTGGAAGGACTGAATCGATACTGATTTGGACCTCTTAGAGCCCTCAGAATATTTCCCCAGTTCGATAGAGCTGATCGGTCGTTTTGAATTTTTTGATTGGTCGAAGCTCAACAACAGCTCATAGCCTAGGTACCATTTTTCTTATTTTTATTTTTTCCCTCTTGTTACTTCTCAACTCAAACTCGAATCAAATCATGCGCCTACTCGAGACTCGAGCCCTCTCACCCAACGCTCCTACCATCCCCCCTTCTCCATCTCCTTCTCGTTCTTCCCTTCTCTCGCTTTCTTTGCTCTTGCCTCCCACACCTTTTCGATCAGGCGATCAATTGAGTCATTTATTTGCTTTCTATACTGTAGACCGATTTAGGAAAGGGAAACGGGGATTAGTCTAATATCAAACAGTATAGCATTACGTCTTCACAGCTCCCATCTATTTTCGGTCGTTTGGTCTTTCGATTTTCTCGGTCGCATTCAAGATGTCGTCTTCACAACCCATACATTGCATTGCAAAATTTATTCCAAGTGAATCCTCAATCATTCGTCTATCATTTAAGCTGTAGTTGTGACTCATGGCGTTCCTGCGAACCCAACAATCTTGATGGTTTTGGTCCAAGGTTCTCCCTGCTGCTTGAGCTACTACACCCGTCCACAGCATGAAGCTATCCACACAATTTGCGCTACCTCGACATTACAGCATACACACCTCATTTCGTGTCAATTAATTTGAATCCCAGAATTCCCCGTACTTCGGGAAGTGATGTCAATCATTTTTATGATTTTCATTCCTGATTTGAGAGTGCTGGGCAGTCATAATCAACATGAGTTATATTTTCTCAGGAGTCGCATTCAAGACTGGTGTCTGTCGCGCCGCGTATCATGCCGGCGACAACACAACGTTATATGATCAGTCTTCCTTATATCCCAACGAGCGAAGAGTCGCTATTTCTCGTCTCATTGACATATCGCAACTTTGGTCCAGCAACTACGACTCGATATCCTGAGATACTTGCGCCGGGTGTGGTGTACGTCACGACGAACCGCATTCTCGCACATGCCATGGATCTGCAGGCAAAACAACTTGCTACGTACACATTGGCTCACGTTTTTTCAGCATCAACCTAACTTCAATCTACCGAGCTGACTTCCCTGGAATTTACCCTCGTCTCCCCCTACTACTTCTTGGATCAAGCATGGATGACTACGAAGTGGGGTTTCGATTCGCGATTCGGTGTCCACGTCACCCTCGTGACCGCCAACGCGTCGCAAGTTTTCAGCATGACCACGACATCTTTCGATTAGCTGATAACTAGCCAACAATAACTTCGCGAACACCTATT
The DNA here is from genome assembly GCA_022578575.1 of Hypoxylon sp. FL0543. Lineage (NCBI taxonomy): Eukaryota > Fungi > Ascomycota > Sordariomycetes > Xylariales > Hypoxylaceae > Hypoxylon > Hypoxylon sp. FL0543. Next base: position 154,257 of record MU394000.1, read on the forward strand.
AGATCGAAACGCCTAACTACTAGATAGACACATCATTTCCCCCCTCCGGTGCCATTTTCGAAAATCGTTTGAATCTGTTTCATGACTAAACGACAGCGAAGAAAGTCACAGGATGTTGAAGACAAGACAATAACATCCACTTAGGCTCGTACTTGTCGCAGGCGTCTAGCTACTGCTATGTAGTGCTACAGGGCAGCCGAATCTCAAGAAGCATTATCCTGACTGCTGTGGGTGTTCCGGAACGTGAGGCCCTGTCTGATTCAGTCGACTTCAGCACTTCAAGATCAGTTCCACGGGTCAATCCGTACATCGGCCATAAGTGCTCTATACGAATATCACACGGTTTCAAGACCGAAAATGGTAGAAGCACGAATATCGGCCTAGCTCAAGAACCTCTCAACGGAAGAATGATAGGCAAGAACACTCAACAGGCACTCCTCTCACGCTCTTATCGTCTGTGGATGTCCTATCACTCCAGAAGCTGGAAGCCCTTCGACATCTCCGAAGAGTCGTATTATAAGGGCGTTTTTACGTCGTGCTCGGAGGACACAGTAGCTTTGAGCTAATTTCAGCAGTGTATCGGGCACGCCTCGCATGTATGCGGGCGGAACGGAGCGATGGACCTCCCTTACCTAGTCAATAAGCTGCATTCGGGAATGGACGTTTCACGGGGCCCAAGGCTATGTAATGTCCAACATAGAAACCCGGATGACGAGACTGAGAGCTATCAATCTAAGCGCATGTGCGAAATGCGCGCGAAAGCCCGGCCATCCCTCTCCCGTTCTACTGCCTCGGATCTATCAAAGCATTGCTGCTTACTAGTCAGTATGCATGGCAAGCAACCTCTACTCGTCGATGCATTCGTCTTTAAGTTGTCCAGCCCAGCCAAACCCCTTTTGACGGGTTAGGATGCAGGGAGTTCATGAATCATTACATATCCCAATTCGTCTTAACCAAGGTACATGAACTACCGACTCTTCTCACGCCCGCCCCAAGCTTCCATCGGCTCATGCCATTCTATTTGGCACGGTTTCTAGTGTTCTTTCGGCTCTGGGTTACTGCCCCACGACTCAGGCACTCCAGCCGCTATCAGCATATCGAGTTGTATATTATGTCACAAGAGATAACAAGCTCAAGTGAGTTTGGAAATTGCGATAGATCAAGGATCACGTCGCAGGCGCAAGTTCAAGCTAGTCGTATAGCCTGATTTGCATATACCGCTGCCATTTTAAGCTCCTTTGGGAATTATCGCGATCCTTAGTTTGCGTCGGACTTCGCATTGGCGCAGTTATACGCACGTGATTGCATGAGTCTGGGTAGTTCAAGACCCCGTGAGGATTTGAAGAGAACAGTTCGGAGTATCGGAGATAGCTATCCGCAATGAGTGTTTGTGGTGGCCCACCATAATCAAAAGGGGTATCACCTCACTTCGTATGATGTCATTCTCTATAGTTCGATCATGTCGCATTTGATCAAGGTATTTATTTATCTCGTTTTGGATTATTTTCCGTTTCCCTCATGGTCCATTTCGCCCCCTAATTCGCATGAAGTTGGCAAATCCCCGGAAGTGGGAGAGATCGTCAACCCCGCCCTCACACTCCGCGCGCACATATCGCATGATTTAGAGCTACATTTCAAGCCTAGAAGAGGGAGAAGCTAGGGAAAGACGACAGGAAATCCTTCTTTTTACGCTTTACTTTGCTTAAAAGGAGACATGTCACCATGATCTCACAAGCGGCCACCGAAACAGTTGCCGGCCGCGACTCATTCGCCGAGCCTCGATCGTCAACAGATGAGAAGCAACAATCAAGTTTCGGCAGCGCTGAGATGTCGCCAAGGAGCTCACAGGGCGGGAAACACCAGGGTCATCGTCGCCACTCCTTAGTCTCGTTCGAGGAGATTCCAGAATGGTATCAGGACAATCCATACGTGCGGCAAGGCTACCGGCCCGTGTCGCACTCGGCGAGGGCATGTTTCGGCAGCTGGATATACATGCATAATGAGAGCATGAACATTTATACGCACCTATTACCAGCGGCCGCACTGCTTGTTAGCGGGATAGCTTATGGGCTGGCGCATCTGCAGAACCGCAATAGCGGGGATGCCGGTGTTGTCGCAATCCAATTGCTTTCCGCGGTCTCGTGTCTTGGCCTGTCGAGTGCATATCACACGCTCATGTGTCACTCCCGCCATGTTGAAGCTCTATGGCTTCGTCTCGACTTCGTTGGCATCATCCTCCTGATTTTAGGGTCCTTCGTCTCAGGCATATACGTCGGCTTTTGGTGCGAGACGCTCGAAAGGAAAATATACTGGTCTATGGTAAGTATAAACTTCTTTCCGACCTGGATGACCCAAGGCATACTGGGCCCATGGGCAGGTAGCCCGCTTCCCATTACAGTCTAGCTTGCATTGAGCTATTATACTGACCGGCTGCCCTCTCCCGTTTTACAGATCGGGTCTCTGGCGGCTATATCCATCATCATCGTGTTGGCGCCGACGTTCCAAGGGCCCAAATGGCGTACGTTGCGTCTGTTAACGTTCGTGTGCACGGGACTATCCGGCCTAGCCCCTATAATCCATGGGATCGTCATTTTTGGGTTTGCACAGATGATGAGGCAGTCCGGCCTACCCTATTATCTTGCCGAAGGGGGTCTATTCTTACTCGGAGCCATTGTGTACGCTGTAAGTCGGCCGCCGATCCTTCCATCTCCAAGTAATACTATTTATCTTTCAGAATACCCCGCCTGTTTGCAACCGCTACCTAGCAGGAAGGGGTGGAACGGGTGGAACGGGTAAGAAATTCCAAGTTACTAAGTAGAGCCTAACGGATCACACAGACAAGGTTCCCTGAGAGTATTAGCCCGGGAACTTTTGATATTTATGGCTCCTCGCATCAGATTTTTCACATTTTGGTCGTCATGGCTACCATAGTCCATCTAGCCGGAGTCCTCGATGCTCTTGACTACAACTACTACAATCGGCAATGCTCACAATGAAGTCAAGCAGTCCGCTTGTTCTTATGGCAGAGTTTCATAGCAGCGCAAGCATTGTGTATAACAGGTATTCGTCACTGATACATCATGGTCGGTATCTCTTCACGGTTATGGTGGCTTGCTGACGTAGACATTCAGGAGATTGCTGACCGCGCAGATGCCAAGATGAACGTTGGTAGAAAAGGTAAAACAGGGAGGTTATGACGATGACGCCAGGACGAGGCTGCGCCCCTCATAGGACAGAATCGACCTTTTCTTTTATCAATATGTCGATTTAGAAATAAACACTGAGAGTGATTTCAGTTGGCAGTTCAGCCATTCCTAGTAGAACCGAAAACAGAGCCAGAACAAATCAATCCAGGGTCTCTTCTCTATACAGTCCTCTCGGTGGACGCTCAGCTGACGACCTATCTCGTCCTCTCGGTGAATGGCTACAACATCTAAGCCGACTCAGTCTAAGATGATTTTCATCCAAGTTCGAGCTTCTTTCACCATTGCTTCACCGAATAAGGGGTTAGGGCTGAAAAAGGCCCGGCGAGTTATATGACACTTGGACTGAACAGAGGTTTGCCGTTAGAGCAGTTGAGGGTCTTTGCTTTCTTGATCGAGTTAGCCGGAGTGCGCATCGCTGAGTGGAGGTGTCGAGCTTCGGACGTGAGTTAATGTCGTTTGATTTCAACCAGAACTCAAAGTGAAGCCACGGCGAGGTGAGCATCCGGGCATGCAGAAAGCCCCTATTCAGGTTTGACCACCTTACGTGTTCACTTAAAGTTGTTTTCAATACCCTTCCAGATATCTTACCATTTCAATTTTCTTTGTTAGGCTCCTTCTGTAGCGTACATCTCAAAAGATAGTTAGAGCTCTTGAGCGAGGCGAAGTACACAGATCGTGAGTGATGTCCCTTACACCTACGAAAGACGAATGGATGTTCCCGAACTTAAGCATTCGTCGAACTTAGGCATTCGTAGTCTATAATAGGGTGATTACCTATTTATCCAAAATGGCAATCCTAGATTAAATACTATCTTACCGTTTCATTATTGGGGCATGCTGGTTGTGAAAGCCATGCAATATATCTCACTACAGAATGAATGCACTGAATTTATATCACAGTATTCCGTTTAAAGTAGGCTGTGACACGGAATGCAACTATGCTCGGATTTTGCAACACTTGAACTACATAAAAGGAGCAAGTAAATAATTTGCTTTGACCCTTGATCAATTAATGTGGCGAGTTGGAAGAAAGCTTGATGCTGGAGAGTGTATATCAGGGTATAATATAATAATATTCAACTAAGGGCTGTCACGCTTTATACGTCTTTGGTCCGTAAAAAGATTTTCAATACTTATTAGTATGTCTATATTGCCAAACGCCTTCGTACGGTTAGCATTGAAAGCCGGTACGAGTTTTTGAGTATACAGGATCTATCGCTTAGTTCTACTTAGCTCACAACACTCACGGGCATCTAGTATGTGTCCTTCGAGACAAGACTGACCTATCATGAAGGCTTTATATGAAACAAGTAATCCACTCCGAAAGTTGGCTTGTCTGTTATGATTGGGCATTTGAACCATGGGGAGAGCTATTTTAGGTCCTGGTAGATGAGCATATTATACTCTCGTGTCATACTAGCCACAGATTCATCTGACTGCAAGTTCAGAGTAGTCAACATACATTGATGACTCACAGAAACAGGGAGTTGGAAAACAAAGAGGTTCTCGGTCTGCGTTTAGGTACGCAGATGGAATTTTTTTGCCTCTTCAACTAGAGAAAGGAGAAAACCTCAGCATCAAGGAAAGGCAAAAAACCGGGTTCGAGGGATCTTCATCGGTGGTCGACTTTGCGACGGAATGATACTAGGGTACGCGCGGCTATTCCTGCGGCATTAAACCCCCTTCTAGCATCTTGCGGCTCTTTTTTAAGCTTCGGTCGAGTATGGGGGATGAGGATCCCGGTGACTAGACGGGGGCGTCTGGATGAATCCATAGATGCATCGCCCACTATAATCTTGCGGGATTCCCAAAGGGGTAAGGAGAGGATGGATGGAAAGGAGCAGAAGCGCAGAAGGTCATCCATCGTGCCTTTTAGCAGCGTAACGATACCATCTCCACGGGGACGTCTGGTGCCCGTAACGCACCCCGTACGGTAGTGTTCGCCGTCCTACGCGCCCAAGGAACAATAGAGATGGCTTAGACGCCGACCCCTACCTACTAATCCGGGTTCTTCGCGGTCACGTTACTTTGGCAAGCCGCGAGGAATTGGTTGTCTACCTGGTTCTAATGCGCCCCCAAGGATACTGCGGAGCCCCGTAAATAGGGCAACGGCTTCGTAGTCTCATTCCTCAAATGTCTAGGACTTGTAAATGAGGACAACCGCATGTTTCGTTTAAGGATACCCGCACATGTATTGGTACCTGGGTCTGATCAACATGGCAATGATATGATGGGATGTCCTAACGACCTATTGCTTCAGGGGTCGTCGGTGCCCATTGACTCTCGAGATCAGGACGGTCATAGTAACCAGGTATGACTACGCAGACGTACATATTCTTGTAGTGGCAGTAAGCCTATATTTGTATTTGGAATTTTGAACGACGTTGCTCAGTTTGAGTCATATAAGGGGCCAGTTAGACCTATGTGGAGCGGCGCATAACGTGCTACCAAAAGCTCTAAGCGAATGAGAGGCAGACAAGAGGCACTGGGACAATTTTAGAGACACGCTTCTGATATGAGAAGCCCAAAGTCCTTGCCTGAAGACATTCTACCAGTGTGCGTGTAATCGACAGGTGTCAACTAGACATAGTTACCTAGGTACGTACGCAATGCTACGAGACTATTGAGTCCCCTGTAGCGGCAACTGGGCGGCAACTTCTTGACAACTTTTCACCAACATAGAATCTCGGAAAGGGGGCGGCGATCCTGGCTTGCCAGCGACAGAGTCTGGCTACAGCTACGTGCATTCCTGCATGACAGACATATGCATGTTGGGGATGGACTAGCTGTCGCTATATCTTTTGGGCCAGACAAAAGTAATAAGGACTGTCTTCAAGGGAGTAAAGACGGATTTGCTATGTTGAGAACCTAATTCAACGCGTCCAACTCGTATCGATCTACTATTGTAAGTAACCGTCCACTCGGTGTCGAATTCGAACGTCTCGTCGCAGCATACAGATTCAACAATAGCGCGTAGGAGAAACTCACGAAACTGTCGCATTTCTACTTATGTAGTAGATCACCACGACTATGTGACGTTCGGTTTGAAGTTACTGAAAGCTCTAGTTTTGATTTCCGCATATCGTAACGTAGCACTTCCAGCCATTTGTGGAACGCACAATCTTGAAAGTCCCGATAGAATCATCGGTTTTATTGATTATTATAGGAATAGTCAAACCGCTATAACATTATCCAATTGCCTTGGAAGTGAAACGTGAGCTAGAAAGAGCAATAAGGTATTTGCCTCATCGCTTCGCTTCAGGCCAACCTCACGAAGTAGCCTGAAGGATGAGGCCCCACAGGTATCTATTTCCATCTTTGGTACCGATATTCGAGCGCAGGCCCATTGGTCTCAGCCGAACCGCACCGCCTGCACCATGTCCACCTGTCCTGGCTGCTCCCTTCATGAGGCACAGCGTCCGGAATCCGGGTCGCATCTGTGCAGCGAAGGCGAGGGGGGCGGATAGAGCAGGAGTTAAAAAGAGGAAATAACACGCCCTCTCAGAAGCGACGAATCATCATGCGCCGAAGCCTCCCCCGATATTTTCAGTCTTTGGGATTGTGAGGCGGTGTAGCCGGGAATGGTGGCAGGAAGACCCCATTTCCCATACGACGTCTCCATGTGCCGTTGTCCGCACGCACTTATAATCTTATATCGGCTATCCATGTACGCAGTTATATAATTGTACGTATGCACCTACCAGGCACGCACGTATTATATAATCCTCCGGTTCCCTGCTGCGCTAATGCGGCGTGTATCGGCGGGGGAGAGTTTCCGTTCCAAATCCCCAAATCCAACCGCGCGATGGATGACTAACCCGGCATACTGCTCTGGGACTCGCCGTGTCTTTCTAAACTCCTTTCTTGCATGCTGACTAACCCCATCAAGAAAATGCTAATACGAATTGCTGATTGGGATGATTTCATTCTCTAGTGTATGTATATGTATTAGTGGCCCATGCCCAGGCAGAAGCATTGATGAGCATGTATAAATTTAGGTGCCGTCCGCTATCGGTGATCTCCTTCGCTAAGTTAGATTAGATAGATGTGGCCCCCTCGTGCTCCCCCGTCCCACATGGCATTTCGCTACAAATCTCCGGGTTATAATTAATCACACGTGGGTACCTCAGCTAGGTACCTACCTACACTTGGTAATCAACTCCGTGAGCCTGACTTCAACGTATACATAGTATCGTCAAAGTTGGTACGCTCTTATTGTACGAGATGCTGACGTAAAGTGGATAAACGTGCAATAACCCCCTGTATAGCTGAGAGAACCCCCCTACTCGAATACCGAGTCAATATGCACCTGCGACACCCCAACTCCCCAATTGAAGAATCTGCTCACATGTCCCGTCCGTCAAGTCGCTGTGTGGAGAAAACCCAATAAACTTAAACTTTCCAACCCCACGAGGATTAAACTCAATTGCTGCGCCGCTGATTGGGCCTGGGACGCTGGCGTTCCGCGGGCTGGGCTTTGCGAGGCGCAGCCAGCGAACGTTTTTGGAAGGGGGAGTTTGTCACGTTGCACAGGATAGACGTCATCGCCATGGATCGGCAGCGCTAAACTTAACCTTCTTTTTTGTGTAGAAAATTAAAGTTAAGGGGTAGGATCGTCACCCGGTTGGAACTCCAAAAAGGTAAAAAGAAAAATAAAACCCTAATAAGGGCTACCGGGTCGGGTCCACGGCAGCGGCAGGCAGTAGGATCCCTGTTTCTCGGCTTTTTAGGATCGCGTTTATGCAGCAACTCCGCATAGCAGGATAACGAGAGTTTCAGGTCACGCTACCTACCTATGTATCTTGGCGACGGTATGTTGGCAGGTTCGAATATATGTACGGATGGGGATTTAGGAGTAGAATCCCCGAGCCAAGAGAAGATGAAATGACATTAGCTACACTAATTTAGATAAGGTATTCTGGAACAGCCCCTGGGATTACAGTAGCGTATGTACACTATGTAATGTATATGCTCACGACAGCCTTCCTAATGTACATACCCACCCGTTCGTTTTGAGTTCTGTCTCGATTGTGGGGGCAGACGCGTACGCAAGGGCATGAAGCCCAAAACGGAACATGCGAAGAACAAAGTGAAACGAAACCTCATCCACCCCGGGCCGTATATCTCTTTGCGGAAAGAGTCTTGCAAAAGATGCTACAGGAGGTGCGCTGGGCTTCAATGTTGATGGTGCGTGCGTCGCAGAATACATGTATCATACGACGTCAGCACGAGTACGGACCCACGGCCGCACCATCATGGCAGCGGTAAAGCTGCATCTCGCATCTCATTTTCGCGGGTTTTCATATTCGGTATCCGTCTTGTGAGTGAGGCATATTCGTCTTGTAATCACTGGCAACGATAGACAGGGGTCCTGCACAGATAGTCCCCGCACCCTCCTGCAGAGTATGAGATATTCACACGTCGGTATTTGCATATGTAAGGTCGTATGTAGAGGCCCTAATAGGTAGCATGCTGCGCGTATCGCAGCACATATTGTGGGGACCTGGAATCATCACTCGGTGGTGGCTCATCGGTGGTCGAGGTTGCCTTTGGGCTGCATAGCAAAACCTCGTTCAACTTCGTGGGAGGTCGACATGCTCGAACATGGATGTTGTAGACACGCAGGCAAGAATAAACGGATGTGTTACAGGGGTGTGTCGTGTTTGACTTGCAATCGCATGCTCGCTCATGCGGAATTACGAATCCCTGTAACCTCCTTAGCCTCATACGCTCTTCCTGGAACCATTACAGTAACAACACACGTATGGCATAGATTAGCGAGAATTTGATGAGAAGCACTCGTAATAGATTGTAAATTTCGAAATCAACGTTGACGTTCAAGTTCTAATTCCATGGTATCGCATCGCAGCCTGTCTACCCTTTCAACCTGATATCTGCCCTAAGGCCTTGGGGCCCCGTAGAGGCGCCGGCCCATGACGGCGCCATAATCCCCAGTGCGCTGCTTAGCTATTTACGAAGCGCCATGATGATCCATGCGATTATCAGCGCTCTCTCACCACCATCGCGAAAAGCAACCGTAAACTCCGCCCTGCTGAGAATGCCTCGTTCGTAGATAGTAGAAAATTTCTCGTGCCAAGGAAAACAATAGGCCGCCTTTCACTAAACATGCAAATTTTAGACGCCTCGGCGATGCAATAAACCCCCGTAGTGCTTCAAATACAGAGATTGCGGTTTAACGATCGAATAGCCCGGCTGTCCTCGCCTCTGAACATGTCGGAGCCGGTTGGTACGCCGGGCGTTCCCGCTGAAAGAGCTCTCGGTGAGCTACTAGCGCTGTTATTACTACCTGGGTTTGCGCTATTCGGTTCCGAGTTCGCGGGGGTTCGGTTAAGTAGCGCTGACAAGCTCGCCTTATTCGCATTGCCATTAACGCTCTCCGGCCCCATCGCTCTCGGCGGCGATACAGAATGAGTTCGTGGAGGTGTTAACCCTCGCGACGGGGACGGTATCGAGGGAAGCGGCCCTTGAGGATTACGCGCGCTTGTCGCTGAGAGACGGGGGTCGATGACGGCTTGCACAGCTTGAGCGGCTTGAGCTGCCTGCGCAGCCTGGACGGCTTGGAGTTGAAGATGTTCTGACTGGGGCGACATACTTCCACGTCCAACCATTGTGTAAGGTCTGCCCGGGGTAGGCGCAGGTAGTCGCTCGTTTTCGTAACCAAGAGTCTTCGGATAGATGGCAGCCTGCGTTGATGGCGCAGATGTGGGCGGCAGCGGGGGAAGTTGCGGCGGTCTCTGAACAGGTAGTTGTAATTGTGGTTGAGGGCGAACCTGGGGCTGGGGCTTGAGCTCTGGCGTGAGCTTTCCGTGTCCCCAAGGTGGAGTTTGGTTGGGTGAAGGCGGCCACTGGTTTGGCCATGGTTGTGGTGCCCAAGGGGCTCCATAGGTATGGTAAGGCGACTGCTCGATTGCGCCATTATGAGGAGCATATGACTGCATAGGAGTCCTGGTCAAAGCGGGCGGGTTGGTATCGTGTAAACTTGACTCTGGGTACATTCCCTTCGCGGGGACGATGTGTCGGAGTTGAGGATCGGTGCTTGGCTGGGGAAGATCAGGAGCCCCAGCATGGGGCCTAGAATAGTAAGAAATCAAGTGAAGGTGCTGGCCCTGCGAAGTCGTGATGCTGAATGACTGCTTCATAAGCCCATCCGCCTTGTATCGGTAGCCTTCGGGTTCGCCGTCCGGGTCTTCGTCACTAAGTCGACCGCTATCTGGCGTCCTCCCGTTGCTTCTTCGCGCGGTACCGAATGTAGTTCCTCGCTTGCCCTCCATCTCTCTGTAGGTGAGGAAGCTGCCGGAAACTCTGCTTGCGCTCCATGATTTTCCATCAGTCCATCGACGCATACCAGCCTCCCTCTCATCCCATACGAAAACCGAACCAGATCTGATAGACTGCCGCTCCTTCTCTGATAGTCGCCTCTGCACTCGGGGTAATAAACCTAGTCTGCATGCTTCGAAGAGTTTGATCGCGTCGCCGGGCGTGCGAACATAGCCGTGGTAAGTTTCCATCTCTCCCATAGTTTATGGGAAGAGAGTTGAAAATATTGTTGTTGAGTTTTAGTAAATTTAGAATCGAAGGAGAAAATCGAAAGGCGCTCCTTGATTCCTTGCTAGATAATTAGTTCTTTAATCCCAGGAGTCCACCATACCAGCTCCACACATAGGCTTTTAACGGTGGGTCATCCAGACGGTGGGCGGCTGAAGACTGCTGAAGTGGGTAATGAAAGGTTGCGTGGTTGGACTCGACCCCGGCTTTGATAGCTGAGAATGCGCATGCGCGTGCTGGCTTGGCGTTTCTGAAATGCGGGCAACTCGAGTCGATAGTCCGGGCCCTAATCTGTTAATGGCCCAGGTGTTACGTCCTATGCCCGAGGTGTCCAGGCTCGTGGATCCCTTGATGAAGGTCCCTTGTTAGCTCTTCCGGTCGAGGCACCCGAATTTAGAATTGATCGTTTTATTACAACGGAGGGTGCATTTTATGCTTATAAAGGTATTTTGGATATGCGTGCCAACAAAGCCGACAGGACCGGCGGGTTATGAATTGTAGTGTTTGGGCAGAACCGGATGCATAGCAGATATAGTGCATGGAACGGACGTAGAGATGCAGACTTCTGCTCAGTGCTCCACGGGAAAGCTTTGGGAGAGATGACTTCACTGCATCAATGATACTAGACAGTGAGCATATTTATATGCTTCGCCCTTCCGTAGAGTTGCCAGTGGCCAGCTAGACAAGCCCTCGAATTCATGAGGCGCTGTAAACATGATAGCATCCTTGAATGGAACTCAATACTCCGCCACAGCTCTCGGTTCATTCGCAACCGTTAATTAGATTGGACTTGTGGTAGGGACGTTCGAGGATGGACCCGATAGCTATCAAATGAGGCAAACGAAAAGTGATAGACATACCTAGTAAGTTGGCGGCCGGCCTGGGACCGAAGTGAAAGCAGACGAAGGGAATCAAGTTGGGCGTATAATCCCACTTCGAGGACTATGCATGGGATGATCGACCGGTAGGAGAGGTTGAAGAGGGAACACGAAGAGTAGTATGCAGGGGCGAAGCTGAGGATTTCTAATAGCAGAATCCTGCAGGGCCGCCGTCAATTTGACTTCGAGTAAATATGCCCAACCGAGTGATAGAAATCTCCCGAGATGTGAGGAGTCCTTTTTGGGATATGAACGGGATCGATGTGGTAGTATCGTCCTTAGACAGTTGGTGACTTAAGCCAAGTAGAAGAAGGATCCTAAGTGGTTTTGAGTTATTGTATTAAATTGGAACCTCAAGAGATGGCGGAATGAAAGAAACCGGGTCTGCAGCATTTGTAAGTAACTGTTCGGGTGAGATAATGGTCGCGATGCAGGGTGGGCAGTCTAAAACCAAGTAAGGTTTAATAGCAGAAGCGAGTGTGGTTGCGGATTCCAACTAAAACGCTTAAAGAGGCTTGCTAACCTGGATTTAGATACCCCGTACTTTTTCCTAGGAGGGTTTGAGGTGGTTTTGCGGGCTTTGGAGACGCGCGACGTTGTCGGGTGGTTGATGAGTGATAGACCCCGAGTCCCGAGTCAGCAATGGCGTTATCGAGCCTCCTTCACGGAGCTGACTATGAAATGGTTGGTGGTTGGACACGTGTGAAATTGGTACTAATACGATAGCTCCAGTTGCGACCCTTGCTGCAAGTGAAAAAAAGGTCTAGGAATGGAAGGCTGAATTGGAGTCGACCGAGTTCAATTACTTTTTCCCAATAGGTCGGCAACTCGATCATCTAATACCGTAGCTGACGACCCCCCTCCTTGGACTGGTTCTCGTTCTGCCTCCCACGCACGTCGAGTTTTCGTGAAGATGCCGAAAGGACGCACTGCAATGTGAATTACTGGTAATGCCGATCTGGTATTATCCCACGCTTGCGGCTGCAGGTCGATATTCAGCCTTCGGGTGGGATATCGAGAAGACCGGTAGTGGCGATATATGAAACAAGTATAGATTGACGCGGAGCCTCTCGTCCAGGTGAGTGGGCGATTAATCAATCAATATCGGCGGAGAGGTCTGGGTGAGATGGGAGATGATCAGAATAGATAGAAGAAGGGACGGATGGACAGAGAGGCAAGGAAGAGTAGGTAATCAAGCAAAGCTTGCTTTGCTTTAGTAGAATTCCTAAAGGAGCTCCAGAAAAGTGGCTTTGCTTTGTGCGACGTGTGCCAAAAAATCCCATTGGTCAGATCCCTAAAGCTAAAGCCACAAGGTGTGGCGCAAACAGAAATCGCAAAGCGATTTTAACGGTATCGATAAAAACCTAGGGCAGCCTGAGTCTCGAAGCTTTGCTCTAGGCGGTGAGGTATCGAGGTGGTGGAATGTTAATAAATTATGACGAGATGATGGAATTTTGAGGCAAGGGAAGTGCGGGTAGCAAAGTAGAAAACGGATATTACGATAATAGTGAGGAATAATTAAGCTTCCCAATCAATTCAAGCTTATTACCTTATTTTACAACGGTTCCTTCCCAATTATTTTTCCATTCTCTTTATTTTCACGGTTGCACTGCCTAAGCATCTCGCAGCGGCTCAGGTAACTCTGTACCCACACCTACTTTACAGGGGGGAAGATTTAGCGCCCGTCGCCAAGAATTCCAAGGCTCCAGTAGTCGGTACCAACACAAGTACATTGTACCTCCTTCCAGCAGCGAGGTGACTAATACAGAGTACATGCATACATGCTCAGGGAGTAAGTGCATCCACTGAGCGTTGGAATTTCCTTACCGTAATATAGGTACTTCGGTACTTACCCCTCATAGTGTCTGCCGGCCGAGTTGATAGAAGTACTTAGGTATCGTCCGCATGTACATACATGGGTATCATCATCTGAAAGCCTCTCATGTAATTGATACAGTACAACACGGACGGGGCAAGCAATCCAGTGCTCAAAGCTGAACCTTCCAACGACAAATGGATGGATGTACTAAGGCGTTGGAGCCCTGACCTAAACTTACTTTTCGACATATATGTGCGCCTGGAAGACCCTTACCGAGCTCTTACCGTATAAAGAGGTAATCCTTCCAAGGTTCCGAAGTTTTAGGTCAGTCATTTGTTCATTCGTACCAGTACGTACTTCAAGGTTCTGCTTGATACAGGGTTCAACTCTTCAGGCATAAAAACTCGCCGCATAAGGAATGCGATATCCGCTTATTAAGCTTTCAATGTCCCTTGGCGCTGCTACTTTTATCTGGGAAGCATCTCCATCCCTCATCCTTACATCCTTATCTAAATTCCCGAGTAGATCGACAAGTTACGTTAACCGGTACATCAGGCAGGGCTTCATGAACCAGGTATATCAGTCCCATCTCGTTATTACAGGACGATGCTAGGACGTCCGACAGGGCGGATGTCAGCAAATTATGTGGTACAGAAAAGAACGACACAATCGTAATAAACGGATTGTTACACGTCTTGGGGACACATCGAAGCTTAAACTGCGTCGTTGCAAGACATGCTCATGGCCTCCTATGGGCTGGTTGCCTGGTCCTCGCTCTTTTTAGTTTTCGAAGCTAGAACGTTACCCGCAGAGGGTGTCTCTGATGCTCTGAAATCCGACGGGGTATGGTCCACAATCCCCCAGAGAGCGAAAGGATCCCCCGGAGATCGATCTAGGCTCCCCCGTGGTTTGAGGGGGCACGGCGGGTGTGAAAAAAGAAGGTGGAAATTGACGCCATGAATAGCACCTCACTAATCACGATGTGTCTACGTAGTAAGGGCCGTTTAGGCTAGTGTCATGAAGGTATAACCCACGAAGTCACCTGTTCCTACGAAGCTCGCCAGCCAATAGACCCATGGGAGTCTCAACGGGCCAATTCAAACAGAGTATGTCTCGATTGTCGAGCCGCGAACCCAAACGCTATCGAGAGAAGCCGTCTCGCCAACCCTGAGACACATTACAACAAGCCTTTGTGTTGCAGCAGTTTAATCACGTCGCCTGTCCTACAAGTTGAGCTCCCTTTTGGGCGTCTGTGTTGCCCTGTGTTGTCATTCTTGGATAGGACGGTTCCGCTTTCGGGCATCCCTTGCCTCTTTGGTCCTGCTGAGATGAGCACGACGTTTTGTATGACTCGAGTGCAGTCTCTACGCAACTCCGTCTCATCTATCATGTCCGAGTAACATTGCCTCGAGGACTCGAGTTACACGGCACAATCATGGGCCTCGCACCATCAGCAGATATGCTGTGAGCCCGGACAGGGAGCCGTTACTCATCTATCAACAGTTTTGAAGAGTAAATTGTGATAGATAATTTAGCCTGGCCTGGTAACGAAAGCTGGTATTAGTTCATGCTACATATCAAGCGGCTCATCATCCGATCCAATGGAACGATTGTACTCCTATTTTGCGAGTAGTCGGGTCGTAGACGGAATATCGTCTTCGAAAGCCACGAGTCAATATATGTTCAATAGTCATAAATAGTAAACGCAGATAGACTCTCAATACCTCAGCGTGAGGTCAGCATCGTTGGAACTAAAAAATGCTTCTAAGCCTTGCTATCGTTCTAAGCATATATATGTGGGAGACGTTACCGAGATTTATGCGGGCACCGAGTAAACTGGTCACACATGGGTCCTCAATTTAAGCACTCTCTCGGTCACCGGCAAGAGATCCAATGCATTTTGCTTGCTGTTGTCAGACAAAAGGTCAAAAATAGTATGGTAGGCAAACATACCGATGCCATGTACTTATGAACGTAGAAGCAAACGTCTTTTGCTACAAAAATACGTACGGAGGCGAAGGGCACCACAGGTGTATCTCGTCCTTCGATATTAACGGTGTTCATCCCAGTGCCGGCGGCAACGTGGCGCTGCGGCCGATCATTGGCACGCTGGTACAGTAACGAGTAACGGGTCCCGCAAGCTAATTCACCCGTCGAAAAGGGGCCGACATGAGGCCATATGAACGCCGAAGATCATAGTACTCCCTTTCTTCACGTTTCGTTACAATGCATGGGGTCGTGAAACTGCCGGCATACGGCTGTTGGTTGATCGTTTCCTAAGTTTAGAGAGGTGAAGATCACATTTAGGTACATAGCTTTCTCGCTCCCTCAGAAGGCTTGTCGGTTCATTGCAACAAGGTCAATGCAGCACGCTAGCACCGAAGTCGCGTCAGCCATATTTGGCAACCCGCCAAAAATTGCAAACATGGGAAGGCGTCCGGACCATGGAATTCACTCGCCGGGATGGGTTAATCCTTCAAAGCCGCATCAGGCACTCAGCACATGACATCAAATCTTGTTGGCTGTGTAGCTAAGAATATACATACGAACGATACCAAGCATCAGCGTCCCAAGATCCACAGGGCCTTAGGGTTCATTAAGGATTCAAGCTTGTTTGTTCCTTGGGGTGCGTCCGATTTCCACATTGGTATACTAAGTATGTAATCGTCACGTGTTTATATATGGAAACGCACAAGAGAATCGATGCAATTGTCGACGGGCCAAGACTCTTGTCTCATATAACGTAACGCACCTAAGCGACTACCCTTGAAGCAAACAAAAGTGTTGCTTCGACATAAACAATCTCATGCTATGCTTATTGGCATTTGTCATTCAGCGGCAGGCCTGCAAGCAGCTACCAAAGACCGGCGATCCCGGAATATAAGCACGCCCCTTCCAAATTATTGTCTTCTGCGCCATGACTCGCGTCCTTGTTGGGATGCATGTAAGTGTCGGTCATGCTGATGGTCAGGACAAACGAGACGGTTATGGTACAAAGTACATGTTGGAAACTAACCTAAGGAGGTGGGATACTGTACGGAATACATATGTACATGTACTGTGGATCTCACTAAAGCATAGGCTGGCATTGGCTGACGCTCTCCAGGGCCCCGGCCACGCGCTTGGCGGCCACGAGGGATCTCGCCCCAGACCCTCTTTCTGAAGGCCTGGCCCGTTCATGGTTTTAAGCATGAATTTAAGCGTGCTGACTACATACACTATCTCATGAACCTTACCTAGCCGATCAATAATAAATAATAAGGTGAGATTTTGGCACATTTAGGTTTAATGTCCCTCGTAAACACCCACCACAGCGGGTCGGTGGCCGAGACCCGAATCGGCAGCCCTTTTTCATGCTTTCCAAACAATCTTCGCAAGGCTATTTTCTTATTCCCATGCATTGTGCTGTTAGCGAACTTGGCAGGCTTATCTTACACAAAGGTCCTCTTGGAGAATGGGATCTAAAGTTCCTTTTCAAAAGACCTACCTACCTAGATACGTAGCCAAGCGGGATCCCCCTTCCGGGGCGTTCACGCGAACCACCTTCTCCACAGCGGGCTCGAAAGACAGTTCCCGACCACCCGCGAGGGAGATCTACGATCTTTGAATGCTCCAATAACGTTGCGTCGTTCGTTGGAAGAGACAGAGGGCTAAAGTTAATCTACCAACGCCGAGTTAGGTAGAAAATCCCAAAATCCCGCCTACTGTATTGAACGGTTGGGCAGCCTACAATAGAAAATGCCTTGCAGGTCTGCAGTGAGCACCTTACTACCTAGGTACCTAACCTAGGTAGTATGCTGATGTGAGGCGCGGGATTCGCTGTGGTCTCCTTCCGACATGGTATTTCGGGTGATGGCAACATGGAGGTGCCGAAAACGACGGATAACACATCCGAAATGATAGGATTGTGTGCACATACAGTCAAGTCGGCGCCGAACACCAGGTTCATCCACCCTAAGGGTCGTTGCACAAGCTCTTTGAGGGATAGGAATCCTTCGGCACATCACGAATCACTTTCGTATTGCTGGAGAATCAGGTGGCCCTGCTTATCGCAGCTCACTAACACTGCAGCAGACTGGTCGAAACACTCAAGCGGCCTCGACCTACAGGCCACATGCCTTTGTACATAGTCGCACAGACTACCTTTAACACCGTCACGTCAGCCTTTCCCCATGAAATTCGAGGGATGTTGCCCATTCGGTTCAACAGCGCCGCCTGCGCCACCTTTACCAATGGTCATCGTGACAGGTGTCAAGTTGCTACTAGCGAAAATGGCAGTCTTGGCACGTAGCCGATGGCAATTAACTTGGACGCGAATGCTGTCTGGAACGTCGCTTGTCAGGATTCAGCAGTATGTCGACTAACACAACCTAGCTTTCGCTCTAATTGGGTTTACGCAGACTACCTAAGGTACTAAGTTAGGTTCAGTAACAGGGTGTATAGGGTCATGCTACCGACCCGGTCGAATGTCGAATGGCGACAAGCTCAATCGGCCGAGTGACCCTATTTAGATGTATAGATAGGCGGAGCCACAGTGCTGGGCTCCTTTTTTCGTTCTTTCGTGAACCTCGTTAGCACGCACGCAAGCAAGCCCTAGGCATGCATTGTCTTTTCGGTCCCCGGCCCACGGCAGCGGAACCCAATGGTGTGGCTTCGCTTGTCCGAAAACAGAGCTGTCTGCCCAGCCATGTTTGACACTGACAGCCCCTCCTTTCTTTACGCGGCCGCGTCGTCCTTGTCTAGCTTGTTCAGCCCTTTACGCCAAAGGTACACCCCCGAAACAGTTATATGACGCGAGAGCCCCGTATGCACACTAGACGCCCACCGCCTCCAGTCGCTACAGATAAGATTCGCTCATTCATTTTCCAGGGGCCCTCCTCATGCGACACTACAGCAAGCCACGTCGTTGTGGCGTCGCGCAACTGCCTTGACACGGGCACACGCAAGCTGATTATTTACTGGCACTAATATCAATGGCGTGGGGGTTGCGTTGTTTGACACAATGGCGTTCTGATATTGCAGGCGGGTTTATGACCGGTCGCGATAGCCCCGTTCGCGCATCTCCTAGTCCGATCCATCCCGCGTTTCCGACTTGAAGGGGAGCGGAAGGATACCGTTGTCGGCGGATTTAAAGACTCGAGCTGATAGATATTATGCAATTGTCATAACCAACCATGGCGCTGGGAACCGATTAGGAATGGAATCGAGATCACCGCGTGCCAGGTCCGTCTCGGCCCGGGGTATCTCGAATAGGACGCCGCACATGCCCGTATTGCTCGCATCTGCATGGATCGCGTACACAAGCGGCCTTCCTATACAGGACGGTGGCTTAAGTGTAACTATGCCTCTAGATGTTACCACCAGCTCAGCAGGATGGCCTCAGCAGACACAAGTACCGAGGAGAGGGAGTCAGCAATATTGCGATTGGACCTCTCGCTCAGTTAGAATTGCCCTATTTCTCTCTACTCGCAGGAGATACTACTACAAGGCAAGTTACACAAGTGTCGGCAAATAGGGTAGCTGTTAATAGACCAAGCTTCTTATCACGCCTCAAGCGCTATTACAAGAAAATAATACAATAAAATAAATGAAGTGCCCCCCCTCTTCGGGCATGTCAGCGCGAGGGCCGTGGTTACACCAAACCGACCGTCCTGCAGCAGCAGCAAGCAAGATAGATTACAGTCAAACGAAGCTTAAAAGTCAAAAGAAACCTCCGATCTCTCCATGGCCCCATCCAGCATATCCAGCCCATCCTACCCTCCACTACCTACCTATGTACATGTATTCCGTACCCCTACGAGCCTTATTTCCTTCCCACACCTTCTCGATTAAGGTTGACTCGTCTTTCTCACGTAATATTTTATTCCCGCGACGGGCAGGGTAAAAGACGTTGGTCGCCTTTTAGGCAGTACCTTTCCCTCGGGTTCCGGATCTATTCCTAATCTGAGTCAAGTCGCCAAGTTTGCCCACCCACACCGGAGGGTTAGGCAGTCATGAAACCGTTCCTAAGTTAGGCAACTTATCCGATCGATTTCATGTCGCGTGGATGAGTTGAATTCTGTTGGGCATACGTATAGTAGTTATTTGACGATGAGCCCCGCTCGCTCGTACATACACGGCCAATACGGCTTACAGGAGACTTCTTACGGTCCTATTTAGGCTAGTCGGTTACCTGCGCGTATCTGAGTCTTTTGGTTAATGGCAGTCAGCTTACTAGCGCCTCTCCCGTTCTGGTTCGGCGCTCGCACGTTATTGAATATTATTTGCATCTCTACGTCGTCAGCTGTTGGTAAGATTTGCGCCTGCTGAGCAATTCATGCTAAAGCCGATGGATATCGGGCGTAAAAGGAAGACGCAGCTGAAAGGATATAATACGGAGCAGAGGTCGATCGATAATATCATATCATGGGTAGTCAACCTGCTTTGCAATCAGCCCCTGGAGATTTCTCGGCAATATGACGATGCTGTAGGTTATGCATGTTTAGCTTGCGATCTGATTCACCCAACACATAAGACACGCACGCAATGACGATAATGGCACCTGCAAGTGTCCAGATGCAACAATTTTGCGTCTGGAGTGCATTAGCCTTGGCGGCCTAGGAAGCGAATCACGCACAACCTCGCACCAAAAAGCAAGATGTAACACAATAAGGGTCTGGATTTATAGCGCGACGGCAAACTTGGGCTGTTATACAAGATAAAATACTGTAGGATTACCCGAGCGCGTAATGCTCTTGTATCGCAAGCAAAACTCTCTCCTCCCCTCCATACTTGCACACCATGTGCGACGGAGCGTCTCGCCAGTTGATACCTAACCTGGGAAACGAGGTATATCGGAGGAGTTTGAGCCCAGATGCCCAGAGTTCTCGAATCATTCGTTAAGGATTCGATTCGGGTCACGTAGCCGCTTGTAGCACCCAAACGGGAAGAGCCCGAAAGAACAAGAACCTAGGACATCTTCAAGTCAGCTTTCTTTTCTCTGTGATATAGGAGGCTTACGGGCAATGCAGCGAAGTTCATCACAGGACCTTGCCCCTAGCAGCCTTACGCTCGTATGACTTCTCGTGAGTCAGCACCGCTTCTATGAAGCAACTTATGCCCCGGTTAAGTAGGTAGTATCTTGGGCCGCCCGCACCCGGATGTTGGTAGACGAGCACCTATGTTGGGACATGCAGTCATAACTCGCCGGCGGTGAAGAGCACAAGTACCTAGACGAAACGAGGCGGTCGTAAAGCATGTCCCCGTCAAAACCCACATGGAGCCTAAGAACCCTAACAGGTAAGCAAGCATCTAAGTTGGAAGTCGACGACGAAGAATCCCAGCACGGGCAGGGTAGAGGAAACATTAACACGTTTATCGTACCAAGGGCGGGGAGCTTGTGGGTTAGCCCCAGCATCAATCTTATTTCTTGTCGACAGGGGGGCCGTTACTCAGAGCAGGACATATATAGTTTAATTCAACTAACCCAGCCTGATCTTCATCGTGCCGTATACATAGGCTACTACGCTGCTGAACCCTATCGTGATCACGATGCTTCCAACATCCTGTGCGCGTTGGCGGCGCAAGCGGATCTAGACGTATTCACAGACGGGTTTTCCTCAACTCTTACCCAGGGTATGCGACCGACCGACCGCTAGATAGATCCTCGCCCATCGAAGGCATTGCACATTACACAGAGCGGCACAGCTTTGTGTCCCGTAAGCTCTGTGTAACAGAATGTAACCATTGCAAAAGACTCCTTGTGTTCTAATTGGCGCGGCATTTTGCGCTGGGGTGGTGATGTATCATGTATACGCTCGGTCACAAGAGTTGATGAGCATGTGTGTATGTATGTAAGAAAACTTTCTCCATCTTCCTGTCCGGTCGGACTGGGAGCCTTGTCAACCGGAGCGGAGACTTAGACTGAATCGACACAGTACGTACACCACATGCCTACATGTATGTACGGATTACCATGCTGATCTTAGCTCCCTTCTGAGCTTTATTCTGCGGTTGGTAAGGACGCTGATTCGCAACCCCACACCGATAGTTCATAATCTTATTCAGACGCCGCTTCGCCGCCGACCGCTAATAGACCACTACATACGCCTGTACGCTAGTCCTGCCTTGTAAGTTAGCCGGTTGACCGCTGACAATGCTCGTAGCCCGCCGCCGCGACACTCTCGCACTTTGCTCCATGTGTCCGTTCTAGGTATCGTCTGCGGCACGACGGCATGCTCTCATACGGTCGAACCTATAGGACAAGGCGAATACGTGCAACGAGAGAGTCTTAGATGCGCGAGCCAAGAAAGGGCTGTTGCCAGTCGTCGGCAACTCTGCCTTGTGCAGTATTCCTACCCGATTTTCTGCGGTCCAAAAGTAATACTACCGTCGTCACATGTGAGGTCAACATGACGATGGGTATATTCCTGATAGGCAAAATGCACCCCAGCGCAATTATCGACGGAAAGGGAGGCCTCTGAAATATGTAGATGACGTGATGCCCAATATCATGAAGTTGATTATTACCATAGTACTTGACCGTCGTATCCCGTTGGTTGTCACCGTTACCCCCTTCAGCCCACCTGGCGAGTTGGAGATTGCCGGGATTAAGGTGTTTTTTCGGAAGGCCAGGAAATGAAAATGGACAACGAACCCCTCCGATATTGCAACAGAAACCCACTGCTATTTGCTGCTGCTCTGGCCCTCGCATCGTAATAGTACCTAGTTCGCGTGGGCGGATGGCAAACGGGATCTACTTTCTACTGTACGTTGAATATTATTTATTATTTATTTTTCTGCCCCCAAGCCGAAGCCATGTTCCGAAGCCATGCAACCCACCCCTCGAACGATGGAGAAGCTTAAGCTTAATTCAAGGACAGGGAACCTAATCAAATCAGAAACCGTGCCGGGGGGGGACCACTTATATCCTATTCGCCCTAGCATGCACCCCCCCTTAAATAGTAAAACAGCAGAAAAAAGGGGGCTACGCCGAGCCCTTGGTCAGCGATCTTGGCGCGTTCTTGGGTTTCCCTGGCCCACGCTTGGCCTAGGGAAGAGAAGCTCGAGAATCTCGGCAGAGCCAAGCAACCAAGAACCCGCAGACGCAAGATTCATGGCCGCCGCCCATTGGAGCCAGCCCCAAGTTCCCCACCAAGCCCACCTTATTCCAACAGCACAAAACTCCCTGTGTCATGTGCTGACGCGGCCCTTTCGGTGATACTCATCAGCAAGCAACCCGTTGGTGATTGTCCGCCGGCCGGTAGATAATACAAGTAGGTAGTAGCTTATTAGATTGTTCAGCAGCTTCGCTGGGATCGGCACGCTTCGGAATGCTTGAGCCTAAACTAGAATCTAATAAGGCCCATATCTCCGCGAGGTGGGACATCGTATACCACCATCAGCAACTTGGCCTTCCGAATAATGAATAATACAGAAACAAAGAAAAAAAAAAATAAACGGTGGAATGGAGAAATACCCACCGGCGATCTCTGCCTGTGAGCGGTTTAGGTTACGGGGGAAAACATACGCGAGAGAATACGGCCGCGGATACCGACTTGTTACCCGCTGAATCGCGATATGCAACGCAGAAAGCCGTAGGGCGAATGTGTCATCTTTTTTTCGAATAGCAGGATCACGGCGTATTGTGATACCTACCCAGTATCAGATACCTGTGCCACCAACTTGGGGTACTTAATAATAAAGTGGAAGTTCGCAAGTAACACCCCGAATTCAACAATAACAAAACTTGTGAGTGATTAGTGTGCGGCCAAGCAAGTGTCAAGAAAACGCCAAGCTTCTGGGTGATGTGTAACGAACAGACGGCTAACACGGCCAAAGCCAAAGCTGAATTACTGATTTATTCGCGCCCCCAAACTTCGACGGGGCTACCTACGCTTATTTGCCCCAGCAAAAGCCCAAGCCCTAAGGGTGGACGCATGGGCTGATCAGGATCTGGGTTCACAATCGCATCAGTGATTCAAGGTAGTCCTGCACCCCGGATGCACGTGAATCATCTCGGGAGCACAGAGATTCGCTGTGCGCGCCGTCCTTCATTCGGCCAAGTGCTGCATCAGCTGCTCTTAGGGACCACACTTCCGATGATGAATCGTCAATCGTCAAACTTGATAGCGGCTTTGTTACCTAATGTAGTATCTTGGCGGCATCTCTGCGACTTGGGACCCCACCGCCGTATAAAACAATATACATTTGACTGGCAATACGGTATCTACCTAGGACGGCATGGTAATCATGGATGTTACGAAAAGGAACACGGGGAAGAAACCCCCCAGAGGCTGGCCGAGGAATCTGCCGATTGCGAGCCTTCTTTTGCTCTTTCACGCCGGGAATTACACCGCAGCCCAATGCTACCCCTAGCTGGCACAAGTAACACTTCTTTCTTGGCAGGCGGTTAAGGCTGCCTGCGTGCATCTGCACTCTATCGCGATGAAACCAACAACATAAGGGCAATTGGGGGGCACATCGCATCGTAGTTCAAGGCCAACCGCATCATGACAGCCTTGGGCCGGTCTCCTAGTGGGTAGCCACTTCAACATTCCTTGCATTAGATGAAACGTCAATATGACCTAGAAATTGATGTGGCGGTCATATGGCCCCAATCCGTCGCTGCCGGCATAGTACAGGCGCAGCTCGCAAGCCCGATCAGAGATACGTGTAGTAAGAAACCGAACGCTAGGCCGTGGAAACGGCCGAGCCGCGGGCAGATCTATGACTAGGCCGGTCAAGCTCTTGCGGGCACGCGAAGTTTATGATTTGGGCGTTCGCAGAATACATCGAACCCCGGTCGTACAGAGTCGCCAGTTACGGAAGAAGCTATTCGCTTTCTGAGTACTGGATCGCCGCTCCCTTTCGGCCGTACCCAATGATGATCCGATGAATACAAGATGTACCCGCCGAGATGGAGGCTTGAGATATATCAGGCTCCAGTATCTTCCTACTATAATAGGGTTGTGACTGTCCAAACAGGATAATAACTCACTAGTACCATGTATGACTAGATTCGATACTTGTGGGCCTTTCACAAGGAAAACCTCTCACCTGTCGTACTTCCCCGGAGCCCATCTGTGATATTCACCGATCGGGATTGATGAAGGAGTGTTTGTGACGCGATGGACGATTGTTCCAACTGCCGAGTTGGGATGAGATTTTATGGCCGAATTCGTAGATCTATTGCCGCTAAAGTGAAGTCCCCGGAGGCGCTCGGGAGCCTGTTGGCATAATTGGAAGCAGCCTTCAAAATATCAGATGAGTAGCTGTTCTGTATTGTACAAGGCTGCTGCCGTCTTAATTTACACATGTACCATAATCCATGCTCACAGAGAGCTTATTGCTCTTGGCATCTAGTCCGTGTGCCGTAGTGTAGCAAGCCGGGGCTCACAACCGGTTCATGAAGGTTCTTCTCGTGGTATGCCTTAACTGCATAGCGTAGATGAGGCAGCACAAGGACATGATGCAGTGTTTAGAACCTGTCAAAACTAGCCTCAGACCGTGACTCTGTCCTCGTGAACTCCGAGTCAGTACACAACAGAACGCCACAAAGCTTGTCCGGCAGTCAAGTCTGATTCAGTGTCGCGTCGTGCGATGGTCGCACAAGACACCTCCCCGCGTCCCAGAGAAGTAAGCGTTAACGAGCACGGCATGCCCACCTAGCATATCGCGTTCAGCAGTCACATCGGCCGTACCAGCGGGGGAATGCGGAAGTGTCGTGTATCGTTTGGACTCCAGACAGATAGCATATCAGCCGATCGAAGCCCAAGCCGAAGCCTCCATGAGGAGGACAACCCCAGCGCCGTAGATCGACGTACCAGTTAAGGTTATTCTCAGTTGGTTGCGATGACTCAACGGCGCCATCTGAGGATGACCTCGGTGCTATTCCATGAGCGCGCATAGACTCCAGGAGATTGTCCAGCCGGTGTTCACGCATAGACCCGCCAGTGATTTCGCAGAAATCCGGCACAAGGAGATCGAAGCACTCAACTGTCCTACCTGGTGAAGTACTATCGTAGTTCTCTGTACTGGCCTTCATGTAGAAAGCTTTGATATCCCGTGGATAATGTGTGACGAACACGGGAAGTTTATTATTGCCAACTTTCGCCGCAATATATTTCTCATGTTCAGTGTGAAGGTCCTTGCCCCAAAGAGGGCTGTGGACGAATGACGTCTCAGCACGCTTCAGCAGCTCAATAGCTTCGGTGTAGGTGATTCGTGGCCAGGCCGGACCCGTCAGTCCTTCCCAACGCTGGGTGACTTGCTCCGCCGTAGCCAGATCTGAGGCGCGCTCGCCCGTTCGCACTAGGAGCTCATCTCTTACTCTTGAACCGGCCAGATCGGTGCCGATATGTCTCAGCATATTTTCCACGAGGTTCATCACGGAGTCCAGGTTGTCGGCAAAAGCCATTTCTGCTTCCAGCATGTAGAACTCGCTGAGATGGCGTGGAGTATCACTTTGCTCTGCACGAAACGTTGGAGACAGCGTCCAGACGTTACCAAGAGCCTGGGCTAGAGCCTCCAAATGCAGTTGAGCTGACACTGTCGTGTATACAGGACGACGGAAGAAAGATTTGGGTGTCTCGGACGTTGAAGGGGATGGAGAAGGCTCCCCTGCTGATACGTGAAAGACTTCACCTGCGCCTTCACAGTCTGATGAGGTGAGAATGGGCGTGTGAGTCTGTATGAAGCCGCGGGTACCAAAGAATCTGGTCAGAGACGCGATCATTTCAGAGCGAAATCGTAAGACGGTAGAGTTAAATGGGACCCTTGGGCGAAGATGGGGCAAGGTTCTCAGGTATTCGGGGGTCTGATACTTCTTCTGTATTGGGAAAGTCTAGAGAATTATAAGCAAGGTATACCATGTAGGCGGCTGGAGTGACAAGGCTAAGGATTAAGCTAGGACGAACCTTAGCATCGGACGGTCCCAGCACCGTGGCTCGTTCAACCCGTAACTCGTGGCTCTGGCCGCGGCCTTGAGATGGGATCCAAGACCCATGTAGTCGGACAGCTGCCCCAATGCTCAGACTATCGAATTGGCAATTAGCTATTGTGAATTGCGTGGATGTCCAAGCAGACAAGGATGTCTTACCATTCGGCCTGATCAGAAGGTACTACGGCTTGGAGTGATTCAAGAGAAGAGCCATCTCCAAGAGATACGAAATGACATCGCTTCTGTGCACGAATGGACCGAACGAAACCGTCGATCTTTACATCCGAGACAGCATCTTGCGGCTTAAAATCGAGGAAGCCAGATACTGATGTTGGGACCGTCGATATGGAGGCGCGTTGTAAGGCTCTTGAAGGGAGCTTGGGGTGGAAGTTAAGGGGTACTCCTCTCAGAAGCGGCCGGATTGGAATCATCTCACGACGTTTCTCATGAGATATTTATCAGGATCAGGTGATTTAGATTCGCTCGAGAACATTATGGGCTCATATTGGCTAATTAAAAAGCTGTATATTATGGTTCACTTTATAGTGTCCAAGGTGAGATCCGATGTTGATTCAATGAAAAATGAAGAAGAGGTACGTACTCGGATATTTGTCGGTCCAATTGAAGTTCAGTCGTCGATTTTCGGAAGGCCGAGTTTATCCTAGCCCGCCTGAGATACCTTGGTACTTAAAGCATTAGTCATCAGTCAACTTCGGGGGATATTTGTCTTGGTCCTTTTTCTTTTCTTTTTCTTTTTCTTCTCCTTCTTTGTCATAGACGAAGGTTACCGCAAGTTCCACCAAACACAGTCTACACCATTCGTCTCATACTGACGAAGACGCCATTTCGGCATATCAAAATCGCCATACCTAGGCCATGAAATAATCCAAAATCTACCTACTCCATATCCGCCGACTCTAGCCATGGAAAGAAGGGGGCAAAAAAAGGGGGGGAGGAAAAAAAAAGGGAAACCACGGCATACGCGGTAGCCCAACTACAACGTGCTGCATCCATACACAGCTTCTCGAAATAGGATGTTTGTTCCGTCCCTGCATAGATAGAAGACCATTATAAGGCCACGTACGTCGTGACATCTTCAATGAATCACAAGCATCTTTCTGTACCCGTAGTCTGGGACGCGATGCCGAGACGGCGTATCCGTCTTGAAAATCTTGCGGTAGCGTAGTAATCAGCTAGGTAGTCTATTGGCCTGTATGGCGGTGATAAGGAATTGTGGCTCGTCTCCCTCGGTCATTCCAAATGTAACTATGTAACTATTCCCAAACGTCAAATACGCCCAAGTAGGCTTGGTTGACGTGGATGTAGCAACGTCTATTCGTAAACCATCAATCATCGTAGAATAGCACGTAGAATATCACGTAGAAGAGTCTGAGAGCTCGTGGCCCGTCCATTCGCTTGGACGACGAGAGCATTACGATGCTGCCCGCCTCAGGAGTACCAGATCTGTCCAACTCCGGTTATCTGCAGTGCGCCCTGATCTTCAACTGGAACAGATATTCCGTCTACCTGGGAGCCGAGTACGTGTCACAGAGACATTGAAAATGTCTAGTCTCTAGGCTGCTGGAATACCGAGTAGGTAGGTAAAGACGGTGTGGAAGCCGCCTCTGTGGGCTATATTAGGAACAGTGAGCCTCATAACCTATGGCCTGAATTCACCTCATCTCAATGTCTAGGACATAGTGGACTCGACAAGAGCAATCATCCTATATTGGTAGCACAGAGCGTCTCTCCCGGCACCTGACCGCGACTTGGGACGATACCAAGTTACTGCGTGAACAATGACTCGTGGTCCATTATTCAGTGTGTTTAATGCAGGCGGCTGGAGCAGCTGCATTCTGTCCTGACTTCTATCTCTATAAAACCAAATCAAATCCCGGCCACTTGAATTGCACATCCACCGTCGATCAGTCCAGCCGTCTGCCAGACATTGCATCGGAATAGTCACCACAAAGACAAGGACACCTAGCCATACTGACAAATAGCCAAATAGCTTCATAATGCCTTCCTCCAAGCCCAAGCCTTCCGAAGTTGCAGCAGAGACGAAGCGACACTACATACCGGTTATAAAATCGGAATACGCACATCAATGGCCAACCCATTCCTATCTCTTTCAACAGCCGCTTCAGCAGATCCCTCTCCAGAGTTCCATAAGCGGCTTCTCTCCGTCTCCCCCAGAGTTTTGTAGGTGCACTTGGCCTTGATTGATATTTAATCTATACGCCTTTCTAACCTACAGCAAAGATGTCTGTCCGGGAGACCCTGTAGACTTCACAATCGATTGGAAGGAGAAAGTTGGCATTAGGATACCATTCATATGCGCGGCTAACGACAAGAGACCTGGCGGGGATTGGGAGACCGGTGTAGTAAATACCCCCACCCCCTTTTCATGCTACTCGAAGCCACGCTACAGTATGCTTACAATTCCTACCCGGCTCGCATAGGTGGGGTACGAAGAGCGCCTCTGCAGGCGCAGCACCCTTTCAGCTACTCTAAGCACGCCTGGGCCGGGGTCCGAGGTCGAGAGCAACTACCCCATCCCATCCGAAGGCGGCATCTACAGTGAATTTGTCGTAGTGTTCCGAGGACCGCACGACCAGTACAAGAAGCTAGATCAGTGGCACGACCTACCCGTGATTTCCATGCCGGCGGCGCGGTGGCCGAAGCTCAGCCACGGCGGCTCCAAGTACGCCTTCCCCTTGGAGCGCGAGATGGTGCGCAACAAGATCCGCGCCGCCCTACGCATCTGCGTCTACTACGAGCACCGAACCGTGGTTATCGGCGATTTCGGCTTAGGAAACGGCCATCGAAACCCGCCTCAGGAACTTGCAGAACTCTGGCGGGATGTATTTCTCTACGACCCAGATATACGCGGCCGCTTCGACTACGTGGCTTTCGTGTTCGAGGACCAGTACCAGAGCACGGCGAAGCTGATCCTCGACGACATCGCCAAGAAGAGCAAGAGTGGAAGTAGCAGTAGTAGTCACCATCACGGTCACGGTCACAGTCACGGTCACGGCCACCACTCTAGTAGCAGCAGCTCTAAGGGGAAGTCGAGGGCCTCCTCGACGTCGAGTTCGATGTCGAGCTCCAGCGCCTCCGGGTCGACGCCGAGCGACTTCGAGACCTTCTCGCGCGTCTTCGATCCCAGCGAGATCCAAAACGTCATGAGCCGCCCGGACCCTAGATATGGCATTTCCATGCTGACGTCCTGAAAGGGGAGTGATCTCGAAGGAGACCCACGGCGGGCCAACGTTCATCGCCGTGCGCCATTACACAGCAGCGAACGTCATACAGACCCATGTGGACGGAATCGACCCGACGATCCGGTCGTATAAGGAAGGCGGCAGATTTTTTCTTCTTCATTTATTGTGGGTTTTGGATCCTTTCTTAGAAGTTTCGACGTCTCGAGGGTGGATGTATGGTGGTCCTTTGCATACCTAAGTTAAAAAAAGGGATGGTGGAGCTAGACGCATCGGTTTCTCGTGTCTTCTAAAGTATGTATGTTATGTTATCTGCTTTACCACATAATGAGATTATAACCACACGGTAGTCAGTTAGCAGGTGCTCATCATACGAGGCCACAAAGGCGAATGCGGTAATCACCTCATGGAAGCCCACACTTCTTGCCACGCGCTCACAAGCGGCACTATTCATTCGGGCCATAATGTAGGTGAGTGAGTTCTTCATCACCATTCACGTTTGTTTCGATTCTTGGCGCGAGGTTCCCTTACGTAGTTCAGGGGCAATGCCGTCATGTGGATGAATATTTCGGTTTGCCTCAATTAGAACATAGTTTGAGCCGACACGTGGTGTGGGTTTCCTTCACTGCGACACTTACGCCAAACGAGCCTTTCCTTATGCTAGGTTTGATAGTGTCTTGTATTTCAGCCTCATCGAAGTCCAAAACAGCTATAGGCCGATTAGATGAAGGGGCGTTAGTAACTTCAAGGAGACCCCGGCCTTGAAGTTGGGAATATCCTGCCACGGCACAGGGTTTCCTCTAAATCACATCTATATCTATACTTCATTATCATCCTGCCAAGAAGCGAAAGTGCCTGAAGTGAGACAGGGGTTAGAATCGCCTCACGCTAAGGGCTTTTCAAGGCGGGCTCGTCTTGGAACACCTTAATATCGTCGTAAGGTAATGACTCACGACTATGATACTGGGGAAGTATACATGCTATGGTGTTAGGAGTATGTAAACTACATACCTTGTAAGCATCGAACGAATAAGGCTTATGCGAAACATGAGGGAAGTAGGGATTCGTGGTGGCCAGCTGGCGAGGCGAAGTAGTACCTCTTGCCTTGTGATAGCCTGTGCAATGTCTGGTGCCAGCCTGGCAGGATACCTGACGGGGCAGTTTTTCTAGGGCTGCTATCGCAGTAAACTGACAGATAGGCGGGACCCCTGACCGATTTCCAGGGAATATTGTCAAAACATGCATAAATGCGCATATAGGAGTAAATGAATGCCTCAGAGGAGTTCTTTAAGATCCAAGGGAGATCCAGTTACACGGATCTCACCATCTAGGACACTAAAAGGAAAACGAAAGAGTGATGTCCACGGGTGCCTTAGGTCTAAGCCTCAAGGACGCAGTCGGAGGGCCAACACAGGCGTGAGAAGCATTTGACATGACTCTGAGTGGATTAGGATGCACAACATGAATTCGCATTAATTCCGTATGTAATCAACCTATTATCCGTTTGAATGTCTTGCTCTTAACTGGGCCAACATAATAGGTACATATTGACGCTCCTTTGGTCTCAGATAGGCGAGTTCGATCTCTTCTCTGAAGTGATTGTGGGAGATGAAGCCTCATTCAGGCGGTTATGACTCTACTGTACATGGCTCCTAGCGCCTTAGGCGATCATCAACTGGGGGCGTGGAGCGGCAGGGTAAGTGCTTCCGCGGTGGGGGCTGATTTACGGCATTGTGTCAAGTAACATGAGTGCATAGATCGGCTGGACTTACAAGAGATCTGTACTTGGCAGTACATCAACAAAATAGCTTGCTGGCTTGTACATATCTCGCTCGTATTACACACGACTACTCAGGCCTCAGCCCAACGACTACGAGTTTGTGCATTGCCGTATGTTGCCGAGTCAAACATAATATGGCTTAGAATTACTACAGCGCAAGACGCCGAAACCATTGACTTCGTCATAATTACTGTAAAAGGAGGTACTCCAGGGTCCAAATTTATTAAACAGTTGGAGAACCGTAGTCATGAGGTGAGACGGAGGCGCGTCTCTCCAGTACCTAATCAGTGGTGGAAGATGCTGCGCAAGCAGCCGCATCCATAGAAGCCTTGTTTCAATCAGAAGAAAAAGGAGCCGCGACATGCATATGACAGGTCAGCCGGGTCATTGTAGGGTGCCTGGTTAGTCACAAAAAGCAGTTGACCGGAGAAAACGTGTTGATGGCTATTCCATGCTTTCGAGGTCTCAGCGCCTGGCGTCAACGGCAAGACTCTCCTCCACGGGACGGCTCAAAGCAGTCATCCGAGAATGGCGTCTCAAGCGAGCATGGTCTATAAGTACCTACGCGTAGATATAGACACGACTATTGGTAGGAGAAGGATAGACTGTTATGCAGTAATGTGATCACGGCTTGCAACAATTCCGCTGCGCAGCCTGGAGGGGGGCTGAGATCAAGTCGGAAATGGCTTTTGCGTGTCAAACTCGGATATGGATTATACCTATCTAGAGAAAAGCAGTATTATGGTCAAGATGTCCCAATAAGGGGCTGATGAGGCTGACTGAAGTATCTAAACTAGAGTGTAGCGTGTTGTTTCAACCTACCCGGCTAAATACGCCACGGGACACTTTGGCGTCGTCAACTAGGCACCGACCTTGTGGTCTGATCCATGGATGGCTTTAAGCGCAGAGTGCCACTGTGGCTGCCTGCCTTTTAAATGATGGCATTCGCTACTAAACTCCTCAAGCAGCAGTAGAGTGACATATCCGTCAACTGGTAGGTACCTACGCTTAGAAAACTGGGAAGATGATACTTGACGTAAGACTAATCCTCCTCTACCGGAAGTTCGAGTTCAATTCTTAGAAACACCGTATCGAAAGGCAGGGCTGCCTATGAAGCGTGCCTATCGATACGCAGAATTTAATCTATTGACCGCAAACACCCTGGACCGATTCTTTCCAGTAAAATGGAGCACACGGCCGTTAGTAGTTAGTGAACGGAATGAGGCAGTCGGCCATTTCAAATGTCTCGGGTTTCACTTCTACTGGGTTGTTTGCTTTACTGTGGCCATACGATACATGTAGGCTAGGCGCAGGGTACTTCGGCCGAAGAGGGGTATCATCTCGCAGGCGAGTTGCTAACGAGATGAGTTTTGGCGGAACATAAAACGCCATGATTCATAGGTTGACATGTTTCAATTGGGATGGTTGGGCGGCGCAAGTTTACATTAGAATCACCAAACATCGAAGAGCAGGTGGGTCATTTGGTCCTGTACGATGATGCTATGCCCCTATTTTGAGAAGCGTGATTTGATGCCGATGCGGTGGAACCCAAGAGGCAGATCGAGTCGCTTCTTTAGGCTCTACATGCAGCTCCAAAAATCTGGTGCGGCTCCCAATGCCCAGGTACCTGGAACAGGGCTACATAGGTACCTAGTTTTACATGAGTCTTGGGTGAATGGTATCTCACCAGTACTGCGGTCTCAACCCCTGGAAAGTGGATGCTAGGGAACTGTGTTCATCGCCACCCTTTGGTCTATGCCCGGCCAACTGAATTGATCGATGTTAGCGACTCCTCTTCGTCCCCTCCTAGTGCGGTCCACTACAACCAAAGCAAATAGAAGACTAGACTTACCTCGAGTTGTACACCCTTATGTATGTGCACTAGCCAGTCAACATAGCTCTGTGCTTCGTTGTTACGGTCCTCAATCAGCATTCTTGCAAATTCATACTCGGCCCCATCAAGTCCTTGCCTCGCTATCTGTATTGTCAACGCCTTGGAGCCGCGCATCGTTTTGAGGAACTCGATTATATTCCGGACTTGGGCATTGAGATGTGTTTGCAGGATTGGTAAAGAGGAGCTGTAGGGATCAAGTGAGCTGAGGCTATCCTTGCCCTCTCCGAACAGATCTACTAATAGGTTGGGCGAAGTTTGAGAGTGAAACCATAGCAAGCATTGTTGGCCGTTATCTACCAGATATACTCCACCTGGCTCGACTCGGCTGAAGGATGTGCGAATAGCTGGTGGCATCTTCAGGTAGCCTGTTTGCTCATCGGGGAAACCGTCCTCTGGGTTCAGGTTGTGAATGGGTATCATCCTAGGATAGAGATAGAGACTGAGCTCCGGAGCACCCATCGATCTTATCATGCGCATTTCATGTACTCTCCGATCCGAGGTTTCATTTCCTCCCTTGAAAGCTCGGGATTTGATAAGCCCAAGCATGTACATTGCAAACTCCTTAAGCTTCTCGGGCATAACGAGTTGTCCGGGCGGGTGTGATTGGGATGAGAAATTCTTGCGATACCCTGCTAGTATATCAATAGTCTTCTCCGTCAAACTTAGCCTTATGTCTTTCAGAGTAGTAGAAGTCGAAGCGAGCTTAGAAGCGGCCTCCTTTGCGATGATCGTGTAGACGGCATCCTGATCCACAAATTTCATACACTCGCGTGCGTTGTCACTGACGCTGGCGATGACGTTATGACACCTCACTCGGCGCTGTCCTGAAGCGGTCGTGTATAGCAAGGCAGATTGGAAGTGAGCATCGAGCTTCGAATCGAGTTTTCCGTCGTAGCCAAATGTCACACCGACCGCTTTGTCAGCGTCAATGACGCCAATTTCAAGATCAGCCCCGAAAGTATGCTGTATGAAATTGCCGTGATAAGCCGATATCTGCAGGCCGTTGGAGCATCGAACTTTCATCAACGCTTGATAACCTGTTTCTCTTGTGACTGTGTGCTTAATCTCAAGAGACAGCTTGGCATTATCGCGACCGGCCACGAAGTTAGGGTAGTAGAATGTCTCTCCGCCCGTTGTGGACGAGACGTGACCTTCGAGGAATTAGCTACGTTAGTGGAATCATTATACGCCGTCATGGACTTACCGATAGTGGCTATATCCAAATATCCACCATTTGGCGCGGCTAGGAAGAAGTCAACACCAACACCGGCAGCGACCATCTTTTCTGCGATCTTCCTCCATGCGGGATGTTCAGTAGAGAAGAGTTTCTTATCTATTTCTCCGCCTGGGTACTTCCCGTCATCTCTCATGAACAGTCGACCGGGGCCCCAGGTAGGTAAAGCAGACAGCGAACAGACGATTTTCCCTCCAGTATTCTCTAACGCAGCCAAACAGGATGTTAAGGTCGGCAACAGAGCAGGTTCCGGGTTCTTGATATCCGCAAATAGGGTTGGTAACCGCGTAAGCAGTGACGTGATGACGGCTTTAGATTCGTACGGGTCAACAAACAGGCCGTCGCTGAGTGGCACAAAAGGGTCCTCGATGTCCGGCATGATCATCATTTGCGCTTGCTCTAGGGCGGGATTGCAGTTGTAAAAGTGGATGTCCTTGTCGTATGTGAGGAATCCGACTTTGGCACCAGGTGGTATTCGCCTTTTCGGCTCGCCATTCTCGTCTGTCTCGTCGCCTCCTTCTGGGGCGTATAGTGCGGCAAGGATGCCTTCGCAGAAAGCTTCTAAGAATCCCTTGTTGTAGGATTCCTGCGTTACATCGATAGCGAACAACCAATGTAGACCCGTCGGCTCTTTTGTCCAGTACTCCTTAGGCACCATAAATTCGACGGTGCCCCTAGTCAACTCCGGCCGCTGATCTCGATCCACTCTTACCCCTTGGGGTGTCGTCGCGCAAAAGTATTCCGAAGGCGTATCGTTGGGATAGGTGCATAGGTTGCACACGAATTTGCTTCCGCCCGAGCGAAACATCATGAAAGGATTAATATAGGCACGGCATCTCCGACACCTTGGCGGTCCAACGTCCCCAAAATCCAGTACAGGAACCTCCATCTCACCAGGTTGGAGGCGAGCTAGAGGCTGTAAAACCAACCCTAGAGGCAGACCGGTGCTATGCAATCCTTCTGAGTTGGCTGGTATGTTGTTCATCGTTAACCTGGTAAACTTGGGCGACGAATTACCTTGATCATAGGCAACGAAAGAGACGGTAGCTGGAGGAGGTACATGACGTTCGAAGGTGGGATAGACATTGCTGAAGTAGTATTGTTGTGGTACATCTCTGGATATAGGCACGCTGGGAATATCGTCTGGTGAAACTTGTGTTCCTCCAGAAGCTGGTACGAAGGTCGGCGCGTGGCCTTGATCTACCTGGCCACCCCTGGCGGCAAATTCAGCTGGAGTCGCTGGGGCCGCTGGATGGAAAGGCGCATTGACTGGTGCTGGAAACTGGTTGGACGCAACTGGCTGTCCAATGAACTGGCCGCCTGGCTGGACGGAGGGGTCTGCATTCAAGAAAGCTGTAGCGGGCGTCCCAGCTGGCGGTATACCATTATATGCTTGAGAAGATCCAGCTGGTGCTTCGACAGCGTGGAACACGTGTCGATCTTTCTTCTTTCTCCTTGCCGTATGCTGCCCATCCCCTAACGACATGCCTGCCATTTGCGAGGCAAGCCCTCCATCTTGCGGCGGCGCAAAGCCAGGCGCGGCAGCTGGTGAAGGGCCACCAGGAGGGGGACTGCCGTAATACTGCTGGTTCTGCGGCGCTGGGGATCCGTAGCCGAGGCCTGGCTGGTAGGGATTCGCAGCAACGGGCGGCTGAAACTGTTGAGGAGCTGGTTGGCTAGTTCGGTTTGGATCATTGGGATCAAGCTGCTCGCCCTGCCCTAGCGCGTGATACATGGAGTAATCGGCCATTGTAGGCAACTGTTGGGTATTTGTTCGAATGTCACTTCATAGATTGGGCTCATAAAGTGTCGCTATATCGCTGTATACCTCGTATACGTTGGAGGCGCAGTCTGGTTTCGGTTTTGGTGTTCGCCAAATCATAAAGACTTGATAGCTTCCATGGTATCTTGTGTACTCTGCGAGATCAACACGATGGTACGAGACCGGGGCCAAGTAGGATAGCTGAAGAGGATATAGGAGGGCGAGGAATTAGGTACTTTGGGAGGGATGGTGTCACGCACCGTCTCGTCTCGTTTTCGTGGCCACGGTTGATAAATATTGACATCTGAAATCATAGCCAAGATAGGGCGAAGCACGGGGACGAACCAGGGGTTAATTGATGGATTATGGAATTGACACGATATCATTCCGATGATTTTCCGGTCGCCTTGTCTTTGGAGCGACAACCTTTACCTTGAATCAAGGTCCAGACCCGAGCAACCCCACCTACCTAAAAGGGAGATACTAATGCACGAGATAAGGTAGGTGGTCTGTGCACATTTGCCCTAGCTCACCTTGGCTCACCTTTGCTCTGTTCAAACAGAAGGTACGTACCTGACATACCGCGCAAGGATGGTACGATGTAGTGTATGTACACTTGCACCTAGGTAATTCTTGGCCCCCATTTGCTACGCGACTGGTTGGCGCCGTTCTTGTTCTTTTCCAACTGAAACCATCAACATTTCCGCAAGGGTTCGCAATCACCAACGTACGCTACGAACAACTTCCAATCGGTCTCGATGACTCCGGTGCTAGAACGTTTTCCAGGCTTTCTAATATGATGACATAGCGATGTTTACCTTCAGCTCACTTCAGGGAGCGCTCTCGGAAGTAGCCGCGTCGCAATCTATCCTCGAGCTAGATGGAGGAATCAAAATCTTGGTTGATGTCGGCTGGGACGAGTCCTTCGATGTCGCGAAGCTGAAAGAATTAGAAAAGTATGGTATCTACTACGTTGCGAAAGCCTTGATGGCTCTACTAACCGTCCATCGCCTACAGACAAGTGCCAACCCTATCCCTCATTCTTCTCACCCATGCTACGACAAACCATATTGCAGCCTACGCCCACTGCTGTAAACACTTCCCTCTCTTTACGCGGATCCCGGTATACGCGACGGCTCCTATAATTGCCCTCGGCCGGACCTTACTCCAAGATCTGTATGCTTCTACGCCTCTAGCCGCCACGACGATACCGCCGAGTGCTCTTGACGAGGTTTCGTACTCAACCCAACTACCTTCCTCCGATATCCTCCTACAAGCTCCTACCCCCGAAGAAATTGCAACGTATTTCTCCTTAATCCACCCTCTCAAGTACTCTCAACCACATCAACCACTCGCCTCCCCGTTTTCTCCTCCCCTGAATGGCCTGACGATAACAGCGTACAACTCCGGTCGGACCCTCGGAGGCACTATATGGCATATACAACATGGACTAGAGTCTATTGTGTACGCTGTGGACTGGAACCAAGGACGTGAGAATGTGTACTCGGGAGCAGCCTGGCTAGGTGGGGCTGGCGGCGGCGGCGCCGAAATAATAGAGCAGCTACGTAAGCCGACAGCTTTGGTATGCAGTAGCAGGGGCGGCGAGAAGACCTCCATCTCTGGAGGCCGGAGCAAGAGAGATGAGCAGCTACTGAATAAAGTGAAGTCTTGCGTTACACGAGGAGGTACCGTCTTAATACCCGTCGACTCAAGCGCTCGAGTATTGGAGTTGGCGTACCTAATGGACCATGCATGGCGAGCGGACGCCACGACCGGCGAGGGCGCGTTTAAGTCCACCAAACTCTACCTTGCGGGCCGCAATATCCACAGCACCATGAGACATGTGCGCAGCATGCTCGAATGGATGGACGAGAGCATTGTCCGGGAATTCGAAGCCGTTGTTGATGGGACGAGGCGAACCAACGGCACAAAGGATGGGGCCAAATCAGGCAAGGAAGCCGGTCCGTTCGACTTCAGATACCTGAAGCTGCTAGACAGAAAAGGTCAGGTTGAGAAGATACTTGGCGACAAGACAGAAGAGGGCACACCGACTCGCAAGGTCATCCTCGCAAGCGACACCACTTTGGAATGGGGTTTTTCGAAAGATGTGTTGAAGCAGATTGCACAAGACCCGAAGAATATGGTCATCCTGACCGAGTATCCCTCTCTAGCCTCGGAAGCACACCCATCCCTAGCGAGGACCCTCTGGACGTGGTTTAAGGACAGTCAAGAGCGCCCAAGCAACGGCTCACATGACGAGACTAGGCGTGAACTCGAGGTAACCGACGCGAAGAGGGAGGCTTTACAGGGCAACGATCTAGCCATCTACCAACAGTGGCTGGCACAACAGCGCCAGCTTCAGACTACCCTCCAGACCGGAGGGGCTAATGCACTTGAATCGGCCGGGGATGTAGGCGATGAAGCTTCTGAGTCCGAGTCCGAGTCGGAGGATTCAGATAACGAGCAACAAGGAAGGGCCTTGAATGTTGCAACAACGATGGGTCAAGCTAGTAGGAAAAAGGCCGCCTTGACCGATGAAGACCTGGGTATTAATATTCTATTAAAGAAGAAGGGCGTCTACGACTTTGACGTTAGGAATAAAAAGGGTCGGGACAGAATGTTTCCGCATCCAGTTCGTCGAAAGCGGGCCGATGACTATGGTGAACTTATTCGACCTGAAGATTTCCTTAGAGCAGAAGAGAGGGATGATAATGACGGGCAGGACGTGGCGCAGACAGGGAAAGATGAGGATCAAGAAAAACTTGGGAAGAAGCGGAAATGGGATAACGCTGGAACATCTGGCAAAAACCAAGGCCCTGGACCTTCGAAGCGACCGCAACTTACGCGTAACCTCTCCGACGACTTCGAAGTGGCGGAATATGATGGCCCTGCCGAAGATGAGCTTGATAGGATCCCCGATGACCCAGATGAGACTAGCCTCGGTCCCTCGAGGTTGGTTTTCACAAGAGAGACCATCTTTGTCAACCTCGAGATAGAGTTTATCGATCTGAGTGGTATACACGACAAGCGAAGCTTGCACATGTTGATTCCTCTGATCCAACCTCGAAAACTCATCCTCATTGGTGGAAGTGAAGGCGAGACCTTAACGCTAGCTTCTGACTGCAAGAAACTCTTAGCCGAGGGCTCTGTCAATATCTACACGCCTGCCGTGGGGACAACCATCGATGCGAGCGTTGACACAAACGCCTGGGTCGTCAAACTTGCCCCTACCCTCGTCAAGCAGCTCAAGTGGCAGAATGTCCGCGGCTTGAGTATCGCAACGGTTACTGGCCGGCTACTCGCGATGCAAAAACAGCTAGCACAAGCGCGTCTCGATGATAAAGCGGCGAACAAACGCGTCAAGATGGAAGAATCTAGCGAACAAGCCCAAACAGAGGCAACAGCTGAAACCACTATTGAACCCGTGCTCGACGTCCTCCCCACTAACATGGCCTCAGCGACCCGGTCCATCGCTCAACCTCTACATGTTGGAGACTTAAGACTGGCGGACCTGCGGAAAGCTATGCAGCAGTCGGGTCACACGGCGGAGTTCAGGGGCGAGGGTACATTGCTAGTTGACGGGTCGGTAGTGGTACGGAAGACCAACGCGGGACGAATCGATGTTGAAAGCATCGGTCTGCCGACGGATGGGGGCCCGGCTACTCAGCTTGGCGGCACTTTCTACGCTGTCAAGAAGACGATTTACGAGAGTTTGGCCGTGGTTGCTGGCGCGTGATCGACCAAGCGAGCATTTCTATACCAATATGTAGATGTGTACGACTATGTAGGATTAATACCTGAAGGGCCTGAGGACTTCAGTTCGCCGGCGCAAGAAACCGTGATGCCCTTTCTGCTTACTAGGTACTCTACGGGTTCTTGGGTCAAGATGAAACTGGTGATGCTAGTTCCTCATCAGCTGCGTTCTTATAGTTAATATCTATCTAGACCATTCCCATGGATTTCCTCAATACTATGTGCCAGTCTACTGGCACTGAGTTTGTATAGATCACTATGAAGGTTGTAACGGATCCGGCAGGAGCCGTTTTCGAGGTCGCCAAGCCTGAAGTCGTCAAAACACAATCACAGAAGTTCATAATGCTATTGCTACTTCTTCTATATTAGAACTGCTCTTCTCTGCAGATTCTTTGCTTGAACTGTCCAGCGTGTTGGACACGGACGCATTAGAGTAGTTGCCGTTGTCGGGGCAAGGACCGGCGGCCCCGGGACCTTCTCGACTTCGGCTGCCGGGGTTCGGACGGACCTCCGGATAAACACCGATATGCATGTTGACTGTCACTTTTTTTTTCGAGTATGGTGGACTCAGACAATAATATTTTTAGAACTTTTGGCTGCTGTATTGTAACTGCGGCATAACTCAAGATTATTAGCACATTCGTAATGTGTTACTGCCCTTGAGTTGCGTATATCCGGGTGGTAAGCACGACACATAACTTCACAACTACTGGGAATATCCGTCTGATATGAATACAAAGGAAGGACCGAACCTTCCTACTAGAAGAGTATAGATGCCAGGATCAAGCAGGGCCCCAAGAGGATTAAAAGCTATACATAAGAATTTAAAGCAACACAAGGAGTAGTTTTGATTAAGATTCTTGCCCCTGTAGAATCACAAATAAGCTATGCACATCATTGCGTTTTCTTTTATTGATTCACAAAGTCTGGGCTGAGCTGGTCGCCATTCATGACATCTCATAGTTAATGTAGATAGTTAGATTGATGTCTCTGGTAGAAATACTGTTCATTATTTCTCATCACATATGAGACTACCATGTCCATGTTCCAACTTATGCTCTAGTATGTCAGGTTATCCTCTTTCCAGAGTAACTCCCAAGTCATACATGTAGAGTCTTTTCAGCCAGGACAACCCTTTCGAGATCGCGGCTGACGTTTCGGAGTCGATAGCCTTCACCAAGCAAACTTCACCATCATCCAGTCTGATTATAAAACGTCGCTTCCACGTAAAATATCTAGAGCGCCGCAAAGCTAACACCAATACCTATCAGAACTAGTTGTCTCCTTTTGTAGATCGTTCAACTAGGCCAGGAAGGTACTATACATCTAGAGGCAAACTACCATGCAGAACGGTCAGTGTTCTGCACATCGACTGTCTTGTACTGAGTATTTCTCATATATTTCACAGGTAGTTCGAACATATCCTTGGCCGTGAATACTCTCTCGGACCGCAGTGGTACAGGTAACGATTTCCCCCTCCGCTCCGGTCTACGAACAGACGCAACATCCTCAAATGTAATCTTTGCTGTTCCGGTCGAGGCCCAGTTTCTCCGGATACACCCTTCCTTTCCTTCTGCAAGTTGAACTTGAAATCATCAAGGTAGACATTTCTACTCTTGGTCAGTTGGTTCAGCTTTCTTCCTCTGCCTCGAGATCCTTTTGTCTATGAGTGCTACCTCGTATCCCAAACACGCATCACTACCTCTCTAGACCTGACCTCGTTGATGTACTTGTCCTTCTTCGAAGCACGTAAACTTGACGAGATACTCATCTTCGTTTACAGACCCGCTACACCCGTAGCAACTCTGCTGGTCCTCGTGGGGATAAGTAAACGTTCTACCTTCTCACACGTGGTGGAAAATCTTCTTTTCTTCACCACACCAGACATTCTTCCCTGCACCTAGACTTTACCATTCTTCATCTTCTCAATTGCTGAGAAGGAGCTTCCACTCTACTGCTACATTTTGCAGTCCACCGTCCTCATCCTTGGTAAGAGCTCTATCCTCACCTTCCTCTAGGCAGTATCCTAATCACATACCTTCAGCATCAGAGCTCTCTGCGCGCCAGTCTCGCAGCCTACAGGTAACTAGATCAAACCCCATATCGCCATATCGCATGAGTATCATAACTAATAAACATGAATCAGTCTCGCGATGTCGCTGTTCTCATTCTACGAGAAGCTCGCTCCTGAGCTGAAGATCCAGATCTGGAAGGAGGCTTCCTACGAGCATGGCATGCATACCTTTCAGGTCGTCCACGACCGATGGGGTGACATTTCAGCTGGACATCCTCTGGGAACCCAGCTTCTGCGAGTCTCGCCTGACAAGCCCACAGACCATTCGGCATGGAAGGCTCGCCAGAAGGCAGGCCGAGCCGATTTCTTCTCATGGTCTGTTGTCAAGAAATTCCTGACTGGTCCGTCCGCCAAGAAGCTCTTCCCTCTGCATCCGTTCCCGGCGACCGAGAACAAGTTGAAGGAAGCGGTCGTCCATCTGGAGAATGACATGATCCGCGTCAAATTCTATGGTACGATTATTCCTACCTGGATTCGCCCGCTCGAGGTCCCTACGATGTTCGACGGCATCAAGAGGGTTGCGCTTGATTATAAGATTCAGGCGCCCAAGGGTAATCGGGATTTACCGTACAACCCCTTCCGATGCCGCTGTGACGACCCGGGACACTTTAAATACTGTCCAACCGGACTGTTCCACTTCATTACTTACTTCCCGGACCTGGAGAAGTTGTACTTCGTCGTCAAGATCACTCCGGTGGTAAGCGTCCTGTCTCCGCCCGCTCTCCAGCTTCCCCCTGCTCCCCGTCGAGGCACGAAGCGAAACCATGAGGGAGATCCGAAGGTCGTCGTCGCGCCTCAGCCGACTATGGGTGTGTTGACGCGCACGGGAGCTCGCGAGAAAGCGTATCTCGATGCATGCGAGCACTTCAAGGGTAAGTTCCTCCTTCGACTTCTTAAAGGGCGAAGCAGGCCCTCCCACCTGTCCTCATGTACGATCTTGCACTAACAAATATTGGCAACCTATAGTGACCGCGCTCAACGAGGGTTTGGACTTCTTCCAAGACCAACAATTCGAATACTACGAAGCCAAGCACGAGGATGCGGAGGAGAAGCTAGTCCTGTACCAACCCATCCAGGAGACTTTCAGGGATCTACAGACCCTATGGGCTGCACTGAGGGCCACCCACGATTTCCCGTACCCTATCCATGAAGTCGAGCTCGGAGTCCTGGTGTACTTCGACAAGCCTAAGGAACCCCCGTCGAAGCCCGCAAAGGAACGGCGCGCAAAGGCGAATCCCACCAAGACGAAGCTCACCAAGAAGAAGATCACCAAGACCAAGTCGAAGATCACCAAGGCCAAGATCACCAAGGCGAAGAAGTAAGGCTGTTCCGGAAACCTTCTTGGCGAGGCATATCATGAGGCTGCGCACGTGGTCTTTGGAATTCTTGGATTCCTCTGCGGCTCTCGTCTTGTATCGCGATTTGCATTGTTCTCCAAGTTTCTAGCATCATGCATGTTCTGCCTCCCGTTCTGCTTCAAGATCTCCAGAACCACCCGGGTGCGCTTGCACTCTCTGTACCACCACAACAGGGCCCCTTTTCTCTAACCTCGCCTTTGCAGTCCATCTTTTCAAGGGTGCCCTCTTTGCTTTAGTATTCTGCGGTCTCCAACGAAGGGGGCGTTAATGTACAATAGGCTGGTGTCTCGTGATACCCTCTTTGATAGCTGATCCAATTCGCGAATCACACAATTGA
Organism: Hypoxylon sp. FL0543; assembly: GCA_022578575.1. Classification (NCBI taxonomy): domain Eukaryota; kingdom Fungi; phylum Ascomycota; class Sordariomycetes; order Xylariales; family Hypoxylaceae; genus Hypoxylon; species Hypoxylon sp. FL0543. The sequence goes on from MU394000.1 coordinate 198,058, forward strand.
GGCTCCGTGGCATCCAAATTGCAATGTCTTCTATTTCCTAAATTCGTAGCTTAAAATACGAAGTGAAACCAAGCCGAGTAGGCCGAAATCGGCGCTAGTGAGTAAATAATTATGGCGCACACCTCTGTTTACCGCCATGTACAACGAGCATCATAAGACTACCTCCGTCATTTGAGTCAGCAACAACTTTCCTTCTCCCCATACTCCCTGTGCCTCCCCTAAACAGCTCCAATCCGTGCCATTTCTCCAATCTAATGAAGAGAAAGCGCGTACTTTGAGATGGCGATCCGGCGCGAACACCTCGAAATCCGGGACGATCTGCTATCCGCAGTGCGACTAGTATGGTCTTCAATTTGTCGTGGCTATTTCGTATCACATGCTAACTGGATGATCTCGGTCCAGGCGATCCGGCATTCCCGGCACAACATCGTACAGTCATGGTTATACGTCCCGTTCGGCATTCTGCTGATGCTGCTGACCTGCTTTGGAGTCAAGAAAGTATTTGGTCTTGGATCTGTGGCCTTTCCGTCGTCAGTGGCCTGTCTCCTTATCCTCTTTTTGGCCTTGCTGCTCTCCGAGCAAGCCCTTGGAGAGCATCGGACGAGGCGCATCGTTAGTATCATTGAGGTCCCGGTAATTCATGTTCCGACTGCCTTGCAAGACGTCATTGAAGCTGACTGTTTCGTAGGGTGACTGGGCTTTGCGATGGATCAACGTGTTATTCACCCCTTCGTTCGTCATGTTGCCCCTGAGTCCGACAATAGGGGGAATCGAGGTACTCAAGATCATCGCGGTCTTCGGTGAGCAACAATATACCCAAAAATGTCTGGCGTCTACCTTGCTGACTTCTGGCTTAGTGATCGGCTTCGCCGTGATGATGGTTCTTGCGGCATATATGACACGGACTGTGCAGCTCGTTTTAGGGTCATCGAAACGAGCTATGATGGAGAGGCCAGGAGAGCTCACTCCTGGTAACGAAGAAATACCCATGGCTATTACATCAGGCTCTGGAGACTCTGCGACTCTGGTAGCTACCTCAGGTGAGCCTTCGTCGGACGAGGTAGACTTGCAACGACCACCACAGTCCCGGGATGCTACCTGGGGGCGCCGAGCGGATGATTCGCAATCTACGCATTCGTCCTCGAACAGCAACACTGTCCACACAGAACTACCGCCCCAAGCCCCCATACCACCGTGCAGAGCCAGCCGCTGGGCAGCCAGAATCACTACCAAGCTAGACCTCATCATCTATAGCCTGCTGTTCCTATTCGTAGGCCTCCCCGTGTATTATGCCGGCGGGTACGCGATGCCAATGCACCTAACCTTCAACATCCTCACCTACTTCCTCGCCATGTCCCTCCCGCCCAACTGGCGGCAGTACCTCCACCCAGTCCTAGTATCCTCCCTCCTCACCGTCCTCGGCCTCTGGGTCCTGGGCCTCATCAAAGGCGAACCCCTCGCCTCGACCCTCGCCGCCTACAAGACAGGCACCAGCTACGCCGAGCTCTGGAGCAGCGGCAGCCACGGGCTGCCCGGCGCCGGCGACCTCTTCGGCAGCGTGCTCGACGCCAGCATCGTGTCCTTCGCGCTGCCCGTGTACCGCTTCCGGCGGGAGCTGAGGCAGCACTTCGCCGCCATCCTCGTGCCCAACATCGCCATCTCCATCGGCTCGCTCTTCGCCTACCCGTGCGTCTGCCACGCCATCGGCATCAGCGCGCCGCGCAGCCTCGCCTTCGCGGCCCGCAGTCTGACCCTCGCCCTCGCTGTCCCGGCCACGGCGAACCTAGGCGGCGACGTGAACACCGTCGCCGCCCTGGCCATCATGAGCGGCATCGTGGGCGTCTTGGTTGGGCAGCGCATGCTGGCTGCGCTAAAGATCCCTGAAGGTAAGGAAGCAGCGGCGGTGGAGTTGAGACTTGGTATTGCTTCCGCGCGGGATAGAACTGACTGGCTGACTGGCTGTGACCAACAGATGACTACGTTACCCGTGGCGTCACGCTCGGCGCCAACTCCTCGGCCATCGCGGCCGCGCTGCTCCTGCGCACCGACCCGCGCGCGGCTGCGCTGTCGATTCTCGCTATGACTTTATTTGGGACGATTACTGTTCTATTCACGTCTATCCCGCCGATGACGATTGTGATCCAATCCTTGGTAGGAATGTGAGATGAGTCCTAGAGGCGACGTAAGCGACTGAACTTCGACTCCCTGGTTATATACGGCAGCAAGCTACCCCAGATCTCGTCTGTATCGGGGAATTGACGCTATAGAATCTACTACTCGCCAGAGACGGAGATGCGACGACAGCGCTTAGATATGCATTGTCTTTGGAAGCGAGTCGCCAATCCCTAGCCACGCACACACACACACACACACATATATATATATATTATACAGGCTTTTTATGCTGGCCGAGAGTAAAGAACTAAATGTCAAAGTCGACTCAATCATATCCCTGGCATCCTACTCAACTAGCACCTTCGCTTTACGCCGAGTAACACTTAGACAGCCCAGGCCAAGAAGGCTCTGCTACGACGAACGACCTTTAATATCCGCTCACTTACCGTAGCCAGGGGAGCTGGGAACTGAACGGAGCGTAAATAATTAAGTTAGATATGAAAGCCGGGCTACGTTCTACTGTATATGATATCCAACTTGAAACTAAGAACGAGCGCACTCGTTTGAGGCAGGAAGAAATCCATACCTTAGGCATCTAAGTTAGGAAAGTCAGATCTCTTCGAGGCTCACACGAAGCCTATGTACTTAATGTAAAGCACGTATTCCATCATAATAGATATTCCAATCAATGGTCTGACTAATCCCAAGGTTCCCATATAGTTATACACATTGGACTGAGCGTCATGTCTTCAACATGCTCCCAATACGCCCCTGAACAATGCTGTACGCGAAGCAGCCTAGCGATTTTTCGGTAGCCTTGCAAGTTCTCACGTCGACCGCATTACGAAGAAAGCCTCAGTCAGATCTTAGCCCAGTACATTTCCATCTCACACCTTCATTACCATCTAAAAACCAAGACGCCGCTATCGTGCCACAGTAGCGGGTTTCATTCCGCGAGGCTCAAGCCCTGTCAGAACACAGTAAATAACTTGGCAATTGGATTAACGATCTGTTCTCTCTCTCCGAGAGAGTTCAAACCAATCTACAAACAGAGAATTGATCTATGCAGCTATGTAAAGACTCAAGATGTGGGATACCACGTAATAACAGAACATGACCCTATCGCTTATCAGTTATCTTATCCAACAGGCCCCATCCCCTCAGCCCCTGACATCGAAGCCGCAAAGTACCGCGTTTGCAAGCCTAATCCCGCGCAGGTCCGCATTCCCCCAATTGCACACGCGCTAATCAATCACGAGGAACGGGCGCATATCGGGCCTTCACCAGCTTCTGCTAAAATCCGATCCTCTAATCGCGCGCACCTAGCGAGTGCCGGGCCTCGTGCGATGTTCCATCTCGGCAGGTATGACGTCACTCGCAATATTTCCCCAAAGATCTTCGTCTGCATCCCTACATGTACATTAGATACCTAAGGGCATGTACATCGAAGCTCGCTTGTTTCTGCACCAAATGACATACATAGGCACCTTGTTCAATCGACATCTGCACAATTACGACAGAAAAGCAACTTTCGCATCTTCCTTACTACGTGTAGAGCTATTATTAGCAAGCGGATTTGGAAAAAACTAGCTGCGAATCTCCCATGGGTATTACCAACAATTACATAGATAATGGATGGGCGCAGTTATCGAGTAGCATTCCTCGTCATGGGGTGTCCCAGCTGACCGCATCAGTGACGCCATGCCGTCATATTCGCCATGGACCCAAGCAATGAGGTATGATGCTATGTAGGCCGTCAAGGCCGCAGATCTATGGTGTTCTTGCTTGCACTTCATTCGCACGGATTTTACTCGCTTCGAAGCTGGAACCCGGCCTCAGGCCAATGAATACCGGAGACCGCTCGGCCCTAAAGGCCGATTCGAGAGCTAGCCTCCCGAAACGGCAACCGGGACGCTGATCGCTGTGGTGGTAGGCTCACCGCCGCACTAGCCACTCTGTCGTTCAGATACCGATGATCCTGAGGGCCCATTGCCCCGCGGGGGTAAGAGTTTGGCGGTGCTTTCGCGAGCGAGACAAGTCGAGCCGCGTCGACGCGAACCAACGCATCACCACAAGTCGTTGTGGCAAGCTGTAGTACCACCGTTGCCCCAGGGATCACGCGTAAAAGTGGCTCGTCCTCGGTGAACTCCCATCAACGGCAAGGCTCGACGGAGAATATAGCTGCAGGTGAGAAGATCATGCTCGTGTACATAGGGGATCTGTGGCGAATGCGGAGGACTGCCTGATAAGGAAAGTTTTCATCTTGATACAGCCTTGTCATTGGCTACCATAGCAGCCTATTCCTGTCAAAAGTCTCATGGAGATGTGGCTAGAGGAGTGGCAAGATTGCTCACTCCGAGCAGGACAATTCGTCCAATGCCCATTCTAATGGACTTCTTTACCTTTTTCGACCCTCTTCTTGCGTCGGAGTGATGTGGCTAGTTTCGAGTGCCCGCCTATCAGAGTTGTGCCAGTTCCGACCGAAGAGGGAGTCACCCCGGGGCGTGATACAATAACCTGTGGCTAACCATTCTATTCTTGGGATCATTGTATACCTGTGGCGAAAGTGAGTTCTACCATAATCCCCTGACCATGTCGTTCCCCTGAAGAGCTTCTCTCCGAAAGAATGATTGGTCCCGGAGACTCTTGCGGCAGTTCAATCGCGGCTGTGGCTACTGCAGGGACAATAGGAGAGCCATGGGTGGCGACCCTCAAATGTGGTACGAAATAGTGCCGAATAAACGACCTATCCGTCTCGGCGTCGCTTCGCTTCCGCAACAATGGCCTCCCTGGCAAGCTGAAATAAGCACCTTTCTGAGCTCTCATTGGATCTGGGCCTAGATGAGACATGCGAATGTCGTAGATTTCGTCTCCACGTGGCAGAAGGGAGGCCTCCACACACCGTCTAGATTGGGCTGGTCTTCGAGCGAGTCGTGTAACCTCATGATTTCTCGGAAAGGCGCATAGGCGTACGACGACTACCCTGTAGCTCGGACCTTGAGTGGTAGGTGCCCGACGTCGACTTACATCGAATTGGCCCAGATTCGCCATCAGGGCATTACCATTTTCCTCATGACCGTAAAACTCACTCGCTAGCCTAACTTCTAGCACCGGTGAACTCCGGAGGCCTTGATCGGGGTTCGTTGAGAGCCCGGAGTTGTCTTCGGGGGTCAAGCCACCCGTAGACCCTGGAAAGATATGTGGCGAGTGAACCCCCCTGATTAGCGGTTGTCACTGTAAGTACCAGTACCTTTCTCGCTAAACAGCTCCCTAGCTCAGTAACCAGGCCCCAACTCGCAGCGCGTCACAACTGCATGCTGCAGGGCCCAAGGAAACCCCAATGGCAAGCCGTAGCGGGTTTCCCCTACCACGCGCTAAAGTAGAAAAGGTACCTACAGAAAGGACATTAGCTGCAGCCTCAGGGATCTATGTACCTGCGATTAGGCAATGTTTGTAGGCACCTAATGCAGCATGCGCCAGTTACCTAGGTAATTCCCCCGGCCATGCATCCCGCGATACGCTGAAAACGCCGAAATAGGGGCTACATTTCGCAGCCACTAAAATCTCAGCGGTGGCATTTGTCGCTAATGCATTTGATGGATGATTGATTACTTATATTATATCTGACTCTACGGTGAAGGATAATTTCACTTGAGCTTGATGCTGAAATTCAATTGGCGAATTACGTCCAGTGGTACGTCCATGGATCTTACCTTGGCGCGTTTCCTCCCGTCTAACATAGTACAGACGCGGTAGTGATTAGTGCTGAGATCGTTGAAGTCGGTCTCGCATAGGGGTAGGTTGGGAGATGCGTTCTCCGAAATCTAGGCCCGTTGGCGCAAGTCAAACTTCTAAAAGCTCACTAGTGGCTCGCGTAGATTCACTCGGACGTCGAGCGAATTAGGAGCTGGCATATATGAGTGCGGCTAGGAATGCCGGTGTCGATTGATGCTACATGAACACTGATGAGAGCATGTGAGAATTCTGTAAACCAAACCTACATAAAGACGGCCAAGTTCTTGAAAATAAAGATATTTGGTTAGGAAGCGCCGTAGAGAGTGATGTAGAATGCCTCCGGGAGCTACGTAGAAACGGGTCCGAGAGTCTCTATTCCCGCAACACGTCTTTGGCGCTGCCAGTGTTCCGAAAGCTGCCGAATGTGAATGGTCAGTTTTGTCAAGACAGGTAACATTAGTCCCGAGTTCGAGAAGCGCCGAGGGAGGATTTCTTTGTCTCTGGACAAAAGTACCGCGAGCCCGATGGACAATGTACTGCGTGTTCCAGCGACCTCAGGACCATGTACCACTGCATCTGAAGGGATAGGAACAATGGGTGGCACAAAGCCGCACATGGAATCACACAAATCAGTTTTGAGTGCTGCGAACGCGCAAACCCACTCGCCACAGTTTGTGGAGGTCGAGGCGTCTGCACTGCCTCAATTCAACCCAGATGTCGATCAGTATCTGTGGCTGTGTCGGGCTGGAACTCCAACGTCAGGTCGTCGTTCGGCAGCAAAGACGAGCGAAACCGCAACCTGCATCGGAGAAAAGATGTGGATTCGGATAGAGAGGCGGCAAGGGAAATAAACGGGATATGGACAGCGAGATGAACATTTAGTTAGTCGGACATCGGCAGACATTGCCGTTAGTGCGTAGCAAGTCAGTTGCTCGGGGTCGCTCTGACGAAGAATGACGCCTGACGTGTCGCCCCGGCCCATCCTCATCATCCCTCTTTTCGTTGTTCTCTCCCGAGATTATGGACCCCACATCATGGTGAATGGCGCTGGGAAGGGCGGGCAGAGTGACCGTTTGGAAGGACGCATTAAAAACAGCAGATTGCGCGAACAATGTCAGTCGCTTGACTACTACGATGGAGCGGGGGCATGCTTCATGTTTAAATGAATCATGCCGAATGAGGAGTCAGCGTCCGGTGTTTCGTTTCTCTGTGCCTTATGTCATTCTGTTTGTTTTCTGGGGGGTAGCTGTTTTGATTTTGGAGAATCCCTGGTCGGATGTTTTAATGGGAGGGGCAGATGGGCGCAGATGGGGAGAGATGGCAGAGATGAAAGGAACCCAATCACCTGCAGGAAAGAACCCGGTGTTTTGGTGCCGGAGTTCCGCGGGTCGTTGTGGGGCGGAATAAACGCTCCAGCTGCCCGAAAAGCGTAATTAAACTGCTCAAGCAGCACCTAGATGGGCTTGATACGCCCTGTTCAGCCACCGAAGCCACAGCGACTTTAGGTGTCGGATACCTAACCTACCTGCTCGAACCTGGTTAGGCGCGTAGCTGACCGGTAGGCGATCGCAATTCATGCGATAAAGCGTCCTGTGTAGATAAACCGCATTGCTCTTCCACGCACCAATGCTACGCTGCTTACGCGAACCCGCGGCATGGCATGACATTACAGGTCGCATTCGAACTTTCGACTATTGCTGTCGTCAAACATGAAATAGCCTGTGTTTGGTTCTTCCGAGACTCTATGGAATGTCCATGCCGCTTATTTTGCCGCGCGCTGTTGTATTGCTTAACGTAATAAGCGCTTGTTCACCTATCACCCAGACTGGCACACGCTTATGATAGCATGACAAGGATGTTGTTGCGTCTTAATAAGCCCCTCCAATCGCCCAAAAAGCGTTCTAGGCCTCAGCCTTTTCATATGCAATGCGACCATGGGTAAGGGAGGGGTCCGCGAATTAAGGTTTCAATAGTGCCTTGGTACTGCTTAAATCGCTTTAATGAACACACTGTTTTAAGGGGCACCGCGGCAAGACGAGGGAATCCTCCATACAAGAACATCCATGGATGGGGGCAACGACGGGGAAATAATGGCCGTTGCTGTGAAATTAGGTATAGTCTCGATCGAGATCACCGTCGCAAGCAGATTGGCGATTTGCTCCCCTCAGGAGATTAAAGCGTCGTCATCAGACTAAACCTATTTGGGTACGTTCCTGGCAACATCTAGCGAAGTAGGTGCAAATTCACCCTATGAAAAGGATCGCAAGTCTAGGCGCTGCTATGCAGTCACCGCGTAACAGGCCAGCTAGATGGAAAACCAAGGGTCCTTTAATATCAGGACTACATACATGTATGTAGACAGAGAGCATGATGTACTTAGTCGTGTTCCTTGTACATACATATGAGGTATAGTAAGTAGCTAGCAAGAGTTTGATGAACGAGCCGTGTCGGTCCACGGTTCGCATTGCATCCACATTAGGTACCTTCGCATTCCTCGCATTATTCCCACCAGTTTCACGAGCCCCCGTCGCCACAAAAATATACTAGGGTGAAAATAAATAGTGCTGAAGATGAAGTTGTGCGAAGTGAACCGAGAGGTACATACACCTCCCATCCGATGAAGCCCCTGGTCGTCCTAGTTGACCTGCCATCTTTCCGGCATATCTCCCATATTACCGCGCGCTCTGAAGAGCCGGCGTGCATCTGATCCAACTGGGTATATTCCATGACCAAAGAAACGCGCTCGACGTAGCGTTCTGGCAGCGCCCGACTTCAAATAGATAGTACAAGCCGTATCTCTATAATGTATATGGCATCACCAGTCTAGATAATCCGAACATCGGTCCGTCACAACAGAAGGAACGAGGAGAAACAAAGCTGCCCTCGAAGGGAATGGTATCTTTTTAATATTCCCACTCGAACGCCAGATGTAATAAATCAAGATTCCGCCGGTTGTTCGCTGGGTATAAGTATTCATGTTCGTTAAAAAAAAAATGTTGGCAAACCCGGCCTTGGGACTTTGTTCCCCTGCCTTAGAATATAATCGAAATAGTAAAAGTCCACGTAAAAGATTCATCATCTCCTATTGAAGTTCAAAATGTAAGTCGTAGTTCATAACCCGTCGTCGTACGAAATGCGCTGTGAGTCGAGCCCCTGTCACCCTCAGGCCCGTCGACGGCCATCAGTTCCCATTCTCGCTTGGGCTGAGGTACGTTCCGGTCGACCTCAGCAATTTCGAGCGTCATGTCTTGGCCTTCGGACAATGCCTGGATCACGTCGTCATCTACCTCTACTTGCAGTCCACTTTCGAGGATGCGAATGACCCGTACAACAGCTGTGGGGTCGATAGCCCACTTAGCCGCGATGCGGGAAACAAAGTCCGATAGTGTTCTTTGAGATAGGTATATTGCTCGATGAAGCTCGCGTTTCTCGGGTTCAGATGGATGGCGTCGGGCGAGGTAGAAGCAGGCGATGGGCTTTACAGGTTTCTCGGTAGGTGGTTTGTAGGATGGATCGACTCCAAGTGCCTCTATCCAGCCACTCAAGTTCCCATCGTCGTCTGTTCTAGGGACCTTTACAGGCATATCAGAGGTTCTTCGAGACGCAGACGTTTCCCCACTGCCCTGGAAATCGTTCCATTGGCTGGGATTGGCCGATTGCGATTGCAAGGACATCGAACTTGGCGAGGGAGAGACGAGTGAGGAGCCGGCAACCGAACTTCGCGCGCTTCTTATTTTCCATGCCGCGCTGTCTTTTGACTCGACTTTGGTGAGATCAGTAGGCTCCCCAGGGAGGCTTACCGGGTGCAAGTCCGGATCATCTAAATCGTCGCCGCGCAAGTACAGGATACTCACTGGTCGGGTGCTCGTGAACATGTCCTGAAGTGTCTGGAGTTTGAAGTGCAAGTCGTCTTCGAGAGAGGGCCGTCCACTGCCACCTCCACCAGCAGAGCTTGTTGACGACATTGACCAAGTCCGTTTGTGCTTCGGGGCTTTCCCTGGACGCTGTTGATCCTGGCTTTTGGCGTGTGAACCGCCACCTCGTTTGCGCTTTCCAAAATCTTTCGCACCACTTTCTGCTTGTGCAATCTGTTGTTTGAGCTTGTCGATCGTCTTCTTGACATGAGCGACATCATTAGAGAGCTTTCGCTCAGCTCCATGGTCTCTGAATAGCTTGACTTTACAATAGCAGATTTCAAATGCCGGGTCCGACAATGGAGACGCATCAGACGAAGACAGAGCGCTCGTCTTCGCACACAGTCTAACCGGAATGCCTTTAACACCCTTCGAGTGGCTGAAATCGGTGGAGAGAAAGTTAAAGCGAACTGCTATGCTGCACTCCGCGGCGCCATTCACGCCGGGTGTCCAAACGACAGAAAATCCGTCGAAGGAGGCAGTCTCAAGTTCTATACGAGTCCGCTTATCATCACCCTCAGCAGGATGACCGGCCTCGACGTACTCGACCGCTTGTAGCTTGCCGCCTCGCTGATGCGCCTCATTGGTCCCACGGCCTTCTTTCCATAGACTCCAACAAACACCAGGCTTTTGCCGTTGCTGTTCGTCTTCGAAGGAGATGCGCACGAACGTTCGATACTTTGTACCGGGCACAATGGGCATGGCTGCCGCCGTATCAACTACTGTTAGTGAGTAAGCTTGCCCTTTGTTGAGGTACGTTACTGGAATCTCGTCCGCGTGTTTGATCATCGCCGTCGGCGCGTTTAAGGTCGAGTGGAAGCGGAACTTATCAGCAGAAGGTGGTAACATATGGCTCATGGGCGCTCCGAAACTTCTCTGCTGAAAACCCATCATGTTGGGCGGGGACTGTGAGAATGTTGCATCCATGGACCCTATGTGTTCCTCGTGGCTATCCGAATCGAGAGGCGATCCGTCATGGTCCATTGTCTCGTAGCCAGTATCATGATGCACAAATGACGAAGGCGCGAACGAAGGCTGGGGAGGCGTCGGCTGTATGAATGGATTGAAAGATTGCGGGAACTGGTGTGGTGGTATACCTGGATGGAACTGGGTGAGATCCATCATAGCTGGACCGGCTTGAATAGCGCCTTCGCTGGTTGGAAGCGACAGCGGTGTGCCGAGTCCCATGCCTAGCCCCATTGATGGCGTGTGCAAGTCGCCTGCTTGCGGGTGGTAGAGCGTATTAGTACCGCCGGGTGTGGGCGTGTAGTAGCCCGGCGGTTGGTTTGCGAAAGTGCTGAAGGAGAAGGAGTTGGGGTCAAGCAACGAAGGGGTGAACCTCCACTCCGCGCCCGAGGCCCGTGGTGTGGGATCCTGATCTCGAAACACATCTTGACTTGTACTTGGATGTCTGCAAATACTTTTGGGTTAGCTCTAGAATTTATTATGTGTAGCTTTGTTGATCCTTAGTAGGACCGTGGCTGTTAGTGTTGGAGTGCTGTTCGAGCTGGGGTACGCGGAATACCCCGCGCTCGAACTGTCGGGGGCTACTAAGATGCGCTTGCAACTCTTCACCGCTGAGCCCGCAGACACTATCGCAAAAGATAAAAGACGTAGAACTCTGCTGGGCACCGGTGTGAATCTGAAAAGAGCTGCAACGTACTGTTCTTGACCCGGTGGAACAACAACCGGGTTATCAGGAGCCACAGGGTTTTGTACTGGCGCTGGCGCTGGCGCTCCCGATGCCGAAGACGAGGCTACCGCCGCGATCTCGGGAAACTGTTGTCGGAAGTTGGCAAGCAACTCATCGCCAGGCTTCTGCGAACTTGTCCTATATTGTGCGCAGGCAGGGTTAGTATAGCGGAGCTAGGACGAAAACTCGTCGCATGTAGACGAGGTATAAGGCATCAACGAGACCATCTCATTTCCCACAAGGCCTGCTAGCCACACGCAAGGGCTGGGCGTGGTTGGTGCCTGGGATCAAGTACAACTCACCTCTGGCGAAACATCTGGAAAAGACTCAAACAGATGCTGTCGCAAGACAGCGATGCCGATGGGTTTGCAAAATGGGCCTTGAATGGATTCCTTTCAGGGAATTTGACTAGTGGGTAAGTGAAAGCATGCGAACTTGGAAGATCGACCCGAAGTGACCCTGTTCAAGAGGCGGCGCAGAGTGATAGCAAAGGGCTGCGTGTAAGTCGCTTTGAGCAGGTGGCGGCGCGTACGTGCGTGGGCGCTTTTTCGTGGGCTTTTTCGTCGGCTGTTGACCGTTAAGCGATAGAAATACCGTGGAGTCTTTGCGGCGCGACGCAGCGCAACATCCAGAACGATCGTGATGGGGGGAAATAGATTGGGGGGGCTTGTGTCAGAGTAATGAATCGAAGAATCGGTAAAAGATGAGAGAGTAGCGAGCGGAAAGGATTATATGAATACAAGCTGATTCGATAGGAGGGTGACCTGGTGGTAATATAGTACAGCTCACTAAAAGATTGGGTAGTGGGTACTTGGTCTTTAATGTGTTCCAGGCGGGATTGGTGGTACATGTAAGAGATTCGGAACCTTCATCGAAGTCCAACTGTCGAACCTCTGGATACCTAGGTAGGTACTGGACTGGGCCGAGCCGGTGCCTAGCTAGCTTCCCTATTGTAGGAACTTGTATCTCTTAAATAAGGGTCCTTCCAGGGTCTAGTGATGGGAGTGGTAACGGGTGGTGGTGCCGGTGGTGGTGGTGTTATAAAGTGGAAGTATGTAGTATAAGAGGTATGGGACGGTGAGATGCGAATAGCAGATATGAGGGACTGGGCATAGAGCCATAACAAGTTCGGACGAAAAGAGAAGGAGTACGGGAGTACAAGCGACGGATGGGATTTAAGGTAAAGGCAGGCTCGACCTCTTGAGGGCGATTGGGAAAGGAGGGGCGTGTGTCTTGCTAGGCGAGGGGTGTGAGTCTCGAGATTGGGAAGTCCACCCTTCCTAACACTACCTCCATTCCACCATTCCACCGAGATCACTGATAGAACGCTGCGCGGATTTTATGCGTAACCTATGCACTAGGCTCTGACAATCCCAAATTGTACAATACGCTAGATCGGGCGCTATCTTCTTCGCCTGATCGTCTACACAGCTCGTCAACGGGGGCTTCTTGGTTGCTACATGAGAGAAGCATTAGTTTGGTACCTAAGGTAGGATCTCACTGACGACGGGGGGGACGAGGTCGCGCGATTGAAGAATCGAAGATGGGGTTCGAAGCACTAGGTACCTACGTGTAAGTATGGGGTACAAAGGCGCCCACTTCAGTTAGATTGAACATTAAGTACACCTTCTTCAGACTGGACATAGTGTATGTTGTCAAGTACATCCTTACATGATGGTAGGTAAAGTGAAGGATGATAGTCCGGGGCAAATGTAACAGAGACTGCCAGATCTAGGAACCTCTAATCCGAGTCCTATGTACCTTACCTGAGCTACAAGGTACGTACCGGTACTTAGGCACACCCCTGACATTCGCCCCCCTCACTCTGGGCCTGATGAACGAGGTACGTACCCTGTGGAGTCTAGCCGGGACTGGAGTCGAGGATACACAAGTGCGAGGTCAAGCCCCAAAGACCGTGACTCCACGCCTTACGTTTATTGCTCGTGCCGTTCTTCTTGTGGGCATGCTCCTACAAAAGTGACAAAGAAATTATTAAACGGCAATTGATACCATCAAAATACCGAGTTGGTTGGCCTAAAGTACATCGTGTCGCTTCACTTACACATAATATCAAAAGAGACTATACTCTTATACTCTACGTTTGTCCTCACTAGGTATTCCTTAAAAGGTCTACTAAGTACAAGCATGCCGCCGGTCATGCATTTCAACGTCAACATAATAGTAGAACAACACAGAGCTCAGCTTCTGTATCAAGACATTGATGCCGCATTAGTCCCTGCGGCTGAGCCAGATTGAGACGCGGCTAGAATGGTATTATCCACCGGTTCGAATACTACATGCTCACCCTTCAAGCCCATCCTTCAGCTGGCTGAATTGAACTCACTGTGGCGTACGTATGCTTGTGGCACTTCACATGTCACCCGTCATCACCATTTCGCTAGCAAGGAAAAGGGGGTTCTCACGGAGTGGCGAAAGACTAGAGGCAGAAATGGAAAAGAGGCACTGACGGCTATTTGGGTAGTATAGTAGAGTTGTCTTAGTCCTCTAACTTACAATGCTGGCCTTCGATTTTCCACACCGACCGGAGATATAGAATTTGGGCCACTCGGGAAGCTTATTTAGGCACCAATTACCTCCACATATCGTTGTTTCTAACGCCTCGGGTCGCATGCAATAGCTCGTTGTTTGTCCTTTTTCTTTGTCCATAATTTGAGACGGATTTCCCATACAAGCAGCAATATCTTCAAGTTCTATGGAGATTGTCATATCTATGGCAATATCCCGGTTCATTAGATCGAGAGAAAAAAGAATTGGCTGAAGACCGTTAAAGGCATACGTAATTGTCTTTGCATCGGGTCCGATATTTCGTACGAATGGATCGACGTGCCCACTTGGTATTGAGTCTAACTGCTAGTCAATAGTATGTTTATGGGATAACGCAATACTACTATGTAAAAGGAGGCTTCCCCAGCAGCTTCTTTAGTAGTTCGGCGGCTTTCTAGGAGCCGTTGAGCCACCATCGTTCCCCACCTGGATAAGCCCCGGTATTTAACTATGTTCATCGGTCTACCAACGCTGTCGAGAAAAAAAAAGGATCATTAGTTAAGAAAGTTCAGACAACCAGGCCACCATTAACCTCTATTCGAGGGGGTCGGCCATCGAGAGGTCGCGGTAGTGTCACGGAAGACAAGGCGCGGCAGGCGGCGGGAGAAGATTCAAAGCCGTAGAATGAGATCCGGGAGAAGCACGAATTAATGATTCCGGTAATAGCGGAGATGCCGTTGTGATATAACATTTCGCGTGATCTATCCCCCGTTGCTCCTAAAAGGTTCAGCGTGGGCAGTGAGACAACTGTCGTCACTCCCACGAGGCGTTTGTCTTGATTAGCGGCACTATCCTTCCGGGAACGCCTCGCCTGTCTAGCGCAATTTCGATCTACCTTGACCAAAGTCAATCCTAAGCGGTCTGCTTATCAGCTAGTGTAAGTGTGGACGACTAGTCTAGCACCGCGGTTTCTGCTACGACCTTTCCAATCTTCCCCATGCGATGATCGGCGCGTAGCATGTCTTGTATAGTACTCCTCCTAAGTTAGGATTGCGCATAATCGACAAGCGTTGAAGGTTAGCAGCGTCTTGCTATTGGAACGACAAGCTACTCTAGTTATAGCTTAAGCGAGAATCGTGAAGGGAACGCGTCGGGAAGTTCTAATCGCGAATGACGTGGAGTGGCTACGGTTGGCGTCCTCATGGCGTCTTGGGTTCCCAGCACACTGGAACCCGTTTCAACCATCTTAGTACTATCTACGCATATAGGTGTAACATACGTCGGCAGCGATAGTTAACTGCGGCATATGGCTATTGAATGTGCAGCAAATCGTAATGTTGAATAATACAGTAGCGAGTTGTTCGACAAGGACAGTGATAATCGTTCGTATAAGGGAAAACGACCCAAGAAGCTATTTTTCGCTATCGATATTGTCTTGCGTAGCATGATCCACGTAGGAAATTCCCTAGCGAGGGAGATGAAAGATTGACAGTTGGGGTTCTCGCACAGATCGGCCCCCGTATTTATTTTTAGCGTCGATTTCATTGGATGCAATTGGGCGGTAATGGAGATTCCCGTTCCGCTGCGTTGTAACCTCACGTGCGGTGACGCGCTTTCTGTGGCTTGACGGATCCATACCTAGGTACATGTTCAATTGCGTTTCCCAACATTGAATGCAGTGCTCGCAATGATGTTGGAACTGCCACAGCTCTCCGCCACACCCACCCCTGAAAAAGACAGGAAACCGTTGTACAAGTACGCGTGTCTCGTATGTATCGCCAGGGTACGACGTACCGTTCGATCTGCCCCTTCTTCCCCTTCCAATTCTTCTTTTACACCTTCTCTGCCCGTCCCTTCCACCCCTCTCCGCCCGTCATTAGCGAGGTCCCGCCTTGCCCGCCCAATTTCCGAAAGTCCCTTCCTCAGCCGGCAGCCTATCACGACCCTTGCAGACTTTTACTTTTTTCAATTCAATCCCCTTTTGGCTTCTTCCTCCGCCACTACTCTAGGATTCATCGCAATCCAAACAAATCTCCGCGCTGGGAGATTGGTCTAAGGAAGTGCCTACCACAAAACAGAGGAAGACACACATTCATGCGAAGGACCCAGTGCCTATTCCATCTCATCTGCGAGAATCCACATATTGACGTCACCACTATCAGCCAGCGCATCTTCATCCATCGTCTCTACCCGATTCTAACGCCAGAATGATAGTCGTCTTGAGAGATTCGACACTAAGATCTAGATGAAACACCCGCGCGAATCGAGCCCAGAGATTCACGATCGCATCTGACCTCTCAGATCTGTCTTGGCTCAATGCGGCTTTTAACGAAGATGGCGATATCGAGTCTTCATCCAGGTAGGGTGTATGCCTGAAGAAGCTCAACACCACTCTCGGCATCGGCCACAGCACAAGGTTGAAAAGGACACTTCGGCTTTCCTTACCGTGCTGGCATGTCACCCGGCATAAAATATGGGGATGCCACAATGGAGCGATCAAACGGCTGTTCAGGAGTAACCGGCGTCGTAGCTGGGCAATTTGCCCACCAGTCGAGCTAATTCGCCTCGAAGCATCCTACGCGGCTAACTCCTTGCGAGTAGTGATTACGACCGGAGTCGTGTTTTACAGCATACAATATTGTTTCATAAGCGCGCGTATGAAGGCAATATTACAAGTACATGCGCATTTCAGAGCCCAAACTCTACGCCCCGTTCAATTTGCTGATTGCCGTTTAATCATTTGCACCTATAGCAGATGTCGTTGGCTCGGGGTCGCTAATTACAAAACGATCCCGAACGAATCTTGGACGCGTTGTACTCGTGCCTAACGGCCCTAGCCGCGGGCTTCCGATGCAAGCAATTCCGACCAAATCACGTCTTGCTTACACTCAGTCAAATCATCGATCCGTACCTGACAGGGCGGCAATCTGCCGTTCCAGTACACGAGACTCATGTCGTAGAAGTGGACTGGGCTGCGTAGGCTACATTGACTCATTGTGTAGGTAGTTATCCTTGCATACGTATTTATTATCGCCAAAATACAGGGCTATCCAAATGTTGCAGTCGGGTAAGTACCCGATGAAATAGCAGTTCGGAAAACACCTAATTTCTCTTCGCAGTAAGACGGACCTAAAGGTCAATCCTATTATCTCATTTACCGACTACTGACAATCCTGGACGGCTTACGTTTACTCCCTATGTAGCCCAGGTGAATTTCTACGGCTCAGGGAACTTAATCTTCCTCACAACGTCTCAGCATGATACTTAGTGGTTCATACCTACCTACATTGTGGCATTCGGCTCTCGACCCCGTCATCAGCCGCATTGACTTGGAGAGTTGAATGCTACATACCAGAAACCAACGTCGGCAATTCAAGTCGAGTTGCCTTCCGGGATTGCTCATTATGGCAAGCGCTGAACCTTGCTACCTTTCGCGACGATTATTTTCTATATTATCCAGGCACTACAGGATATCACTAGTCCGATGGTACGACAAGTCGAATCCTCAGCTTCAGATATCTACCAATTCATATCTTGGGCCGCCTGGGCCCTCCAGGGTCGGTATAACTGTCCCATGTTGAGAGTTGCCAATGAGACAAATGAAGCTGGCGCATATCGACGTACTTCACGATTTTCTAGTGTCATCGTTTCGATACTGAGTTGCCTGTTCAAGCGCAACTGCGTGGGAAATAAAATCCCTGGCGTGGTTCGACTGTGAAGACAACGGATGTCCCCGCTGTCTCGCATGACTAGTAGTGTTTTGCTTGTTGTCAAGTCCGGCATTCTGAAGTCACGTCCGTTCGGGATCGACGTAGCGTATCCAGGTTGTTATGCTTTCACCGCTTCATTGCGTTAACACCTACTCTAGCTGACCGTGCAGCCATGCTTCTCGCAACCCCTCTCTGACAGGGAATCAGCACGCTGTACGACCAGCGTTGAGCTCTCTACAAACCAAACCAGTTTGCTTATCGCCTACGTGGCATAGGCCGGATTGACGTCTTGCATTGGACTAGTCTCTACATGAAACAGGCGCTTCCCCAATGAGAAGACGGGAAAGGCCTGGTGACTGAAACTGTAGCAGCATTTTCATCATGCCCCATGCAGTAAGGCTACGCTTACAGAGCAATAGAAAATATTCCGACTGGTTCATCAGAGCACTCCCCGGAACACAATCATCATCTGATGAACGTTGTGGCTTCATGACTGGTGGCTCCCGACCGGCGCATCCACATATATAAGAGCGTTATGGACATGAGTACCTATTTACTAACACTCAGCTGTACGATTTCTCAATAGATGCCTCAGCTTGAGTTTAGGTAACAGCGTGCTTCCTTCAAACGGCACCGTTCCGGGGCCCGGGCCGCATTACACTCGTTGTCCCGCTCAGTAGCTCTATACTTGAACGTTGCTTACTTCACTGGCCCATTGGGTTGAGTCAGCTGCCATTACAACATTATGTAACCACGTCGACGACTACTTCGTGCATCCTGCTTGACACTATTCGCTATTATCTTGCGCACTAGCCAGATTCTATGGTCTGTCTTGCATGCCAAGCTTTGCGATGCAACTTCTCTTCCACAACTACCAACGTACTAAGATCCCTACGGAACTGATTTTGTTAGTACCGGGCTCAGGGCCACACCACCGGCCGAGTACTGTAGGTACCTAGTAATGCATCTTCAATCCGTTCCCGCTTCCCTTTTAAGTACGGCTTCGTCAGCCGTCCATTCTGGTTGGTCCTGGAATCCCCCAATGTTGCGTACTGACGACTTGGTGATGTATTATTACGGCAGCGCCGTACTTATTAATTACGCTTTTAGGCGCATATGGGCGCACATCGTCGCCTTCACGTATTCCTGGTTCGTTAAGCATTATTGACGACTCATAACCACAGCTATGCTTGCCATGACCACATATGCGCCAACACAAGGAGCCCTTACGGGATAGAAATCAACGAGATCTACGGATCTACCTCGTGTCGACAAGTGCTAAGGTCAGGGCCTCTCTTTTCGCAGATCTACCGAGATTTCTATTTTCTGCGCGAACTCCTCGCTCTTGAACCCAGCCTTGCCCGGTCACGTCAAAGTAGGGGTGCGTCGCAATATCATTTGACGGCGCCGCCTCCGTTCCTCTGCATGGAAGGCGCCGAAGAACTGCCCGACATGACCTCTTTCGCTCTTGGAAGCTGAGAAACTCGCCATTTGTTCCTCGACTTTTATGGCCGTCAAATTAGCTGCTAGAAAAATTCGATATCTTTAAGAGATATTCGAACCATCCGCGTTGACCGAGAAACTCTAATCGGGGGTTTACACCGGAGCACGTCCCGTGCAGAAGTTTCTGTCTAATTTTAACGATGCGCCGTCTGTAAGACTTCAAGTACGGGACCGAGATTAGGTACCTAGTTCGACGGACAAGATGGGATGGGTGGCACTCTTTCCGTTGCATTCGTAGACCCCATGCACCCGCCTGCAGACTCGGAGTGGGCATCCTATCACGCCGCTAGCCTAGGTATAGGTACCTTCTGCACCTCACCTGGGCAGCTTTAGGGGAGAGCGTATAGCGCGACCGTACACTAATTTACAAGATTGCAGGTTGTCCTGGTTCTAAGCCACAACGCTTAATTCTCCCCTGCGGCCGAGTCATTCAGTGGGTAGTTCGGCCGAGACTAAGCACCTGAACCCATCGATCCAGCCGTCACCATCCCCACGATAATAAAGGCTTGATGCCCCAAGGAAAGTTCCGTTCGGACATTTATTCCCGAAAACTCACGCTTAAGTTTACTAAGATATGGTTAACAATTAGATGAGAATGGACGCCGTCTAAATTTACGCCCACATGGTCTCCTCTTAATAATCTCTCAGGTCACTATGGTGTTCTAAATTTGCACGTTGACGCACCTCTTCAATCTCTGGCTGTGTACCGGATATTCGACAGGTACCTCTCCAGATCGCTTCGCCTTGTGGCACCACCCCACAGGCACGAGGCTCCGGGATCGATCCTTGGGTGCCATATGTAAAATTGCAATGTCGCCACAAAAGCGCCGTCATCACAATGTCCTGTCGCGTCGCGTTAGTACGCAGAGTTATTCGTTGTTAAAGGATCATCCGGGGCGGCGGGCTCGTCAATGCATAAGACCTCGTGTTCAACCCTAAGTAGGGTTCCGTAGGGACCCCTATCCCGTCCGTCATCCCCGTTGTATGTTCCTGCGCACGGCAACCTCCATACGCGCTCTTACATCATCCCGTCGTGCGCCGGGTCACGTAAACAGCACTGCCACGCCGAACCTGACAACCGTGCCGCCGATCATTGCCAATCATCCGTTTGGGGGCCGGGCATGCTTGCCGGAACGGTCTTTAGGAGCCTCCAGAAGTCTCCATTATTGGAGTCTATTGAATTTTCTCCTTTTTTTCTGGAAGCTGTATCTAAGGCCCCAACCCATGGCAGACCCCAAAAATGGCAAAAGGGGTCTTCTTGCAGGCTCGCAAGCACGCGCCTCTGACCGCTCGTGAGAGCTGGGCCCTGCATGATCGTGCGATGTAACCGTAGATTTGCCAAGTTCCAAGAATCAGGATATCGTTATTTATTTTCCCATCCAGAGAAACCCTGCAATAGTATATCATCTTTAAAGATCTGCAGAACTGATGCTATTCCCAGCCTTGCCAGCCGCGCTCGGTAGTCTAACACGAGACGTGTCGCTGAGACCGACTATGTCCTTTACCAGTACTGTGCCTTGTTTATGTCTCTAGCCTGCTGCTGTCCGGCTCGTATGCGGACATTGAATACTGTCCTTGCAGGCTGGACAAAGGACGCATGGTCGAAGTCTCTGGGAGTCAATTATACTTCGACACTTCGTACCGATACAGAGGCATGCAACTAGACCTACTTGACGGGAATGTCCGTACGCTAAAGCTCCCATTACACGCACTCCCATACCGTTTCTACCGGAGCTGATGGCGGCGATGGCGGTTAGGGGCCAAACTTCCGGATGATAGTATGCTTACGGGATGCTTGTTAATTCATGCCCCTGACGACCTCTACAGCCTACTTGATCCGAATTTAGATACTCGAGCGGTGAACCTCGTGATGAACGAGAAAGTCTCGTGTTCGTCGTATGGGACGTCCCGAAGTATGTTGACGCTGAATAGATGACTTGCGGCGCGGAGGTCGGATAAGGAGGTGAAGGCTTAGTATGTCCTGTTGGCTCTACACACTAGTGCTGTTGAGGGATAGGGGAATGAATGTTGTGTAGACACTAGGTCCTAAGAGTGAGAGGCACCCGTGGACCGCTAACGTGGCCCTCTAGCCCATCAGCTCTATCGAGGGTAGAGCATGTCGAACGTACGGTGACTTACTTGGAATGAGGTGCGACAAGCTCCAGAATTGCCAAGATATGTAGTGGAAAGAGTAGGTATGTGTTGATCGTGGGCGATAGTACCTATAGTTCAAAATGGGGCAAAAGTCGACGACATTTCATACTACATGAGAAAATTAGATTTGATCATAGAAGTAATTCAGCATCGCCATACCATTACAATGTTGCCGTTACAATCCCCCCTTAGATTGGATTCCGATCCAATATCCTAACCTTCTAGAGCCGACACCAGTAGATAGTGAACAGTGATGTACAAAGAAGATACAGCGAGTCAGTGAGTGACATCTAGGGCGCCGCGACCAAACATCTACACCAGTTCAACAGTGCCATCCTCGTCCTCATCAAGTAAACCCAACCCACTATCGTACTTCCGCCTCTTCGCCCCCTTACCGGTCTTCGCCAGCCCGCCCGAGAGGTACGCGCCGGCTCGCAAGGGACTCCCATCGGGCGTCGTAGTCTCCTCATCCTCATACTCTTCTTCTCCGCCCTCCTTCCCACTGGCACCAACGCGCCTCTTTGCAGCGCTACTACCACCACCCCCAGTCTCCGGCGTAGCCAGGAACTCCGCGCTCATCCTCACCACGCGCTCGAGCTCCGCCTTCATCGAGTCGACCGCCTCCTTGGCGCGCCGCTTCTCCTCGTCCGCGCGCCGGCTCAGCCCCAGGTTCTCGACCCGCAGCTGCTGGATCGTCAGGTCCGCCTCGTGCAGGCTCCTGCGCACGTCGTCGACGCCCCGCCGCAGCTCGACGACGCGCGCGTCGCGCACCGCCAGCGCCGCGCCGTGGTACTTGTTCAGCGCGCGCACCTCGCTCGCCTTGCGCTTCTGCAGCTCCGCGAGCTGCCGCCTGAACTCGTCCGCCTGCGCGCGCACCGACGCCAGCTTCGCCTCCAGCTTGGCCGCCGCCGCCCTGCCGTCCGCGAGCTCGGCCTGCGCGCCCGCCACCTCGGCCGCCAGGCGCGCGGACGCGGCCTTGCCCTCTTCTTCCACGCGCTGCACCAGCGCCTCGAGCTCCGCCACGTCGCGCCGGTACCCGTCGGCGGCGCCCTTGAGGCGCTCGACGCCGACCTCGAGGTCCGCGATGCGCTCGTCGCGCTCCCGCAGCGCGGCGCGGTCGCGGTCGCGGGCCGCGCGCAGGCCGTCCATGGCGTCGACGCGCGCGCCGAGCTGCTGCCGCAGCGACAGCTCCAGCGCGTGGTACTCGTCGATGGCGTCCTCGTCCTCGCGGGCCCGCCGCGCCAGGTCGCGCAGGCGCGCGAGCACGAGGTCCAGCACCTCGGCGCCGCGCGAGGACAGCGGCAGCGTGAGCTCGCCGGGCGTCAGGTACTCGAGCTCCAGGCGCGCGGAGCGGAAGGCGCCGGTGAGGGACGCGAGGATCTCGCCGGCGTCGCTGCCGGGGAAGCCGAGGGCGCTGAGGGAGGCGTTGAGGTCTAGGAGGGCGGCTGTGCGGTCCGAGAGCGCTTGTAGCACCGTGTCGAGGTGCGCTTCTACGTCCTTGGAGCCCTCTTCTGGTTCTGCGGGGGTGCTTGCTGCGGTGAGCTTGCACGCGATGCGGGCCTTGAGCGCCTCGTGGGTTTCCAGTACTTCGGTTAACTTGGTTAATTCGAGGCGGAGAGATCCCAGCTCGGCTTCGAGAGCCTCCTTCTCTGGATCGGGGAGACACGCTTGTACGCCGATGTGGGATCGGGGTGTCACGGGAGCGCCTCTCCGCATGGAATGAGGCGTCGAAGGGATTGCTGGGCTAGTGCAGGGCGGTGTGGGGAAAGATGCAGATGCGCGGGTCTTTGATGGCGTGCTGCAGACCAGATCCGCCATGGTAGTATCGCCAAAGCCCTCGTCATCGTCCATGTAGCTGTCGGAGAATGGGTCCCTTGCCGCTAACGTCCAGTCGTAATTCGTCTGATCAGGATCCTGTCTCGATCGGTTATGCAGTTCGCTCCTAAGCGTTTCAATCTCATCCTCGAGTTCTAAGATCCGATCCGTGTCTTGGGCCATTGTGGTGTTCTGCAGCCTCTCGATCTCTTGGTCCTTCTCTGCTAGCTCCTCCTGGAGCCGCTGTATCTCGGCCTTGTGGTCCTGCGCTTGCCGCCGCTTCTCCCGTGTGATCGTGTTCATTTCCTCGCTCAGCCCGTTTCGCCGGATGCGCCGTTTGACGCGGTCGTCGAGGACCTGGCGTAGCGAGAGGAAACGCACTTCGTTGCTTGTGTCATTGCTGTTATGGGATAACTCGTCTTCATTCTCGTCTGTGTGTGATCTTCGGCGAGCTGGTGTTGAGTGACGCCTCCGCTTGGGGGAAGGTGCAAGTCCGAGAGACGCGCGACGGACCATGGGGGTTAGGCCGGTCGTTGATGACGGTGCATCATGGTCAATAACCGGGCCTGGGTCTGAAAAGCGTACTCTCTTCTTCGACTTGGGCTTACTGGGGGTTCTCGAGCTCGTAGCAACTGTTTCCAACCGCGACGGCTCTGAAGATCCGGCTCCTCTAATACTGGCTCGCGGCGTGCGTCGTAGCGCAATGGGAAGGTCTTGTTCCTCTCCCATCTTGTGGTTTGACCTTGCCTTGCCAGAGGACGACGCGATATATGGTACCCAGGTAAGCTTACAGACCTCTCAATGCATGGAAATGCAGTGATATGGAGACGGGCAAGTCCAATAGGATGTTTTATCGGCAGGCAGGCATCCTCTTAAAGGTCGCGTCTTGCCCAGTGTGAGTAAACAAGCGCATTCCGCCTATTTGGGTCCCGTGTCTCGTGGTGGAGATGGTCCCCTAGAAATATCGACTTGTTTACACATTTCCTATCGCGGCCTAGCGCGACGGAGCTCCAAAATGCCCCGCGGCCTGACAACCAATCATTCCCGCCGTGCAGGGCCGTTTCTAGACCTTCCCCAAAACTTCCCCACTGAATTTCTCTGGACCCCTCACCATCGTCTCAGCGCTGCTATGAAATAAATGTTCATGCAAACGACTTTATATTGGACAATTCCTGCATTCCATCAGGTCGATGCCAATGTCAATGTCAATGTCAATGTCAATGGATTCAATACTAGAATCTACAATTTCATCGAATCATAGTAGAACTTACCTAGCGCTTAGGTACCTATCTAGCACCTTGTGTTGAATGTCTATCGCGGAATTGAGCAGCCTTCCATTGGCAGCTCCAGTACATATTTCAGGAGCAAACAGTGGTTATCTTCATAAAAACCAGAGAACACAATCAAGAGCGACATTAACGATCTCTACACAATTCTCAGAACAATACTTTTACATAACAATCCCCTGATTAATAAATTAATCACGGGACGGGTCCGAGCTTACCTGTCGTGAGTCATACTAAGATGAAGGCCAACACCAGACTTCACCGCTAGTCAGTTCAGCGTCGCTACCTACACTGTATAATTCGACCTTTAAGCTGCATTGACCGGCTTCGCTCAAGCCAACCCAAGCAGGCAGCACTCATTGAGAGATCATGAGTGAAAGTCCTGTATTTAGACTACTAGGTAGTCACTCAGAACGATTCCACTCCTAGGGTGAGGATGACTTTCCGGCACAGCAGCTACGGTTCGGGTGGTGGAAGTCGAAGTTATCCTCTATGGTAAATGGTGCCCGATGTCTCGCTGTTCTTCTGTTCTCAAGTAGGGGGTACCCACATATCCTAGGAGTATATGCAGAGTCTCTCTGAAGATGCAACTGTCGCATTTGGAGAGCGCATGATGGCGTCCTTATAACCATATTCCGATTCGATACGCCGTGGAGAGACTGCGGAAAGTGAGTGGAATGTGAAAGCGGGGTCTCGGGGCCGATCGGATTACGAGAACCGGACCGGCGACGATCCCCGCTTGCTGGGAGGAAGGGATGCCCCCGACTTTACGATCTCACCGGTTTTGCTTCATGTCCCTCAAGTAGTCTCATGCCACCTATCTATGTAGGTTCATCAATTTCTCGTTACCTTTTTCGTCGTCCGTTTGGGGGAAGCAGCATCGTGCTTGTAATTCCACGTATTGGGTAGGCCCGATCTTAACCGGAAGGAGTAAATGGGCGTGTCGAGGATGTCGCTTACTACGCGCGGAACTAGTGTAGTAGTCAGAGGACAGCAGGTGGTTCCGGGACGATGTATCGCCGTGGAGGTAGTTCGAAAACGACTCGGAAATATAGGAGGGGTAGGTGTCGTCGGTACCGAGCTTGAACAAGTTGTCAGTAAGAGGAGGGAGATCCACTACTTCCATTGCCGAGGCGGCCACGATAGAAATGTCTATTCCAAGTGTCTTCGACTCTTCAGTTAATTATGAGCTGGTTCTGTATAACCATCTGTTTTCCGAGTGGTGTACTTGAATGAAGAGAAGTTGTCGATGTCATTACTTCGATGAAGAGGCCTGAGTAGGTGCATTCCCTATATCCGTCGTCTCGGTTCTACCAAAAATGCTCTTCGATATTACCACGTCTTCAGGCCTGAAATTAGCTTCCAACGCGGATTATAATTATACCAAGAACTTCATTGGTGGCTGGTCAACTCTCCCATCGAAGACAAGTTCCCAGTGGAAACATGGGGACTCTTAAAATGATCACCTGGGTTTATAACTGCCAATGCCAAAGAGGGTAAATGCGCGAGGAGGATAATGTAAGTTTCGAACAATGATACCTAGGCCTGGTATTGTAATTACGTCGTATTGCTGCTATCGTGCCCTATCCCTCGCTTGTAGGTAAATTTCGCTTCGGCGAGTTCAGCCGCCGGAAAGGATCCTAGTTTTGGAGCATTCTTAGTCTAGTCGAAATGAGGTTCACCATGCTTACGTACCTCGTCCTCTGTAGCCGACGAATTTTTGATTATAATCCTCCCGTATTAGACTTTTGGACGTTTATATATCTGAATACGGGAATGGAATCTGAATAAAAATAGAAAACCCAAAATCGAACATGGAGCGGTATGGGTTTAATATGGGTCGACGTACGCTCCGCTGGGGTTGCGATCGTTTGCCAATGTTTGTTCCCGTGGAGCCTCCCGTCGTCGACCTTCCCGATGGAGCCTTAGCGTATACCTCTTTGAGATAATAGGCCCGCGGCTATCTGAGCTCCATACCTAGGTGGTATCACAACGCTACTTCGGCTTGTCACTCTATGCTGAGAGAGACGCTGGAAAAAAAAAATCTCGAATGAGACATCTGACGACGGAGCTGAGAAGTCATCTGTGAGAGTCACCCCGCTGATGATGAGGAAGCCGATTGCGACGGAGATAAGCCTCTGAAACGGATTAAGTAGGGCGTACCGGCTATATTACGTGCTTCCGGCCTCGGCTATGTAGCCGGCTCGCGCTCTTCGGCCTCGCGAAGTACAAGCCGGTGCCAATGTTTGCAGGGATGCAGAGGCGGACGGATTCTGGAAAAAAGCAAGGGGAATTTCCCGTGCCCCCCCTCAGCAACGCCCAGTGGAATTCGCATCTGCCGCCCAATCTGACGGGCCAGCATGCATGTGCTTGCAAGGTTTACCGTGAAGGAAGGGGCTCTGGTAAAGTTGGGAGCCAATGGGACGGTAAGACCCTTTCGTCTTTGTAGTAATATCGACACTGACCCTCCCCCAAAGCGCAAAGAGGATCGACGGGATCCCGCAACCCATCGCGTAACTGTGCGTCTTATCCAAAGCAGCAAGGGTATCTAAGCTAGCTACCTACATGTAGCTACCGTTGTAGTCATAGCTTCTTGCTTCCGAGGCGGTTATTAATCAATGCCACCTATTGTGCGCATACCTGTCTAGGCAAAATCGCCCAGTGAATTGGAGCATCTCGCCATACTAGGAAAAAATGCGGCACTGCTGCGGTGACAGGAGTTTAATCCCGTTTGTCAGCTCTCTTCCCAATCCATTGGCCTTTTCACCTCGAGGCTGCCAGTACGTAGCGACTCTCTTCTTCCATTCATCTCAGCAGCCCCCATCTGAAATTTTAAACTTGAGGGGTATTATTGTAACTTTATATTGTTCCCGATCTCCTCGCCACTAGTCCTAAGTACCTTGATTGCCTTCGTCATATAAAGCGTCGAATTGGGGGAGAAAGTTTCCCCGTGAGTCACCGGGGTGGCCTTTTCTTCCGCCCGTACATCAGCGCACCGCGTTCAGAGAAAAAAAAGACTTCCGGATGGCGGACCCGATAATAGACCCGGAGAAGCGGCTTGGCGAGGCCAAGGGAGAGTCGGAAGGAATAGAGATCCGCGATACGACGACGTCGCGCGAGGATTCTATCGAGCAGGAGAAGAAGCAGAGCCGGCGCAGCAGGCAAAGCCACTCGAGCCTCGCATCTCACGCCTCTGATGATACCGATCCCTTGTCGCCACTGGAATTAGCCCTCTCACCCGGCGAGGAGGTATTCGAGGAGGTCACCCGCATACGGACCACCACCAGCATCGGGAGCTCGGCGTCGAGGCCTCCAGACTTCGAAGTTGTCTTCGAGGACGATGACCCGGACAATCCGCGGAATTGGCCCGTGTGGTACCGGGCGTGCATCGTGTTCGCCATTAGTTACACAACGTGGGTCGTCGTGTTCTACAGCACGAGTTACACGGCGTCGACGCCGGGCTTGATGGAAGAGTTCGGCGTGTCGAGCACTGTCGCCACGTTAGGCGTCACCACTTACCTGCTCGGCCTGGCCTCGGGGAGTCTGCTCGTCGCGCCGGCGAGCGAGTTGTACGGTCGCAGGCCCGTGTACATCTTCTGCATGATTTGCTTCACGCTTCTGGTCATTCCATGCTGCGTGGCGACGTCGCTGGTGGAGATTATCGTGGTTAGATATTTCGGGTACGTTATTCACAACGACGCACTGCGGTTTCTTCCGAGGTGGTACTAAGTCTAAGCTCCAGGGCATTATTCGGCGCCGCGATGGTATCCAATAGCGCGGGTACCGTGGTAGATATCTCGACGGAGGAGACGCGCGCTCTAGTGATGTCGCTCTGGTCTATAGCACCATTGAATGGCCCGGTCACGGGGCCTGTGATTGGCGGATTCGTCTACCAGTACCTCGGTTGGAGATGGGATAATTGGTTGGTTTTGATATTAGCCGGAGTCGGGACCGCCAGCATGCTGTTCCCTAAGGAGACGTACCCCCCAATCATACTCAAGAGAAGGGCCGCGAGGATACGGAAGGAGACAGACGACGAAAGATGGTGGTGTCGTTATGACCAGAAGCTGTCCAAGGCGGCACTGCTGAAGATCAGCCTGTTGCGCCCGTTTGCGCTCTCGTTCAAAGAGCCGATCCT
Organism: Hypoxylon sp. FL0543; assembly: GCA_022578575.1. NCBI lineage: Eukaryota > Fungi > Ascomycota > Sordariomycetes > Xylariales > Hypoxylaceae > Hypoxylon > Hypoxylon sp. FL0543. The sequence goes on from MU394000.1 coordinate 226,626, forward strand.
GTGGTTCTTCAATATCTGGTAGGCATTTCCTCGGCCGGGGTGAAACTGTTAGTCCCGCTAACACCTCATCTCAGGATCTCTCTCATATACGGTATCCTCTACCTGTGCTTCGTCGCCTATCCAATTGTATTTTCCGAACATCGCGGTTGGAGCCCAGGTATTACCGGCCTTGCATTCGTGGGCATCGGCATCGGCAGTATGATTGCCATTCTCGGCGAACCATTTTGGCGGAGGATCATCAACTCGCATCCGAAAGACCCGCGGACAGGTCGGGTACCTCCTGAGGCAACGGCACGGGTCATGATCATCGGGAGCATTCTCGTCCCGATCGGCCAGCTGGTTTTCAGCTGGACTTGCCTCCCCGGGACAATCCACTGGGCAGTCCCTATCGCCTTTGGCATTCCGTTTGGCTGCGGCAACGCGCTTAGCTTCATATACGGCTCCAATTACCTGGCCGGCGCCTACGGCATTTACGCCGCATCGGCCTTGGCGGGAAATGCCGTGACACGCAGCGTGTTCGGTGCGACCCTCCCTCTAGCCGGACCGTCTATGTACTCTACACTCTCGCCGCAGTGGGCTGGTACACTGCTCGGCTTGCTGGAAGCAGCTATGATCCCCATTCCCCTGATCTTCTATCGGTATGGTGCCAAGATTCGCTCCAAGAGTTCCATCATCCGGCAGATGCGCGAGGATCAGGAGAAGAACGAGCGCCGCGCCGAACGGGCGCGAAGACGGAAAGCCGGACGCCAAGGCAAAGAGGCTGGTGACGAGCCGGTGTTGGTAAAGGAAGTTGGCGGAGCACCGGTATCAGGTGACCCGGAGAAAGGCACAACCGGGCCCGGTGTCCTGGATACGCCAACGTGGGCGAAGGAGACTGCTCTGTGATCGGTGTTACGACGTGATGGTATATGCTGCAATTCATTCGGAACTTTGACTGCATGAATGGCGTCGTAAATTGCATAGATGGGCATTAATGGTACCGCTTGGGAATATCGGGCCGGGCGGATAGATCGGGGACATCATAATATGGAATGGGCAGCTTACAGGCATCTAGTCAAGACACAGGTTAGACATCTTCCCATCATCTATTATCCAATTATTCGAGTGCTATCGTGGAAAATGACATCTGAGCTGAGCTCCATGATCCCGGCTGCTACAACACGGAGCAAATTGATAATCTCGTCGAGCCTGTGGGCAACCATAGTAAAGGTTGACGAAGGTCGAGCAATGCAGAACGTAAGTGGCTTGATGATAAGTGGCTTCTGAGCGAGATAGCTCAAGGTCTATGGTTAGTCAGCACGCATCCCTGCTTATCACTTGGTTGGCGTTGACCACGCAGCCCACGGTGGGGGAATGGGGGATCTACCGGGCTTCTCCAACAGCAGCAGCTAGGTATTCGTATGACCGTGTGGCCATGAGTGTAACGTTGGAGACACAGGCGATCAAGCCCTGGACCTGGACCATCGTGAATCCTTCACTAGTCGTCAGTATCTGGGGATCTGAACGATGTGACAGTCCTTATCTCCTGGGCCCCTGGTCCGACTCCTCACACCGCTACGAGGTTACGGATTGGCTACAGATCTGACAATAAGATGACAAAATGCCGCTGCGGTGCTCGCGTGCAACTTTTCCTGCATTCAATCGCCTCGTCTTCCGAGTCCGAGATATCTTGCCGATCACCAAAAGGTCCACGCCATGTTGAAGCGGACGCCGACCGGCACTTGGCTGCCGGCATGGGTGCCGGAGTCGACATTGACTCTCTCATTCCTCTTAGTGTTCTGTTCGATCGTTCAATCTGCCGTAAGCATGAGCCCTGATTCTGCAGCCAGTCGTTGGCTGATGCTGATTCCCTTGTTGAAAGACTGGTGGATATGACGGTTCAATGTTGAACGGGCTCAACATTCTGCCTGTGTACACGGACTATTTCCAGCTGAACCCAGCGACGAAGGGACTGAATACGGCTTCCGTGTTCATCGGCTGCACCTTTGGGACGCTTGTCTCCGGAGTGCTGACCGACCGGCTCGGGCGCCGTCCGGCAATCTTCTGGTCCTCGGTCATCACGCTAGTCGGCATTGCCATCCAGACCGCCGCGCAGAATATCGCAATGTTCGTCGTTGGCCGTATTATCCTTGGCCTTGGAAGTGCTATTGCGGGCGTATGCTCCGGCGTATTCTTGTCCGAGGCGTTTCCCAGCCGATGGCGTGCCTGGGGCGTTGGATTGCTGAATGACTTCTATTAGTGAGCAAGCCGCGCTCATGAAGTAGTGATAATTCCGGTTCTCTGGGAAACTGACTGGTATCTCTTAGCGTCGGCGCCTTGATTGCGGCTGGAATAACGCTTGGGACCGGACAATGGCAATCAACGGTGAGATGCGCACCCTAGCGGATAAGTTCTCATCGGTGTTGATGAATCGTCTAGTGGGCATGGCGGCTACCGTCTCTAATTCAGGGGATCTTTTCGATACTCTGCATTGCCATCCTCCCTTTCGTGTGAGCCCGAACGCGTCCTACCAATAAATAACTAAGGTCTTGCAGCCCTGACTTAAGGATTAGGCCTGAATCGCCAAGGTGGCTAGTACATGAAGGATATTTCGAGTATGCGCGGACCTCAGTCGCCCAAACCAATTCCAACGGGGATATCCTCGACCCTGTCGCTGTCGCCGTGTACAAGGAGATCCTGGACACGCTTGAGTGGGAGAAGAAAGAAGGCCGGACTATGAGCCCGAGAGAGATTGTCAAGACTCCGACCGCGAGGAAACGCCTTCTCATCGGCATGTCTGCGGGGCCCTTCTCCTGCATCGCCGGTAATATCATTGCTTCGTACTACTTAGGTTCTGAACTAGAAACTGCCGGGATCACGGACTCGACAGACCAATTGAAGGCGGTGAGTGCCCCTATTTGCTACCTGCATGTCTTGCAGAGCTCCACTGACGTAAAATAGAACGTCGTGCTGAACGTCTGGTGTTTTGCGTGCGCGCTTACAGGGACACATCTCGCGGCAAGCTGGGGTCGGAAACCTACTGCTCTCGTCTCACAGGTTCTTCTCATCATATGCCTCTTCATCATTGGTGGGCTTTCCAAGATGTATGCCGACGATCCTGAAAATGCGTCTGGCAGTCTTATCTACGGAGATGTCGCAGTCATGTTTCTGTTCCAGGGGTTTTACTCTGTCGCTTGGACCCCTCTGCTCTACCTCTATCCACCGGAAGTATTCTCGGGTACGTAAATGTTATCCCGAGCTAGTACCTGGCGAACATTCTTCATCCTATATCATATGTCTTCAATGCATGCTAACATATTTGCAGTTCGTTTTCCAAGGTTTAGTCAAAGTTGCTCCGTCGCTTCTACGGTGGATAGGGGAAGGGATTCTGAACGGACGTTGCTAACCAGGTACACAAAACAGTACTCTATCCGTGCTAATGGTCTTGCATTCTCAACACTGGCACTGAACCTCCTCGCGTACGACCCCGATTATGTACCTAATTGCGAAGTGCCAATTACATGCTAACCCCATATACCAGATGCGTATTCGTATTCATCATGCCCATCGGCCTCGATAATATTGGATGGAAAATGTACATGGTCAACGGGTCTTGGGACATCGTCATTGCTATACTGATTGTGAGCACCTACCTATTCCTTTCCAAAACTCTAACTCGTTCTGTGCTGCTGACTCTTGTGTTATTACTTCAAGGCTGTCTTCTGGGTTGAGACTAAGGGCAAGACACTGGAAGAGATAGATGCCATCTTCGAAGGCGAAAAGCATTCTTCCGTGCCCGACGTGGAGCAGGTTCGTACTGGGCAGGCCACGCTAGATGTCAGCGCGATCGAGCAGCAATTGCAGGCTGATATAGGAGTCAAGTACTCTTGATAGCATCTACACGTATGATAAGGCGCCCAATTTTTCATATGAATCTATCAAGGCGAATTGACATCTACACCTTGAATCTAGCCTAATAGCTCTCCAAGCAATGTAGGTATCGGGTGCATCTAGCCTTCTCATAGCGCAACAGGGTATAGACGACAAAGGAGAAGTCCAGTTAGTAGTAAGCCAGATTCGGGAATCAAATAACCGTTACCTCTGTCAACATTGGATGCTCATGTCCACCTACCTCGACACGTTGCAATGGGGCGCGCCATACTACCTGAAATTCCAGCTTCCCCAAATATCTAATAAATAGGCTCTTGTCCCCCTTACCCCAGTCGCCAATGGCGAGTGTTACGGGGATTGATATAGCGATGCGGAGAAATTGGGCTGCTCTTGCGGGGTTAATTACCACGAAGCCCCATCCTTGGCGACGACTTATAAACCTCGGGCGCTGGGGGTCGTATACACCGGGATCGCTTGATCGGTGTCGCGCACGCTTCGTAAGTTGGAGTCCACCGTGAAGCAAAGATGCTTGGTCTGAAGCTGTGGTTTTCTAGTAGCTTACTACTGCTCAGCGCGGCTCTAGCGCAGTCGAAGTACATCGTACCGGGAGCTCGATGGCGCGATACGGACGGGAACCTAGTTAACGCTCATGCGGGAAGCGTGGTATTGGAAAACGGAACATTTTGGTGGTTCGGGGAGTATAAGATCCAGGGGCAGGAGGAAGGTGGCGGTGTCTCCGTCTACAGCTCACCCGATCTAGCTACATGGCAGTCCCACGGCCTTGCTTTGAGTGGGTGTATTGGCTACGAACTAAAGACGGGCAGTCGGAGCCTAGGAGCTAACTGAGAAGATAGAACCTGTGCAAGGACACCGTTATATCTCCCCGCAGAACATCATCCAGCGGCCCAAGGTTGTACATAGCAAGGCGACGGGTAAATATCACGTTCGTGGCCCTTGACTCCTTACTCGCCCATTCATCAGTGCTGAGCAGGGGTGGTAGATGTGGTGGCACGCCGATAATTCTAGCTATGGGCTCCTACTCCAAGGATTCGCAACCGCGGACACGATCGCTGGGCCTTATACATTCGTTAGCGCTACGGCTCCTCTTGGTAATTGGTCGCAAGACTTTGGCATGTTCACTGACTACAAGGATGGTCGAACGTACGCTCTGTATTCGAACGGCGACAGCGCTGAAGGGCGAGACGTGTACCTGACGTCGTACAATGAAGACGTCACAGCGCTAGACAATGTAGTCCATCGCTTCGACAAGTACGACCTCGAAGCGCCGACTATTGTCCAGACAGAAAGGAGTTACTATGCCTTGATGAGCCACAAGACTGGATACAGGCCCAATAGTACGCGATCTTCTTTCTCCTCCTCCTCGATTATCATTGGAAAGTCATACCAATAGTACCTGTAGATGTAGTCGCTTTCCGGGCTGATAGCCTGAGCGGTCCTTGGTCTCAGCCCTGGATCATTGCGCCACTCAACACGCGCACCTTCAACTCCCAATCGGGCTTCACGCTGAGAATTACGGGGCCTGAAAAGACAAGCTACCTCTATCTAGGCGATCAGGTAACAATTACCCCCGTCATCGAATACACGAAGCTCATGTCTAACGACTTGGAAGTGGGATTCCAATTCGATTTGGGAGAGCCGGTATATCTGGTTGCCGATGACGATCGACGACGACAGAAAGACGCTCGGGCTGGAATGGCACGACGTCTATGACCTGGACGTGTACGTATTACTTAGTGCTGGCTTGCGCGTGGATGCTAATAGAGGGTACTAGTAAAACCGCCACCTGGGAGCCTGTTAAGGGCAATGAATACCATGCGAAAGACGCGACTGTGAATGGGAACGCATTTAAACAGGAAGCAGCAAGTTTACCCCTATCTGAAGTATGTGCTAATGTGCCTAACAAGATGTTTGGCAGAATTTCGCCAGCGCCGGCGTTATAGCGACTGGGATTGAGGGTAATGATAGCACGGTCACTTTTCACGGCATAGAAGGGACAGGGAGGCCTCAGTGGGTTTCATTTTATTATCAGAGTGGGTAATCTGTATCAATCTTATAACCTGCTCTTCTGACGAACCTCAAAGACACCGATGACATGGGCTTTGGAGATCAACGTAAGTATAGCTTCTATAACCATAGCCTTCTACAACATTAACGATGCAAAAGCCGGTGGCTCGCCAGACCGAATTGGAGGCTCGTGGCAACTGCGTCGCATCAGCAGCGTTGTCGTAAATGGGAACACGGAAAACGTCGAGACGCTGTACCAACGGGATACCCACAAGGGCATCATTCTCAGCACGCCGCTTCAGCTGACCTTGGCCGAGGGATCGAACAACACGATCACGGTAGGCGGATTGTCCAATGGGTTCCACTATAAAGGGGCGGATCTCGACAAGATTGTGGTTTATCCGCCGGAGAATTAGGACCGCTAAATCGTTACAGGAATGACTTTAGAGGACCCTTCGTCTCAATCTATTATATTCTAATTGCATCGCTGATAGTATCGTCCCTTAGGTATATATAAAAGAAGGGTTGGAGAAGGGGGAGTTGCGTTCGTGAGTTTATGATACACGAGCCCCCCTATTCCCAATGATATGCCCAACACAGTCTCGGTTAGATTTCACATGCAATGCATTCTCAATCTAGATCCTATAATTCTTGCTTGCGGCTTGAAATGCATCATTTAGACCACAAACAGTGACTTTTACTACAGCGAAAAGCGGCATTCTATCGATCTTACCGAACCTTGGCACATCTAAGTTGTGCCCCGCATTCAAACGCATTAAATCCGTACCTAAGATGTCACAGATAGGGCGCAATTTGCTGCTTGCAAATAGTGCCGTCACAGGTATAATCAATTCATCTTCGCCTATCCGCGTAATTACGCCTAAGCTCCATGTCTTCGGTGTTTAAGCTTCCCAAATCGGCGATATATAACCCACCATCGGATTTTATCTTTCTCACCATCATACGGCGTGCATCTACGCAGCATCACTAGGTACCTAGCAGGAAATGCGTATAAAAGCTATGGTAGAATCTTGGGCCGGATGATCTTTTCTGTGAATGCAACTACCTCTTCATAATCGTCTCGCTAGAAAATCACACCAAGTCATCCTCACCGTAGCAAACCCACAATGTCGTCCCCGGTCTGGTTCATCACAGGCGCCTCCAACGGCTTCGGCCTAATCCTAGCCCTCAAAGCCCTCAAGGCAAACCACCGGGTCGTCGGAACAGTCCGGAACAAGACCAAGTCCGCGGAAGCAGTGAAGCAGATCGAGGCCGCAGGCGGCCAGGTCATAGAGCTGGACCTGAACGAGCCGAAGGACAGCATCGACAAGAAGGTCAAAGCCGTCGGCCAGATCGACTACCTGATCAACAACGCCGGGTTCTTCGTGATCGGCGCCGTCGAGCAAGTCACGTAAGCAGCCATCCTCACTCAATACTATGACTCAAACCCCCCATCATCTCTCCTTACCCAGCGGCTGAGCACTAACAACCCCACCAGCGAGAAAGAAGCCCAGCTGCAGCTGCAAACCAACTTCTTCGGCCCGCTGTACGTCATCCAGGCCGCGCTGCCCGGCATGCGCGCGCGGCGCAGCGGCACCATCGTCAACCTGAGCAGCATCGCGGCCAAGGACCCGCAGGCGACGAGCGGGCTGTACGCGGCGTCCAAGGGCGCGCTGGAGGCGCTCAGCGAGTCGCTCGCGCAAGAGGTCGCCGCGTTCGGCGTCTCCGTGCTGATCGTCGAGCCCGGCGCGTTCCGGACCAACTTCCTCGCCGCCTTCACCCCGCCCTCCGCGCCGCTGCCGCCCGACTACGACGGCACGGTCGTGGAGACGACGCGGAGGAAGTTCGAGGGCGCCGACGGCAAGCAGATCGGCGACCCGCACAAGGGCGTCGACCGCATATTCGAGGCCGTCACCGGCGAGGGCTTGGCCGGCCGCCTGAGGGGCAAGGTGTCGAGGCTTGTCATCGGGAGCGATTCGTTGCAGCGGATGAAGAAGAGTAACGACAAGTTTCTGAGCGATCTGGCGCTGCAGGAGAATATCGCGCTTAGCACGGATTACTAGGTCTGGGGTTGATGACGGTCGTGACGAGGGGGTCAGAGGACCCAACGAGGTTCAGGATATTTGCACTTTATAGGTTACCAGGCAATTAAAAGGAAATAAAGCGAATGTCAACCAAATATACCGTTTTGAGTAGCACAAAGATCGTTCTTAAGTCGCAAGTCGCGCCCGAAGGCAGTCAACTGGGTTCGACGTAGAAGTAAAGGAAGCATGTATTATAGCAAGCGTTTATATTGGTAACGTATGGCAAGTACATATTTGATCCTATCAGCGCTAGATTGCCATCCCAGATCAGAAGCGAACGAGAGTCCTTACTAAAGGTAGTACCGGTACAATGAGTAGTAGAATGTCTTGGTGAGCAAACAACTAGAGAAGACCTATCTATCATCTTCTACATGCCCCCTATAACGCCCCTCCCGAAAACTCAGATCTGTGTCTAGCCGTGAAATAAGTAAAACAAGTAAGCGGACGTCGAGAGCGAATGCACAGAACTCCAGTTACGGCTTTGGCCAAAGCTGCTATGCCTCATCCCCATGGTCGGTATATGTATATGCGTGTATATATGCGAGTGAAGCCATCCAAAAAGCACAATGTCGTGTCGCGAACCAAAGATTGTATGTAACACAAGACGCTGGCGACAGCCTGATCTGGTTGGTATGTTTCTGAACCCCAATAAGAACGAGTTGACCAAGCGCCTGGTTTCCCGTTTTAAATGATGCCCTCTAGACTCCAATCTCCCTTCTGCGCTCTCTCGAGAACCTGGCGGCCTTTATCTGTGAGATCAGGGGTACCTCGCTTGTCGGTGGCTTGGTCGAAGAAGACCGGCTTCCAGGTTTCGTTCTTGCGCTCACGTTCTCTGGCCTTCTCTCGCTGCTTTTCTTCAAGCTCTATCTTAACATTGGTGGCCTTTGAGAATTGCTTTGATAATATGGCGTCGGTCACACCGCCCCACAGCGTCAAGGACTCATTTTCTGCCTGTTTCTCCTTTGGTGGCACTATCTTGGGGGCTACAGTGAGTGGGTTAAGATCTATGATAGTGATTTGCTTTTCTGGTGGATGAGAATCCTACAACGTCAATCGTTAGTCTCGTTGAGAGATAGAGATAGGCGCAACTTCGTCTTACTAGTGGCTTCGGACCCAGAGTGAAGACGACTCTATCTTTCCATGCACCGCCGAGCCTCGCTACAACGTCCGAATCGGGTACATCCTTGATGCGCATCTTGTCGTCTTTGTCTGGGTCATACTTGAAAATGACGCCCTCGACCTTATTCTGTGCCCGACCAAGCCAGCCGTCCTCAATGTAGTGCAGAATCGCTTTTAACTTCGTCTGAGGGCAGGTAACGTAAGCAAAGTCACCAACGCTGACGCTCAAACTGCCACGGAAGATTCCACCAAGGTGTGCAGCGGGATGCTTCAGCTGATATGTCTCGTTATTTCTCCGTTCGAGGGTGATGAAAATTCCAAGATTGTGCTCCCCTGGTGACACTTTAATAGCGGTACCAGTGAATTTAGCACTAATCTGGTCGAACCCCCTCGCGTGTAGACCCTTTTCAGGGCAGCTAACGTAGAAGGCGCTAACAGGCGGGTGATGGGATGTCTGCTCTGTCAGATATGATATCCGAACGGTAGGGCCGGTGGGATTTGCTGCAGACTGGACGACAGAGAGGGAAGATGCGCTTCGCGGGTCACCGCCTCCATTCTTAGCTGACTTGACGGAAGACGCGCTGCTGGTATTGCCACTACTGGCAGCTATTAAACTCTTCGTGTCGATTCGTGGCGCATTATCTTCCGCTTCCCAGTTGCACCTGAAAAATTCACCCAAGCATGAGTTGTACGGTTTGCATGGCTTTCCCTTGACGTATTTCAAGTCCTTGGTGAACCAGAAGCGTAAGACTTCGAGCATGCGATCTAGGGGCTCGTCTGATGTGCCTATGGCTGCGAATGCGCTAGGGCTGTCGAGATAGTTCCAGTATTCTAGGTTGGGTGTCGGTTCGAGGAGCTGGGACGGAAGAGAGAAGCGCACAGCTGCGAGATCTGCAACACCTACGAACCTAAGGCGCAGGAAATATGTTAGCGAAGCTGCTTCTGACGAATAGAAGTAGTCAATACTCGTGTAGAGGCAGCTCGCGCTTTATCTCCAGGCAACTCCGATTCCGGACGGAAACCGATGGTGGCGGTGAGCTGCCGACAGTAATGCCTTTGTGATTGCGAAAAGGGGTGTTAAGTGGCAGCTGCTTACTTTCGTAAGATGGATATGAAAGTCTTGAGCTTTGATCCCTCGTTTTGAGGGACGTCTTCGTCGAGATGTGCGCTAGGGGAGTTCGTAGCCATGATGACGGGGTCTCGAAGGGATGACGTTCCGGAGGATCTCCTACTCTTACAGATATGTAGATGGTAATGATGAGGGAGTTAGGGAGCAAAATTGCAATAAAACAAGCCCCTGAAGCGGCCGAGTGACCCCGACTGGGATGACCAGCTCGCAGATCCCGTCTGATGATTTGTGGATTAAATAGCTGGATGACGACGGCGTTTGCTTGATGGTTGGTTCTGGAGTTCGGGTAGGGCGTGACAAGGCAACTTGGAGAGTAGCGAGTAGAGGGTCTCGAAGGTGGGTAGCCTGTCTTGTGGTAGGTTGCATCGATGATTAGGTGGGTGACGTTAGTGCGATCGATAAGGATAAGGGGTACATTGGTATGCCGGTACCTGAATAGCCTGGATAGGTAGCACGGATGAGATAACGGTTGACCCCTCGGCGCTACCGTAGCTTGTATACGACCACCTATAAATTCCGCATAGCCGCCCTATAACACTCCTGTATCTGGCCCAGATAAGCTTTTAGGGTACCTTGCGTCCCGTCGCACGAGGCGAGTTTCGCCTTTAGCATGGGTTTCTATTCATTCGGAGATTGCGGAGTAAGAGGCTAGGCTAACCGTTAGTTCAACTGATGTCATAGAGAGCTGCCTTTACGATAGGTATGTACTGAACCTCCAGTCTCTGTTAAAATCTATAGAGTCTAAAGCGGGCGAAGGTTGAGCTATTCGTAATTACCGACTCTTGGGTTTGTACATCTAGTGACAGTAACACCGATGATAGGCATCTGCAAGCACGTTGTGAACAAAGGCGTGCGCTAATGTCTCATGCGCATCGATTATACTTCGGGAGAGCATTAGTCCTGCATGAACCAATCATTTGACCACGAGTCAGGGATACTGCACCTCGATTGCCTACGGTTTCGAGTCTTGCATGTAATCGGCACCTGACTCCGAATCAGTCTCTGCCTCGACTTTCTACCGAGTATTACAATCATCTAACTGCTAACGCCAATTGTCTCACTAGAAATGATGTCATCAGCACCAGGAGCCCAAATTCAAGCAGGCATTATTTATAGATACTACGGAACCACGGCACACATCCATGTTGGTACCAATCTGTTATAACCTTCCACATCCATTTCTAAGGCAGTAATCTATAACATCAGGCCAACACCTTTATGTGCTAAATCGCCATGTCGAGCGAAAACAGGCCTCATTAGTCACCTTTCCTATCGTGTAGGTACGCTTAGAACATGGCGTCAAAGAGCAGAAAGAAGACGGTGTCAGACCAGTCACAACATCAATATATCTCATGGAGAGATTGACCACGATGTCTCCTTTCAAGTTGCTCGAGCAACACGGCTCGTGGCGGCCGAGGAGGAGCCCCTGTTCTTCTACGAGGGAAGAAGAATGTCCGTTGGTTCTGGGATGTTACCAATTGATATATCCCGCGGCTCCGTGATATTTGTAGTGCGATCTTGAGCGTCGAATATGCTCTAGGCGGGATAAATGGTCATCGACAAGGAAGGGAGACGCCTGCGTTACAACTAGGTACGTAGGTAGTTGTGAGAATGTGGCACCTGAATGCTATGAGAAGTTGGACAGATGCTCTTAGCTATCCACACACTGAGGAGACTCCAGGGTCGATAGCGCAAACAATGCACACTTGAACTGCTTATACGTTCCATCTAAGCTGTGCGGGCGATCTTCAGCAGATCTGGATGCCCCAGGTACGGGCTCTCATTGATTGACTAATGCGCCGTGATAGGTAGACACCAGAACAATGGCCGATTATATGCGCCTTTATTCTACGACCTGAAGACTTGAGAGGCTTGACTCGACACCGATATCTACCTCTTGTATGGTATAAAGAAGGAAAACTCGAGTAACTGATCGCAAAAATGAAAATCCAGGGAAACTTGGGCAGTCTGGGTAGGTAGGTACCGAGTATTGTCATTTGAGCTGCGGTGAAAAACTAATGACGGGCAGTTGACCCGTTGACCCATGGTAGGGCAAACCCGTTCGCGAACGCTCACTCGCCGAACCGGCTTACGGCGACGCAGGCCAGCACTCAGGCCTGCAGCTTGAATCAGCCACGTAAACTTACAGTGCGGACTGTAATTATCACCTAAGAGGATTCGAATTCAGGATCGGGTTTGAAGATACGTAAATGTCTGATGTCAGCAAATTCCCTTCCTAATAGCTCTTGAAGGACGGGCTCTATAGGGATGAATGCGACGTTTTATGCTCAGATTCCTGGGTGGGCACTCCGCCCTTATGAACAAGCAGTTATCTAGTACCGGACCGGACAACATGTTCAAAATTACACCAGGTCTACAGGCTAACAGAGGCTTCTACTTAAACCACATTATAGACGGCGACGCTTTAGGAACAGCAACGGCCTAGATGGGATGATGCGTTACATCTCCGGTGGCAATGGCGTATGCACCTTGACGCCGCCGGCCCCGCTTGGGAAGGCAACCGTGCTAATGCGGTTCGAACGGGGATGTTGTCCAATGACTGAGAGCCAAGAGCCGGGTCACCAGAGCGAGCCTGCATCAAGAGCACTATAGTGCTCTGCACAATGTGATGTAGAGCCGCATCACTAACCAAAGGCTCGCCGCGCCGTGAATTCGGCGACGAGCTATGAGTGATTGTGGTCTTCTGGAGCTTGCTGACCCTGAATGTCTCTACCGTCCTGCACTCATTGCCATGTAAGATGAATTTCCTATTGAACTAGGCCAGGCCTTGTACGCACTCGTCACGTGGAATGCTTCGTCGACGATCAAAGCATGGCCTAGTCGGAGAGCAGAGTGCTTCAGTAAGGCTATCGTTGTCACAGAACGATGGGTCGGTCTGGTTATGACACTACATCATTACGGTCAGCCGAAGACTCAGAAACGCCATACTCGATTTGTTCTGCGGATACACCAGCGATCGAGGAAGACCATCCGCTATTTAAGTTAAAGGATTTGTTCCTGCATGTGGTCATGGCGACGTACATGCAGGCCCCGCGGGGGCGTCAGCAGGATGAGGAACCTAACGACATAGAACCGTCCATTGAATCAGTCGATCATGAGCATGACGCCAACGGCCGTCCACGTAAACGTGGTCGTTTATCGGATAGTGTCTCGATTGTCACCGGAGAAAAGCAAAGTCAAAGGAGTCTTAATAAACGAAGAGCACAAGATCGCCGACTCTAGCTCGCGTGTCCGTATGCAAAGAAGGATCCAGTACGATATCGGGATTGCTATAGATACTTCTTGGCGAGGGTTCGTGATGTCAAGCAACACTTGTCGCGCTGCCACCGCAGGCCAATGTATTGTCCAACCTGTAAAGAAACGTTCGAAGATGAAGATGAGAAGGACCGCCATATCACGTCAAGGAGCTGCACGTTGCGCCCCTCTATCGTAATCGAAGGTATCACGGAGAGCCAAAAAAGGCAACTCAGCCAGCGCGTCAAAGCATCCATGCCAGAAGAGCAACAGTGGTTTGCTGTCTTCGATACTTTGTTCTCTCCGCACCCACGCCCAAGGACACCTTACCGTGACAGGGAGATGTCTGATGACCTATGCGTTTTCCAAGACTTCATGACAGCTCGAGGGCCAGCTCTTTTGACTGAATTCTTAGAAGGTAGAGGCGTGATCACCTCAAATCTTCCGCGCGAAGAAGGAGATCTGGCTACATTCATGAAGGAAGTGCTCGGGGAAGGGCTGCAACGCATCATTGAACAATGGACGAGTGACAGTGCGACGGCCATTGAGCCTGTCAGCGCCTCCCACAGTCTTCGTTCTTCACCTACCGTGGACTCCGGTATTGCGTTGCAAATCGATTACCCGCGAGCAGCAGATGACGGGCATAAGGCGGAGAACTCATTTAGCAGCGATTCCGGTAATCCTAACTTGGGCGGTGAGAGGCATGAAGGCGACCCGAACCAACATTTGCTTGATGTTTTGGATAAGACAGGGAACTCATGGAAAGGAACGGATACTTTCCAAGCCGACAATGGATCTGGAAACGGCTCCCAATCTATGATTAGTAGCACTGAAAAGCCGACGGAGGATATCTCGACCAATCCGGGCCAGGAGGAGGCGCAAGAACTACCCGACTCTTTGGCTATGTCACAATTCTCAGAGCTACCGGAATATGCAACCGTTTTCTCTGCACCAACTGGAGTTTCGGACTTCCTTAGCAGTTTCGACTTGGTAGAGTGGCAGACGTGAAAGGTGTGTCCGGCCTGAGGTTTAGCTTCCGAATTGGTGATCGAATCGAGTTAAGGATCTTCTAGATCGGAATAAGTCACCAAGGCTAAGCAGAGACACACTCAACTCTTTGTAAGCCGCAAAATCTGGGGAGTTATGAGAACCCTTTCGTGGCTCCGCTGCGCTCTTAGATTATGGCCTAGATGGTCGACACCCATGGGAAATACGGTGAGGTTAGTATATATGCGTCTCCCATATTTTCCAGAATAACCACGATGCTAATATTGAATGAAGGCCTTATTCACCAGTTAGCAGTAGGCCTTATGAGTACCTTACGGACGGTGGACGGCGTCCTGACAGCGCACTAGCCTTGTCGTTAAGTGCTACGCTACTGGCAACATCGGATTTGACCGAAATTCATCTCGGTCATATACCTAGGCCATGATCGCAACGAAGAGAGAATACGAATCGACTAGACAGGCACCCGTCTCGTCGAATATTGGACAGATCCCGCTCGCGACGCTCTTGGAGCAAGGCAAGGTGGTGGAAGTGAGGACCCCGCCCGAGAAATTGCGTTGAAGGTCAACTTGATTGAAGGGTACGACACCCGGATAATGCATATTGCTGTTATATGATTATCTTGGTATAGGTCGCCTAACACTTTAATTCGGCCTTTGAACTCTCACGAAACTCAATTCTTATTGCTTAATGTCCTCGAATAGGGCAAAGGGAAACCTTGAAGAGGCAGGTACAGCGTTGGAAAATACGAGCCAGAGTTTCCTTCTTAGATTGCTGAGAACAGCCGATCTCGTACTGCTCGCTACGTCCACCCTACACCCCACTGAATTCGGGAGCCATCGTCCAATAAAGCAAGCTACACAGGAGATCAACCTAAAAAGGCCACCCCCATGCTTGGCTTTGAATACGAAACACTGCCCGCTGGAACTTTTATGCGCCGATGAATGATAAATTGGCAGCTCATCCCGGACGTGTTTTCCTTTAGATCTTCTGAACTTTAGTTCTACCGACACTCGTTTAGAATGGCGAACCTGGGACAGCGGTACTGGCTACCATTGTTTCTGGCGATCGCCGGCGCGTTCGCCTCATTAAATACGCCCAGAGCTACCTGGCCGAACGGACCTTTCGTAACTTCGGGCCGGTGGATTCAGGATGCGGCCGGTTCAGCAGTCACATATGTCGGCGTTAATTGGCCGGGATCGCTTGACGTGATGATTCCCGAAGGCCTACAGTATCAGTCTATTGAATCAATTGTCTCGCGAATAAAAAGCTTGGGCATGAACGCCATTCGGCTCACGTATGCGACCGAGATGATCGACCAGTACTACGACAATGGGAAGAAGGACATCGCAATTCAGAAAGCGCTTACCGATGCCTTGGGCCAGGACGCTGGGACTTCAGTGTACAATAAAATCATTGCGAACAACCCGTCTTTCAACTCAGGAACGACGAGATTGCAGGTGGGCTGATTGCGAGGGTACCTGCACCAAATTTTCAAAGGGCTAATGAGCGCCAAATAAAAGGTCTATGATGCCATCGCGGCGGAATGTGCTAAGCAGGAGATTTATGTCCACCTGGACAACCATGTCTCGAAAGCAGGCTGGTGTTGCAGCCCCCTTGATGGAAATGCCTGGTGGGGAGACCAGTACTTCAACGTTGCTAATTGGACTCGAGGCTTGTCTTTCATGGCAACGCGCGTTCGTGGATTTTCCACCCCACTCCTGGTGAGGTTGGCTGCTGACAGCGGACAGGGCAAATCATGGCCGAATCTCATGTCAATGTCACTGCGAAACGAACTGCGTACACCATTGAGTAACTTCACATTCGCCAGCGAATCTTACAATTGGGAGAATTGGTATACGTACATCAAGCAGGGCTCAGACGCCATCCATAGTGCGAACCAAGATGTTCTGATATTCCTATCCGGCTTGAGCTCTGACCAGGATCTGAGTCCTGTGGTTAATGGGACAGCACTGACTCCCGGATCAGCTACCTTCAACCGAGACGATTTCTCGGGCTATGCGAACAAGCTAGTTCTTGAGCTGCATGCATACGACAACATCCTTGGACCAGGGCCGAGCGACTGCAATGCGGTTCAGAATGAATTATCTAATGATGGGTTCAAGGCCTTGACGAGTAATGCTGAGAACCAGTTCCCAGTAGTCTTGACCGAGTTCGGCTTGGTCCAGAACGGAACCGCGGCGCACGATCCTTACATCTCCTGCATACTTGACTATATCTCCTCCCAGAACGCGGGCTGGATGATCTGGGCTATTCAGGGGTCGTATTATATCCGCGAGGGTGTCCAGGACCATGATGAGAGTTGGGGTCTATTGGTCCACAACTGGTCTGATTGGAGGTCTCCGGATTTCGTTACTAACTCCTTGACTCCTACGGCGACGAAAACCTTGACAATCAACCCCGATGCAGGCTCATCCGCTGGAACTGCAAATAAAAAATCCGGCGGCACGAGTACAAAGGCATTGATCTCTTTAGGCTTGTTCGACTTGCGACTGCCCTTATATGCTGCGATATTGGCAATTGGTATGCCAGTCATTATTTATTAGAATGATGACATACTTTAGAGGATAGACATGGACACTCGTCTTGTAGATCTAATGGATACGGCGTTGCGGTCATCACAGGACATTCCTGGAGCATCCCTATCAATCTGGCCGACATTTCTCGTTTGGAATTATCTGGGTAATTCTACAATTCACCCGTCAAACTCGAACAAAGTCTTCATCTGGGGATCCTCGTATCCGGCGTATAGAGCCAACTGCAGCATAATACGTGCCTTCTGCGGATTTAGGAAACCGCCCCCATACCCAATAGAGCCGGTCGGCTCAACATAGCCGTCCATCGGCCGCCGTGAATAAACCACAGCCGTACCGTTTTGCTTGACGACCTCGTCGATGACCCTATTGCCCGGCGTAGTCCAGCCTCCGGCACCCATACCGGCAAGCACGAGTCCTTTCGCTCCACTCTCGACGGCCATCGACGCCAGAGTTGGGTTCAGTCCTTGGTATCCATAAAGGATATCCACCTGTGGCAGGCTCGTGGCATTTGTGACATCAAAGTACGGCTTATTCACTGGCAGGGCCGGTGCAAAGTAGAATATGGGCTTGATATTGATGAAAAACCCCAGGAATCCTTGCTCAACGGCCTTGAAGGTATCGAGAGCGTTTGCGTTGGTCTTGGTCGTGTAAAATGCATTGGAGATGCGGTCATTCAGCACGATCATCGTACCTCGGCCTCGCGCTTCTGGGTCCCCTGCTAGCGTGACGGCCTCTAGAAGGTTGATGGGCCCATCGGCGCTGATGGCGGTCGCGGGACGCATGGCGCCGACGAAGACCACGGGTTTCTCGGAGCGCACGGTCAAGTCAAGGAAGAACGATGACTCCTCGAGCGTGTCGGTGCCGTGCGTGATTACGACGCCTTGGCAGTACGGGCTGTCGAGCTCCCGCTGAACTTGGTGTGTCAGGTTAAGAAGAATTTCCGGCGTTATGCCCTCAGATCCGACGTTGGCAACCTGGACTCCCCGAACGTTTGACACATTTCGTAGCTGCGGCACAGCGTCAATCAGGATGTCAACACCAAGGGCACCGGCTTGGTACCCCGTTGTCTGGTCGCTCGAGTTTGCGCTGCCTGCGATGGTGCCGCCTGTTGCGAATATAGTCACGTTAGGGAGACTTGCATTAAAGGGCGTGTCTTCCCGGAGAGAGATACGGAAGCCCGTGGGAAGCCGCAGAGGAGATGCTAAGGTGATGGAGACTGCGCTGGCGAAGCCTACGAACTTGAGTGGCACCATTGTGACTTGGCCGATATCGCTTAAAGGACAATGCGTCACCAATGGTTCACGAGATCTTAAATGAGATATGCGTCTCATTATATAGAGCCGCATGCGAGAACCGATCTCTTATCTATGCGTAGCTATGTAATGGCAGATGTCATGGCTGCGATGCAGGGTCAGTTTCCTCCAAGGACGCCCGCATAGGGACTAGGATTAGGTTTCCATTTCGGAATGACCTTCCTACAGGAGATAAAGCATCGCGACCATGTTGTGACTATCAAATCAGGACAATTCGAGCGAGTCGCGGTGTACAAGATGATTAAGACCGGTTTTCTTATCTCCATCGGCGGTTCCCGATCAGAGGTAGATAACGGCGTAAGCGGCTCCAAGTTCCGTGGAGATATCGGCAGTGGAGTCACGACGTATCGTGCCGTCGGCATGGTTCCGTGATACAATAGCGTGTCTGCGAAGACCCATCTCCTGGCTTTCGTGAACATTCGTCGGAAGGGGGGAAAATACTTCGAACACATTGACCATTCAACGCACCACAATGTGTAAGGCTCTAAGGCACAGTTTATTGTGATTATATCCCTCATCATGGTCCCTGCCTTAGCCTAGGTACCTACCTGACAACTAGACTTCATGTGAAGGGCGAGCTGTGTCGTTGAAGCATACCTTGCCCGATTGGACCTTTCTATCTACAGTAAATCGAGATGGAAGCTGTCTATTAACCATTCGACTACCCCTCATCCTCGGTGGGTTCCTCTTGAGTATGGTCGCCTTGGCCAGCTGCCCCTATTGTCTAGGATTGATGCTGGAGATTTTCTTGGTATAAGTACGAAAACGATGAACAAATAGTGTATTTTGAAAGTAGGCTCTAGACGGATCTGTTTCACCTGCGTTTGCTTAGAAAATGCATGTTTGAGACTACCTAAACCTTTCAGCGCCGAACCCGTCTTAAGATCAACAAGAAGAAGCTTAGGGTTCTCGTAGATTCATCTTGGGATGGTTTGAGTCACCTGATGTTCTAGATTTGCTGCGGTTCTAAGCAATTCGCTCGTCTCATCGTTTTTCTGTCGACTTTGTCTAATTTGAACAGATGTCGCATATGCTACTTCATTGCCCCTATTCAGAGAAAAATAGATAAAGCTGAGAGCACCACCAGATGCTTTAGGACCGTGATCCTATCCTCATATCAGTGGCATCAATTCTGGCATCGGAATATCTAGCCATTGGCTCATGATGGTCTCTCGAGCGTCATCATGGTTCCGTAAACTTCAATGTTGGTTGAAGGAGAAACTAAACATGAGAAGTGAGAACTCTACTCACGTTGCTAACGAATCATCAGACGGGATACTAAGAGGTCTAGTTGAATTGCTTCAAGACCTACTCGAAGAGAGAGAAGATCACCTCCAATGACTTCTGACGAGCTTCGTGGAGCCCAATTGCACAATGCGAACCTAGAGCGAGCTCTTACAGACACGAACTACGCAAAGACAGGATGACCTTCTGAAAGAGCATTACCTCAAGTTACAGAGTAATAACAAATTCATGGATGAAAAAAAAAAAGCGATCTAACTGAATAGAACACCTAGCTTCAATCTGTAGTACAGGAAAAGGAATGCCAGATCTTCAGTTGCTACCTTATCGTCAAGAACGGACTATATAAGACACAATCAAGGTAGATAGCCCTTATTAAAGGGAATTCCTTTTTTTGATAAGCTCTGAAGTGAAGCTAAATGTTATCAGGAGGTGGACAACTCTGTGAGTCACTGGACAGATTCACTTCTACGCAGCGACAAACTCTAGGCAGAGTCCGTCCAATATGCGGAAATCAAATCTAGCGGCCACCAGTGAATTTGCTCATTGCCTTTACAGGTGGGAAACTCTGTATTATGCGGCGACTCAATTAGGGATATAGATCACGACATCCTTAATGCGTTCGTTCTGAGATACCTTTGGGGGATGTCTTCGAGACTGTCCTTCGTAATATTGCAGCTGATGTGGTGCCTACCTTGGACAGCCTTAAGTGCACCATGAACAAAAGTGCCGACCCGAAGCCGGGTCAAAATTAATATGCGCTATCCTGGAAACAGAATTCTGACTGCTCAATATCAGATGTATTTCTGTCAAATCTTGGAGAGCCCAGGCGGATCTTGCTCTAATTACGCACCTAACAATCCGCGAGCGTCTGGGAGGTGCCCAGCATAGGTTGTCCTCTAATTTAGCAAATTTGTAAAGCTTCATTGGCCATGACGAGAACAAAGCAGCTCTGGCGGGATCCATATTGACGAATGATGTCGATCCTGCTGTGATATTACACGAGAAGTTTCTGACTTGTACGAACGGATTCCGTTCGAGAATGGATAATAGTTTTGGCCCTAGCAAAAGATTCGAGGGTAAGCTAGTGCAAGCGAAAAGAGTGGATTGTGTAGATGTTGCCAAGAACCATCGCAACTTCATAATTGAGAAGTTCCGGCCCATACCAAGCGGGTGATCTTCGAAAGTATCTTCACATTCTGTGCTCAATACGTCCGGCCTTGATCGTAAGTAAAGTTGGCCCTGGGCTCTCGACGAAAGAGCCGGCTGTCATCTGCAAAGAACAGATTTTAGCGTAGTAGCTTGGATACTAGATGAGAGGAAAAAGGAGTCGATAATTATCGCAACATGGCGATGCTGTTAGCTCTTGGCTAAGTAAAATCATCTTCACCTTGGACCCTGCCAGAAGCCACCGAGTTGATAACTAGAGAGGGGCTAAAGCTTGAATAGGGACTTGCGAAAGGCACTTGGAGTAACTCGCTGAAGTTAGAGTCATACCTAAGGCAGAAGGGAAACAGGACTGGAAGTAGCCTGATAAGCAGACGAACTAAGAAACACAATAGCATTGCATGGAATATCATGAAGAGAACCTACCATAAGCTTCTAGAGAAATATACATGGAGCGTATACTTCCAGAGTAGCTGTTGGTGATTCTAATGGGGCTCGTGCCTCAGGAAGACGACGGGCATCCCGCGACATGGGATTAAAAAGGGATTATAAGTAGACTCGTCGTCCCAGTTCCCAGTTTATAGGACCAACATCCACCCTAACTTCTATATGAACATACGGAATAACTTAAGAAAGGTAAAGCCACGCCATATTATCTTATTACCGTAACATCACCTTCCCGTGTGTAATAAGCGAGCAAAATGACCGAGGTAGGGGCCGCGAAATGCTCGGTATGCTTCGAGATTAAGCTGTTGTCTTCTTTCCCACAATATAGACTCACGGAAGCGTGTAAACATCATCCGTCCTTATGCCTTGGTTGTGTGGCGTTGTCTATCAACTCTCAACTTCGGGATGCTACCGTAGACCGACCCAGATGTCCAGAATGTCGAGAGCTTTTGGGGGAGTCGGTAATTCAATGGGCTGCAGATCCGGGATTGTTTTATCAGTAAGTACAACTAATTTCATGTTCTTCTAAGTATCTAAAAGTTTTGGAACACAATTGAGTTCCACGAACCAGCTAAGATGGCCCTATTACAGATACCAAAGACGTTTGACCGACAACCTCTACTCTAGAATGAACAATTTTGTATGGTGTCCTCTTGGCTGTGGGACATATGGAATCTACTACTCAAGAGCGGACCAGCCCATGGTTTACTGCCTGAAAGACAACCGTCACTTTTGTGCTCGACACCAAACTGTGTGGCACTACAATTATACCTGTGAAGAATACGACGCCACTCTAGTCACTGTCCAGAACGAGGCCCAGAGACAGAGAGAGGCTTACAGAGCATCAGGATTAGAGAACCAGAGACGCCGCCAAGAAATCACAGACTCCGAGGCTGCGGACACTCGTCGCAGATCTGAGCAGAAACGTGTCGAGCAAGAACGTACGCTAGCTGAAGAAAGGGCTAGACAAGAAGAAGAGCAAAGGCGAGCCGAAGAAGTCATGCAACGACAAGCTCAACTCAAGAGGGAGGAGGAAGCCACTCATCGCCTCATATTTCAAACTACTAGACCATGTCCAAGGTGTAGGGTACCTATCGAGAAGATAGGGGGCTGGTGAGCAACTACTTAATAGGAGCCTATATACCTCGCGATAGTTTTACTAACCAGATATTTTGCAGCGACCAGATGTATTGTACGACTCTGACTGTATAATTTGTTGAGATCAAGAATCAATGTACTGACGCTTTTCTCAGGTCCCCAATGCAATTTCCGCTACTATTGGCGCTCTACCCGTTGGTAGTACACAGGTCTTCGTATATTAAAGTATTGTATTGCTAGGCACAACCCACTCAAAGGTGGAATGGGAGAAAAATAATTAGGAGAAAAGGGGGACGAGGAAAAACTGAAGGGGATACGAAGAAAGAAACATGCGAACATAAGGCATCAAGATAGTCAACCCAATGCGCTCAGAATGTGTTGGCTAATAGTGTACAACCCCTGAGTGTATCTTTCATGCTAATCACCCCGGTTTCACATCAAACAAATTCATTCATACCTAATACATGGAAACCCCTTTTCTTCCCAAATAAGCTCATTAGACATGTGTTAGGATGTTGCAATATGTTATGGATTATTGGTCGTAAGCATCAGCGATTTCTCGCGGCCTTCGTGATTCCTGCTACTACTAATTGCGCTATTCTTCTATTCTCTCCCGACGGCTAACAAATAGGCCCCTTTGCACACTCCACGCCATCGAAGCTGCCATTATCAAAACCTCTTCAGTTACGGCCTCGTCCAGAGTCACATCAGACCTAGTTGGCCCTTCAGCTAGCGCTGCGCTAGACTCCGGCCACCCAGGACGATCAGACTGATAACCACCAAGGAACGAAGTGGATGGTGTCCAAGTTACACTACCGTCCCTCGACCACGTGCGACCGCCGTCTCTGGGGCTCAGGACCGTCCCGCTCGTGTCTTGTATCAATGCGATCTGGCCCGATACGGGCGCCTGGCCGCGGAAGCGCGCATCACTACCTGTGAGCGCAAGCTTCCAGCATAGTTTCAACTGGGAATCCCATGTACCGATTGAAGTTGCAGCACTCAATACTGCTAGGATAATCCCATCTCGTAGTCGATGGTAAATGTGTCATGGTGTCTCTTTGACTTTACATCCGAGTTGTCACCGAACGCTGAGCAACCGGCGCGGCTTATTTGTTCTGAGCGCGAAACAGCGAGCGAACTGAAGCTGAGTTGAACTGTTCCTGGCTTGATATTGTTATCGTCATTTAGTTACGTGTAACACTCCTCCGAGTCTACGGCGCTATTGAGAAACCCTGTTCTCGATGCGTCCTACTGGATCGGGCAGGTGATAACTCCTATACCAACTACTATCACGACTAGGACTCCGTGGCGATTTCATATTTTTGAATGTGGTAGTCATTCCATCATTCCAAGCAGTCTATTTGAAGAGGAGACACTGAATTCACCTTTTGACTATGCTCATTGCTAGATGGGGCAAAAGTAAAGTGGGACTATCATACTGCTACTCTTGATTGAAGGCTTATTATACGAGTGACTACGAGAAGCAATATAACTCTATATGGTACTGTCTCTCACCTTGTTGGCACGTTATCCTTGGCTACCTTGCTCTTGAACGGGAAGTATTTGGGCGCCCGCGGATATTCTCTCAAAGTCTCACCGGGTCGTCTCCCTGGGAATCCATCTCTTGGGCTAGGCAAGCCGGAACCAGAGAATGCGCTCCTCGAGAGCGGCGGTCTAGAACCGGCTCTGATACGTGGGGTGGGAATGCGCTCGATAGAAGCGGACATTGAGACAATATCGGTGCCTGAATCAGGTGTGCGAGTCACGCGTGGTTTACTTGCTGGGGAGGCAATTTCGACTATGGTCTCATTCTCATAGTCGTCGAACTGCTCATCCATGTATGACCGCTCGGCCGCTGATACGTCCGTGAACAAGGACTCAGAGGAAGCGTTTGCCTGCTCAGAGTATAAATACTCCTGTTCTTGGTATTGTACGTTAGTGTTCGGTTTCGATAGTTCATTTTCTACAAGAAACTCAGTTGCCGCCCGAACCGCGTCCTTATTCTCCATACGAGATTTGTATCGAGCTTTGAAAGCGGCTTCCAACTTATGCGGATCAAAGTCTGCGGGCATGGCTTCGTCGCCTCCCCATTTCAACCGCAGATATTCTTCATATTTTCTGAACTCAAGGTCTCTTTTCGATAATGGTTCCTCAGACGGGTTGGTTCGATGGAGGACTATCTTGCGTTCAGACAATGGGCCCGACTCGTTCGGAAGCTCGCTAAACGTAGCGCAGCTTTTGAAAACATCTATGGGATCCCTGGGTGTTGCTTTACTCATCTTGGCTGAAACCTGGTCTTCAGAAACGAGACCCAACGAACTGCTATACTTAGACCTTAGACTTGTTGGAGCTCGGTGGAATTATTTAGTTTAGTTATTGTAGAGTAGGCCCTTTGACTCAGCCTCCATTGTCCCAACAATGAATTTGGTAGGTAACATACCGAACTTCGAACTATTGTTTGTTCTCGGTCATACAGGTCTTTTTGTTTAACCGACAAACCACTGCATCCTGCTCTTATTGCGTTGCGCCTTAGGAATAAACGAGACCTGTGAGTTACTTATCTAGGTAGGTCGGTAGGTATGAGGACTGCAGCTATTGGATTATTCAACTAGGATTGACGATGCATCCTTTGTTCTAAAAATACCGCCATGGAATCTTTGCAAGGTGCACCTAACGCCATCAGTTTCTTGCATTTGAATGAATTTCGGCTTTCCATATCCTCCAAAAGCTTTGGTCTTCATGTTTTCTGTGTTACACATACCTCGTTGTGCTAAGAATGTTGCAAAGTCAGCTCAATTTTACGAGGCTCATATTGCCCTGTAAAGTTCCTATTTGGGCTTGACGGAGCGGACCGAGTATGTCCGGTTTGAAACATACAGTAGATAGTCCAGCCGTTAGATCTCGACTTATTGAGGATTCGTCATCAGTTCGAGACACTAACGATTGTGGAGATTGTGCTGTGTGTAATGTATGTATCAATAACCTTGCTAAATCCGCCTGGTGTCTCCTGTCTTCATGCAGGTCCTGCGTGCCCCTAATAATTTTTTGGGCCCTTAATTAAAAACGCGAGGATGGCAGTGCTGACGGCGTATCGAGAATATCGTTCCACGTAAGTCTCTCTATACGGTGTATCGTAAAAATTTGCGACGCGACGAATCCTATTCACAATTTGAATGTATTTGGCTCCGCAATGTCCGTGACAACGTGTACGTGTGGAAAGGAGTTCTGGCCCAGGCGCTAGGGACCTCTCCCGCGGCTGCGTGCTGCAATGTGACGATGGTTCCTGTGCCGACGGCAATCCGCTGCTTGATGCGGGAGAACTTTAATGAGACGTCGAACGCACGGCATGCCGAAGTAGAACGTTGGGAGCCTTCTGTCATACACTCCCGGGCGGTAATCTACACAAAAACTGAACCCTGTAAATTCCGAAAGGAATACTCTTGACTGGGGCGAGGAGATGCTCTCACGACGCGGAGGATTCAGTGTTCGTGTAAAAGGGACACGAGGAAATTGGCCGAATTGTGAATCGGGTCCCGAGACTCTGGAGACGAGCCAATTAGATCCATCGATGGTAGACAAGGGCTTCAAGGGTTATGAACCATATGCGGTGCGACGAGTAACACAGCGGCAGCACTGTGGCACTTCTTTTTGCATCCTACAAAACATGCAAATGTGAGCGCACAGCAGATATCTCTCTTCTCACACCGAAATTTTGGGGTCTTTTCGTGCGAGATGAAAAAAAAAAAGGGCATCATCGCCGCGCTGCACGCAGCATTCCCGGATTATTTCCTGCGTCCTTGACGGGATGTTCGGAAGGCTCGTATTCTGAGGAATGTTGAAATCGAAACTTACGTTGCGTATGTCATCGGCCGGGTTCAACTGTTGTAGGTAATCGGTTAGTGAGGCTGGTTACGGTAATGTCCCACGCAGTTCACCAACGACCCCGCCGTTGCGGCGAAGTATGGATCTTTTTTCCAACGTTCCCCGGCGCCGCTGTGTGTTAGTCGAAGGGCTAAAAAGGTTCCTGGGCTGGATCGAACCGGTAAACGGAAAATTCTTCCCATCGGAGATAAACTAGCAGAACCCGACAGATCGAGCGATGAAGTCATTACGCGTGAGGGACCTTGTAGGAAGGCTACTGAAGTGACGGTCCAACGACCTGGTGACCAGTTTCTGCTTCTGAGGGGCTGGCCCAATTCATGCCGTGGTTCAGCGAGGATCTGCGCCGTAACGAGTCAGCATCTTCCAATGCGGAACTAGCGCCGACGATTCGGTACTGAGGATATAACATGAGAGCTGACGGTGACGATTTTCGGTGACAGAGCTTTGCGGGCGACCATTTACGGGCGATGTTTTTTTCCTTACCTACAGTAGTGCGCGTGACTCAATGCATAGCTCCTAATCCAGCCACAGGTTACACCTCGACTCTTTGTTACCTACATGTAAGCGGATGCTAGTGAGCTTGGGACGTCATACGGTTGTCAGAACAACATCCATACGAGTCATGACTCGGGCTTGCAAGTTGACATACTCACTAGACCGCACCACGGTATATTCTTGGGAACTTTTAGGGCTTAGGGGACCGTTCCTATGGATTTCACTGATTTCGTTCGGGTAACGGCCCAGCATTTCGGGATTTTTGGTCTTGAGTTAGAGTCGAAGAACGTTCGGGGCTCAAGCCAGGTTTCTCATCAATAAAACGCCGAGGGATGCCGTCAGTACTAAATCCGGACGCCCTGTGCCGCCAACACCCACCAGTATGTTGAACTTGGCTGAGTCCTGTTTGTTCAGATCTGAAGGACAAACTAACAGCTAGATTCGGCGAACATGTTATTCCCAACGTCATAACGTACCATCTTTTCAGCCCTGATGGCCGGCTTCATGAACCAGTCTTGGGCAACAAGCACAAGACTATTATTATACCCCGCAGTGTAAGCACCGCATTGTGCAGTGATCAAGGCCTAGTCGGCTCGGGTCAGTCGGCACTGATGAGTTATCGTGGATATTGACTACCTTACGAAGAGAGAAAGGGATTGTCTGACGCAAAGCATCGAATAGTTGAAGGACAAGGGATCCACGCTGCCGTGTCCCCGCTTCAAAGTTGCACAGTAAAGAGGGCTGTGATCGACGAGGGCTAGACCCAACACGGCATGTGGCTTTGTACATTCCTGCCAGCACAGCGACGCGCCAGATGCGTGGTGACGCCCAGCAGCCCCCAATTCTCGTATTTGGCAACGGCCTGCAGCTCACTAACAATACTCCGCAGCATGCGCTCGCTAGGCGCTCGATGGCACACACATATCTGACCCAACATCCTTGTCCGCCCAGGGGTTCAGCTCCCAGCCTCATCGGGACAAGCGCCCTAGGATGGCTTGTTCTGTTTCCACAGTTCCTGCGAATCAACATGTAGGAGCTATGACGTCCCCCTGGGATCTTTCTTCGGAACTCTTCCTTTGAAAGGAGCTACCAGAAAAGCACTATGAAAGGGATCAGCGTCTTGCAAGTGAGATAGCGATCGTCACAATTGTTTTCTGGGGCTTTAAAGGAGCACAAGCCATATAAGCTGACGCCGTATTCTCGGCCTCCTCATAATGGATCGGGGTATCGACGTACCTCCACGCCCATAATATTAATATATAAGGATCTGGGCTTGGCAGCTTGTCTCATCTCATCTGCGTGGATCTCATCGTTGACCCTTCCAGAGTGGACGTATATAATAATAGTAATCACCATCCTGTGGGCGACGATCTGATCGACATAATGCGATTCGCCCTCACCTCACAGGCCCTCGTCGGCGCTGTCGCCGTGTCAGCCTTGACGGTGCCTCGCTCCGTTGAGAAGCGGCTTACGCACATCGACCTGAAGCAATTCGGAAGCTTCCCGACCATCAGCCCCGAGCAAGCCCATGCTGAAGCCGAGCCGATCACGGGCAGTTTTGGCGACGGGCCCCAGTTCACCGGCAACAAATCCAACGACCACAAGGGCCCTGCCGTCGCCGAGGACGAGGTCACAACCCAAGCTGCCGCTGCTGGCACCTGTGATCGGAATAACCCAAACGTACGCTTCGAATGGCGAAACTACTCAGCAGACGACCGGAAAGCTTTCGTCAATGGCATTAAGTGTCTATTAGGCAAGCCTTCGTCCGGAAATTTCCAGGGCGCAACAAACAGATATGAAGACCTGGTGTCGGTGCATCAGCAACTCACCCCCCAAATTCACCAGCGTGCCGTGTTCTTGCCTTGGCACCGATACTACGTCTCGGTCTTCGAGTCGTTGATGCGTGAGGAGTGTGGCTTCGACCGAGCCTTCCCGTGGTGGGACGAGACTTTAGACGCTGGCAAGTTTGCCCAGTCCGATCTGTTCACCGACCCGTACTTCGGTCCTCTTCCCGCGAAGACGTCCGATGATCAAGGAACCTGTATTCAGTCGGGTGTAAGTAACTCTTATTTTGCAGCCTATCTTTACATTGGGGAGCTATTGGCTAACTCAAATCTCCAGACGTTCGGCGGACTTACCCTCCACATTGGCCCCGGCAGTGCGTTCCAAGCTCACTGCCTTGCACGAGCTGTCGATGAGAGCTTGACAGGCACCGTCAGCGCCTCGTTCGTCCAGGACTGCAACTCGCGAACTTCATATGATGACATGCGAGGGTGCCAAGAGCTTGGGTGAGTTTCTACCCCTAACACCTTATCTCAATCGATGCGGCATTGCTAACATCTTCGTAGTCCTCATGCTTATGGTCATAACGGAGTCGGCGCGGTCATGGCTGAGGTCCAGGCTTCTCCCGGAGACCCCATCTTCTTCATGCACCACCTTTTCGTCGACCACTCGTTCCGCATCTGGCAGAACGCCGATGCCTCGCGCACCACCACCATCAACGGCTGCGCTGATGCCAATAACCCGTGTACTCCTATCACGATGGATTATGTCTTAACCTCCAACGGTCTGCGGCCCGACACCACCGTTGGAAACGTCATGGACACCCTCGGCGGCTACCTGTGCTACCGGTACGACTACTAATATCTGTTAACTTGACGGATCTTGGATTTCTTCTACACGGTCGCATATCCCCGATTTCTACCGTAATGACTCTATTTCATCGTATTTATTACCCATGAGGGACCGGCGTTGCGGGTATAGGGTGGGCTTTTGGACATACGTACCAAAACGGCTTTCGACTGTCCATCTGATGATACCTTGATAGAAAAGGGGCCCACGAGTACAATCCTTATTAATTATACCCAGCGGAATCTTACTAGTATATACTTAGGCTGCCAGTGTACGCTAGTTCATTAAATGAATATTTGACTTCTTCGAAAAGTGAACATGTTGTCTCAAAAATGATCGTCGTTGCATCGACCTGCTATGTGCGGTATACCGAATCCCGGGTCGCTGGGCTCTGTCTCCTGCACCTTGATGTTTCAATGCAACACACCGCACACCCTCTTCACAACCCCACCATGAAGGGCGCGTGTCCACGTAACCCTAATGCACCTGAAGCATACTGTCTACAGGCCTCCTCTATTCCTCCGCACCACCATGTTCAATCAATTAGACCCCTGACTTAAAGAGACCGTCGACTCAACTGTCGATGAGTACACGGGCCGCCGAGCTGTGTCTGACTGATTAACCTTTATTGTAGAAGCAATTGGTTGAAAACGTAAGAAGGATGAGAAGTGCCATCTGTGGGCGGCTGTTTTCAAAAAGGACCGGCAAAGCACTCCACAAATTGCACAACTCCATTGAAATGGTAATACACCCCCCAAGGGAGACCTCAACTCGATGAGTGTTACCGGCTAAGTGGCTTGACCGTCAACCCGAAGACTAAGCGCCCCTCTTCAGCGAGCTGAGCAGGGTCGACATAAATGTTCAGGCCTATCCGGTCGCTATACAGGTTGTGGACGCGGAATATGACATAGACCGAGTCGTCTGTGGAAAGTGTCTTCATCTTTAACCACTGGGCGTGGCTCATGTAAAAGGGGGCATCCCAGGGACCAGGCGTAGTCTTCACTTCAATGTAGAATTTCGGCTGTGAGTTTCTCCATCTGCTATGCAGGTGTCCCTTAGCAATAAGGGCTTCGGTTAGCGTATTATCGTCATCTTCATACTGAAGGTCGGATGTTTCGACTCCTTTCCAGCTATCCATATCCATGTAATCTGGATGCGCTGTGGCGTATTTTCGCATGGTACTCGTCCAATTATCGCGACCGAATCCTCTAGCAGCGGGTCTCATTGACGACAGAAGTTCAAACACCTGGAGATTTTGGTTAGTTTCGTTCAACAGAATCCTCCTTCGGGCGACTCACAAATAGTTCCCCTGCGGCCCCGACTTTCTTATCACGTTCGAACTGGGGCACGTCGGGCCCGAACAGTTCATCTTCTTTGAAAGTTTTAGTTTCCATAGTAGAATCATCACGCAAACTGTCTTGGAGCCCAAAGAGGCTCATTGGCCCGTCTAAGAGTCGACTTCTTCTAACAGCCGATGCCACTTGTGACAAAAGAGCCGCGTACTCTTGTGTCCTCGTTGCCTGTCTCTCGAAGAGCTCCCTAACATGCGACTGGGGAGACAGGCTGGCTCTTGCAAGCCAAGAGCCGTTTCGAGCCATTAAATCGGGGCTAGGAGTCCTGGAGGACATAAGGTCGGTAGCTGGCGTCTCTTGTTCTAGATATACATCTTCACGATCGGAAAGAGGCGTACTTGGCTCAAACGGAGGCGAGACTAATTGTGGAGGCGTAGACGGTCCTACAGTTGTCGGAGTAGAAGCCCAGGGGGGAGTAAACTGAAAAGCATCGGTCTCATCGTCTTCCTGGGTCTGTTCAGGAATAGCGGCTTCAATGACACCCTGCTCGTTGAGGTATTTGTCGAGTTGTGACACCTTGGCTAGTAAGATACCCTGAATGAGAAACTGTACGTTAGGATCGACGTCTCTATGCGTGCGTGTTGCAGGATCGGTCATAATCCATCTTGCAAGGCGGTTCGGAAGACAGGAGAGATAGGCATCATCCCGCCGCTTCTCATCGTGAGGCACGTATATTTCAAGGCCGTTGAGGTCGTCAATATGCACCTCGCCCCTATCAACTTCCTCGCTTACTTCGTTCCCATCAACGCAGACAACAAGTGTCGTTGAGATTCTATCAGTCTCCCATGTTCGCAATTGACGAAGTAGGTCGTACAATTCCTGACCATTCCCTTCAACTCGAGGGCTGTTGAAATGAGCTGCGATTCTACGAATAGTTAGTTTTTGATCTGAAAGACGGTGCTCTTGCAGTGTCATGTCATACCTCAGCAGCGCGTAAGCCTTCTTGCTGATATCTTGCATGGGATCGGATGCGGGGACTTTGACGCCCGAATTCAAACCAGAGGTCTCTCTGACTAACCGTGATATGTATCGATGCTCGAGGCCTGCCCACTTAATGAAGGGTCTCAACTGGCAAACTTCGTTCGTATTGAAATCCAGAGCTTTCACTCTGTGGCCAAAGATCTCACCGAGTGGCTTGCGGTCGATAATGGCAAACTCCGTATCAAACGACTGCAAATTTACCCGGCCACCGATCTCTCGGACCGGTAGGATTGGAAGCTTTAGTAAAGCCTCCGCAGAACCTTGCGGAGCATCGAGCTCCAGCTGGGAGTTCAAAGTCCAGAGGAGTTCTCTGACGTGCTCTACAGTGGCATCCTCTTGTTTCAGCTCGAGTAACTCGTTGTAGACGACATTAGCGTCAAGCATCCGAACACCAAGTTTACCAACGAAGAAACTCTCCATCTCGTTGTCGTATATGGCACTTAAGTTGATTTTGCCTCGGATTGATGTCGGGGCGGACCATAGGCATTGGGATAGGTTATACCATTTTTGGCCGCAGGTATCGTCTAATATCAGAGCGTCGGTTTGGAAGGCGTCCCTGTTACTGCCGTCATTAGCTTCCATGAATAGTCTACAGATTTCCGTGTCTTACTTGATATTCCCAAGATCATCGTCCGAGATTCTCATCTTGTTCAGACACTTGTAGAACACCTGGACTTCTGCCTTATCGCAAACGCCTATCTTGAGAGGCGTAAGCTCTTCCACGATATGATTCCACGAACATTTTGGGATTTCTAGGACGTCGTGTAGGAATTTCGAGATGTTAGAGAAGTCGAGGCCGGAACTTGCAAAGGCTGTACGGTACAGGGCGAGGATTGAATATCGACTGGCCATGCTAATCGGAGCACCAAGAACACATTCCTCTTGCGAAACCCAATCAGAGTCTACATCCTCCCATGATGGCAAGAATATGACGGACTCTTCCTCAAAAAAATCCCTAAGTGAATATAGAGACGTTAGATGCAAACTAAACCTAGATCTAGAAGATAATACAAGGAAAATAGTTATGTACCGTGTTTTAGATCGTCTCGCTTCTCGTGTTTCCTCGTCAGTCGAGTCAGAACATTCCATGTAGATGCGCAGATATAGATATAAGATACGAGAAGGATCAGGAAGGTCGGACTTGAACAGGTTGGGGTAGTTCACTTGTATCTGGAAAAGAGTGTCAAGGTAGAAGTCGAGGTCTGGGACCGACTTCACTCCAAGTTCCAGCAAGAAATCCCATTGCGATAGTTGACTCGGTTCTTCGCCGAAATCTAGAATCGGGAAACGCTCTTCCGGTCGCATGAACTCTTCACACCTTTTTAGGATCTCAGGTGACGGTAAGTATGTCTTCGAGAGGCGGAAAGAATAACCACCTCGGCACGGCACTCTCAGGGCCCCTAAGGCGGCTGATCGCTCGCCCAAAGGGTCATATATGTCAGGATCCCAACCATATCTGAGGAATCCTAGAAGCTCTGACGGGAGATAGTTCGCCACGAACTGACACTCCTCCGAGAGTTTCGAAGCATGACTATCAAAGAGCGCAGGACTAAAGAGCCTCGGATACTGACGGATCCCTAAGAATGTGTGCAGCCACTCCTCCCACACAAAATCATGGGTATGTGGTGCGCTTGGCGTATGATCGAGGTATCTCTTGTCCATGAAGTGGACATCGACAGGCCAATGTGGTAAATTATCAGCGTCGACCTTATTGTATATCTCCCAAAGACTATGCCGAGCCGTGTCTACAACGTAGAAAACGTGGTATATTGGATACAGTTTTCCCTGGGTATCGAATAGTTCTAGACCTGAATATGTGGCAAGCGAGTGGTCGCTGTTGTGCGTGAGGTAGAGAAACTCAAGATGAGACAAGGAGGCTTCAAAGTCGAGGAGATGGCCTCCAGATTTATATCTTTCCAAAATTTTACTGCGGATTGTCTTGATCTCGGCACACTGTACGCCCAGCCGAGCGAAGAGGAGTTTTCGATCGGGCACTTTGGCTGCGGCAGGGTCGACAAGCTTGAGTCCGAGATCTATGGGGATTCGAAGGCCGTTCAAAGTCTCGGCGAAATACACGACTTTATTGATTGTGGAAACCCATTGCCCACCGATTAAGGGAATGAGTTCCAATGCTTTAGTGTCGGCTATCCTGTTGTACCACCCTCTTTCGAATGAACGATTCAAAGATCGAGCCATGCGTGCGTGCCAGTCGTGATCACTGGTCGCAACAGATCGAATTTTAGATATAGGGGTTGATAGGTCGTTCCTCACTCTAGCGAGGAACTGGGCTTGAGACAGATACTCGAGACCGTAGTCCTGCAAAAGATCTAAGTCCCCCTTATAATAGAAGATCGAAAGGTAACGAGCTCTATCACCTGGAAGGTCGTCAACTAAAGGAACGTTATGCCTATCGCACATCAGGGAGCTGATTCGACCAGTCTGAGATATCTTCCGTGAGGCTGTACCGGAGCGCAATGCTAGGATCTCCTCGTCGCAGACGCGGATTTTGATGTTTTCAACGAGCTTCTGCCAGAACGGGTCCCAGGAATCCGCTGACAATTTCGGAAGGTATCTCATCCACTGGTACTTCAACATCGGGTGTTGGCAAAATCCTCGCACTGCTACGATAAATGCGTCTGCGATTGCATCTAGTAGCTTGAGATTCCGGGATGAGCTCGTTACAACGTCTTCTCGGTTCGCTTGAGTGACGAAGTCGCTATGAATCAAGAACTAATATCGCGATATTCAGCTTCTTGAAGAATTCAGGTTGGCCTAGGAGGCATGGCTTACGTTGAACCCAACGCGGCGAACAGGTAGGAATGCAAAGACTTCTTGTGGGCTGATCAATGGCGATTCGGCATTCGAGAGAGGAAATGCGAGGATGACCGGGGCGCTGCCATATGCTCGCGAACTCTCCTCCTGGGCAGTGTATTCCCGGTTTTCATTGCGAGGAAGGTTGCGCGCAATTGATTCCACGACATGATACCTCTGCTTCGTATGAACTACCTCTCCGCCCTCCGTGTGGGTTCTTTCCAGGACGGTTCTATTAGCTTGGCCAGGGTAACTCTTGAACAGCAGTGTTGATGATGTCTCATTTCCATCATCGTCGAAAATGCGCACACTGATTCGCTTCAACTTCTTCAGAAATAAGAGCATCGCAGGTTGAAGAGTGTTGAGTTGATGTAGGATACTTTGTCGCTGTTCGTTACCGCCGCTTGCTGTGTAGTCCTCGTGCAAATACAAAGTCATTCTAGTCAATGGCCCTTGCAAATCTTCCGTTGCGTTTCTCCACTCTGGCGAAATCATTCCCATTCCGGAGTCTCCTTTGCGATGGGTAAAGGTGAAAGAATAATATCCGGACTGGATATGGACTCTCCAAGCAACCTTGAACACGGATTTGAACCCGATTCCCTTCTCCCCAATATAGCCTTGGGCCCCCGTCTTGGAGCTCCGGCCGACATTGCATATAGCTCGGAGATTCTCTTCAGTAAATCCGTCTTCGTTGCAATCAACGACGATGCGATCCTTATAGATGTTGAAGGATACGTGAGGTATAATACCGGCACGTAAAGCACGGGAGAAGTTGTTATCGTCAGCGTTCTGCAATAACTCGAATAAAAACCGCACGTCTTTAGAGTACAGATTCTTCGCCAGCCTTGCGCAGGACTTCTATTAGTAACCTCGCTAGATTTAGTCTATGAAGAAAAGGAGATCATACGTTAAGACACTTGCGCCTATCATTTCATCCTTCCTGAGAAAAGCTTCCTCAACTTTGCGACGAGTCTCTGCATCCATCTTCGCATAGACTTCCTCGCCTAGATAGCCATGCTCTGTGGCTATGTTCTGCACGAACCTGCGTGCGGCGGCAGCCATGTTGTCTGTAGTCCGTTAACACGGGTCGATGTACGAGTAACTGGAAGAAACAGTCCTCCATCGTCTCTGATCTCTCGGAGTTTCATATTCGCGAGGCATCTATGTATTTGAGGGTGGTCATTAATCGAATGGCTGGGTCGCTTTACAGGCCTTCGGCGCTGACACGCATACTGGGTATATTGGTGGCGCGCGGCTATATCCATAGATGCCTCCCAATGGGACGAGGACTTAGGAACGACCGAGATAACTATTCGCCCTTGAGGACTTTCGCGAGTTCTAGACATGGTTATTGATGAGAAATGCGACAGTACACGAAACTCTGTTGGTGATGACTTCACTTAAGCCCCTGCCTGCATGTAAGGCCTGCTTTAGGTATGCTCGTGAACCAATCAGAATAACTTTTCAAGAGGTAATCTGCAACGAGACTTGTCGACTCCCAGTCTGTTTCACGGCCGACCTCTGGAAATGTAACGAAAGCATTGCTGCGCCACGATCGCACCGAACCAACACCACGGTACGTAGGTAGGAGGTAGGCAGGTATGCATACCCACCGAATCTCCATTTAGAAATACGTTCTGCAGCATACCGAAAATGGCAACCCCCCGATTTCGACTTCCCGGTCAAGAAAGCATACATTGTTCTCGTCAGTTACGCTCTCAAGAATGGCCTTTCAGAGAGATACAGAGAACCGGAAGCTTGAGCAAATCATCTCTCTATCACCAAGAATACAACGTATGTTCTACATTTTAGACAAATTAAACATCCCGCCAAAAATCGGATGCCTTTTATCTTAGGTACCTACCTAATAAGACACCGATTGAATCTTCCATTGTGAGCAATACGGGCGTTTTCAATCTTCGGCCTTCGTTGCCTTCTCGCCTTTCCCATACCTACAGTGACTAAGCTGCTCAATGTGGTCTCACTATCCACCTATCCTCCACGATCTCCAAAGATTCTTCAACAGCTGGATTAATGTACATCTTGAAATCGACTTCGCCGCTGTACAGATTGAACACGCGGAAGATAATGTATATGGACTTGTCTGTGGAGAGGGCTTTCATCTAGTAAATGAGTTAGCCTGTGATACAATTACTGTAGTGGTCAAGATTCCGATCACCTTTTCGTACTCGGCTTTCCCCTCAATGGAAAAGGGTTCATCCCATGCGCCAGTAGTCGTCTTCACTTTTATGTAGTATTTAGGCCATGGACGACGGGCTCGCCACTTCTTCTGGAGAAACCCCTTTTCTACAAGTACTTTCGTTAGAACTCCACCCATATCCTTATACACAAAGTCGGACGTTTCGGACCCCGTCCAGCTACCTATCTCTTCATAATCGGGGTGGACCGTTACGTATTTTCGGAGAGTACTTGTCCAATCAGAATGGTCGAAACGGAAACACAGCGAGCTGAGAAGCTCAAAAACCTGGAAAACCTGGTTAATATCTTTTGAAGCCAGTATCTCTTGACACTACTTACATATAGTTGCCCTGCAGCTTCGACTCTCTTGTCACGCTCGGCTTGCGTTAAATCGTCGTGGAAAAGATCTTTTTCGTTGAAGGTTTTCAATTCGAGCAGGTCTTCGTCGGTTTGAACAATTTGGGGATCTTGAAGGACTCGACTACACCTGCCCTGTTCTGCAACTTGTGATAGAAGCGCGCGATATTCCCGGATGGCAGCTATTCGCCGTTGAATATTGATCGTAGTAGGGTTGACGGGTTCAGGAAGGACCGGTCCGTAGCCGATGCCTTTCGTCCCCAATACCTCTCATCTTCTGTCAAACCGGGAACCCCGTGGTCCTTCTGCTTAGTGCATGTAGTATCTCCGTCCCTAGTATAGATTCTCTCGAGAATTAGCGCATCATGGTCTTGGTCGCAGTGGTTCATTGGTAGCGAACTAGACGACGCCTCATCGCCATCTTCGTCATGGAATCGTATCTCGACTCCCTCCAGGCTCTGCAGAGATAACAGTATAGAGGAATCAAGCTTTCTAAAATGGCGCAGAATACGCCGGCGCAGCGCATTCTCGGTACCTGCGCCGTGGATGTACAAGGTCATCCTGGTCAACGGCGTAGGGAGTTCTTGTGCTGTCTCTTCCCATTCTGGTGAGATCATTCCCATTCCGGAGTCTTCTTCTCGGTGAGTCAAAGTGAAAGAATAGTGTCCTGATTGGATATGAACTTGGTAGGCGACTCGAAAGACTGACTTGAATCCTATTCCTTGAGCCTCTGCTTTGGTGCTTTGGCCGACGTTACAGAGAGCCTGAACAGAAGCCTCGTCGAATCCATCTTCATTGCATTCGACAATGATGCGATCCTTGTAGATATCAAAGGAAACGTAGGCCCCTTTGCCCAAAGTAATCGCACGGGTGAAACTGTTGTCATTCGCATTCTTCAGGAGTTCGAAGATGAACCGACCATCTCGCATGTTCTTCACCAGTCTTTTATGGTTTATATTAGTATAGTATACAATTTCCTTCGACGACGGAGATCGTACGATATAATGCTCGCCCCTATCATCTCATTCTTTTTGCAAAGGGCCTCTTGCATTTGGCGACGAGTTTTTGCATCCATCTTTGCGTAAACTTCCTCTCCGAGGTAGCCATGATTCTTCGCAATGTTCTCTACGACAGAGCGCGCTCGACGTTGTTTTGCGGAGATATCTGCCTTGGTCATGTTGTCCGAGAGATGTAGGCTTATGTCTGTTGGTGAAATGATGCTGTGTCGGGTAATCAAATGCTGGATATTGTTGTGCTAGAGATTCAACCGAAATGGACGAGGTTCGGAGACCCTGATGCATATTTACAAGG
The DNA here is from genome assembly GCA_022578575.1 of Hypoxylon sp. FL0543. Lineage (NCBI taxonomy): Eukaryota > Fungi > Ascomycota > Sordariomycetes > Xylariales > Hypoxylaceae > Hypoxylon > Hypoxylon sp. FL0543. The sequence goes on from MU394000.1 coordinate 264,957, forward strand.
CCTTGTTAAACAATATCCGGGTGGTAGGCTCTGGCTGCATAAGGCTGACAGAAGCTTATGGCAGTAGAAACGCGCGCCCGTAGAAGAGATTGCCTTCTTAGAAATGTCCAATTACGCATTCTCTATATATCAGTCTGCAGCCAGGACGGCCGTGATCTTTCGATGTTGTATTGCTTTCGTTTTAAGACGTGGTGCCTCATTACAGAGCATGGCATTTCACTGGAGGGCCCTTCCATGAGGTATGCTGTTGGTGACGATTGTGGTCGAGGCCAGGCGAAGCGTTTCAGATGTATTCTACGAACCAATTAGATGATCATATCAACGTAGGCAACCTACAAGGCGTCTTTTTCCCTTTTACCTTCTGATCACATTTTACTGCCATTTGCCAGACAGTCAATATGACTCGTTGCCCTCTCTAGGACCAGGGAGGAGTTGGAGTTGGTGTCAATCGGCGGCCTCAGAAGCTTATGCTATGCTACTCACGTCAAGACGATGAAGTAGGTACTTTCTAATCCGAGAGCTTGGAGGTAGTTTCAACCGGAGTAGCCGGTGTGGCCATTTATAGAGCCTCATCCAAGAGCCCAAGCTCCATTTTCATATCCGCATCTGAGGCTGTTTGATGCGTGGGAATGCGGGGTCCCGTTTCTAGGGGAAGCATCTGATAGACGCGATACATATTGACCTTCATTGGTAATATCTCGGTACCTCTTTTGAACCCCCGTCTTATTATGGCAATGAGGGGCATTGTGCGCCGATATCCCTTCGTCGCAACTGAGAGCGCTGCTCTGTTGAACGCGACCTGTAGCAAGTACGACACGAGGATGAGGTACCTACCTAGGTAGTCCATAAAATCCGTTAACCAATGTAGAATGTGCCCGACAATCGGGACAACAGGGGTAGTTAAACCCGAACGCCTAGTATTTGAGTATCGTCTTGTGAGCTCAATCATCTCGATTTAGATGAAGAGGTAGAACTGAAGACATGTCCAATTCTTATGAGCTTTATCTGGGGGTTTCTGTTTTACCTTTATTCTGGTTCGTGAGCGTCAATTCTCAGAATAATTGCTCGACCGTAATGCTAAGAAATTGTTGGCCCGAGTTTAAATTCGTTCAATTGGGTCAAACTAGAATAAATGATTGGTGAGGTCTAACGACTACGATTTAGGCGGATTGAACGGACCCGCTCGGGGCGTGGGGCTTAACTCTGATCGGATTAGACCGTATTACATAAGGAGGGGTCATTCTTTTTGCAGGGATATAGCTTAATGCATGGTGATTAACGAAAAGAGGAATTCATCTGGAGCATGGTAGCTTCGAGAACCGCCATGACTCTAAACTCGATGCCAAGCTAGAGATTGGCGCTTAGGTGGAATACCTATCTAGGTATGTACCTAATTGATCCAGGGAATTCTCTCTCTCTCGATTAACTCGTGCTACATGTATTTAAGATAGAAGCTAGGTTTTAATATATAAATGAAATGTTGCATGCAACTCATGTGGCCCAATTCGTCTTTAGATCTAACCCTCTCAATTATTACAGTTAACCGCGAGTTCAATGTAATCAATATGTACCTCTTCGACCTATTGGATGGTTATGGATGTATTTTTTTTTAATATAGGGCTTATCAGCTTCGGGGAGATAGGACCAATTGCTCCGATTTTTAGGTGCCGTTTTCGAGGAAACACCATTCAACAAGTGAGCATCTGTGATCAACCAGGTACCTACTTAACTGTAGGTGTCATACAACATGGATTAGGTACATGTAGGTAGGGCCGATCTTAACAAATATTTGCCAGGTACAGAAGCGACGTTTCCTTCGCTGCCAGTGTAGAAAGTGATACCTGACCTATTGAATAGAAAGTGCACATGATTCGGAGAGCTGCGACTCCCAGGAACAAGCATTTCACAATATATTTCTTTGTGGCCCGGTGGGAAGGTGTTGTATCCTTGAACTCTATTGACATGACGCATATCGAAACCACGTTTTCCAATGCGCTTTGTGGCGTAATCGGGCGGTCGTTAGCGGGAACTAGTGAACTCTGCAAGGCGGTACCAACTTCAGCCTGACACTTGGATACCCGAAGATCCCCGCAGTGCCCCGCCAAAATCAAGGGCGAATTACGTAGTTGGCCAAGGCGCAACGGACCAAAGCTCCTTGGAGACTTCTGGGCTAGCTCTGGCGCGGCGGGGCTAGGTGCTGAGGGATTTCGCTGCTCTTGCATCTCGATTGCATCAAACAGGACGTCGCCCAACCAGAAACCGCGCCCGAACTTCTAAGTGATTACATATAACTATTCGACATACTACTCATCTCTACCTATCCTAATCCTCCCCGCCTAAAAAAGGACCAAATCACCTACGAGCCTGTGTAGCTTTCGCCCCTCCTCTGCCTTTTCTCCCTGCTCCCTATCACAGACTGAAAACAAAAAGTCCCGGTCGTCAATCAATCACAGATTAACCTATCTCCACTGGACTTTGAGCGAATCATACCTGCTACTCACAGCCCGTGGTGTTCTTCTCGTGTTGCATTACCTCGTACTTGGAAAACATCATAGGTCGATTGGATTGCCACGGCTAACCTAAGGCACCTTCCACCTACAAAGCTTTTCGTCCGCCCTTCCCAGACTCCTGTACCTCGCCTGAAGTTTTAGGTCAAGGCTGAATTGACCCAACTAGCCCGCCCGCTTATTGGTATCACGATCGATACGGCTTGGTTGACCTCTGATCGTTGCTAATTGAAAGACCACCACTACCACGATGGCGCCGACCGACGAGAGCGAGTCTTCCTCCACCAACGACCGTCGGTTACTTCTAATCTCCAACCGACTTCCTATCACAATAAAACGAAAAGAGGAGGGAAGTTACACGTTCTCCATGTCCTCTGGTGGTTTAGTCACCGGCTTGAGTGGTTTGAGCAAGACTACGAGCTTCCAGTGGTACGGCTGGCCTGGTTTAGAGGTCCCCGAGGCCGAAATACCTACCGTCAAGCAACAGTTGAAGGACCAGTACAACGCCCACCCCATTTTCGTCGACGACGAACTCGCAGATAGACATTACAATGGATTCTCCAGTGCGTCCATGCTCCTCCAGACGTACATTATTCTTGTTGCTAATATGTTCACGTTTTCCAGATTCTATCCTTTGGCCGTTATTCCACTACCACCCTGGCGAGATTACCTTCGATGAGAACGCATGGGCGGCATATAAAGAGGTAAACAGGCTATTCGCCAAGACTGTTCTGAAGGATGTTCAGGACGGAGACCTGATCTGGGTACACGATTATCACCTAATGCTCCTACCCGAAATGCTGCGAAACGAGTTGGGCGACCGAAAGGACATTAAAATCGGCTTTTTCCTCCATACTCCCTTCCCGAGCAGCGAGATTTATCGCATTCTCCCCGTTCGGGAAGCCTTGCTCGAAGGCCTTCTACAATGCGACCTGATCGGTTTCCACACTTACGATTACGCTCGCCATTTCCTGAGCTCGTGTTCACGCATTCTAGAAGCTCCTACTACGCCGAACGGTGTCGAGTATCGAGGGAAATTTGTGACGGTGGGAGCATTCCCCATCGGAATAGATCCGGATAAGTTCGTCGAAGGGTTGAAGAAGCCTAAGGTACAGGAGCGGATCGCGACGTTGACCCGTAAGTTTGAGGGTGTAAAGTTGATTGTGGGCGTCGACCGTCTTGATTATATCAAGGGTGTCCCACAGAAGCTGCACGCGCTGGAAGTGTTTCTCACGGAACATCCCGAGTGGATCGGCAAGATTGTGCTAGTGCAGGTTGCTGTACCTTCCCGACAAGACGTCGAAGAATATCAAAACCTCAGAGCCGTGGTCAATGAGCTCGTGGGCAGAATCAACGGCAAATTTGGGACCGTCGAGTTCATGCCGATCCACTTCCTGCATCAGAGCGTCCAGTTTGATGAGCTTTGCGCCTTATATGCGGTCTCGGACGTCTGTCTTGTCAGCTCTACGCGAGACGGAATGAACCTCGTGTCGTACGAATACATTGCCACCCAACAGAACCGACACGGCGTGATGATCCTTTCCGAGTTTACCGGTGCTGCTCAATCCTTGAACGGTAGCTTGATAGTCAACCCTTGGAACACCGAAGAACTCGCAAACGCTATTCATGATGCCGTCACCATGTCTCCCGAGATGCGCGAAGCCAACTACCGCAAGCTAGAGAGATACGTCTTCAAGTATACTTCGGCGTGGTGGGGCCAGAGCTTCGTCAACGAATTGACTAAGGTGAATAGCGCTCATAGCCACGGGGTGGACAGCAAGGCTAGACCTGATTCAAGACCCATGCTGAGTAACGAAGTCGGCCGCGCTCTGTCCGGCGTCTTCGAGAGTGTCAAAGCGGCCACTAGTGCCGCTGCGCCATCTGGTAGCGCCTTGGGTTTGCTGAAGTGACGGCCAAGGCAGCTGGGTCAAGTTTCCTAGAATATTGCTGTCATAATGAGGAAATGGGTCTATAGAAAATACCGGAGCTATGAACACAAGGGAAAGAAAACCATGAAAGCATGTGATCAAGAAAGTTCAGGATCGGAGTTATGGGATTGGTAGAATATAGGCTATGGAACCTCGCGATCCCCGATTCGTAGGCCCGCGCATACTATTTGAGGAGTTAATGCAATCGCCTTTTAAATGACCCTTACATTTACACTCTATCATATTGTTAAGAGGGTTTCCAGAATTATCAGTGAGACCTAAGGCCTGGTGTAGTCGAGTCGGGGGGTACTAATTTGACCATGTGATTATTCAGCGCGACACAAGTTTAACAATAAAGCCAGATACACCCACTGAGTATCGGAGTTAACGCAAGTATGAAGAATCTCAGCGTGTCTTTGAAGCGCTATTGAAGTTTGCGACTTCTGAATACGCACCTTATGAAGCTCAAACACAAGCAAAGAGAGGTGTCGAAGGACAGAATCGTACCGAGAGACAAGCTTTTGGCTGTATGAGTGACAGGGATATCGAGCGCATGCGTACTTGGAATAGGTCCTCTGTAACGATTCGTTCACGTCCTCGATTTTTTCATATTAGCGAAGAGAATATGAATAAGGATTTGAGTTTAATCTCTGTCTAATTGGACTGCATGGCAAACTTGGTGTACTTAACAGCGGCATCTTGATAGAAGCCTGCCCGTTGTTGTGGGCCTGCGCCGATTACTTGATGCCGAAAATATGCCTTATGGAGACCCACTTAACGCATCCTGCACCCGTCGGGGTTGCGGCGTGGGGTGGGGCAGTACCCGGAGGATCCTAGGTATTTTATTCAGAGCGTAAGGGGCTGAGGGGTTACATATTCTTTTATGTCTACAGCATAATCCTCTTTGCGATTTGCCATTGATGTAATGATTGAACGGTTGTAATTAGGTGACCTCTACGTGTTCAATGTCGCTCACTGCCTTGTTCTTTAAGCATTTGCGAGTTTTCGAGATCCTGATAAAGACTTTACGCGGCTGTGGTTTCTAAATATAAGTTCCCTTCCATTCATCGCCAACTCATCTCTGGATGTTTAATATCCCATTTCTCAGTAGCCATTGAAAGAAAGTCCGTTTACCCCTAGATGTTACCATTACTCTGAGCCAGAGGTAATTTATAGACTGCTATTGCCACGGATTCTTGGGTCATATCACCGAGGAGAAACACCTCTTCTGACAACCTTGATTCTCTGTCTATCCTAATCGGTACAATAAGTTACTTTCTCACTCGAAAGGTTGGCACCACGGCAATCCTGCGTGGCGGAGAATCCAGGGTGCATTGAGGGGTACCAGCCTAGCATTCTGACGTCGGGTGGCAGCAGTTTATTCAGCATCCTGCAATATGATAGCTCATCGGTGCAGTCATCGAATGCTTGTACTGCAGGATGTTGAACAAACTGCTGCCACCGGACGTCAGACTGCTGGGCTGGTTATACTCCTCCTTGGGCTTAGGCTAAGGCCCTGTTCTCAGGCGCAACGTCTTGGCCTGCCCCTTTTGCTTCCTCGTCTCCACGAATAACGACTATCCTGCTGACTAAAGCACCGTAGCTAGCTTACACCCATTTGTTGCTTTTCTGGAGAGCTTAAATAAAGTGGCAGGGCGAAATTATTCTTTTCCCTTATTGCGCCTAACCTCCCCCCTCTTGCGTCTGCTCATCGATATCCAGGAACTGTTCAAGGAACTCGGCGTCGATGAATCGGAATGGTCCATTCCACTTACGCTCCTCGGTCCTAAAGACCCGGTCCTTAATAAGGGTACGTTGCCTGCCTGTCGTCTAAGATCTTAAGCTTCTTCCCCTTCCTCTGTCCTGAGCTTGGTCGAAGACGTGTGTTGGCACTGACGCTTTGCAGAGTGCGGTTGCTAGGTCTAGAGAGGTTGCTTGAACGCATGTAAAGTTATTGAAGGGTAGAAGTTGTTACTGTTGGGATCTAGGAAGTGGGACTACGGTGTGTGTGTTCACCCATCTTCTTTTCTCGCAACGGCCCCGAGCGGAACCTGGATGCGTGTAGTAATTTCCGTTCCCGATGCGCCCGTCGTCGCTGACGGAGTCCCTTCCTTGACGTGTTTATGTTGGTAATATGTGGATTCATTCGAAATGGTATGGTGTGCGTGAAATCGATCTTGAGAGGGGAGACTGCTCCGCGGAGCTGTGCCTTCTTTTGACAGAGCCTTCTCTTCTCATATTCCCTCAGGATTGTGTGGCATTGACCCTCGTCGGCGACAGTTAGGAGCCGGTTGGAATGCTAATTAGGTCGTTAGGATATGTGAGTGACGTCGTACGAATGGCCTTGGGGAGTGCCTTGTTTGGCTGGTTTGATTCAGCAATATTAGGAGGGTTGGCTCCTCCATAGCGCTGGGAAGCGCCTTTCTGGCTCAAGAAGCCGTTCCAGTGTAGTGTCGCATTATCAATGGGACACTTGTGTCTCCACGCGGTAGAGGAGGATGAATAGTTGAGTACCCCGTACTGGGATACCAAGGGTGAGGTTAGGTAAGTAGCCCCACCCCGTGAAAGTCATGATATCCCTTTCGGTCCTACTCGCACTCGATCCTCTTGTCCATTTCTTCACTCCGACATTCAGCAGTGTCCCAAACGTTAATTAGAGTTGTTGTAGTCTCGCAATTGTTAATCTGAGGGAGCTTTGGTTTCCCATGTACAGCAGCGAAGGATAGGGGCGGTGAGGATGTTTTGGTGAGGTGTAAAGTATCGAGATTGTGGCGGATGATATTACGACGACCTAAGTCACGCAAAGGGAGCGGGCGGGATGCACCACTGTCGACCCGGGGAGGAATTGACAAGCCAGACGAGCCGGACTAAGTCTTCAACGTGACGAAGAGGACAAATGAAGCAAGCCTTATGTCGGCTAGCCTCCGAAGGCGAGAAGTATTACGGAGTCACAACGGGTGTAAAACCTCGAGGTCTTGCATGAATGCATCACGGACCGGAAGGCTTTGTCGTAAGCCCCCGGCCGTGGTCGGTTCACATCACTTGGTGAACCGGTTGCCTCAAGACGGAATACGTACTTGAAGTAGGACGAGTGTGTCGAAAGGGGTTGATGGTCGGCGGTCTCGCTGGCGACGACGCTTTCCTGGTTGCTCCGTCCCCAGCGGGACGTCGTTGGTGAAATCCGTATTTGAGAATCCTTAAATGAGATGTCCCGAGTAAACATATTTCGGCAAGGCTTCGTACCCTTGTGACTGGGCATCTTCTTTGCTTGGGAAATACCTTTGGCCTCGTAGAACGACAGGGCTTGTGCATAGCACAGTGGTCACACCCCACCAAGTTGCTTCGGTAGGGAGGGTTGGAAGGCGGGAAGCACGGGTAATTTCGCTCACACATGTCTGTATCCCGTCCCTGTGGATGATTGCAGTATATTCTTCCCGTTGGAGCATACCCATATGGCTAAGATAGGACTCGGACCTGCTCGATTCTAGAATCGAAACAGTACGGGTGACAGACACACTGTTTGTGGTCGACTGCGATATTGCTCAGGCTGGTACGGTCACTCTTCCTCACTGTCCCATTCGAGAGGATTGCCTTGATCAACTCGAATTAACGGGACAATTTGGTTCAACTAAACTCGGCTTGACACGCGGCATGCAGTGTCGATTTAGAGCGAATAATATGAAGCCTCGCCCCGGCGGAGGCGTTGGGGGACGGACCGAGGGTTACTAGCCACTGCCGGGCGGGCCTGGTATGCCGGCTAGGCGGCTGTGTAGGCGTTTGCTCTTCTCTATGTGACGTCGATATTGGGGTTCAGTTGAGTCTTGTGGTATGTATGACTCCTTTTTTGGATTCATAACTGTCGGCGACGCTGTGTCGATAGACTGCTCGGGAGTAATTGGCCCCTTACCAAGGGAGCGTTCATACCAAGTTTTAAATCGTCAGTGCCGCTGGGCTAGGCGACACAGCTGTTCGTGTCAAGTTCCGCGGCACACGAGACAGGTGTAGCGGATCTACATGGCTGCGAGACTTGTTGCGGAGAAGTAGGGGTAGTTATATATAGGTATGTTATTCTCGACGATGCGAGGGCTCCCCTGGGCCATTTCAAGAGCTTGGAGGGGTGATATCTCATATCATAGCTGATTCCTTTGACGTCCACCTTGGAACCACAAGCAAGTCTTGGGCCGCAGGTCGCCTATCTCCAAGGTTCGGCACGGATTCAGCCTAGGTTCCTATGTTGAAGCGAACCTAGGCTGAAACCAAGTCCAGGCAAGGTTAATTGGTACGTAGGTAGTAGACGTGTGGGAAGTTGACTGCGGAGCTCGTATGGGCCATAGGATTGCCAAGTGTGTTCGGCACGAGACGTTTGTATTGGGTAATCGTCGCAAGTTCCCACATGAGGGCCCGTATTCGTGTTCTCCGGCAGCTTTGAGCTGTTGCCTTTGTTCTCTAGTATCAGTGTATTTTTGGTGACCGTTTTCCGTCCTGAGGCCTGTTCAGTTCTTGCTGGGCGCCGTCAAGAGTTGTCCCTGCGGGAGTTGCTATAACAGAACAGAGAGTACCTCGCCCATACGTACGCAGGACTCCTCCTCTTAGCCATGCATTTTGCCTCCTGCTAGCTCGGCCTCGTGACAGTCATGTCATAATATAGAGAGCTATGGAGCACCTCAAGGAGGATGGCAAGAAGAATAACGCCGATGCAAGAGCAGGCGAACATGCCGCCAGACTTGATGTGCCATGGCTTGGGAAGGACGCAGGCGTCAACAGCGCTCCAATGACTCAAAACTTATGAGCGTTCAGCTACCCATCTTTTCCCTCTTCAGATCTCTTTCCAGAGCATCGAGGGGATGTTGAAACATGAAAGTTGTCAGAACTGTGACATCTTCGGTGTCTTTTTTTGGGCGTGGGGGTTTTTCCTCTTTTTTTTTTTTTTTTTTTTTTTTTTTTTTTTTTTTTTTTTTTTTTGGGGGGGGGGGGGGGGGGGGCGAATTGAATGCTTGAATGCCGCAAACCAGGATGAGAGATATTGGCTTTAATCGGACTATTCAGACTGCTGAAAGCAAAGGGGGTCATAATATCAATATTTGGAACTAACGACCGTAAAGGACCCTAGGAAGACTCGAGAGTTAAGCAGAAGCTTATAAGGATTATGGCTTTGAAAGCCTTGAATTATTTCTCACATTGGATGCGAGAAATGATTATACCTCTAGGAACTTGAATGACCTTACAGGGGCATTATCGAGAAGTCGACTTATTTGTTGACCCAGGCTCGGAATATTCGACTTGGGGTATGACTCTGATATTCATGATATTCTCAATAGATTTTCGAGTTCATGTACAGAAGATTCGACAATTGCACCCTCCTGCTTCAATCCCATACTAGTCTATCAGCACTCTACCACAGCAGGACCGGGGTTCGTGTAGCTCGTCGGCTTAGGCCAGTATAGCTGGAAGAGGATGCCAGGGTCAGAAGCCTATGAGACATTAGGGACCGCCTTGCATAAAATCTGGGCTCGGCTAGCTCTACCTTGTAGGCGCCGGGTAGCGCTACTCCCGGGAACGTTTTGGAACCTCCTCCCGAAACTTGCAGTTGAGCGCAAGCTTGGTAGAACTATCACTCCGTTAGCAACTAGTGCTTTTTAAGACATAGTGATCCGTACCTGAGCACCGCCAGTACTTCCGGCGCTGTGCAAAGCAATATGCTCAACACGTAGGAGGTAATATCCGTCCGCAAGGCACGTGGGAATCTTCACAGACACCTCACTGAGTCCGGATGATGGCCAAGTGATATCCTCTCCAAAGGTAGGGCCGTCTTCGTATATCTTGAACCAGACGGCACCGTCGCCATTGAAGGTCTCTGCTGTCTGTCCCGAGGGTGCCTTCGCCATGTAAAACGCCAGGGGCCCCGGGTGCTGAATCTCAGGGTCGACGCGGAATCCAACCGTGTCTCCCGCCTTGACTGCCTTTGTCTTGGCCCCGTTTGAACCCGGCTCCAGCTCGTAGCATCGGATCTGCGTGCTGGTGACATCTGTCACTGGCCCATGTGACTGATAGTTTGTAGTTTTCCGGACGTACGTCCAGTCCGTTTCGGTTACGCCGTTGTAGATCAAACCTGGGAAGGTATCTAGACTATAGTTAAGTATAGGTACCTAGGTAGGTAGAAGGCGAAAATGGGGTATATTAGGTAGGCTATGCTTACAATGGGCTTGAGCCGCGCCCAGAAGAGCGATAACAGCAAGGGTCTTCATTGTAGTAGCAGCCAGCGAAATCTTGCGTTGATGAACGGGCTTGTAGTGCGTGCTATAGACTCTTGCTGAAAAGTATCTCACAAGGGGAGAGGAGCTCCTTATATAAACAGAATTAGCCAACCAGCAACCCTACACCCGTTTGAGCTTCCCGTCCGTCCGAGTTTCCTATGTTGCCAAGCGTCTACAGAAGCTGCCAGCTAGCTTACGGGGAACGTAGCTTTGAGAATTGACTGGACACAAGCATGAGACCAGATGGGTAAGGTTTGCGAGGTCGTATAAGCGAGTACGACACTACCAATTCCTTGGACAGCTTTGCGGACTTCGGGACCGTTGGCGCTCAGGGCTACGTATTAATTTGGTCCATGATTCCCGTACTCTAGACCATCAAAGACGTTGCTGAACAGCGCTCGGGGTTGCAGTGAATGCAGAGCGGATATACATGAAACTTGCTCGCACACGTAATCATCTTTCCAATGTTCTGATAGGTAGTCATAGATCTATTTTTCCGCAACTTATCAAAGACATCCCCTAATGTGTATTTCCCATTAGATGTCGAAATAAAATGTATCTTTCTTCATCTAACTACCTACTTTTCCAGAAGGGTGTAGTCTTGCTCAATGTAGCAAGCCCTCACATTACAGATCATAGACAGGTACCTAGGTAAATTATCTATAATAACACATCTGGGGCGATTCCAATGACAACATGCCAGGATGCTCGCTAAACGGTGTATATTGTGCCGAATGTGTCCGAAAACACTAGACTGTCGAACGAAAGTGGGCGAAACCTCACTGGTTCCTATTGGGAGCGACGGAGGAGATCATCCTTAAGTACGAATGAGGTAGGTAGTAGTCAAGCACCCGACTTCTTCTATTTCAGACCTTTCCTTCTGGACAATCATGTATTTTGGGGAGCGATACTGAGGCATATCATCAGATTCAATACATTACTTGGGTTGTCACCTTTTGCTCGTAGGTCATTATTTACGCCAATGAGATCGGAATGTAACCTTGAGTCTGAAGAACTTAGTGCAGACCTATCCGCACACGACTTCTAGAAATCATTACGAAGGGCAATAGTGGAGGATATCTCTCCACAATAGTACCTTAATAGGTTGAAGAACCCATAGCTTGATAAACCGGGCATAAGAACAGAGAATCGTACTTTGTGACTAAATTGGAAATGATAGCGCGCGTCATTTCAATGTGCCTTTTGTCTTCCTAGCTCCGTGTCGTATTGAATTATTTCTCAGCGGGATGCTGCAAGGCGTTCCTATGGTGAGTCGGAATACCTAGGTTACCTCGTGTAGTATGCCATGAATCAACTGGCACATTAGAGGTTCATCTACCATTGCACAGTTACGATGTCTTCGCGGAATAAACCCTCCTAATTGTGTCTTGCTTAGTTGATAACAGGGGCCTAGCATGGAAACGGCTAGCAGTTTAACAAGAATCGTCGCACATTCATATACGTAACCCTATAGTTGCGTGTTACTTTAGTTCTCTTTGTCCCTTATATCGTATGGCCATTCAGCCTATATAAGTTACCTTGAGCCCATAAATCCTTAAGCCATTCCGTTGTTTCTTGATCGAGTGTGTTATAACGGCTCTTAGTCTTTAACAATCGAACTGTGAATAACTTTAACATTGTTACAGCTATCAGTATGTAGAAATCAGAAAATGAATGTCGGATGACACAATTATACGTTTTGGAACAAGGAAAACAGGCAGTTATTTTGGAAGTATATAAATTAAGAGTCGAATATTTTAAAACGAGTTCTTACGGTTAATATATCGAGTTAAATCGCCCGCCACAAAACCATCTAGATACATCTTATTGACTGAGAAACATCTAATATCCAACACGATCTTCATATCAACTTTCTTCTCTTCATACCGAATTATTCGTACCAATCTCGCAATGGCCAAATGTACCTGTGCTTGTGGCTGTGTAGCCGAGGCTCCATCTGGCAGAGCCCACTGTGACTCCTGCCGACAGGGAAACTGCGTGCCGGATGCTAAACCCAAGATATTCCCGGGAATCGGACGTCAAGTTCGCCCAGGCAGTCCGTTGCTTCATGCTAGGAAGGTTTACGTAGACGACGACGATCTTATGCTCGTGTTCATTGGGTAATTTCAAGCCGAGAAAGATAATATCATTCGTACACCTAGGCCGAGGCTTACTAAATACCGATCCAGGTATCTAAATAGATAAGTTAGGCACCTAGCTACTTAAGATATTGAAATATGATAATATGTTACCTACCCAAAGTATACGATATCCTACTAATTTCATGGTGACGCCGTTAAAGGGTTCATGAACCAAACAGGAAACTAATTTATGTATATAATTTGACGTGGTTCATTTTCAGGTGATTGATATTAATACCTATGCCCGGTGGCTGTTGTATCTTACAGTCCCCTTTTCCATTTAACTCCACCTTTTACGCCAATGTAACTGCGGTGTACCCTTTCATTTTTCATACAAAACCTCACTGCCCACCAGTTCAAATAGCCAGTGAGTATCATGAGAGGCGTGCAAAAACAGTTTAGGCTAGAAAGAAAGATATCTGTATTAAATTATCTCTTCTTATAGGTACCCAGGTAGGTATTATATATTAGAAAACCCTTACTAACTGGAAGGAGCCTTTGAAAGATGTCTAGTCAAGCTGGTATGAATGATAGGGAATGCTGTAGAGATCCCCAGTGAAAAACAGAATCATGGTAATAGATCAATAATGACTGATATTTGTGAAGTCGTGAAATTATATATGGGCATTGAAAGAAAAGTTCCCTACGGAATAGACATTAATTAAACAAATGTACTACACCGACTTTGAATATACCAGTGCACTCAATCAAGATGACTTAACCGCGTAGTATGCACATATATGCCCAGGTTCAAAAAGGCGAGGATCCTAGCAGCGTAATGACAAGGCTCAAAAGTTTGATTCCACCAAATGCCACCTGGCGGAGCCTATTTATGCCCTTGATACGCTGACAGTAGAGGAAACAACCCGGTCTAATCCTGAGCATTTTGAGAGGAATTTCATGTGGTACATTCTCTGGAGTACATTCCCCTAACTCAACCTAGACGTTCGGCCTCCTGGATCTATCAGTGTATGGGCTGTCTCACTGCTGGGTAGCTGTGTGGGAATGCTCGCTGAAGCCGTGTGCCTGGAATTCAATCTATTTCTTCATCTTCACGATTCTGGACTAATAGACAGATCCAATATGTGGCTTGGGTTCATGCCAGAGGACTGACTTCACTTACATATCCTTTCAATGTCCCTGTTCCTAGATCGGCGTATAAGTCTGTCGAATATTGGGCGTTTGAGGTCCCAAGGCCTTAGCCGGCGGAGGTTGATAGAGTGCAGAGCAAAAACTAATACTTGTGCCTATAATATCGTCATCCCTAGTGAGTATCTATGCAGGATCATATGGCTTATTACACAAAGAAGCAGTTGCTACTGCTGGATTAGATCCGCATCGTGATGGGCAATCAAGTTAAGGGCTTCGCAAAGTGGCAGAAATTTCAAGTACCTGAGTCTATTCAGCCTAGCCACGACCCCTATACGTACAACTCGTCCGCACAACTCATGCGCACAACTTGGACATACGAAGTCGTCTCCATCATTTCGAGAGTGACCCACTGCACACACTCAACCTAACATTGAGATCCCCACGTCTTTATGTCCTTTTCCTGTTGTTGACATTTTTGAGTGTCGCTGGCAAGTGTAATGGAAAAGCACACAACCTAGGATATTTCCGTTCTAGGCATTGATTCCCTTTCAATGCCATGTCAGGAAACTCCTAAACCTGCTTGGACATAGTCGAGACACATATTCTATACGGACGTTACTTCAGTTCTGTTTTCTATGCTTCGAAGCTACTATACACATAACCTCCCTCACAGATATCCTTAATAACTTGTCGGTACGCAGCTCCTCACACAGCACACACGTCTAGCAGCTACGGCTTCCTCGTCCAAGCACTGCCCCATATCAAATACCCCCGGCTGTTGATAACAACCATCCCCAAGCAACAGTCGCCCGCGGCCGATTATCAGTGCTGCATCCATTAGATGATCCCTTGATAGAAACAGAAGGCACTCCTGCGCTTCAGCAACAGTTCTGTTTATCTAGGACAGAAATCTTTCGACCACACCTTCTTCTCTGCTGGCTTCATCCACTACCAATTCCCAATTCTTTCCTCTCGCCTAGCATAGGCATGCAACTTACCTCAACTTGGGTGTCATCATCTTAGCTTCATGGATTGGCATGCAGCCGAGCGCCCTGGCGCGGCTATGGGAGAACCTGCCGGCGAGGAAGACATTTCAAGTGATAACTTACTTGATGAGCACATCCTCGGTGAAGTAACTCTTGACAGAGCTCTTCTCAGTCGTCCTCTCAGAGAACATGTTAACCCTTCCGAGCTGCTTCGGCTCTCTGTTCCACCCAGCGGAGCACTGCCTCCTCTCTCTCTCCCCCTCCCTCCCTCCCTCCCTAGCTGGTCACTCATCGAACAGCCGGTGAAGGCAATGATTCTCAAGGTGATGGCTGAGCAGCTGAAGTCATTCCAACTTGCCGGTGAAATCCTTGGTCTATGCCAGGGTGACGTCGAGGATTTCTTCCGGGCATATTTCGAAGAGCCATTGCACCCTCCGCTGATCACGGGCAAAGCAGTCGAATACGGGTGCGAATACCTTAATTTTCTCGGACTATGGGAATACTCCAATCTCACCCGCGCTGCCTGTCGCAGGGCTGATAGAGACGGGCCGATAGTCGTCGATTGGGACGACTTGTGGCTTCCAGGCTTTCCAGAGCGTCCCGTCGTGCCAACCCAGCTTGGTTGGCCCACTCCGGAAAGAACTCGCGACCTGACTACTAAGGGCTTCTTTCCTCCGAAGACAGGTTCTACAGTTATCTCCTTCAAGCTCGCGCAGCCGGGCACCGTGAACCCTCTCCAGTACCCAATCTTCCGCATCGAGTCTTTTCGATTGCCAGCCGGAGCGATCGTCTTGGGACCCGAGAGTACAAAGCTACTGCAAGAAGGTGGCGTATACACTGTCGCATATCC
Source organism: Hypoxylon sp. FL0543 (assembly GCA_022578575.1). Lineage (NCBI taxonomy): Eukaryota > Fungi > Ascomycota > Sordariomycetes > Xylariales > Hypoxylaceae > Hypoxylon > Hypoxylon sp. FL0543. The sequence continues at coordinate 280,715 of MU394000.1, forward strand.
CGAGACTTATCCCGAAGTACCTGGTGCCGACTCGGTGCTCATCTGCGAGAATGGCGACAAGTTGGAGACGGCCCCGGGACTTGGCAACTCCGAAGATCAAGTTGCGATACAGGCTACTACTCCTGCTACTCGTACTACCCGTACTACCCGTACTACCCGTACTACCCCCGCCACCAATGCGTCATCGCAGGAGCCACAGCAGCGGCAGACTCTGGGAAGCTATGGTACAGCAGAAATGTGCCAGGTTCCAGAGTTTCGAGTGACGTCTGAGCCTTGCGATCCGACTCCCAGCTTCTTCGAGGATGCTCTGCTAGATCCCGACAAAGAAGTGGAAAGAGCGATGGAAAACCTGCTCATCACGCCACGCCACTTGGAAGAGTTTTCCGCTTTGGCTCTGCCAGCGGAGTCATCGCAATCACAGCAACAGATGTCTTCCCTGTCAAATCCAGGGCACCTTCCATCAACTGAGCTTGATAGCTATGATGCATTCCCCCTAGCACCCACCCCTCATTTGCCGTGGGCAGGGGTTCAGCCTATGAGTGCTCCTAGTGAAAGTCTTGATTCGAACCCCGGATTAAGCCACGGTTCAAGTCCCGATTCTAGCCTCGATTCAAGTATTGATCCACTTCTTCTTGCTTTACGCCCTGGTTCACGCCTTGAACGTGACGGTCCCACCCCGCTGGGTTCGGAACTCGAACCTCTGCTGCCGGAGACGTACGCTCCCGGACCCGGCTTGCCTCTCCAACCACGGGAGGACGATGCCATTGGTCTTTTACCGAATACTAAGGCTCCAAAGGTGAGCCAATTGGTGTCCCGAAACTATCGAGCCCTGATGCAGTTCCGCCTTCCCAAGGGCTACTTCATCATCTCTCCCACCGGTTACAAGATGAACCTTGACACGTTCCATGGACAATTGGAAGATGGAACGAGCCCCGCTGGTTTCGGCGGACAATACACTATCTTGCCTCCCGGTATCGACTTCTTTGAGCATGCCTATCGAGAAGCGAAATTGGACGATCACGATCTTATGCGAATCGCTTTTGAAAAACCTGCGGCTGTCTTCCATAACGGCTCGATGCTCCCTCGATTGCTAGGAAATGGCCTCCATCTGTTCTCGCTGGATGACGGAGTGCTAATCATCTCCTGCAAAGATGGATTTTATGACCTGAGCAGGCCGCTAGAAGACCCAGAGCCCCCTCGTCGCACATCCCAACCCAAGAAATCTCGAGCCACGAAGTCTAACGTACATGAGCAGCCCATTAAAGAAATCCGAGACACAATTGTAGTTGCTCCCCAAGTGCCTACCACTGCTACCGAGAAAGGGAAGAAGAAAGCTGCGGCTAATCCTGCGAATCCCAAAAATTCTAGTCGACGCCCTACCCAGAATGAGGAAGAGTTCGACAACGATGCCAACAGCATTGAGAGTCCCGCTCAAACAGGCGACAAGAAACGAGCTGTCTCTAAGGCTGTCACCCGAGCAACGGCATCTAGCCACCGCGAATCGAAGTCCCAGGCGTCTCCGCTGCGCGTAAGTGTCTTGAAGAAGAACGCTGCCGCCGCACAAAATAATAATTCGCCAAAGTTGCAGACACCCAAGCCGACTCGAGAATCTGCGCGGCTTCAAGCCTTATCCGAGCCAAAATTACCTTCCCAATCGCAGACCCAAACCCAAACTCCTGCCAAACCCACCCGCATCGTTCTAAAGAAAGGAGAGTTTGTCGAACCTCAACCGCCTGCCGAACAGCCTGACGCAGGTTCTGGCTTAGGTGCCAGAAAGAGAACCGCGTCACAGGCTGAATTGAAGGAGAATTCAGAATCCCAACCCAAGAGAGTCAAAATCAAGTTCAAGACTCCTGAAACGGCCCAGGAGGAAGCCCACTCGCAGTCGCAGGTTGGCGTCATGACGCGAGCCCAAGTAAAGGCCCAAGGTGAGGCCGAAGTCAAGGCTCAAGAAAGCACTACGCGTTCAAACAAGCGCTATAGTGCCGCATTTTAGTCTATTAGGAGAGCTTCAATACATTCGTTGGCTTTATTGTCGTTACCGGCTCGCTGAAATCCGTATTGACGGCGCTTTGAGTGGCAAGTGTTGGTGCCGCTTTACCCTGGCACTTGATGTAATTAGGATGCGCTTGTTTTTGAGAAAAGGGGATTGAAAATGATGATTGCAACTGGAAGCCGCCATAGGGAATCCTTTAATATACAGACTTCATCATATTTGATCGTACTAGATGCAGCATTCTTGAATCGTATGCCATCCGCTAATTTCCTTGCTTGTAGGGTGCATCCATGCTTGAAATTATAATCTTGGAATAACTACGTAAGGCTCCCAAAGCCTTTGCTCGTTCGGTATGCTTTGACATTACTCGCAAAGGATGAAACGCGCGAGACACTAACTAACATAAGCAAAGATGCTGGATCCTTCTTGAGGTAGTTTTGTTGGCAGTCTTACTTAGCCTCCGGGATCTGAGACTTATTGGATGCTCTCTATGAACTTGGCATGTCTCTGGATGAACAATAGTCTACTCGAAAGCAATGTTGTAGCGTGATGACTGACACATTGAGACTTTATTCAACGTTAAAATGGCCATGAAAAGCGACTTATACATGGAATTCCTTCGCAGCGATTGGTAACAGGAACGCCGGCACCCACTATAACCGGAACCCCGCACGGGTTGGGGCGCCGGAGGTAAGTGGGTCTATTACCGAAAGGGGAAAATTCTTCGGGGCATGTGGGGCAGCTTGTGGCAGCCTGAGGGCGCATCACAAAGCAGTTCAATTCGGCCAAAGCGTTTGCTATTCCAGCAGGCATCAGAATAATTCAACGGTTGAGATCCTAAGATCGTAGGTATCGAGTATCACGCTCCCCGGATGAAGCTTATGACACTTTTACAGCTAGATCCCATCAACATCCGTTTAACAACTCCGTACCTCACCCTCTTCGAAGATTAGGGCAACGCGGGCCCCGAAATCAAACGGATCTCCCTCGTATATAATAAAATCCTTGCTTCGAGAAAGCTGCAGGATCTCTTCCATATTCTTGGATACAAGATCGAGTGCTAGACTCCGATTTCCCGGGCCGGCGATCCAGCTGGCCTCCCAGATGCTATTCTGGACGTGGTTATTTACTTCGTCCCAGTTCGAGATAGCGACCTTGACGCCCGCGTCCATCAATATCTGCGGTCCTAATTTGTCGACTAGGGGCGGGCCTGGAAGGCAGTTCTGGCCGTCCCAGAAGAGGCGCGACGATGACTGACACGTCGGCCTTCGCGAGCTCGGTAGCTAATAGGTGCGCTTCCGAACCTCCCATAATGACGATATGAGCACCCGTTACCCTTTTCAGGGCTATCATATGCGCGATGACGTCTTTGTTGTTGGTGTGAACGACTACGGCGACGCTCTGGTAAATGGGATGGATGTGCTTGTCGTCGGTGAGGAGACTGTGTAACTTGCTTATTTGTGAGGTTATTGATGGGGTCCTAGGAGCTTTTTTCCCACTTAAGTCAGTGCCCATTTCGCGGACACCGAGGAATTGAAGAAAACGGCTGAGAATAGGGCAGACCTACATTTTCCATCGTGCCCGATCGTGAAATGAAGAGCAGCTCTAGGCTCGGAAATTGCGCCGGCCTCAAGTACTTGAAGTCGTGAGTGTGGGTGGTACCTACTTCGCCCTTTACTCCTCTGTTATGGATAGGTGAGACTGACGGGAGAAATGGCAGCACGTACCGCTTTTCGCCCCTGAACGGAACGTGGCGCTGGTCCCATGGAAGAAACCATTCGTCGACGGCGGTGTTACCATTCGAGCGACGCCGCCTTGATAAGCCCTCCTAAGATGCATCCCGCCAAATTTGATGCCGAGCTTGCTTGACAAAGGCCGCTCATATTCCTCGCCTGCCGAGGCATCGTCAGACGTTGACGGTTCTTGGAGCATTTCCGTTAGGCCATGGTGGCGCGTGACGATTGTGAGGCACTACGGTTAGGATCATGCTCCTGTAAGCCCCCTTGAAATACTTAATACGAGAAGACAACCATAACTCACGGGAAGCACATATCCATCCTGTACCTCCACCAAGGGAATACCATCTTCCGCAGCTTGCTTTGCCAATTTGTCGCATTTACCTTCGCCGACGCACACAAGGCGGCCGGCGCGTACGATAATAGTCAGGTTTCCTGTCTCTGGTTCTTCCACCCAAAATCCATCGTCGCCAACGAAGCTTGCTTCTAGCCCACGTACGACAATGTCGGTCTGGCCTGTTCTGCAAGTGCTTTCAGGGGATTCCTTGAACTGCGAAAAAGGGGCCTCCCTCACATAAGTTTCAGGTCCCCAAGACTCCCACAGACTGTCGGATCCGCGCACCACGCTATTGCCATCGATATATACCTCGAGGGGGGTAGCACCCACCTGCAAGGGATGTCTGCTCCCTACGACAAGGTCGGCGTCGTAGCCTGGCCGCACAAAACCAAGTCTGCTAACACGTCAGCGCTCGTTCACTTGACAGCATGGATACCTAGTGCGGCACAATCGTTGGCGAAACCACTCGTTTGTGTACTAACCTATTATCGAGTCCTAGCAGGCGGACTGGCGTTGAGATGACAGATGAAATGGCGCTTTCCACGCTGAGGCCGAGGTGATGCGCAATCTGCGCCTAGTACATCAACCATTGGCCGTGTTCCGCCGGGTGGTCGCGGACGAGGGCAAAAGGGATACCATGTTCGGCGATTCTTGCTGGAAGACGGGCGCTCACATTGTACAGCTCCTTCTTGTGGCCCAGGAATCGGAGAACCCGGCGGCCGCGATGCCCCTGGCTTTGATTTGGTCCATGACCATATCTGCTTGTAGCGCGTGGTGTAGTGCCGTGATATTGAACCCGAACTCGCCTGCGTAGTCGAATATGGCCAAGATATCTTCGATCTCGTAGCCACGCACATTGACGCGCACGTCGCCGCGCAGGACATCGACGAGCGTCTGCCACTCCAGAGAACGGGGTATTCTCGCGTTATCGACTCGAGCCCCTTTGCCGTGGAGGCCACATCGCACCACCGGTCCTGTTCTCGCTTTGACCGTCGCGCGTTGTCGTACGCCTTGCGGAACCAGTACGACTCCCCGAGTCTCGTCGAAGGCCCGCCGGGCACATGTTCAAATTGCCTCTTCTGGTTCTCGCCCATGGCCATCTTAAGGTGCCTCTGGGGCTTACCGCCGCTTTCAGACAGGTTAAGCAGCATGTCCCGAATATAATCAGCTCGCTTCATCTTAACGACGACGCCTTCTCCCGAGATCTGGTTTTTGGCCCCGGTAATCACGAGCGAGGTCGTCACACCACCGCTGGCGACGACTGGAATTGCCCCCCCGTGGGACTTGAAGGCGTCGATTGCGCGCTCCCAGGGCGTCACCGGCGCTGATATCTCGGTGACGTCCTCGGTGGCCCACAGCTGCGGCGTCTCTCTTACGCCGACGTGTGAGTGCGCGTCTATGAGTCCTGGGGTTACAACTCGACCTGGCAAATTGATCACCTTGTCGTTGGGAGAAGCCGGTTCTAGGGTGTCGAGTGCGGCTCTCGGGACTCTGCTGGGGGTGCCATCCTGTATTTCAATAGTACAATCAGGAGTAGCCGTACCATCGCCGTCGACGAGCGTCGCATTATACAGCATAGTCCGTGGACCCGTCTTAGATAATGCGGCAAGACGAGAAGATGCTAGGCTCTTGTCCACAATGGGACGTTGCTGGTTCAGAGCGCATTGCGCGAGGCCATATTTTACGTCCTCTGAGCTGAGGGGGAACGTAGCACTGAGGACTTTCCAATGGTGCAACTCCTCTGGCTGGTTGTAATACGCGCAAACAAAACTCATCATCTTCCACATCAAGCGTGCAAATTACTTCCGCATGGAATACTGTGGTGCCTAAAGTACATAACGGAACACGTCTTTCTGCTGCTTGTCCGTAAGGTCCAGAAACTCACCATCAGAATGCTGGAGCTCGCCTCCACATAAGCTGTGGTTGTCACGTTTCTTGTTCTCCCAGATAAGGTAGAATCGCAGAGCAATGCTGAACAAGATACACAAGGCGAAGCAAATGAAAGCGGCGAGGAAGGCGCTCTTGTAGGCCGGGGCCTCGCTTGGGATAAAAAGCTGAGGAGCTGCGACTTGACCGACGCAGTAGGCCACATACATCATAGAAGACGCGGTGGCTTTCTTGGTGTATCCCGCAACGTTGCTGGAGACTAGCGACATTGTGAGCGTACCGACTATTCCATGTGTCTGTACGACATAGTACGAGCCGAGAAGACCACGCTGGTTTTCTCTTGGTAAGGTGTAGAGCAGAACGGCGCCAATAAGCGCCGGAATCTGACAACTTAGTGGAAGGTTAGAAGGAGATAATGGGTAAAGGGCCGTGTTAAGCTGAAAACACCTACCAGCGATAAGCCAGGCGCGGATGTCTTTGAATCGCCTAGTCATGAAGCCCCCAAAGAGGATACATATGGCTTGGATTACACCAAGGGGCACTAAAAGGAGAGTCGAGTAGAGGGCGCTATATCCGAACCCATGAACGACGATGCTGCCAAAAGAACCGACTCCACCAGCAGGGATGTCGTCGAGGAAGAAGGTCGCCACGAGAATCCAACACTGTACGTCCAGCATGCATTCCTTGAACTGCGACCACTTCCAGACGTGGTTCTCTACGCCAGTCCGATTACCTCGGACGCGCTCGATGGCCAAGGCTCGGTCATGCTCCGAAAGCCAGCGAGCGTTCAACGGCGAGTCGGGAAGATAGTAGAACAGGAAACCGCCGTAGAAAATGGTGATCGCGCCAAATATCAAGAAGAACCAAGCCCAATCTGGAACAGTGCGGTTCGTGATGTGCGCAATACCGTATCCAAGAAGTCCACCGCAGACCTGGCCGATAGAGTTGCCGAGACTCCAGTACGAGATACGGAGCGGCTGCTCTTCGCGCGTCCACCACTGAGAAGAGATGACAATAAAGGACGGGTTAATACAGGACTCCAGGCAGCCCAAAATGGCGCGGATAGTCATCAGGCTGGCGAAGGAGCGGGACGCTGCTGTGGTCATCAACACTGCCCCCCAGAGCATAGTTGCGATGGCGACGAAGCGGCCGATGGGGAAGCGGACAATAAGGCGAGCGACAACAGGTTGGGAGGCCATGTACGCGAGGTAGAAAATAGAACCGGAGGCCCAGTTATACTGGTTTCCGACCAGGTGCTAGGTAGGGAGCAAAGCATCAGTACCGTCGCGGGTAAGGCGCTAAACCACACTACGCGTACATTATCCGTGGTAAGACCAAAATTGGCAGAATACGAGAGCGCATTCTTGTCCATGAAATTGAGGGTGTAAGTGATCACCATCTGTCAGGATGATTAGTCGCGTTATGAGCCAAGGCTGTTTGAAGCGGTTCTTGTACCAATGGCAGGAGATTGTGGTCGATTTTGCGCAAGATGCGCTTGTTGTCGTCCTCGCCCGGAGGCCCGACAGCGTACTGTTTGACAAACTCGTACGCCTTGTCGGCATCAACTTGCTCCCCCTCCCGAATCGATGCGGTCGCGGTCTTGTCGGCGTGCTTCTCCATGTTTCATTCCATCTCTCGAGTTCCCTCGAGTTTACGTCGGGTAGAAAACCAGAACAACGGGGTTGTCGAGGTTGCATCGCTGTATCCCATCGTGTTTAACAAATCTGACGTGACCTTACGTCTTATCAATGGACTGTAAGGCGCCTAGAGCATGGGGAGGATCAGTGTTTGAGCGAGTTCAGTTTCCACTAAATCAAGCTGACTCTAGCAACATCTAGGTACGCCTTCAGGGTCCTTCGTCCACCCTTTTCTCGCCAAGATCACTACCTAATTCGGGGAAGGGCGTATGCGAGCGCCCGCACGGCATCACGTACATAGCGCCCCTTTTGCTGATCACTTCCCCGCAGCCAAGGATGGCTAGGCCCATATTTGGGCTGTCTGGATTTTTTTTCAGCGCATGTTCATGTTTGCGAGCTACGGCCCTGTGTTGACCCCGAAGTCATGAAGCGGGATAATAACTTTTTCATGATATGACGGAGACACGCCTAGTAGAGCAAAAAGGCTACATTAGGTACCTAATATACATGGAAATCATCGACTTACTATAGCCATAAGGTACGTTATTCGAGACACGAAACAATGTAATCGAGATGTCACCAAATCGGCGAGCCTTTACCGCATTAGGAAAGTCTACTGTCTTGTAAAGATGCCCTATGAAGTAGCGGTAGCGGCGCTACTCTATTTGCGCCGCTCTACCAACATACAGACTCAGGCATCCAAATATTCTCATGAAGCTTGACGATGGAGAAGCACGAAGCTATTGATTCTCACAGGCAGAGGACGTCGCGCTATAGCAACAGCTACAGAGTTCTGTTCCTCTGTTCGCTGGTTTTCCTCTCTCTGATACCGTTATACTTCAACCCCTCATTGCGATCCTGGATCAGGGATTATTTAAACCGATCGCCTGGTGGCCAAACACTCTATGACGATCCAGAGAAATGGTGCCCATTGCCAGACGTCACCGTTCCCCGCGACGACGGCCTCAAATCAAGCGAACACTTTATAAATTCCGAACAATTGCAGTTACAAGTTCGACGTCTTTCTGAAGCTGTGCATGTTCCGACCGAAAGCTACGACGACAATGGCGATGTTAATGAGGATCCTCGGTGGGAAACGTTCAGCGAATTCCACCGAGTTCTGGAGCGACTGTTCCCGCTTGCGTGAGTGGCAACTCGATCAAGACCCTTCGATTATACTTATCTCATCGATCTATTTCTTTTCCATGCTGATTTGCAATTCCAGACATTCGCATCTCGAACTTCGCAAGGTAAATCGGTATGGTCTTCAATACACGTTTCCAGGCTCAGACCCCTCTTTGAAGCCTATTCTCTTGACGGCACATCAAGACGTGGTCCCCGCAGGTACCGCGTCCCGTTGGAAGTATCCTCCGTATGAAGGGCATTTCGACGGATCATTTCTGTGGGGTCGGGGATCTGCTGACTGCAAGAACGTCCTCATCGGCATTCTTTCGGCTATCGAGGATCTGCTCTCCCAATCGTTTGCGCCGCGTCGCACTATCGTCCTCGCTTTTGGTTTTGACGAAGAAACAGGCGGTCTCAGAGGCGCGGCCGCACTGAACCAGTCACTTACCGAAGAGTGGGGTTCTGGCTCATTCTTATTTGTTTTGGACGAAGGCGGAATGGGTATTCAGACCCAAGGAGACGTCCTCTATGCTTATCCTGGCGTGGGTGAGAAGGGCTACTACGATATCCAGTTGACTCTCGAAGTGAAGGGTGGCCATAGCTCGAGGCCCCCAAAACATACCGGCATCGGTATCATCGCGGATGCAATTGTAGCGTTGGAGAACAAGCCATACTCACCACGGCTAACACAAGCGAGTCCCTTCCGACGAGTCTTGGAATGCAGGACCAAATATTCGCCAGATGTAGTCCAGCCGTGGCTACGCGACGCACTTCTTAGGGGTAGCGAAAAGGACATTGCTGTAAAGCTTGCGGAAGAAGAGACGGAAGAACAGTGGCTAGTGCAAACCAGCCAGGCCATAGATGTTATCACTGGAGGCGTCAAAGTCAATGCTCTGCCTGAAAACGTTCAGCTCCAGGTGAACCATCGTGTAGCATTACACGACTCAGTTGGCTTTGTCAATGAGCACATCCGCGACGTGTTAACTCCTGTGGTATGGAAATATGGACTTCATCTTGAAGGTTCCGATACTCCAGACGCGGCGAGATCAGGTTTGGTAAATGCTTCGTTGGGAATCTTGAGGGTGCAGCCTTTGCAGACGATCGATCCAGCGCCGATATCGCCAACTGATAACGGTGTATGGGCGGTCTTCAGCGGCACCGTGCGACACGTATTTGAGAGTACGGAGAGTGGACGCGGAAAGACTGTCGTTCCGGTCGGCAATATCATGACTGGCAACACGGATACAGTTCATTATTGGAGTCTGACGAGAAACATATACAGGTTCACACCTTCCAGGAATGGGACGAGGATGAACCAGCATGGGATCGACGAGCGCATGGGAATGGCTGCTCATTTGGAGGGCATAAGACTTTATTATGGTGAAGTTCTCCACTGTAATGGGATTTCGCGACGTACTGATAATTGCCAGACTTGATTCGTAATTTTGACGGCTGGGGGGAAGAATGATGTGGGCGGAGGCTCTGCATGCCATATCTGACAATGTTGAATAAAGCACAGCATTATGTTGTTTGAGCTCGTGTAAGCTGGACGACAACCTGATAATACGCCCTCAGGGGCCTCTGCTCAAGCAGCGCCCCAAGGCGCTAGGTTGATCACTGCGCTCCAACGGGAGGCAGGAGATGTGCTATCATTGAATTACGCACCTGTGGTACCCGTGAACCCGCCATCAAGATTATCCTGTTGAGGGCGCTGCAGCCACATCAAGCGTTTTAAGTTGAGCTTTTCGTATAATTCTAGATATGAAAGGAACGACCATATACCCTGCCATGAGGCTAGTCTACCGTTATTGACGAAGATAGAGAGAGCTAGGCACAATACATTCTACAAGTTCTCACTAGTTCAACAGCACCGGTATTCTCGTCTCGAAATCTTTCCTATTAGGAAGTGCCCCTAGCTGCTAACGGCATCATGATAGCTTCGTATTTTTAGCGACCCACTGCACCCCTTTAGCTCTCATGTACCGCAAGTACTCCTCATCGGCCTCGCGTTTTTGCCAGACTAGGAGTTTACGAGAAAATAAGTAAATCCGTAGCAATATGCTTCGCCATGAACTTGGACCAAGGGAGATCTAGCAACACCGTGTGGCCATTCTATCAGATTTCATAGCAACGAGGCTCTCGTCCCTTTCATGCGTCGCGCTGTCCTTGTTTCTCTGTATAGCCGTGTCATACTCGAACTTAGACGCGCTATGCGTCACCCCTCTAAGGTGGCCATCCTAGACGAGTGTCACGAGTGCTAAACAAGCAGGAAGGGAAATGCAACGTTGTTCCGCAAGGAACTATAAACCTACCTCTAAGGGGACGTATATATGAGCGAAGCACTCTGTCTCGCTGTGTCAGATCCCGTAGGGATAACTCCTGACAATGAGGAAATATTTTGCGTGGACTATGAGACCGGTGTACACTTTATGCACTTAGAATTTCCAGTTCAACGACCATCACTTTTGCCCGTATTTTACGAAATTTCATGGGATACGAGTAAATTATTGTCACGGATGAAGGATAAGACTTGGAACTCGTCATCCCTTAGTCGCAAGTGACTGGTTTCCATCCTTCTACATAGAACCGGCTTCCCGGTGAAGTTGACGAGAGCCCCTTTCGGAGGCATGTCAATGAAGGGAGTCGAATACGAGGAATCGGCCATGCTGGTGAAGTGAGAAAGCCCTAGCCGGCCATTCGTATCAATCTCTCCTCATGCAATAATGATGCCCTTGGAGACGTCCTAGGCGAATCGGGTTCCCCCCAACCAAGACTACCCTTACTACTTTGCTCAGGTTCTTAGGACACGAAGGTAATAGCATTTTCTTCTAGAGGCTTGGCATTTCTGCTACAGGCCATTTCGGTGTTAACATTTGTAAGCTGAGTGTATTCTCTGTGGCATCCAGACCGCTAATAAATCCACGGCTTACTTAATTATGGGACGATGTATTGGACCGTCGCAAATTGCCGCTGTTGCTTGATCCGAAACCACAAAGAGCTCGGAGAGAAGCTTACCTTAATCTCGCAGAAAGCGACCCCGTTGAGGCTCGCTTACATGTAACAGGCAAACCCCACAAGCAAACTACTGCTACTAGCACTGGGGAGGCGGCTCGGCCTGTGCTAGTATAGGCTATCCAACGGGATGGCCAACAGAAGGAACCTACACCAGACAGAGTACTATCAACTATATCATTCCATTCTTATACGAACGGGCCATACACCATCAATCCGATGAAACCGTCTCGGAAACATGGACAGTTGAAGAGCCGACAGAAACGTCGTTCATGCAGTCAGCGTCATGAGCTGAAGTCTCTGATGCGTGACGGACGGGATTATGCCTTGACTATCTCCGACACAGCGCGACGACACATTGATGTGAATAGCATCTTGCGAAGGACGACGACGTTTCTGCGCTGTTCTACGCCATAGGATCACTATCATCGTGGTGTTATAGACTAGCATTCCCAGTTTCATCAAAGCCATCAACGAGCAAAAGATAAAATCGCCATCAAAGGTCTCGAGAGAATTTTGTGGAGCACCTTCATGATACTCGACGCGACTCGGCACTTCTACTGCTGCAGTCATGAGAAAGTAATTGTGGACGGGCTCTGAGTTGAATGTATGCCACAGCTGAGTAAGAATGGGACAATTGTCGTATGCTTTATTGATATGAAAATGGACTCAAACATGAATCTTAGCCGGTATGAGACGAAAGCTCGTGTTGTTGGCATAGGCGAGATGTGTGAGATAGAGATGGCCCGGTCTAGATGAGTTGCTATGGTTCATTGAAGATGTCGAGACAAGTGAAAGGGACGAGTATAAAGACGACGACGACGCCCCTCGTTCTGAACCAAGACAGTCACAGGCACACACCACCAGATCTCTACATTACAACACCAAACTTCGAAGAAACAACTCGTTCAACATGAAGCTCTCAATCCTCGCCTTTATCAGTGCTTTTGCACCTGCCTTTCGTGTCAACGGTGCCCCTACCAACGATACTGAGGCCGTCGCTGCCTTGAAAGAGGCTTCTATGAGGGAGCATGGGGTAGAGCCTCACGATGTGCTGGAGAGGCGTTCTCAGCATTGCGTCTATGTCTGCACCCAAGCCGGATTCGCTGGTCTCTGCGAGAATGAGTGTGCCCAGGCGGGAGTGTGCTGTAAGGAAACCAAATATGCCTCCCGGATCGTTCCATCGCAGCATATGCTAATCTAACATGCTTCAAGATAACGTGCCCGCCTCGTTCAACGACCAAATCAGCTCTCTCGGCCCCGACAGCGGCTATTGCCGTGCCTTCTTGTAAGCAGTTCAGAGAGACAGAGTTGAATCGAGGACTGACAATCGTCAATGTGTAGTGACTACGACTGCCAGGACACTAGCGGTCATTTCGACTTCGTGAGCCCTGGCTACGATGACCTGTCCCATCTCGGGGATGGGTCGTCCAACGACCAGATCAGCAGCTGGATTTGCTATGACAATTGATTTTGGGTCCTACATTAGGTACACACATTGTACCAGGTGATTTTTTAGGGCCCGTGTCGCGGATGCAGAGACAGATCCCTTACATTCGTTGATCTTGTCTCCAGATCTTCCAGAAATTATGGCTTAGGAAGCTTCGGCGACGGGTGACTCTGGGTTATATGAGCCTTATTGAATACAATCCTTTAGACCACTGCATCTTCGAATTTTATGTTGCCAAATTAATTATTTCGAGGGAAGTGATGACGCGTGAGGAAGCCAGTCGATTTATGTTGAAATGTAGGTCGATAATGACACGCAAATCTTCTATGATTTGGAAATCGGTTGCTGTGGGTGTACTTCCTTGGTAAGGCGATACTTCGAGAATCGCTCACTTCTAAGAACAACACTGCAGAGTTGCAAATCGTCTAATCGGCCAACTCTGTTCAAATTTCTCCAGCACTTGCTTGTCGAAACTGACGATGACCTCTAAGCCTCCTCCATCGCCGTTGACGGTACTCGGAATTCTAGGGAGGACGATGGGGTATCTCTTGTACGTGAGCTTTGGCATCCTCACTGCGTCACATTTTCCAATAACGCTGCCCCAGTCAAGCTCGTACCCGCTCTGATCCGCCCAGGAGACAATGGATATGCCATCGTGACGGGGGCCTAGGACAATTGGGGGATGGTTGTCAGACATAGCATCCAAATACGTCAGCACGTCTCGCACACTTCCCTCGTCAACGCGGCGAAGAGAGGTACGGATGGTGGAGGCGATTTTGGCTAGTCTTGAAACCGAGGCAGAATTCTGGAGTACGTCACCACTTGGAGAACTGGCGCCAGTAACGAGGGACATTAGGTCTTCCTTCGAGACCGTAGCAGCCGTCATGACGAAGGCAGCGCCTAGGTAGTTAGATGGTAAAGGCGGGTTTACCCGCGAACGGAAGTTCACCGGGAAGCCTATTGTACTGTTGCCTTTCGCACTTGCTTCTGGGTCTGATTCAGCCGCTAGTATCGCGCTCCAGAGTAGTGCTGTGAGAATGTCGCCCGACGAGACCCAACTAGCAACATTTTGCGAGGCGAGATGATGGTTTACTTCCTGCTTTAAAGCCCTTAAAGCCTTCTGCGGAAAGAGAAATATAGCAGTTACAAAATCACCATGACGCGATGTAACATCGGCGGCTCTTTTGAGATTTTCGGGTCCCTGGACATGAAGAAGTTCAGGGATGGAGGTTGGCGCTGGCCTTGCGGAAGCGCCAGGCCGCTCGCACAAAACTTCGCGGTTTAGCCAAGCTGAATTGAATCCAATTGCTGTAGAGGAATGAGTCCGACAGTGCGAAGCCCAGATCTTGAGCAAAGCCCCGAAACCAGTAATATCAGTTGTGCTGTGATGGACCGCAACACATAGAATGAACCCCCTTTTGACGAGGGTTAATCTTGCCCGAAGTACGGGCGCCGGATTTGGGAGCGGAGGTACGCTGTCAGGAGGTATAATCCCCGGTACACTGAATGCTGAAGGCGGGAATTGTTGTTCCTTCATCACGGCGTAATCGAGTGTGTCCGAGAGGTCTACCTCAGAAAAAAGATCTTCCAGAGTTTGATAAGGTTCATTAAGGGAGATGTGCTTGTCCTCGGTCGTAACGATGCCAGAAAGCAAGTACGGAACCTCAGTGATTACCCCAGCTAAACCCGCTTTGAGGGCAAGTGAAACGTCTGAGTGCGCTGAAGAGAAGCAGAACATCTGACGAATATAAGCTCGAGGCAAGAGCTTCTCGAGTGAGGAGAGGGTAGCCATTTTGGTAAGGCTATGACCCGCTCAGCTTCCGTCTTCGGATCTAATTGAGAGGGACGCCTGTATGTGATATATTGCCATTCCTTGGTGCCTGCATAGCGGTTAGGACAAGCCAGCAATTTTATTCATATTGTCTATTTAGGAAGTCTTAGTGAATGCCCGCTACTGCAATCAATTCTGACCAAAAAATGATGCGATTTACTCCGCAATCGTCATCCTTGGTGTCCATTATCCCTGGTTAAGCATGGTGATATCGGGGGAAACTAGGTTGCGTTGTCAGTTATCTCCGAAGGCATCCAAGTTGGCGAAGGACCTGGGCTGCCGCGTCGGATAATAATCCCTTAGGCACACTTTTTTTTTCTCAGCCTAGGCAGATAATTAAGCCCTGAAGATGACCTACCTGGATCGGTAGGGTTAGGCAGCACGTGTGAGAGTTCCAAGAGTATAT
Source organism: Hypoxylon sp. FL0543 (assembly GCA_022578575.1). NCBI lineage: Eukaryota > Fungi > Ascomycota > Sordariomycetes > Xylariales > Hypoxylaceae > Hypoxylon > Hypoxylon sp. FL0543. Next base: position 296,132 of record MU394000.1, read on the forward strand.
CTCATTTCCATGGAAAAGCGTTGATATGTCTCATCCTGGAAAATCGTGGGGTTGGATAGAGAATATGGTATTGGGAGAAAGATTTTATATTTGGACTGCCAATTGTGATATAAGTCAGCAACCACTTTACACGCACAACGTGCAAACGCGTCATGGACCTGGAGAGTTCTGATATCAAAATCGTAATCATTAAGGCAGGCGCGTCGAGCATTGAAAATAAAAAGCAGCTGAAAGATCTATTTTTAAGAGGATGACTATATGATATCATACTATTTGCTCTGGTAGGCATAAAGCCACTGGGTTATGTCATCCGGCGGAGATTACCGTGAAAAAACTTATGCCAGCCGTCCCCCTTTATGCAACTCAAGTGAGTCCAATAAAGCATGAAAGGATAGGGAAGGTATCCGTATTGGTTTGTAAATCCAAACGTAATCTTGGCACCCATATGCGTGAGAAACAGCATGTGTATAGCACTTTATAGAAGTAAATATCATAGGTAGGGTGTCTTGATCCGATTTGTATGGTTGATAGGGCGTCGAGTTGTGCGCGGCGGTTGCTACGACATCTTTGATTGATCGAGTCTGAAACGCGTCTTAGACGGCCACAGTGTGGTACAGTATCAGGGACCAGGGGTCTTCACTAGTTTAGATAGCGGGGGCGTGGCCCCTCATCAAGCTTGGCTAGTTGGGGCTGGCTGGCTTGTAAAATGTGGCTTTCAGCGGGGTGCCCTGCAAAAGTTAGATCAATCTACAGGAAGCGGCGCGTCAGCCACAGTCCCCTGCAAGTACCGTAGCAATACTGTAGGGCCTGAATAATAGCGGCCGTCCGAAGTAAACAGGGTCTTGGAAATCCCTTGACAAACAACATCGGCCAGGCCTGTCATCCGTCATATCTAGTCCGTGGCATTAACACCCGTAAACATGGGCATTTCTGTCTAGCGTTCCTCACTCGTTCTTGAATTTGGTCTTCTGTTTTCGAACGTATAGCATATGCCCGGTTCCAAGTTTAGCGCATTGCTTAAGAATGAGAAATCCTCTTCTCTAAGTTCTCCTTGCCCATTTTCGGTTACCTGTCTTAACTTGAGACGAAGCGAGCCATAGCCTCCGAATACGATCCTGCATTTGACGTCGATTGCGCCTTTGATGCTATAGCCCTGCTACTCCGTACCCGGCCAAGATACCGCACACTCCGAATAACAGAAAATACGAGCAGCCAGCGAGTGCACATCAATCACATATCGCCGACATTACCACCGCCTTCCCACTGCTAACTTTGAACTACGGACAACGCAAGATCTAGGCGATTCAGACGTTGGGAAATGAGAAATGCCCAGTCGATTGCAGAAACCGAAACCTCGACCTCGTCCTGTGCCCAGTCGCGAGCCCTCGGTTCCCGTGCAGCAGAACATTGAAAACGGTGAGTGAACTGGTTCATGTCTTCTAAGGCTCCCCAATCTGCCTCTGTCTGAATTTCGCGAACGAAATCTCCTAGACCCTTGATTGTCAAAGCAGTTAGGCGAATGGGACTTTGTCTCTCCGTATAGCCCATTCAACCTCCCAGAACAAAGCCTATTCCCTGCGGAGTACATGAACGAATGATGGCTGGATCATAGTTATTACGTTCTCTTTATAGAAACCGCATGCTTATATGTTGAGTGTCAGATACAAACTCCAGAACGAAACCGGCGCGTGATCCATACGAAGTGAAGGACACAATGAATAAAGACGGCGCAACCCCCGAATCCAAGTACAAGCCGTACGCCAACCTTACCTTCTCCCCCAACAGCAACGGCAATGGCGTGGTCCCTTCTACTATCCGAACTGTTCCCAGCTTTGAAGCGTCTTCGGACATCTCATCATTAGAGTCACCGTCCGCGCGAAACAGCGGGTTCTCTAGTTCCGTGAATAGTAATGTTAGCGGCACTTCATACCATTCTCAACAAGAAACGAACAGCAGCTCAACTGTCAGGTTAAAATCCCAATCGCCCGGCCTAGAACCGCCACTCCCGATATCCCAAGGGGACGTCTCGTATATTTCGGCGAGTGATACCGGGGCAGAAGACCTTGAAGAGCCTGCATTATCTTTACAGGTCCCAGATAGAAGCATGCGTGAAGATCGGCCGAGCAGAACGCCGGACAGTTCACCACAATGGGACGGCGCTGTTGGCAAGGCTGGTCTTGGGAAGACAGGGCGTGTGATTAATAAACTAGTGTCCGACAACGAGGCCTTGAAACGAGACATTAAGATTGAGAGGATGAAGGCCGAGGAAGCGAGACAAGCTGCTAAGCTGGTTGAGGACAAGATGGAACGCATGGTTTCAGATTATGAATCTCGTTTATTAGAAGCAAACGTCACCAAGACATTACTCAGTCGCAAAGAGCGCCAAGTTGAGCACCTACAATCTGCAGTTGAGTTGGAGAAGAAACGCACGGCGGATGCTCAAGAGCGCGAACGGATATGGCGCGAGGAATTGGAAAAGAGTCGCCGCGATACCAAGATCCAGGTTGAGGAGGCGAACATGCACGCAGCATTGATGGAAGGTCGATATAATGCGATTTCATCCCACTGGAAGGACCAGGGTGAGGAAGTAAAGCGTACCATGACCGGTCTGGACGGCAGAATCAAGACGCTGGTCGAGGAACGTAGGATGGACGATGAAAAAATCAACGTTCTCCGCGATCTATGCGACCAACAAGATGGAAACATTCGAGACCTCCAAAGACAAAAAGACGATATTTCCCGACAGTTCGAGGCATATAAGCGCGAGCAGGAGCAAGCACTCAGGAACATCAAGACGGCGGCCCGTGAGAGGGAAGAGGAGCAGCAGAAATCCCTCGAAGAGGCCAAACGAGTACTTGGCCAACTCAAATGGGCGCTCAACGTGAAGCAGAATGTGAAGGATGCGCAATAGTCAGCTCTCGAGCATTCGGCTAGCTTCTGACCTTGCAAGTTGCCTCGACGCTTCATGGACCACGCGTCCTCACCCCTTTTCGCCCAATCTATCTCTACGTCATGATTACTAAGACAGATGACTAAGATTGCATTACCCCCTTTTCCCTTTTCTCATCAGGACGCCACGGCCCGGCACCATCAAATCTCTAATTACCCTACTACAAGAATAATATACCAAACCACCGGCAACGCATCTTGCCTCTTGCGGAGATTTACATCGATACCCTTCTCAGTTTCATGCTATAACCCTGACGCTCAATGAGACAGGAGCTAGGGGCAGGTCAGGAAGAATACTCAAAAAGAAGTCTTGTCTGGATATGTTACGATACTCAGGATGGCGTTGCGGGATGAACAATTTTTTCGCGGCTTAAAACCAAGAGTGGAGCTCTGCAGGTCGTAACATTCTCATTTCATAATAGGGCACCCCATGGTTCAGGGGTCAAGACTCTCGGTTGGCATGACAAGCATGTACGAATATTTGCATTCACGACCCTCCCTTCTATCATTCTCTTGCGTCGCATATACCCGTGTTATCAGTTTATAGAAAGGATTTTCATCTCAATACAGTGTTTGGTATCTAAGACGATTCCCCGAACTCGAGTTGAAAGGATAATTCACGACGTAGGCATACGTAATCGTTGCCAGTACGCCACTTTGGCATTTGAGATTCTAGATTTCCCCTTTTAGTTTGCCCGGAACTCATAGCGGAAACATCCTGCGTCTCGCGAGCCTCCGATCCCGCCATTGTTGCCTCGTACGCTGTGTTAGCAAATGGCTCTTTTGGAGGCAGCGGATAAACCCCGTTCAAGGACCGGTTTACACTCATAATTGGTATAATCTTGCCTGAACAGAGAGTAGCAGGTGACGCTAGCGTCTGGGACGGCGATGTCTGGCTCTGCGATTGGGTATCGCCATCTAAATCACATCCATCTGACCAACTAAAGAACTGATTCCAGACACTGACGAAAGCCTTGTGGGGTAGGGTGGAGAGTTTAGTTGTGTCGCAATCACTCAAGCCATCTGGCGCTGGATACGTCCCAATGGCATTAAGAGGATCCTCGAGGGTTTGCTGCAATCCTGTAATTGTGTAGTGTGTGTCAACCTGTACGAGTGGATTGCAAACACCTCCTTTGCGATCTCCCTGGTTTATCGTCAAAACGGCATGCCAATGGATAAGGGGGCATAGATAGCTTACCTGGGAACATTTTCCGACTTTGCCATTATCCGGGTCGGCTTTTGTCTGCGTACAACGAGTGCCGAAGACACGCTTACTCTGTGTTGGACAACTTGATGATGAAGTACTGGTTTCAGATGTAATTGTAATATTTGCCGATGAGCTCTTCGTCTTCGTGACCTTTTTAATATTTGCCCGGGGTATTTTGACAATAGGTGACACATTTTTGTTCTCCTAGTAGACATTCCAGACATAGTTCAGAAAGGAGTACAGCATCGGAGGGGCAGTAGCGGCTCCAATCAGAGCGGCGGCCTCTTCAGGAGAAGCAAATGCAACTGCTTCAACGATTTCTTCTGCAGCACCTTGTGTCCCTTCGAACTAGCCTTCTTCTCCCGACTCGTATCCCGAGTCGTAGCCATTCTGGTCTTCTCCTTCAAACTCGAAATTGGGACTATCTTTAGGCGATCCCACATAACCCTCATCGACCTCGGCCCAAACTTCCGAAGCCAGCTCATCACCGAAGTCCTGCGCAAGCTCTGGGTCTGGTAAATGTTAGACGGTGGCTACGCTCAGGTACAGTCAATGATATCGGACATACTCTGGACTTCGGAGAGTTGTTTCTGTTCTCTGACGTATAAGAGTTAGGATAGAGTCCTGTCGCGCTAGGATGCCAAGGGCGAGTGCATGAAGCACCATTAAAAGCCTGTTAGCATGCATCATGTAGTGACGTTGCAGTATTATGAGCTTGTCCTTGTGGCCTCAGCGATGAGAGATTCGCGAAGAGAAGATATGAGAGGGACTTGAGGAGAGTAAGCTACGCGTAGCTACGTTGATGAAGTAGAATGGGCGTTGACAAATTTCGAGGGGCGTTATGTTATGCAGTAATTCTTATCGTACATATCATGTTGGATACGACTATATCATCGATATTCAGGTCGGCCCCAGACCCCATGATGGGCAGTGAGATCTGAAGCTCCCTGGTATACTTCAAGGATGGGTATGCGGAGATTCCTCTCCTGGCTTGCGGAAATATCGGTTCAGGAGAGCACGTATGGTCTGCACATTCGTGAAAGTGAAAGTGGTGTTCTCATAGATGGACTTGATACACTCCGAGTACCTGTGATATTTTAGCATACAATCGGAAATAGGGGCGAATCCCCAGTGGCCCAGCGCGGTCGTTGGTGACTGACATTTTCTTGCAGGTCAAAAGCATTGGCAAGTAATGCCTGCGAGGGAGACTCTCGTATGCGTGGCAATGGATATTAGTACGCCGTAGTCTAGCTTCGTCCTGTTCCAGCCGCTTGCACATTTCTTCTTCGCATCTCCAATGATTATGCCATCTTGACGCTAGACTACAATGCCAGTCTAGCGAATTGAGATTGCGTGGCATATTGTACAGTATGTCAGTGAAGAGAATCTCGAGCTCTTTCTGGCGCTCATCCTCGACGTCAATGTCAGGAGTTATCCCTACGGGATATGAGACAGTAGGACAAAGGGCTCAGTACCATATGTACGGAGGAGTCCTCCCCCTAGATAGGTTCATAGTTCCTTGCGGAATAACGTTGCTTTTCCCTTCCTGCTTGGTCGGCCTCGTGACAGTCGAATTGAGTGACACACGGCCAGTAGCAGAAATGCGACCGCTTCGGGTGTTTGTGATCGCTATGCCAAAAGATGTGCTGCGCCGAACCAGACAAACGTCACAGTTCCACGTATATATGGTTTCGAGCCTCTAGAGGAAGTCGGCCATAGAAAATCGATTGGTATTGGTCCTGCTGAGGTTGGCGGGTTGGGAGCGGACATGTTTGCGCAACGCGGCAAGAGGAGAATAAGGGATCCGATTGTCTCCCATACTGGGGGGGCTACCAACAGCCCTTTATAGCATGTAGCAAGAGCCTACATGGCTGCGTCGTACAGCTGGGTCGTTGGGGGCCAGCAAATTATCTGGGTCATGGGCAGTACCTGCACCAACGTGCCAACGCGCTTCAAACTGAAACAAACACATATACAGATCATAAGGAAGGATAAAGTCCGTAAAAAGTAGGTAGGTAAGGTACCGAGATACCGGTATATAAATAATCGCTCCGGAGTACTTCTATTCCCCTGCCATAGCGTTGGCCGCTCCTCATTCTCCCGCAAGACTTGAAGCAATTCTCACCTTTTCTTTGTTCGTAAGGCTTAGCCTTAAGGAATACATAGGTGCCTACCTAAGGTAAGGTGGTGTGCGCATACAGGGGCATATCTAGCGCCTAGGAGTCACGTGCACCCCTGGATTAGGTCAGTATAAGCCGTTTATCTCAGTTTCCATATGGTTAACAATGACAAGTTACAGCAATAACTACCGTGCTAAATCAACACGGAACTTATAGACGACTCTAAAAAAACATGACAACTACACAGTGACTGTCACGAGGCCTGTCTAGCAGGAGGCAAAATGCAACGTTGTTCCGCAAGGAACTATGAACCCAGCTAACGGGAGGAGCCCTCCGTAAACATGGCCGGAGTGCTCCCCCGGGGATAACGGCTCCCCTTCGGTAGCTCCAGCTGTGCACATGTTCCAACGGGGTAAAATATCGTGATCCTCAAGAAGATCCGGAAAGATCCGGACATATCCGGACGTCAGGAGACGTCTAACACACATCCCCCCTTCACCGCAGAGGAGCTTCCAATGAGAATTTTTTTTGTTTCTTCCCTCTTTCTTCTCGAAGGAAGTAAACAAAACCTGGAATCTTTTCAGCCTGTGCACAATTCACCTCTTTGGTTGCACTGAATCCCCTACTTGATATTTCGAATCCTAGATCTGCACTTCACAAGTCAGTCAAGTCAATCAGCTTCATTCACTGCACCTCTCCACACGTACCGCGGCATTGCTGCATTGGATATGACATCAAGCTGAGACTGAATTCTTTATGCTTGAACTGCCTTTCCCGACTTCAAATCATCAACCAAGGCAAATTCTACATTCGTAGTAGACACGCTTGCATACTTCACTCTTCACTCAAAGTTGTCGTATTTCTCCTCTAGTGAGCCTTCATCAAGAATCTCTCAATAATGTTTCCTTGCGAGCTCAGCTGACTTGGCCAGTACGCAACTTCCCAAAATCCTCGACAAGATAAATGGGCCCATTCTGAGATCATTCTCAAGACACCTAAAATACGCCTCATACTAGCCTCATACTAGGGGTCTGAGGTAGATAGGAAGGCACGATAGCCGCAATAAAGGTACGACGACCCTGGGACCCCTACCAATTCGAGACTTCCCTCCACCTTCGTTATCCCCTCTAGCTTCAAACGTTGATTATTCCTCCGCTCACCGCCTGGAGTAAACAGCGTGACCAGCCAACGGTGAAGCCGGCATCTTCTCACTCGACGCTCTTGTTCGTGGTTGCCCGTCAATCTTGCTCCTTGCCCTGTTGATTTCGTTCCACGCGTCCCCAACCCAGGCTACAACTTCACAAACATTCTTTGAACTTCCGTCTAACAGCTACAGAAACTCCACGTCTTCTTCCCCTACCTAGATTGTATGAATCTGTACGGTCAAGGCTGAACACGCGTTCTGTTCTCACACGTTCCTATCCAGGCAACCCTTTCGTACCATCACGGCGCGTCCATCACCTCAACTGTTTCTTGCAAATTAGAAATCTGCTCATTTTGTGTGCTCGACTCCCTCTCGGATCTTTTCGTCCTCATCGAAGGGCGACTTATTCCCGTACTGTTGGTCCTGCTATTTCATTTGTCTCGTTTCAGTTCCTCATCGTGTCCCCATTTCACCACTACTCTATCCTTCCCTCGATTAATTATCTTCATACGCACCCCTCCACCAATTGCGTCAGGTTCAATTCCTCACCTATCATGACTCTGTTTTGTAACAACTAACACTGTATGATATAAAACAGGACCTTTTGTCTACACGTTCGAACTATTGAAGGTGAGTCACCTATTCAAATACCTCACATTACCTTTCCAAGAATGCAAAAGGAAGAGGGTTATTATCTGTATCAATAGCTGACATCTCAGTATCGAAAGATACCCGTCCAAGATGTCCGAAACACGACGTCAGGATATGGGTAACCGGCACACTGCTGGGCGTGTAACGGACAAGATCCGCCACCAGTTCCCTGGGTGGGCAGCGGCGAACGAGGCTGGCGACAATACAGCCAGCACCAAGAGCGAACTCACCGAGTTCCGGATCGTATCGAACTGGATCCTTCTCCCAGGAGGTCTCCAAGAGTTCTTCGACGAACTCAAGAAAGCTGAGGCAAGTCCCCTTCTCTAAACTACCTCTGTTTGCCTCCTTTGGGTTAGATGTGGTCTGCTAACTGGGCATATAAAGGGAGCCCACCTCAGCTACGACCTGGCGACAGCGTCACCGATGATCAAGTGTTTGGTCTCCCAGGAGGATTCCATCATGGCACTTTGCCAATCAGCTCTGGAAAAAATTGTCCGAGCTGGACTTGACGGTATCCAGGTACATGGCTTCCGAGAACATACATTTTGAATTCAGCTAACGAGCATACAGCCCTCCAACAAGATCATTTCTTCTGCTCATTGGCGCGCCAGTGAACAGCATAAGAAGGAATGCGTTATGGCGTTGGCCCCTGGTGAAATCCAACTGTTTACGTTCCGAACAGCATGGATAATGCCAGAGGACCTCGTCAAGCGAGACGTTGGAGCGGCGAAGCTGGTTCCCAGTGAAACTCTAGCAGAGTTGCAACTTCTCACCAACTGCCAAATGATGACGGGCAACGATGGGCTCGTAATCTATATTGGGGCTATATCGGAAACCGACATTGCCGTGGCTGAGCGTAAGCTCAACACGTTAGCCAAATACGCTGTACGTTACCATCATAACTAGATGTTGAGGCATAGCATCTAACATGGCGCCAGGGAATTCCAGCAAAAGCAGAAAAGCCCTGCCAGAGTTTCCTGTATGCTGAGAATGAGCTAGACATCCTAGCTACATTTACTTATGCGGCACGTGGATCGAACGCTAGACTGAGAACGTTCTTCTTGGATCGTGCAAAGTATCAGTTGGCCTCAACCTATGGGAAAATCATCGAACAAGGAGTTTTCGTAACTCTGATGAACAGTCGCTCAGCACTCCCAACCATCGTACCAGTGGTTATCAGTCCAGCGATATCTGCCCAGTTAAGGAACAATTGCTACATTGCATTCTCGCCGTCATGGAACTATAGACCGAAACCCGATACCTGTGATCCGGATGCCGCTGATAAGGATCCTTCGGGTTCGGCCAGCCGGTTCAATTCAAGCGCAGACGTCACGGCTTGGGTTACTCGGTTGCCTAGGCCGGAGTTGATGTTGCCTCACGGTGATAGAACAGAGACCCCCGACTTGGATTCGAGTCCCACAAATGAGCTAAACCGGATGTCTACTTCCGATTCTAAGCTAGCGAATACTGCACGAGAGCAAACTTCCAAGCGCCAAAGCAACTCTCATCCTAGCCTCAACGAGCAAACTCCTTCGAAGCCAACCCGGTCAACCTGGGAGGAACTCCAGAAAGCCGACTTACAACCGGCACAGGAGGGCTTGTATGAAGAGCAGCCGCAAACGTTTCCTCAAAGAGGGAATGCTTCGAAGAAGCGGGGCGGGGGTAAGCGAAACAATCTCTATGAGCCTCAACGTGCCCAAGGTAGGGGAAACCCGCGTCCGCGCGGGCGACAGCCCCGTGGCGGACGCGGTCGCGGTCGGGCCAACGGGAAATCGTACCGTGGCAGAGGCGGACAAACTGCAACTCACATCCCACAAGACGACTTTGACGACCCTGAGCCTCGTCGTAGCAGTTACGTTCCACCCCACCAGCGCCATCGGCACGCCGGCGATCTAGCAGGAGCAGACACGGAATCATCTAGCGATTCCCCGAAGGTATCAGAGACAAATCCAACGGAGTTGGGCGTTAATGAGCCTGGCTCTCAGCAGAGATTAGATCACTTGCGAGCCAGTATCAAAGGAGTGGCCAAGGAAATCAAGGCCCTTCAACCTCAACCTCAAGGGCTCCAGTCTACTCAGAATAGACCCAGACCTCCTGTCCCCTTCAACAATGTATCAAACAGGCCTCTAGTTCAACGAAGCACTATGATACAACAAGCATCTTCGACGTCGACTTACTTACATGCCGAGGATACGGATTTAACGTCTTGTGATGAAGCTGTAGACCTGACTTCAGACCGGCCGTTTCTCCAAGCAATGAACCAAGCGCTTGTCCAAATGCTGAGCTCTCTGGAGATATTCAGGGGCAGAGTCACCCTGAAGGCTGAGTTAGGAAGACTATGCCTGACGAAGATCAATCGAGAACACGTACACATAGGGGAACGTGATGTCCGAGGCCCAGTCAAGTCTCTGCAGGATATGAAGCAGCTTCTCGACGAGCAACATGTCAGCCCTCGAGACGTGATATTCACGAACATTCTTACAGCAGAGGGCGCGGATGCAAATTACATTGCCCACCTGCCGGAAAGCTCCAGGATGCGGACGTGGTTACCCCACACTCGTCGCACAGTCTATGAGATCGCTTTCTGTGCAATGACAGAACAGAATAAACCTTATCGGTTTGTCGTGGAGGTTGATGGAGGAGACTTTACCTACCAAATCCGTGAGTTCCAGAAGAACTCATCCTGCCTCTTCGTACACTGTCCCAAACGAGCTTGGGATTTCCAGGTGACTCTCTCAAAGGGTCCAAATTTGGGCTCGATTTATGGTCACTTCGCACGAGACCTCGTCGACTCGATGCGCGTCATGTAAGTGGATTATTCTTATAAAAAATCTTTGATCTTTGCTAATATCTCAACCCAGGCCCCAGGAACAGGGACCACCTCTCTTGGAGTTTACCGTCAAGAAGGCATACCAAGTTGAGATGCTGCTCGTACGAACCAAGAACATCGCATCTTACAAAAGCCATGCTCGCTCTGAAGACAAGGATTCCCCTTCGAACACATTGGAGATCTGTGAGGTACACGACATGAAACCTTCACGTAATATCATCTCGACACAGGAAAATTTGACAGTCCCGTATAAACCACATGCTGGAAACGTGCAACTCGGTCAGCTGTCAACATGGTATGAGGCCTCGATCCAGTCAGAGTTGGTCAACAAGGCACTCCGGCAGAACCAGGATCTTGAACTCGGCGAGGAAGTTGGCTGGACTCCTGAACAGCTCCGGGATGCTGGAGCGTTTGAAGAGCTGTTGCGATCTGCGATCAATATGGTTAAGAAGATCGATGGAGTAGGATACTGGGGGAATAACTACCAGGGTGCCATGGTCCAGGGCATGCCTCCATCTAACAATTCTACAACAGCTTCGCAGTATAGTGCCGCTCACAGCACGAAGAAGGATCCGTGGTAATACTTTGGACCTATTTGCTCCATCAATTGTGTATTTTCACGATCCGAAAATCCTATTATGCAGTCACCGAGGGGTCGAAAGGTTGTGGTCATGGGGGTTTCGAGTCTATCAGTGTACGGACCCATTATTTTCCCATCATTGTTGCAACCTGGTCTAGGTAGTTCGCTTGTTAAGCTACGTCTCTACTTTTTCGCTTTTTGCCTCTGGCTTCTAGGAGATGTCGCAATCACGATCCCTGAGAATGTTGTCTTGCAGAACTAGGTGTATAGGTAGTTAGGTACCTGAAGAATGATTGCTTTTATCCTGTTGACTCGTTATGCTCGTAGACCTTGCGTATGTTGACATGATATGGCAAATCTAGGACGAATTCGTTGACTCCGGGCCGTCTTGCTGTATTTCCGTCGCCCACCGCGCCAAACATCGTGACGTGGTACAGCCTCGGTCAGATTCCATGTTCATAACGTATTATGCAGTGATGAACCCGAGCTATTCTTGTCCGATGCAGACGACTTCAAGGACGGTCATCTAATCGCTAATAAGCAGTGCAATGTCAAATGATAGACGTAGAAAATAGCAATGATACAGCAATTACGGAGATGGAGGTGGAAATTTCGATATTGACGGGGAATTGCTTGCACTTCTAATGGGTATTCTTCTATCGTGGCGGCGGAGAGCCCATCATACCTAAGCACTCGTATAACATGTAGGCGCATATGGCATGTTCCTCCCTTGACCTCGAAACGTAATCCTGCATCCAAGTGTTCCAGCTCTCATCACCAGCGGATGCTCAACCATCTATCCCCTTCCTTCCCCGCCTTCCTCTCCTCCACTTTCTCTTCGCTATCCTCGTCTCTTGCGCCACCTCTCTCTTCGATACTCTTCATTTCATCCACGACTCCCAAAAATCCTCCTCGGATCCGCGTGATAGTAGTGCGACGCCTTGGACGACCGCTCCCCTAGAGCGCGCTCAGGTCCAACGGCACGCTGCTGCCACGCCCGGCGCGGTACTTGCGGGGCCCGCCGTGGAAAGGCCGGGGCTTGGGGAGCTCGCTCTCGTCTTTGAAACGCCAGCGGCTGTCCTGGACAATGTACCGCTCTCCTCCATGTGCTCGGCTCGCTTCCCGAGGGCTGGTCACGCCGCTGTTCGTGGGTGTCGGGCTGGGACTCTTGCCCCCGCCATTGGGCGCCAGAGTGTAGGAACTGGGGTCTAGCATCGAGCGCAGGTTCGAGCCGGCTCGTGCCCGGTTCGTAGAAGCTTCGCGTGGCGCTGGGGGAGGGGAGGTAGCCGAGGGAGGAGGAGGCGGTGGCATCGAGGTCGGTGAGGAGCGACCCCCGGTTGCAGTTGCGCGCATTGCAGCCTGGAGGGCGATATTTGGCGATGGGGAGTTTGAAGGCGCTGCAGATGGTGGCGGGGGTGGAGGCTGCGAACGTGTCGGGGCCGCGGGGGCCCTGGGAGCTGCGGCAGGAGGCGGTGGTGGTGCGGCAGGCGCAGATATAGGCGGGGGAGGAGGCGGCGCCGGAACCGATGAGGGTGGCGGAGGGGGCGGCGCTGGCGGAGCAGGTGCTGACGATGGAGGAGGCGGTGGTGCATGCGAGCTGGGTAAGGGCGGCGGATGATGAGGATGACCCGTTAACGTCGAAGGTTTCCTGGACCCAGGCGGTGGAGGCGGCTTCTTCCCAATTGGTGGTGGGGGTCCTTTCGACGATCCCATCGACGCAGATGATAATGGCCGGGGAACGTCACTAGCCGTCTTTCTGAGGTTTGCTACCGAAGCGTGAGACGCCCCGGCCGGGGGTGTAGGTACAGCACGGCCTGGTAGTTGCGGCACGGCCGGAGCAGATCCGACGGGCGGTCTCGGTGCGGACGGCGGTTTCGGCGCTGGTGACGAGTCTGAGTCGGATAGATACGACGCATTTTGATTTGCTGCATGGATGGTTAGCAACTATACCTTTCTCGTCGACAAATATTTGAACTTACCTCCAGTATCTACGCCTCCACCACGTTTCTTCAGCTTCGGCATGCCACCCGCGAACAAGCCTCCAAGTTGTGGCGCCGAGTCCGTCGACACTCCGCCACTATCACGGCTCCCCAGATCACTATCACTTCTTGCTCTGTTCCCTGGAACTGGTGGTGCTAGGCCGCCTGGAGGTGCGGGGGCCTTTCCGAAGCCCCCGAGACCTGGAACAGGAGGCGCTCCTCCTATGGGCGGAGCCCCTCCCCCTCCCCCTCCCCCTACGACCTTCCCTACTTGGGGAGCGGAACGATCATTCGTAACAGCTTTTTTCAGCGCTCTACCTTTCGTGATGTCGCTTAACAGGGCGCCTCGCCCTGCACCTGTCGCAGGCGGCCGGGGTAATCCACCGGGTGGAGGAGGCGGCGGTGGTGGTCCTCCCATGCCCGGGGGCGGCGGCGGGGGAGGCGGTGGAGGAGGCATTTTGGAGAGTAGGCTCCGAGCTTCTAATTATTTATCTCTCTCTTCAGTCCTGGGGGGTGAATATCGGAGCGACGAGTCGGTGAAGGCTACCATAAATCGAGAGGGCCCAACGGGACGTCACCATACGTGGGTATGTGATAATAAAACGATTGGCAATGCTTAGCGAATTTGTCAAGTAAACTGCAGTGATATTGATTTCCCTTCTGGCTACAATGGCATCTGTGTGAGGAAGATGCGCTGTCGAATCGCGGTGCAATGCTGGTTGATGTTGCCTTATCGATGTTTAGGAGGCAGAAGACAAGTCCAGTTTATTTATGGGCCGACGTTGGAATTGTTGGTCGTAAGCTTCTTGAGCCGCTCGCTGTCGTCACATTGTGGCGCAGACTGCCCCTCTGTGGTATTATCGATAAGCCTAAACCCTACCGTAATCACTCCAATGTATGTACATATGTAGCTCTATGACTGTACTGAATTCATGTTATTCACCCCAGCCGATTTTAATTCAAGCTTGTCACGACGAACAACAAGATATTGTTCATTACTCTACGTTGGAACTTTCCTCTCAACTATCGTCTAAGAACAGATCCTGGTGGTAAGGGAAGCGAATGCATAACTCGGTCTTAGCTCTAGTAGCATAACTTCTCACTACCCTCTTAACCGTATCTAGTTGGCGGTGATTGTATCCTTGTAACGGTGCTTAATGGCTAAGCGCAATGTCGTATTGGAGGCTCATGAAATTTCCCAGTTACCGAGTCCCGATTAAACCTCAGCTTGCGACAACCACTGCGTCGATTCCTCTTATACCCGACTATATAGCTATTAGCCATTGGGAAAGTCGATTGAGCGTTCTTGAAGGCATAGTCTGCGTATAATTGTCCCGGATAGCTTCATGAAGTCATCGACACAATGCGTCGTCCCATTGCTATACCGCGATCGCAGTCAGTTTGTCAGATTTGCGACTCGATTATTGGCCGGCGCTTATACTCTACAAAGCCCGCATTGAACGCGCGCAATGCTTCAAGGCCTCGAACCCAAATAGAGAAAAATGGGTTGAAAGCAAAGGCGACCCAGAACCGCCCATTAGCTTCTGCGGTGTTACCGACAGAGAAGACCACATCTAGCCCCCGGAGTACTCGCGATACATTAAGGCAAGATGATAGTACAGTCCGGCCGGCCCACAAGACAGCGAGCGAGGAGTTATCGTCGATCACAAATATGATGACATATATAGAGAGGGGGAAAGCGAAGGTGCTCTCAAATCGACGCATACCGCCAGAGGCGGATGTGATGGCAGCTCTCCAAGCATGCCGCGTTGTGGCTGATTATATCATGGACGACACCGTACAACCGCAAATCGCCCACATGGTAAACGAGTTTGACACGACCGCTGCAGAACTGCTCTCATTGGATAATTCAAACAGCGCCCAGTCCTCCACATCATCACAGCCCGCCACCGCAAGCATAACGGCCCAGGTCAAACAGATCATTGACAAGATATCCGATACCGCTTACACCGTAATCGCACACCCACCTGTCTTCATCACACCAGAGTTACTTGAAAAATATGTTAGCGTCCAAGCACGACTGGGCAAGCCCGAAACACTTCCTCGGGTATTCCAGATGTACGCGTCAAAGCCTGTGCCCCATGAAGCTGGAGGGTCTATCAGCTACACAAAGCAAAATCCCAACAGGGTAGCAAATGCCATTGAGCCGAAGGTGATTGAGAAGGCCCTCGACACCGCAATCGAAGCCAGGAATCTCGACGCAGCAGTCGGTATCATCGAGAACGGCTACGGCACCAAAGCCTTTATCCGAAATAAACTCCTACGCCAAGGCCTGCTACCTGCGGGGACGTTCGCGGCAACGCCATTGGCGGCTTACGTGCTAGCTACGAATTTCTCCGACCTCCAGAACGCCATGGACAGCGCAACCGCTACAAACGTGGCCTTCGCCGGTATTCTGGCCTACGTGGGTTTCACGGCGTCGATCGGTATCGTAGCGCTGACCACCGCGAACGACCAGATGAAGCGCGTGACGTGGGCCCCCGGCATCCCTCTCCGGATGCGCTGGATAAGGGAGGAAGAAAGGGCCGCGTTAGATAAGATCGCCTGTGCCTGGGGGTTCCGGGAGAAGTGGCGCCAAGGCGAGGAGGAGGGGGCTGATTGGGATGCCCTGCGGGAGTATATTGGGCACAAGGGTATGGTGCTAGATCGAACCGAACTGATGGAAGGGATGGATTACTAGACCTAAGGCCTAGATCTGCCGCAGATGATACGGGCTTCTTTTTTTCTGAAATTCACTACAGACATCCATCAGATGAGATGAGGCCCTTACAGAAACTGCTTCAATTCTTCCACCCGCTAAAGTCCATCGGACCTGAGGACGCCTCATTTTCGCCAAGGCTTGGTCAACGCTGTTGTTTCACTCCACCGTAGTTGTTGAGACGTGAGAGCCGAGGAGGCTGTGTACAAACATTGCTAATGGCCTGAATAAGGAGTCTTGATAAGCTTATCACTATTGAGTTTGCTTCAGCATCACACTAATAATGCGGCTTTCCACATGCAGCCCCTCGTCTCGGCCTTTGAGTCGAGGATCTGTTGGCTTCTGATCAAGCCCAGGTAATATGGGCCGTCATATGCGAATGGCTCACCGGTGACTGCATGTGTAGTCACACCTGGTCCGACCCGTCGTGGCTTGCACGGCATATCGTAGTGACGCTGCAGACATTCTTGGCTTTCATCGTATCTAGGTCATGGAATCCCTCCTATTCGACTATATACTACCTTGCTTTTTTCCCTTCTTTTCAGCTTATGCCAGGGCTTCTATCCGATCCCTGAAGGCGGCGACCGTTCTGACGGAAAGCAGATCTCAGTCTAGATCTCAATGGATAGCTCCGGCCATTCATATATAAGCGGCGAAAATTCCCCTGGTCTGATTCCGTCGTGAACATCGATTATTCTTACAGGTAACTCGCTTAAGGCAAGATGGGCGGACAATTCACGCCTTACGATCCCCTGAGGTGTCCACACTACGCTCAGTTTGCCGCCGGCTTGGATAGAGTGCATTTCGATGGCATCTACTGGACCCTGTTCTTCCTAGTGATCGGCATTCTATTCGTCTCGTCGTGGATATACCAGTCGTATGTAACCCGCAGCAACACGGCGTTTGATGCTAAAATGTCCACTATTTACGCAGACATCGTAGCTGACACACCTACACAGAACGATGAACTACCGGGAGAAGCCAGGGTATTGTGAAGACCTGTTCCGGAAGAAGCTCAAGACCAGCCTCGCCTGGTGCACGTTCCTATTCCTCGTCGCGGCCGTCTCCTTGGTGATCGAAGTGTTCGCGCTCTTGGCGCTGCAGTTCTGCGACGGCGAGGACCTGATGTCGCTCTACTGGGCTACCTGGACCATGCTGCAGCTGGGCTCGGAGATCGCGATCCTAGGGATCGACCTGGCGCTGTGGCATCACCTTTCCAACGTCCGGTCCCCGTAAGTCTCTCTCTCCTTCCCACCCGTTAGCTCCCGTCCTGTGCGTGTGTCCGGTGGCTGAAAGCTGGCACGCCTTAGGCTCTGGGCCCTCGCTCTTGGCACCCCCGTGCTAGTCGTGGCAGGGTTGGGCCACCTTATCCACGTCGCTCTCCGCGCGTCCTACAAGAAGGCTAGGGCCAGGAGGAAGGCGCGCACCACGCGTCGTGATGGCGGTTCCGATGAAATTGAGGATGTCAATACGTCTTCGTCCTCTACGTGAGTCTTCGTCGGTTTTACATGGCTTACTCCTATATCCCGGACCGCTCGTGCTTACAGGCCATGTCATAGCAGTATCAAGCCGAAGGAAGAGCAAATAGACAATCCAGGCGTCCTCGAAGCCGGGAACGCGGTGTGTTTCGCAATGGACGTGGGAGCCGACGAACGGGTGAAACAGTGGCCGTCCTTCGTGGGAATGTCAGACGGCAAGGCCATCGTACAGCTGACACCGTGCGCAGAACCTTTCCAGCCTGCTAGATCTTAGATTCTGCTTATTATTACTCGATACCCATAGAATATTAGAGGCGCACTTGCGCGCTCTTGGCTCACAATAACAATCGCATTCTCCTTACTTTTAAGAAACCATGTATTGGCATTATAGATGCGCTAGAGGTCATGCCCAATGGAAATAAGCGCATAAACTCACCGTCCCCGGACTCGTTGTACAGATTACATGACAGCCTGGAGCTTATCACAAGGCAAGTAGTACAGCATCCATGGGAAGTGGCACAAACGCGTGTCTTTTCAGCTCGAGGGGATTCTCATTAGCTGACAGAGACTTGATAGGGCAGAGGCTTTCATGTTGAGACACGCACGTGAACTTGTGGACATGCACCAGGCACATACCTGTAGGTATCTACATATTGCCAAGCAGAGATCAACTTCCTAGAGGGGGCGGAGGTGAGTGAGTAAGCGCGGTAATATTGTTGGCCGAAACCTGCAGCGCTTCTTGGCTTGGCCCTAGCCACACACACCAGCCAACGAGAGTGGGAGACGAAGGGCGAATCAACGTCGAAGAGCTCTGTATGGGAGAGCACCGCATATAAAGCTTGAAAGAGATCGCATTTAGATTCCTAAATTCAACATGCAATTTAGTTGTACGACGTTTCGAGCACCCATGCGCAGAGATGCGGTCGTTCCTAGAAGCCCTAGCTAGATTACAACGCAGTATCTTTCCGGAATGAAAGCGATTGGAGGCAGCATGGTTCAACGGATCTTCAGCTCAAAGGGAAAATGACTTTCCGACGGACCGGCTGAGTGTTTGCGTGGCACGCCGAGAGTCTGCGCTAGGTAGGTGGGAACTCTATCCGGGTCGGATACAACTCGGAGGGACGCCTCAAAGCTGAGCAATGAGTGGACGAAGAACTGAACGTTGGGCGATGTTCTCATATTCATGTTGCTTTCTATCTTTTAGAACCCTCTATCTGCGCGATTTCTGGCATAAGATTTGCATAATTGATGTCAGGCAACTCGATTGCAAATCTTGACAACAACATTGAAGGTATTAGTAGGTAGGTATGGTGGATTAGATTTGGTGGTAGCCGTAGTCCTTTTGTGAACAAAGGTTCCGCCTAGAAGATGGAGGGGCAGTGATCTGCACAGGGATTGGCTGGGACTTGCAAGGCTGCCGGTACCGCAGCTCAATTGTCAATGCCGTGCCATGTCCGTCATGAATCCATTACGGATGATGCAATTTGGACTTGGAAAACAAAGCATCAGGTTTGTTAGGATAGCCGGCTGGCTGGCTATACGCGGCCTGCCCGCCCAACTTGCAAGATCTCGCCTGTGAGACGGTCGTCACTCCGCAGCACCGGCCAGCTTCCCCCATCCGCCTTGTACAAGTTCACTTCGAGTTTCGTGCCGAGGATCTTATACGTAGACTTCTCCGTGTCGATCCGTCCGAACAGGGGTACGCTGGTCCTATAGCGCTTGGGTTGCGCGTCGCTTGTCGGTAGATCGAGCGCAATCGCTTGAGGCTCAAACTTCACCGTCGCCTTTTCCTTGTCGATCTTCTTAAGGAAGAAGGACGCTATTACCGTCGACGGCGTCTGGTAGAAGTCGTGCCGCACGGTCTCGAGTAGCTCCTCCCCGTTCTCGGTTGTCGAAGCGTCCGCTGCCTTGGACTTTTTCTTTTGCTGCCCGGACCCGATGAACAGGTGTCTGGGCGATGTTTTACAACCCTCAATCTTCATGAACTGGTCAAATTCCAGCACCCGTCGCTTGCAACAACTATAACCCTTGCTTCCTTCGTGAAAGATGGGCGCGCCCGGATGGTGCACGCACTTCTCGTCGTCGGATCTAGGTTGGCCCTTCTTGTAAGTCGCATTGCAACCTTTCCGGCGGCAGACCGCACCATCTGGGATCTCGAGAGACGGGTCGTCGTCTTCGGATTCCGGGGGTGGTGGGGGTGCTGTTGGAGCTGGTTGAGGAGCCACAGGAGCGCGGGAGGGTGCTGCCGCTACGGCCTCGGCGAGCTTTGAGGCAAGAGAATTTGAATTGGCATCTACATTTTCAGGCGCCTTCTTCTCGATCTCGGGAGGCAAGTCTGTAGTGCTATGCTTGCCCTCAGTACAAGGTGGGATTTCGAGGAACTCGTCGAACGTTAAAACTCTTGGTTTGCAGCATTTCCAGCCTAGATGTAGATATCACTTGTTAGCGAATATCTGGCCGCTATTCTCCAGCGAGATTACTGGTCCACATACCTTTTTGGCCCTCGTGGAAAACGGGAGGACCCGGATGGTAGACGCAGACTTCATCTGGGTCGGTATACAGCTTGCCGCAACCCTTGTGGACACACTTTTGGGCCATTCTCAGACGCGCGAACGTGATTTGATAAAGATATGAACGTCAATCTGGTCGTACGAAAATAAGATAAATTTGAACTTTGTATTTTGTTTGCGCAACGTTTGCCTGACAGAAGACGCCTCGACAGTGAAGCTGGTGGAAGCTACGAGAGCCTTGAGCTCCTTCACCGCCTTCCGTTTGCGGGAACTTTGTACTTTCCCTTACAAAAGTCCCCCACAGACCTATCGATATCAGCCTACCTATGACGTACGAGCATTCGATTAAGTGTACCATTCATGGCGGCATAACAGCTCACTTATACATCCGTGGATGTTTGCATTTGATTGACTGCTCAAAGTCTGCAGATTCTTCGATACTGTTGGATTGCAAATACGATGCTATCTATATATGTAGAAACATGCCCTTAGGCCCTATTCGACAATCATGTCTTGTAGAGGAATATGCCCATGCCTGCGTGGTAATTATCAGTGCAACGAAGAGATAAAACCAACAAGTCTTCCCAATTCTCTATACCGAGCAGAGAAGGGAGGAGATTGCGAAACTCCAAATAAGGGCTGACACTTACCTAGAGCCCAAGGTGGGGCGGCAGAATCTCGAATTTGAGATCCGCTTGGCGGGGTAATGCCTCGATATGCATCTAACGGAAGTAATATCTACCTATCTATGGGAGTTATTTGCATATAACGTCATTTCCTTCGGCTTGACTTTTTATAGATACTCACATACTGATGGCCCAGTCAACTTACGGTCAAATTACAAGTCGACACACCGTCACAACACTTCTAGATTAAAGTAGTTCTCTCCCCTATTTGATATTTTGCCGCCGTCCTTGGTTGGAAAACTTCAAGTTTTAAAATGCGGGCTACCTGTAGATTACTTCAAGCCTGCAGGATCACTCTTTTCACGCGTGAAAACTGCGGCCTGTGCACTGAAGCTAGATCAGTCCTGTCCAACGTCTGGGACACCCGGCCATTCCAATTCAAGGAAATCGACATCATAAAATCTGACGCCAAACCTAGGTGGCGGGATTTATATGAATTTGACGTACCCGTGGTATGTTGTGAACAGCCATGGAACCTTCTCACCCATTGCGGGAAAACTCACCTATCAAGATGGAAACTGATATGGACATGTGGTAGATTCACATTAGCAAGTCTACAGCCCCGGAGGAACATCCGCAGTCGGCTTCCAAAGCTGTCAAACTCATGCATCGATTCACCCCTGACCAGGTCAATGCTAAGATGGACCTCGTAGAGAAAGCTTAAAGGGGCCACCATGAAGCCAGGAGGCGACAGTGTATAGATGGTCTTGGGTATATACGAACTGATTATTACACAGACTGAGGCGTTTGTAGACCTGAGCGTACGCTTTCCGCGTCCTATCAGAGATAGGGCCACAGAAAACCCGTGTCCCAGCGCCTCCATGGTTACTATTCTCAATATCTGCCCCCGGCTTTCGATGCTTGCTGTCCTCTAGCGGCACTCAACGACGCGCCTAGTGAGGCCTGCAACAGCGTTGTGTCGAGAGCTGCGCTGATCATATCGAAACCCTTGTCGGCATACTTCTTCGCCTGCTCTCCGCTCGTCGCAAAGAAGCCACACTTCTTGCCGGCCTTGTTGGTCGCTTCCAAGATGCGGTCAATAGCCTGCTCCAGCTCGGGCTTCATGACCCCGTCTAGTATAGGGTGGCCAATGTTATTCCCCAAGTCAAATGGGCCTATGAAGAGAACATCGATGCCAGGGATGGCAGCGATATCCTCCACGGCATCGAGCGCCTCTTGCGTCTCTATCTGCACCATCGTGAGGAGCGAATCATTGGCCTGCTGGAGGTACTCTGTCATCGTTGGCACCGGTGTGAAACGTTCCATCGCGAATGGTGAACCGAGTCCACGCTGGCCTTGAGGAGGAAACTTGGCCGCGCTGACGATCTTCTTGGCCTCTTCAACGGATCGAAGCAGCGGAATTAATATCTGAAATATTAGCATAATGATTTCGAGAGTGCTCTAACCACCTACACCATGCGCCCCGGCATCCAGCGCCCCTATTACAGAAGTCAGTTCGCGAAATGAATTCTTAGATTTGGTCTGGGGCTTACGCTTGATCATCCATCCTTGCATATCTGGGATTCTCACAAGAGGGCTGACTCCGCAGCTAGCGATAGCTGGGACGGCCTCGTGCATCGCAGCATCTATAACAATTTTCAGCTCTGTCTATCGAATTCGAACTTTGCCTCTTAGAAAAGTAAAAGGTCTTACCATCGATGTTCCCATGCTCGCAGTCAACCATTACCCAATCAACGCCGGCTCGTGCTAATACTCTCGAGACATTTTGACCGGGCAAAGTCTGCCAAACCCCTATACTAGGCGTTTGATTCTTGACGAAAGCATCTTTCAGCACGCACCCTTGCAACATCTTGGAATATGGATTGGCCAACGTCGGAATCCTAGGATGAGAACGAAAAGTGTATTTAGTCGTGTTCGAGAACAAGGTCCGACCCGCTGCCCGAGCTATGTGTGTCATCGATCTTACTATACTGGGCAGGTCCCCTAGTCCTTCTATCGGAACGAGGTTAGATAAACATTAGCTATCAGCTAATAGGAGCGACTTCCGCTAGGCGCTCATATTACTTTTCTCCAACCTTTTGAAATCCTCAATCTATGAGGAGAGACGTCGGTTATGCGCCCCTCTTCCTTCATGCGTTACGGTAAACTACCGAGAGCGGGGTAGCTACATGAGCTCCAATCTTTCGAGAACGTATATCGATGTAGCTCTCTAGAGTGAGTACATATACAAGATTTAGAGTATTATACGAGATAGGAAACGGTTTTCATTCGACTGATTCAGCTTTTACACGGCCTTCTAGAAGCATTTGGATCCCCTTCCTAGCCCAATACATGTTGTGTCACTGCTAACATTGAGGCTCAAAAGGACCCATGTTCATAGGTAGTAGACGTTGGTCTTCCCATCGATCTAATAGATCAATTCAACCCCAAGTGGAGCTATTTCATTTTGTTGTTCTACTCATATTGTTATTTTGGCGACTTTTCATCTTTGAAAGTCCTCCGATGTGAGGTAGCTACCTAGGCAGGTATTGTGTAACTACAAGAGGCTTCTGTAGCGCATAGCCGGTCAGCCGTTTCATAACCTTCCTCATCCCACGTCCTCCGCTACACTGGCGGAGAAGGGATTTCGCGTTTATATGTATCGCCCCTAATATGACTGGTCCAGATCCTCTCATGAACTTCATTAGGCTAATGAGACGGACGAGCCATCTCGATCTGTAAGCTACAGTCCCCAAGCCTTATAAGGTATTCCATATCTTCCTAGATAGATATAGATCGCGGTGCTCAGACGCTCGTATCTCGTGGATACTCTCCGGAAGTCGTATGTGCACCCTCCATACGGTATAAAGTTCAATATCGACGCATACCAGTCTCCCAGACATTCTCAACATGATAGCGTACTTGTACCATCATGATGCACATCTGGAGTCTCAAGGCCAACATCACTTGGCTCGACTGAATAATGTTTTGGAGGGGAGAGGTCAGCTTCAGTAACATTGGCTCCTAGGTTTATGACGCTCGATGAAATTGCATCTCCTAAGGCTTTCAATGCGGCGATTGTGTACCGTCTTGAAGTAGCATATTACGTCTAACCGCTCGGGATTGATTGTAGATAGTCTGATGGGCGACTACATCTAGGGCATCCGGCATACTCGGGGGCATGTTTTGCATAGCAGAGAACATCTGACTCAGAATCTCAATATGACTAACAAAGCCACCGTTTTGGCCGGCCTCGTCCAAGAGTGCTTTCTCAGCAGCCCAGTCCGCGCCCCAAACGTCCGGTGGTATAGCATCGCCTTCGTACAGCGCAATTCGCAAAGGCCATTGCAGACGTGGCCACCATTCTTCGTCATCCGGGTTAAACAGGGATACGATGCCCATCACTTCGCGACGCGCGACGCCTTTCAACCACCAAACGCCATCAAGGCACTT
This sequence comes from Hypoxylon sp. FL0543, assembly GCA_022578575.1. Taxonomy (NCBI): domain Eukaryota; kingdom Fungi; phylum Ascomycota; class Sordariomycetes; order Xylariales; family Hypoxylaceae; genus Hypoxylon; species Hypoxylon sp. FL0543. Next base: position 320,378 of record MU394000.1, read on the forward strand.
GAGTAACCCGAAATAACTGGCGAGAATGGCGAGAGCGCGTGGACGGCGGGACTCGAGTAACTCGACGAAGCGGCGCGAAACAGTTGCAAGAAACACAAGCGGAGCGCCGGTATGGGGTATCTTATGAGCCCAATCGAGAACAGCGACAGCGTGTTGATACGCCTGGCGCGTGAGCACCTGACTCGCCGGATCATCATCCATACTAACAATCTCCTCTTCAGCCCCATTCAGGAGATGCCCGAAGAAATTCGCATTCTCCCCCGATAGATCCAAGTTTAGCGCGGGTTGAGATTCGATAATCGGAATCACGATGCCGCTGTGTCGCAGCCATTGCCAGCTAGAAGCAACCACGGCCTTGACGCCCTGAAAGGAGTGGAACCATGACAGGGGCAAGGCATACCCATCTGATCGTTCCTTCAAGTCACCACCGTCGTCTCGAGTGAAAATACGGGACGCCGTGGATTGGAACGCTATAAGAGCGGCGGTAAGAAAGAGCGCCTCCGCGTTCGACTCGTTGATACCCTTGCTTAAGCTCGCGCCGTACTCGGATAAAGTAGACGCCATGTATGCGTGACTGGCGCGTATTAATTCCTGGTCCTGAGGGGAATGATACCGTAGATGGAGAGCGGAGACTGCCAGCAGAGCATCCGCTAGGAAGTTTGCGCCGGTGAACGCGAGGTTCGGGACGGTATCCCGCCAGATTTTCTCGCTTACGGGCGACGATATGGCGAGAGTTTCGCACGTAATGGTCGTGTAGTGATGCAATAGTTTTAGCTCCATCATGCGACTGCTCTTAGAATTCGATGTCAAGGGGAGAGGTTCTGGGTTTCTGTATAACGGGAGAGGAGTACTTGAGGCTACCGAAGGCGTCGGCGGAAGAGTGCTCGTGGAGGGGCTGTCGCAATTGCTGGTGGATGTCGTCGGACGGGGCGTGGGCGCTTCGACTGGAGAGAGGGCGTCGACGATGCCGGGGTGCTCGAAGTCGCAGGCGACGCCATGCTTAGTACAGTTTCCGCACCGCGGATGAACTTCATCGCACTATGAGCGGGAGGGCACCGTCAGTTGCGCCATCCCCCTTTTTTCCAACGGGGGTGGGCAAAATCCACGTACCTTTATTTTCCTGGCTTTACACCTTCGACAACCAGCACGAGACTTCTTATGGGATCTTCTGGGAGGCATTATCACGCAAGATCATAACGGCAGACCGACAATAGCTCTATCACGTCTATAAGGGCATATGAACGAAGCCATCGAAAAGGATGTCGGAGCAGGTTCCAATCAGATTATCGGGCTCCTGGATGCCGAAGAGAATTATGTCTAGAAATCGAATTGCGGTTGCAGAAGAGCCAAGAAGCCGGACGGGATTGGACTCGCTGGGAGATAGAAGTGGGGTGTGGTAATTTGACATTTACTGGATTTCACATGTGCTAAGCCACCGTTAAAGACGCGGCATATCCGGGGGGAAGGGCGCTCCCTAAAGCTGCTTAAGTAGCGGCCTACCAATCATTCTCCTTAGATTCATTCCATTGGCTCAGCGCAGCTAAATGAACGTTACCACGCTATAGTGCAGCTATGTACCTTATGTACCTACAGATAGGGACGTATATGGAAAATTCACACAAAGGTTACGGTCAGAACCTTTTTGAAATATATTGAATAATAACAACTTAGGGTCCCCTCGAGGATAGAAATGCCTGAATTCTTTCGATTTTATTATGGAGACTCAGAGGCCAATCCATAACACTAATACATGGATGTACACACTTGCACATGTCTAAGCAGCTGCTAAGTCGAAGCCTTGCCGTACCTATGTACAGATGTACTGCCACTCTCTCCGTCTCCCCACGCCCCCACAATTTCCCTCTTCCGATAGTGCCACTTGTAACGAGCCACAGGAGGTATTCGGAACTTTATGGCTCCCCGAGTTCCCGGCCGCCCTGTCTCTGTCTCAGTTCACTTCGTATATCGTATAGTGACAATCGCAACATCGTAACCTAATGAACACCTTCTCCTTATTACATCATACCTGCTTAAGTACTAGTCAGGTCCCCAGATTTCATTAATTAAGGGTCAACGTCATTTACCTAGGTACTCTCGACGGACATATTGAGATCCTGCAGGCCATGCTTCCGATTTGGCTCACGTAAGCTTCAGGGGTGAACACCATCTTGATCGACCATGAGCAGCTCGACTTGAGAGCCTCATAAGACTGCCTTGCTAGCTCCACTACCTCTGAACTCCGCCAGGATGACTTTCTATATAAGAAGGTTAGCATGGCTGGCCGTCTTCGTCGCTTTTTGCTTTGCCCTCTTCTGGGGTCGGACGTTCTTCCCAACGACGAGAATACTGGGTCAGATATGCTCTCCGTTAGGGATTTGTAAGGCCGGCCCCTTTTCAGTCGAAGATACGCCCATAGTACTTGAAGGCTATGGAAGCTTTACTGGAAAAACGATAAATACTACGTTGAGCCGTGCTGCGCTCCCAGAACCAGTCGATGCTTGGCTCGGTATCGATTACGCTACTCAGCCCGTTGGCGAAGGCCGTTTCAAACCTGTCGACTGGCCCCCTCCGTTTGAGGGCGTAAAGGCGGCTACTAAGTACGGGAAGGCATGCGTTCAAGATCCCAAGAGAATTACCAAAGCGGGGCAAGGAGAAGCTTGTCTCAACTTCAACGTGTTCCGAACACAAGGTGTCCCATTAAGCCGGAAGCTCCCTGTTTTTGTTTATATCCATGGCGGTAGCTTCAACTTTGGGAGTAGCAAGAGCTTGGACGGTGCCGCATTTGTCGCGTCGTCTAAGGCGCCGATGGTCGTCGTAAGCTTCCACTACCGTCTCAACTCGCTTGGCTTCCTTCCATCCGTAATCTTCAGTCAGGAAGGTCTTCTTAACCTTGGGTTACAAGACCAGTATTTCTTTTTGAAGCACTTTCTGCAAGAACATATCACCTCCTTTGGTGGCGACCCGAAGAAGATTACACTCGGTGGTCGCTCAGCGGGTGCGCATTCAGTGGGCATTCACCAATTTCATAACTATGGCAAAGACGCTGGCAAGCCTTACTTCGCCAGGACCATTCTCCAGTCTGGATCCGTCACTGCTCGTTCATTTCCGAACGCCAGCTCTCCTCTAAACGTCCGGCAATTTGAAGAGTACATGACATCCCTCAAGTGCCCTACTGATAACAACACAGCCGCCTTAGCATGCCTACGCTCTGCGCGCATCGCAGATATTAGAAGAATCAGTACTAAGATGTACGACGATGCTCAATATAACAATACGTGGCCCTTTCAGCCGACGCAAGGAGGTCCAATGCTGGAAAAGTTCGGTTCCCAGTCGGGTTATGATGGGACCTTCTTTAATGTGCCAACACTTACAACCTCTGTCACCAATGAAGGAAGGTTCGCGGTACCAGGCGGTATGGAGACAAATGACGACTTTTTGAATTATATGCGTATTACCGCTCCACTCCTTACGGAGGAAGATCTAGAGTCGCTGGCACTCTTATACCCAGATCCGGCGACAAATCCTACATCTCCCTTCAAAGACTCCCCAAAGGAAAAGGGGGCGCAGTAGTGAGTAACATCAAGAGTTCTTCCCCTCTGTCACCCTTTGGCTTATCTTAGGAGTTCGAACTTCCTAGTCAAGATGACTAAGAAGTTACTGCTCTCGAGACATGCTTAGAATTTCTGAACCGCCTTACTTAGAGAAGTGATTGCTGACTCCCGACATTGCAGTGCTCGGCTATCTGCAGCATGGAGCGATTTCGCATATATATGCCCCGTGCAAGAAACGGCATACCGAGTAGCAACCTCTGGTATACCAACCTGGAAAGCTCGATTCAACACCAACAATCGCTTCCCGCCGTGGCGTGGTATTCCGCATGCTGCTGATGCGAGATATACGTGGCCTGAGCCAACTACACAGCACCCAGAAATCGGACACGTCCTTCATGGATATCTATCCAGCTTCGTCACAACCGGTGACCCGAACAAGCATCGGTATCCAGGCTCCCCTGAATGGCCGAAATATGAGCCCAAGGGGTATGAGCTCAATTCGGAACCCGCGCTTCAGCTTGTCATTCAGCCTAACGACACGAAAGTCGAGACAGATGCTATTCGCCGTGAAGCCTGCCTATTCTGGAGGGATCCTGAGAGAGCAAACCGCCTCAACAAGTAGTCCAATACGAGAAGACCTCATTCTCCTCATTAATATACCCATATTCGTCCATACATCTGGGCTGCCTATTGTTTTCTTTTGGCACGTGATCGGATGGTGTGGAGAAATTGACCCCAAGCTGGCTTGGAGAGAATGTCACAATTGCTGGTTACAATGGCGCGATCTTAGACTTCGGACATATCCGCCGATGCGCAGCGCTTCTTACTGACTGAGTCCGCTTCATCGTACTCAATAATTTATGCTACGTCCTTAGGTATCTAAGCACCTATGCTAGGACTTAGATTCGGAGTCAGCAATACCTCCTCGCGAACCGCAAACAATGGCAACTTCATTTAGCGAAATCCCGGTGATAGATCTCTCATTAGCCGACGACGAGTCAACAAAGTCCCTCCTGCTGGGTAGTCTTCGCTCTGCTCTCACGGAAGTTGGCTTCTTGTATGTGTCAAATCACGGTATTCCAGCACGGGTTATTGATGGGCTAGTGAATGCACTACCTACGCTTTTCGACTTGGATGATAAGGCCAAGAAGTCCGTCGCGTTAGAAAATTCGCCTCACTTCCTTGGTTATAGCGGTGTCGGGAGTGAAAACACAGGTGGTAAAGCAGACAGGAGAGAGCAATTCGAGTTCGCTACCGAGTTAACGGCATCCTGGCATCCCGGCGCTCCACTTTACGAGCGGTTACGAGGTCCTAACCAGTGGCCAGAAGGACACTTGGAGCTTCGATCTGTTGTAGAGGCTTATATCAATGAACTCACGATGTTAGGAGAGCGATTCCTGGATTTGGTGGCCCAGGCTCTATCTCTTCCACCTGGGACATTCCAGCCCTTCTTATCAGACCAACACCGCTTGAAGTTGGTGCATTATCCTGCGTTGCCGGCTGGCGACCCTGCCATATCGCAGCAAGGCGTTGGCCCTCACAAAGATTCTTCGGGGTGGTGGACGTTCTTGCTTCAGGCATCGCCTCCTGAAGTAAAAGGACTGCAAGTTCTCAATAAAGCAGGAGACTGGGTTGACGTCCCTGTAATACCTGGAACTTTTGTGGTCAATATCGGTCAAGCTTTCGAAGTAGTCACCAATGGCGTATGCAAAGCTACGACACATCGAGTCCTATCTGGCCCACACGAGCGATACAGTGTGCCGTTCTTCCAAGGCGTCCGTCGAAATCTCACAAAAGCTGAAGCTACCGAGACTCTAAAAGCGCATTTCGATGCCCTTGACATTAGCAGAGAATCAGAGGTTGGACATGCGATTGACTCTGCCTTCTTGAAAGGCAAATATGACACCTGGGGCGAGTCGCAGCTGCGAACCAAGGTGCGAAGCCATCGCGAAAATGGCAGGAAGTTCTACCCCGAGGTCTACGATCAATACATCAACGATGATGCGTAAAAGAGCGTTTCTGATATGGGCACCTATATACAACCTTGAATTTACAGCAGACGGACATTTAGAATGAACTTGTGAAAGGTCATGGCGTGAATGCAATTTACTATTGACTTATCTGCAGAATGTATCTAATCATAGTATTTGGCCGCCTTGCCACCGATAATCTCTTGCTCAGATACATCACTCCTCGGCTTATCCTTGGCGACCCCTCTTGCGACGCGCGCTTTCACCCACTCACCAGCAGTGATACCAACCGCGCTGCCGTCCGTGGTCTTGTCGTATCCGAGCCGCGCCAACACATCGCTCGCCACGGGTCGCAGTTCAAGGCTGTCCTCCGGTCTTACGAAGTACAGGACGCCGAGGCGGTCTATATCTGCTTGGTCGGGAGGCGGCGCGACAACACGGTGGATGCTGCTCTTCAGGAACCCGTTCGTCAGGAACTCGAGCGAATCCGCCAGGTTTACCGTGATGCTTTGCGGGTACGGCTTGACCCATTTCCACTGTCCCTCCGGCGTCCGTACCTGCAAGGCGCTGACGGGTTGTCTGAAGAGTAGGGTTAGGCTGCCGAAATCGGTGTGCCCCTTCACCCACACGTTGTCTAGGATGCGGTTCTGCTCCTCGGTTCGCCGGTGGTACTTCATGTACCGCAGGTGGCAGTCGCTCTTCTCCTCGTACCGGTGCCGTTGCAGGAAGTAGTCCTCTGGGAGCTCCAGGATGATGGCGAAGAGGACTAGGAGCTTGCCCACAATGTTATCGTTGATGTGCCTAGCGAAAGCCTCTATCTCGCTTCGGTTCTCGTTGATGACTTCGGGGTGTGGTCGTTCAAATGCCGGAATGAACTTGGGGATGTTGTAGATCTCGGTGTTGTCGTAGACTCCAGGCTTCACTTGCTGCCGGCGTCTTAGCTAGAGAATAGCATAACCTTCGTGAACAAAAATACTTACGCGAAGGCCGAGAGGCTTATAACCATTATAGCCCCCGTTCTCGAGGTCCGCGCGGTATTTCAGTTTCTCCTCGGTTGGGAGTTGGAATAATTCCTTGCCAATGGCAAATTGCCTGTCGACTTGCTCTTGGGTTAAGCCAAAGTTGACGATGTAAAAGAACCCGATTTTCTGGATGGCTTCAAAGAGCTGCGCCGCAAGCCTCTGCTTCCCGCCTGGCTCTTCGAACAGGGAGAGATCCAAGGTTACGAGATCTGCCCAGTCGACTGTGCGATATTCTATCAGCATTAAACTTTACTTAAAAAGACATGCCAGGCCATCTTACGCTCATATTTCGTTTCTGGCACCTGGTGGTAAGTCGGTATATCCGCTTTCCCCTGAGGGATGCTCGTAGCAACTGCGGCCATGTTTTTATTCGAAGTGCGAATCTATCAGCGGTAAGTGGGCTGGCTATAATGTGATCGTCTCGCAGCTGAAGCCTTCCTTAATTATATGCGATCGCCTTAACCCGGAAACACGGTTCGATCTTATGCATATCATGGCTAAAGCAGCCGTCGGGTCTAACCCGACAACCTCCACGATTGCGTGATACACTTATAAATATCGATTCCAAATGGATTCAAGGGTCGTCCTGGGGTGCACGAGGTTAAGATGAGGGGCTCTCGGTTCCAAGCTGCCGGATTCTCCCAGTTCGTGGGAGCTCATGCGAAGCCAAGCGAAGTCGTGATCATCCCAGCCGATGACGAATTTCGAGTGGCACGCTGTGATCGGTCGAAAGCGCTGACCTCAACTCCAACCCCCTTATCATATTATCGGAAGCCGTTCCGCGATGTAGAATTTCAGCGCGCGGGTGTTAGCGACAATGGGAATATCCATGAGGAGCACTTCATCCGCTATCAGTACGCGTATGCCAGCTAGACCAATTTTGCTTTATTGCCGTAGATAATATCAGCAAGGACTAGCAACGTCTCTTGGAGGATTCATAGGCCAATATTCGCAATACTAGCGGGCAATGATTCCATGTTCAGGCGGGTCTCTATCACAAGCTTTCGCTGCCCACCTCGACTTGAAGTATTCGACCCAGCATCACCGCCACCGCGCTGCATTTATAATACTTAGATGCCCGTGTAGCTCTCTCGGCTGTTCGGATTGTAAATTATTAGGTAATTAGCTCTACGACCACTATGGCGACCACGAAGACGCCCGCAATAACGTCCTCCGAGGCAACGGAGGACTCTAGCTCGAGCAGCGTCAACGATGGATTCCACCACGTCCGGAGAGGAGAAGTAGCGGACGACGTATCCGGCGACGAGAACATCGATGGCTACGACGCGGAAAGAATGCGAGCGAGAACGGCACTGACGGCAGACGAGGAAAAGAAACTCATTCGGCGCATCGATTGGCATCTCATGCCCCTATGTTCCCTCATCTTCATGTTCAAAAATTTGGATTCGGATAATGTGGGTATAATATCAAGCCCGAGCATGCTTGCTACAGGAGGAACTAGCTGACAGTGTAAAGGTCTCGAACGCTCGTATTATGAACAGAGGGACTCCTTATAATATCATGACGCAGTTGGGATTGACGTCGGACGAATACGCCTTAGTGACTGCTCTGTACTATGTGAGCTTGAAGCGAGCAGATTTGGGACGGTAGCGACGGCTAACAATGCGATAGATACCGTATATTGTGGGGGAAGCGCCTTCGAATCTGCTGTTGAAGAAATTCTCGCCGTCGCATTGGCAGGCAAGGATAGTAAGTAGCTGCTATGAGTGAAGCATACCTATTGATCCCGTATCGGAGCGTATCTGAGATGATGATAGCTCAGCTATATCATGGGGTTCCATTTTCCGCGCCTCCAAAGTCCTTTCTGAAGCGAGCACTGACGATGAGCGCCGCAGATGGTTACGTGGGGGATCATGTTAGCATGCAATGTCGCAGTCAAGAACAAAGAAGGCCTTTATGTCACAAGATTCCTCTTAGGACTAGGTAAAGTTTTTTTTCGAAGGCTTTCTGAAATTTTTACTGACCTCTAGAACAGCCGAAGCAGGAATGTTTCCAGGGGTTATCTTACAAATGACTTATTGGTATAGACCCGATGAGATGTCTTTAAGGCTTCTTTACTTCTGTACGTGTTTTGAAGTAAAATGTCTTACCCCGAGGCTGACACATACCCAGATATCTGCGGAAACCTTAGTGGAATATTCAGCGGAATCCTCGCTTTTGCCTTCGATCACGTATCTGGGGCAGGGGGGTTGTCCGGATGGCAATGGTGAGACTCCATGAATTCTTAGCCCTGACATTAAGTCTAATACGGTATAGGCTGTTCCTTGTCGAAGCAATAGCGACAATCATCGTCGGTGTTGCTATATGGTTTCTATTACCAGATTGTGAGTAGAACTCGTTATGCGAGGCTCCACGGCAGGACTAACAAGACTTCAACAGTTCCTCAGACTGCATCTTGGCTTACAGATAGGGAGAAGGCGTTCATTCAAGCGCGTCTACCCGCAAATGCACCCAGGGCTGCAGAACAGGACTTCAAGCTCAGTGAGATCGTCGCCTCCTTGAAGGATAAGAGGCTGTGGCTTTTCACCTTCATATGGGCGTTCTTTACCGTAGGGACCTCAGGAGTGCGCTTCTATCAACCCACCGTCATTGCGGATCTCGGATTTACGTGAGTGATCCCCTTGATTCCAGGTAATGACAATTTTTGAGAGACGTTGCCGCTCTAACAGACGTCTGCCTCTAGCACCATTGCCCAGGCGCAACTTCTTAACCTCCCCATCACTATCCTCGGGCTTATAGTGATCGGCGTGACTGGGATATTTGCCGATAACGGCCGGCTCCCGAGGCCACTCTACCCGCTCGCATTCCTCGCCATCATCCTCGCGTGCTACGGGGTGCTGGTGGCGTATCCGAACAACGGTGCCGTGTACGCAGCAACTATGATCGGAAATGCAGTGACGAGTGCCTGGTTCCCTATGATGTGGCCCTGGCGAGTCCAGACCACCAGCCGGGCGACAGGTTCTGCCTTCTCCATCGGCTTTGTCAATAGCTACGGCCAGATAGGTGGCGCCATAGGTCCCCAGATCTTCCGGAGTGCCTACGCGCCCCGCTATCAGGTCCCGTTCGCGGTCGCCATGGTGCTTGTGGGCTGCTGTATGATAACAACTCTGATCACTTGGTGGGTAACGCGGCAGACCGAGAGTGACACGCGGAAGCTTAAGCTGGCGAGGATCGCTGCTGCGAAGAGAGACGATGCTATCTTGGATGACGTTGTGGATAACGACTTGAAAAGGAAGGACGGTACTTCTGTGGATGTTTGATGCCTTGATAGACGAAATTATAGATATCGGGGACGAGTCCGACTCGATACATGTCGATTTACGCTCTTGGAGGCGTCCTCGGTGCATCAGCAAGAGCTAATTAGACGGAAGACTCCGGTCAAATGTAAAGGGATCCCAAGAATAAATCGTTTAGGATATCGGGCCTCACGCAACATACCCACATACCATTGGATACCTTAGCAAAAGCGGCAAGCAAGAACAACCAGCTAGTGCTAATAGGAACCCAACGTATACTCACTTATACCGTATCTGGTATTGATCTTTCCGAGTCCTCCGGTAACGAAGTCTAAATTGAAGCCTACCTACATAAAATGGAGACAGATGCCAAGCTGCTGCGTCCCCTTTAGGCTTCACTACAACCTCTGGACGTGAAATTGTGAAGCCTTAGCCAAAACCTTTTCGCAGGACCGTGCCGGAAATCTGAGCCAGGCAGCTCAATTGCCCTGCTGCATTGATAGTATTATGGATCTGATCATGCTGCATGCGTACCGTACGTATGTATCTACCTAGATAAGCACCAACACTCAAATAGGGAGCCTTTCATTGGATAGCACACCGAATATCGGGTATCCTTCGATTACCCCTGAGTTCTTGGAAGGAGATCCACACCTCCCGGCAATGCACAATACGGATGCAGCTTGCTTGCCCCTACAGCCATGACCACACATGAAAAGCGATCTAGGCCAGAGGTCCACCAGTAAGGTAGGTCAAATTTCAGTTTTCCGCCCACCCACACTTCTCGTTCTTGTGGGTATGTCGTATGCTATCCGGGGCCTCGGGCACCAACCCACCCCCCAACGACATATAACCCGGGCCTTACCTACCAAACTCTGGTGCCTCGCAGACTTCCTCGCCCGAAAAACGCAACGCGAGCAAAGACCTTATCACCCGTTGAAAGATCCAGAACCTCGCATCAGCGTTCGCTCATGCACACATATCACGGTAACCCAGCCAATCACGTTGGACATGTGGTTCTCATTACTTAAAAAGCGACCGTAAATCAACAACCTCCGAGAGCGTCGTCGTGTCGTAACACAGTCCGCAGGCAGAATTACATGGCCAACCGGAGTGGTTCAGGCTATTTTCTCTCGCCTCACCGAATCGCTGTCAAACACAAAAGCTGTAGGCGGGTGGGTTGGTGGGCGTGTGGATGGCGTTAGATGCTCCATTACACGGAATGCTCAAAGCATAGTTGCGATATCGCCAAAGATGCCGGTGCGTGAGTACACACCTTAATATGAAAGATAAAATAATAAGCACAAGCTAGAAGAAGCGATGGGTTCGCTTCAACGTCCTAGCCGCGCATTCTTCCTTTGGCTTGTTACCCTAAGTAGTCTGTGCGCCTCGAGACGGACTTGAGAAGCATGTGGAACGCTCTCAGCGAGTCCAGCATCGGACAGATCGCGCGTCTTATATTCCGGCGCCCGGACCTCTTCCCCTACCCGGAAGAGCTCGCCTCGTTTGAGCTGCCGACCAGTCTGAGCCGCCATCCCAGCGTTGTACTGGACAGCAAGCTGCAGAGCGAGCTGAAGAAACATGAAGGCGTAGCCTCTTGCACCGAGCAGTCCGTCTTCTCCACGGGCACGGCAACCCCCGCTGAAGAAAAGGACGTCGAGGCTGGCATCCCGCGGGCATGGGCCGACTCGATAGCCGCGGCACCCATCCCTACTCGCGACCACGGCGTCGCCGCAACGCCTGTTGAAGGAGTGGCGCGGCATAATGGTCCGGAAAGACAGGATGCAGTGCTGGTCGACTGGTACAGCTCCACAGACCAGTCCAACCCGCAGAACTGGACCTTCGCCAAGAAGGTATGGATCACGACCCAGATGGGGCTGTACACATTCGCCGTTTACATAGGCTCATCCCTATATGCGCCTAGCGAGGAGGCAATCATGTCCTCCTTTAACACGAACTACGAAGCCGCCGCCCTGGGCATAGCGCTGTATGTAGCCGGCTACGGGGTGGGGCCGTTGCTCTGGTCCCCACTTTCTGAGATCCCGGCCGTCGGGCGCACCCCCATCTACATCGCGACGTTCTTTATCTTCACATGGCTGGCGCTGGGCGCCACGGTGGTCGATAGCTTCGGCGGGCTGCTGGTGCTCCGCTTCTTGCTGGGGTTCTTCGGATCCCCCTGCCTATCTACCGCAGGCGCCACGCTCGACGACATGTTCGCGCCCTGGAAGCTGCCGTACGTCTTGACGGTGTGGTCGTCGTCGGCCACGCTGGGGCCGGCGTTGGGGCCGATCGTTTCGGGGTTTGCGGTCTCCGAGATGGGCTGGCGGTGGAGCGGGTGGGAGCTTTTCTGGCTCGCGGCGCCCATATGGCTTATCATGTTCGCTTGTCTCCCTGAGACTAACCCGGACACCATCCTGCACAGGAGGGCGATGCGGCTGCGCGCCTTGACGGGGCGGACTGATTTGACATGCGAGGCGGATCTGAAGCGCGCGCACATGCTTACGGTCCGGCAGATCGTCTTCGATGCCTTGATCAAGCCGTGGGAGATCAACGCGTTAGACCCCGCCGTCCTGTACACTACCGTTTACGCGTCCATCCTGTACGGAACATACTATTCCTTCTTCGAGGCATTCCCGCTCGTCTTCACCGACATGCACGGTTTCAACTTGGGCGAGTCTGGACTTCCATTCCTCGCCTTTGTGCCGGGCCTGTTGATCGCCATCTCGGGGTATATCGTGTGGTTCCGGCTCAAGGCGGAGCCAGTCATGCGCAGGGAGGCCCCGCCGCTATACGGGTTCCCGGAGAGCAGGCTGATTCCGGCGGTAACAACGACATTGCTAGCGCCGATCGGATTATTCATTTTTGGTAAGTATAACCTGGTCCACCTCATTTTCCTTGGTTCAGCCTGAGAGCGTGGGATTCGACACTAACGGGTCTCGCCCCTTTAATCAGCATGGACTTCGCGGCCGGACATCCACTGGATCGTACCTATCATCGCCCTCATGGTGCTCTTCATCAGCGTTGTCATCGCTTTCCAATGCATGAACTTCTACATCGCGCGCTGCTATCCCAAATACTCCGCCTCCTTGTTCGCAGCCAACACCTTCGTACGGAGCTCCTTCGCTGCTGGCTCGATTCTGTTTTCCAAGCCTATGTATGAGGCGCTCGGTGTGGGTGGTGGTGTGAGTCTGCTTGGTGGCCTAATGCTTATCTGTTCCGGCGGGATGGTCTTCTTGTATCTCTATGGTGACAGGTTGAGACTCAAAAGTAGATTTGCGCAGTCTTCATAACCTCGGCTGTGAGTGTGGAAATGTATATACCCAACTGGAAGACATATATCGGTAACAGATGCCTAGAGATTCAAATAGAAAAAGTTCAAGAATGAAGCAAAAAAGGCATTGGACTCAAACAGAAGCCACTATCGACCATGTGATGTATTCCGTACTCGCGGACGATATGGTACAGTGCTATAATACAAGCCGGGATGCCAGACTCTTCGGACTCTTCCCTCTGAAGGGTAATCTATAATGTATATATCTCGGAAGAACAACACAAGGTTGCGAGTCGAAGTCAAGCACATTGGCATACCTGCCGCCCTATTCTAATATGATTCCGAAGACAAGCCCGCGCGGGATTCCGATCCACCCCCCTTAAAAACTTATATCCAGTACCCTTCAAATCTGGCATGGAGTATGTATGGGTTTGACGGGGTATACGCAATTTTTACTAATTCCGAACGTAAAACTTAGTTTGCCTAGTAACAAAGGTGATAGCTCCCATAGAACGCCAAGGAACATGTGCAATGTAGGAAGAAATGAGGGCCGCCTTATCCCTTTTGGATATGGGAATCATGTATGCGAAATCCAGGAATTACCCGAAATGTCAAATGTGCCGAAAGCTAGAAGGAACTCCAAACTCCACATGAGGTATCTGGCGTTTTGCCCTAATCCGCAAGCAACGAGACCGCTCAATGTTTCGCAATATGACGCCGAATATGCAATCCAGGTTCCAAATAGTTCGCCGCTTCGAGCCAACATGCCGTGACTAAGCTAGCTTTCTAAAACCCTCCACTCCGAGCGCAGGTACCTCGACATCACTCAAGCCTAGGACACCTTCTTCTCGCCTCCGATCGACGAAGCTGTTACACTCAGCGACCACGAGACTCCATTCAGCCAAGGCGCGACCAGCATATTTCACGCCAGTGGCAAAGACGCCTTTCGGCTCAACCGGTATGATAATAGGCTCTTGCGTGAGCGAAATTGGACTACGTAGTGTTGCTTCGTCCCTATTCCGACTAACAGTGCTTACCCGACTAAGCGGTAGGTCATCACTGCTCCGATCAACGGGGCTCATTTGACCGAAACTCTGGCGACGATCGAATGATGTCGATATACGGTGAGGTGTCGAGGGAATCTCGGACGGATCTGCATTCTTCGCAGAATCAACTAAACCAGGATTAGGACTTCCCGAGACTGCCCGAGTCGGGGCTGGCCGACCGGCTGGGGGCGGCGGTGGACTGCCAGTCCGACCTTTTGCGGTAACCCAGGATTGTGCAGGGTTTGGCAACCGTGGTCGAGTGAGAATGCGATTAGGCGGAGACATCGTGCCAGCCGAATTCCATGAAAGCGTGAATTTGAATACATATTGTAGAGCCTCATAAGTAGGCGACGAGCCTATGCTGTCAGTATCAGAGGCGGAAGGGCTAACATTGGATGGTCCCTTGGGTGGCAAAGCTGGTCGGGTACGTGACGCGGCGGTCTCACGCCTCACAGCTTCTAGATCATTTGTTGCAGTAGCGCCAGAAAACGAGAACAGCTTTCCTAGGAGGCTGCCTCTCTTCTTCTGGAAGATGGGTTCGCCATAATCCACGGAATCCATGGACTCGAAGTCAGTTGCCGGGGTTGAGGCCGAATCAAGTTGCGCTGATGACGACGGAGCTGAAGAGTCAAAGCTTATCAAGAGCCCAGGTTGCACAACTGGCATTTCAGTACGGATGATCATAAATCGCTTCCCAGGGGTCGGGAATGAAGGTGCCGTTGACGGCGGGAATTTCCCCCGCTGCTCGGCCATCTGCTTTAGCCAGAGATAATGTGACCAAACGGTCTTGAGACGCGAGTAAACGACTAGGAAGATTTTGCTGTGCCAGAATAAGTAAGGAAAACAAAACCAGATCTTGGAAGCCTTACCCATCAGAATCATTCGCATTACCAGCGTCTCTGCAAATTCTCCAGCACAGCAATCGCATGTAATATGCTCTGACCATAGGGCACCAATTGTTGAACAGCTTGTTGAAAACTTCCTCTTTAAGGAGCCAGTCTAGACACACCATCTCCTTGCGAGATTGATCGCTTGCAATCGTGTCCCAAATCGAGAATATGAGCGAAAGGACTCGAATCTCCGACATTGTGTTGTTTGATTCTAGAATCTTCTTGCAAACATCAAACCAGAATGGCCAATCGACATAGGCCATTTCAGGGTTTTCAACATTGACGAAGTTGTCATAGACCACCAAGGATTCTTCAAGAAAGTCGCAGATTGTAAAGCAGGCATTGTGGTCAAACTGCGAGGTCCGTTTCGCGGCAGCTTTCATGAGCGTCATGAACGATTCAGCAAATGTATGCCGTGCATCTGTGTGGAACACTGATGCCGTAGAAAGTAAGTCCTTTAAGAGAACGACAAGTCGATTCTCACTCATCCCCTTCATGATATTGCTGTTCGGGGGAACCGGCAAAGCCGTGGCCGTCGCATCAGCGTCATGAAGTGCGTCTATAATAGGAGGCCCTATCATAGCTTCTACAGCTGCCTGACGATGTATAGTCGAGTCTAGGATAGAAAGCACCTGGGCGTTCACAAGAACAAAACCCGGAGCACGGGCTTTCTCGACAAGTGGCAGCCCTTGAGGCATAAATTCTTCAGCCAATATATAGTAATACTTGCAAAAGATGAAGAACAAGTCGGTATCGCGCCCCGTCCACCTGGAGACCCATGGCCCTCGCCAAGCAATTTTGGCCGCGGTCAGCGGAAGCGTCGCAGCTTGCTTGAGCGAATTAGACAAGGCCTTGGCCGAGGTCCAGCCCAGTTTATCAACACAGGGAGGGAAAAGCGCCACTATATCGTCACTTTCGCCTCGACTGCACCGTGGTAGAGAAAACTCGTCCGCGACTCGGCGTATTCGATCCACAGTCAAAGACCAGAGCCGGACGAGCATATCCGCGATACCTGGGGCAAAGAAGAAGGCATACGCGCAAGCTTTACCTGCGAAATTCACAAGACTGAGCGGAGCTTGTCGAAGGGACAGCTTTTCCACGACTGTTGCCATCTGTGCCACAAGGTTTGCGATAAACATCGTTTTCACATTGTGTCTAGCACACTCGGCAAGGTAGGCAGAATCTGTTGAATCGAGGGATGTAGATGACTTATTGCAGCTCGTCCTAGATCGTCTTCGCAAATGTCCTGTAGATTTTCGGTCTGCCAGCGGACAGAAACTGACATCACACTGGCGCCATTCTGGTCTCATCATGAGAGCAGTCATGGCCTCGAGTAAAACAGGCCGGTCAACTCCCGGAACAGGTTGTTGAACCTTCCCTTCGAGTAGCTCAAGAAGCGCAACCCACCACTTATTCAATATGAGGGCCCGTCGCTCTAAGTCTTCGTGGTAGAGCATCCTGTTCGATGAATGATTCGCATAGTTCCTAAGAAATGGCATGAGCGTGCCCCTGACCATACTCATCTTCAGACTAGTGGTCTTCGTTTGAAACTTGTGAGAATCAGAATCCAAAGCCTTGAATGCTGACCAGAGAGGGTCTCGGGTTTGTGGCAGCCTTGACAACAAATTATCGTCTGGAAATGTGCTGTTGCTCGTCTCAGAAGCATGTGACTGGCGAGTTTCGGTGGAGGGAGGAGCAATGCTGGCTGTCGAAGAAGCGGGACTATCACGGTCGTTTTGCGCCTTGGCCTTCATTAGCATGCCTGGCTGCCGTTGCTTGATCTTATTAAGATAACTGCCAAGTTTACTGAGAGAATCATTCGACTTGCTGCCATCGCTATCGGCGGGGGATACTGGGCGCTTTCGTGACGACCTTCTAAGCTTCATAATCGAGCTATTGCTCGCAGACCGCTCGCGGCCTGTCCGACCCTCTGATGTAATCTCGCTTTCATTATTCTTGTCGCCAGGCGAGGGTGACCGTGATCCATACCACGAGCGCTTCGCTAGAGATGCAATCGAATCTGATACGTTTCTATACGTATCCTGGGCGTTAGGATATAAGAACTTGGAACTACTAGTATCCTGGCCTTTCCTAGGCTCCTTTACCACGTCTTCAGCGTTTTCCACGTGCAGTGACGGTCTAGACGAAGGCATCCATGACTGTGGTCGGCTTATTGTTGACCTTCTTTTTCCCGTCTTGCCTGTCCTGGGCTCAGGGCCGGCCATACTCTTGTCGCTGCGAAGAATCGAGGGCTTCTCATTGGTCCTGTTCTTCAGAATTTCCTCGGGAAGGGAGAAAGTAGTGTCGAAATCGCTACCAAAGTCGAACGAGGGTACATCGAAAGAAGGCAAGCTGGTGAGACTTCTGGAGCTCGAGGGGCGGTCGTTGTGCGAAGGCGCAGCCTGTGACGTGTGGGCTTGGAAGCTGTCTGAGCTCGTAGGCAGCAGATGCTCGGTGGAATGCGAAGAAGAACGAGTGGGAGACTGAAAAGATTGTGTGGACTCGACGGTTGGCAGGGCCGCAACAGCCAGGGTTGGACCACTCATTTCATGGCAAGTGTCTTTGCAGCCTGGTGGACCAGCGCAGCTGAGGCCAGATGGAATGGCAGTAGGCAGATCTACTAATAGATCTACCTGTCGGTCGCCCTGGCGATCGAAAAGGGGAGACTTCGCAGGTCAGGTCGAAGTATGGTTTCGAATTGAGGAGGGGGGCGTTGCTCAAGGTTCAATCCGACGATGTCACCTCAAGTCATTAGGTTTATCTGATGCAGTAAAACGACAAATTCCCCACCCAGACAATAAACTTATGAAGGAGACGCAAACAATAGCGAAATTCCTCTTTTCCCTTACGGATTAATGAGACACGAAGACAGGGCTCGAGGGGGGAAAGAAAAGATGCCAACAAACGAATGTGGGTGAAAATATCAGAGGAAGGTCGACAGGATCCAAAGACCGACGGACGGGTCGAGCTAGCAAATTGGTGTTTCAAAAAGCTGAAGGCACGCCGTGTCCACGGTCCCAAACTGAAGGTACACTAGGTACCTAACTAACTAGTGGGGCTAGCGCTTAGGGGGGAGCGACAGTGACTTCGGGTGGCAGCGGTGCTGTGTGGTTACCTGAGCAGTTTCCAATTTGATTATTTCGCAGGCAGGCAGGATGAGCAGTACCTAATAAGGTGGTAATAGGGCGGCGGCTCAGCCGAGGCGCACTGCAGGTGCAACTCAGATCAGTCAATGGTGGCCAGTTGTCGGTAAGTACCCACTTTGTACCGGAAATAGCTACATGCATATCAATTCACCTTACCGCCAAGTAAACAATACCTTCCCGAGACTTTCCCCGCTTGAGGGTCTGTTCGTTATATTCAAGATTTAATATCAGCTCGGTGTTTCTTCAACCTGTTATTTCGCGACCACTTCTCACAGCAGTGTAAAGTGACAATGCAGATTCAATAGGCAGATTGGTCATCATGATGTGAACAAGCGTTCGCCACCTTGCTCACATCCAGAAAAAAACACATCCACAAAAATACGTGTAGAATCCAATTGATACACGTACGCATTTCATAGAGATCGGCACGCCTGCTTGTCGATGAACCGGGATACTCCAACGGACGCAGGACAAAGCGAAGGTATTGCAGCAGAGCGTCCTACAATCCTGCAATTGTGAATCAATATTCATACATAGCTCGAGAACCAATGCAAACCATCTGCAGAGTTGCGGAGGTTGGACAAGAATGGTTTGGAAAAGGGTCCTGCGGAATACTTATAAGTCTCGATCTGAGACCCGCAGGAGCTTGAGAAAATTGATGCGACCAGCCGCTTTGGCGCGATATCTTCCGCTGCCGTGTTACTGGAATTAACCTTGGAACAAAGGGATCCTGCGATGTATCACGACGGTCGGCCATCTTAGTCCAAACTTTAGTCTAACAGCATCTGTCGGTCAATTGCATCGAGAAGTCAAACGAAAATTGGAATCTTAGGATAATCGAGCAGGCAGATGCTGAACTCTTCCTCCGTTTCTCCTTGTTGGGTGTATTCGACACACAGGGCTATCCTTGTGAGAATGTGCAATACGAAAAGCAACAGAAGGATGGATGGCTATTGCACTTTTTGATGCCTACCAGCCTACCGTTCAATAGCGTTTTGTGCTGCTTGCATGCTGATTCACATCGTTGGTAAAACATATCATATATTCAGGCGATGCATATTCCCCCCTATTCCCCCCTCTCACTTTGACTTGAAGCTAATTTTGCCATAGCCTACCTAAGCTAAGTATTTTGTACTAGCACAATAACTGTTAGTCAAGTTGGCGCCATCTTCAGACAAATCTCAAATGATTGGAACGCTCTAATATCGATCCCACCCAACTCAGCCCAGACAATAGCTTTAGCTTTGAGAGTCAATGGGGTGCCTAACAGCGTAAACCTCATTCACAAATTGATGCCTCACCAAAGGAAGCACATGCTTTTGATATGACACAGTTTTCGCGAGCCATGCAGGCATGTCTCACACTCATCTATCTCGGCTAGCAATCTGCAGCTTGCCAGTTATCGCCATATCGTTATCGATTAGACCAGAACGCCTATTCAGGATCATGGGATTTTGATTTCCGACTAAATACAAACCGATATGACGTGAGGGGCAGGGGTTTGATTACAGTATTGTTCCACGTTTAGAAATTGGTACATTGTTAGCTGCAATTACTCGACAATGGCTTTCTAGATTAGCATAGCAAATTTATGCAATTATCGAGAATGGGCTGCTTCTTGCAACATCGAAAGGACAGTGGAAGGTACCAGCCATCACTATATCTAAGGAAACCAGATTGCGACCCTGATTGATACGGTCACTTAGTCACCATCCAACCTGCAAATTCAAAAAGAAGCCTATGGATCTCAGATGAGGTATGGAGATGGAAATATGATTATGTTTTCTTCTTTCAAACATCTCCTATGTTCCTAGACTCTTCTTCAGGGGGCCAACCGTCTTCGGCCACTTAAACTATCTATCAGACTTCTCCATGACTCTAGATGCACATAGTGCCCCATTTACGACGTCTCTATCACGCCGAGACCACAATAGTAATTTTCTACCGTGTTAGTTGGCATATCTTGGCGAGTTCGGTGCAGATATTACCCTACCTGCCTCAGTGACCCAGTACTCGCGCGTACGGAGACGCCTTTCTAGGACTGACTATTTTCGGACCAAGGAGCCTAGCATTAAGACACCAACCGTTACGCTTCAAGAGGTATACTCTAGCTCGTTTGCCAGCAGGCAGTTCGAGGCCAGTAGGTAATCCCCTGGTTCGTTTGAACATTCATAACGAGTACCCAGATATGTCGTGGGCCTACATATGGTGCCTGACGATTGCAGATATCGATAGTGAAACTCGGGGTACTTGATAGGGGAATGGTGATGAGTGAATGAGATCCTTGCAGGGCAGATCGATAATTAGAGGACCCGGCCGGTATTCGTAGGCATCACTTCGAGGATATATTGTGGCCAAGAAACGGCATGGCACCTTATAAGATACGTGTCCGTTCAAGCCAACCGCACCTCTCTTCCGGACGGGCAAGCGTCTGATTGTGAGAACCGCCGAAGAATGCGTGAAGCTTCGGCCCCCGGTAAATTCGGAATCGCTATTTCGGAATAGCCGATTCTCAGCCGATGGAGGGATCCACAAGCCACCATCGACGGCACAGCCCACGAGCTGGAGTGGGTTAGAAGTATAAAAGGCGAGCGAGATCCTTCAGCCAACTAGGGCAGCTGTTCCAATGGAAAATATGCAGGATTATGAATAAAGCATATGTGGTGAACACGCACCCGGGAGTCTACAACCATCCAACGCTCACATCAGAGCTTGCATTAAACCATATAATCTATCTTGAGGACCATGGCAGACTCCACTGATAGCGGCAGTAAGCTCGCGGCTCTCAACTCCGCGACGCTGGGGGTTGAAATGCCGCAAATAACGCTGCCGGACGGGAGCAAGGTGCAAACAGGAACGGTCGGGTAAGTTCTCCCTCTTCATATGCTGGAGTATAATTCACTAATCTTCGAAACCTGCAAGCGCTCTACTCATCAATATCCGCGCGTATAATGAAGCGCATCGCGCCGGGGAAAAAGACAAGATGGCGGCTCTAGAAGAGGCGATGCGTACGACGCTACCTCTCCTGGACAAGGTTGGCATGTTCGATCTGTTCCGACCGGAAGAATGGATCGAAGGAGACAACGAGGGCCGCAAAGCCGTTGGGAAGATGTATCTGGAGTTCAAGTCGCAGCAAAAGTAGGTAGTAGGCACAAGTGCGATAAAATAGTTGCGGATCGAAAGTCGGATGGATTGTTAGATATCATGAACGGGAAACTCCCAACTCCAAGGACATGTACAATAACAGTACCGAAGATACCAACCCAACGCCATTCCATGCGCCTGCTTCATCTACCAAGAGGACTATTTCTTCTGGCGCTTGTCCTCGGCAGGCGCATTTCCTATTTCTTCATCCAGATCCCTGCTTCTCTTAAGTCCCTTCATCTTTCTTGTTTGCAATTCGCTTAGATCTTGTCTGCCAAGGTGGATGCGACCAATCTTATCTCCCAAGGTGTCGGTCGTCACGTTCTTCTTGGTCTTCTCTTCGCCCGCCTTGGGCTGCTTCATGGCCTCTTTCAATACCGCCTCTTCGGGCTCCTGCATGCGACCAACGCGGAAATCCATTCGTGGGCCCATCTCTTCCACTTCGACCCTGGGAAGCCTCTGTCCGCTGCGCTTCGTCGAAATAAGATAGATGCGCAGGTGGATCGCCGGCTTCACAGCATCGCCCACGGGCTCATCGGCTGAAACGGACACGATGTACTGCAGACCCTCGACGTCGATCTTGTCGCTCGACGTGTCGCCCTTGAAAAGGTCGATCAGCATGCTTTTAGCCATCGTATACTCGTTGGCGACCGGGCTCTCGAACGCAGTGCCCGAGAACAGCATCATTGGTCGTAGGCCGACGGCAAACTTGCGGCCCTTGAACTGTGAGATGCGCCGGTAGCTCTCCGGATCGAGATGTAGCTCTAACATGTCGAGGATCTTGCTCGCAAACGTGCGCGCTAGTGTCAGCGTATGCGGGCGCTTCTTGGAGCTGCTGCCAAACACCAGTAATGACGTGTCGTTCTTTTCGCTGAAGAACTCGAGAGAGGCGGGGTCTTCAAAGGGGTGAATGGCGTTCTTCTTGGTAAACTTCTTGGCGAGAGGTTGTCGCAAGGAATAGAGGTCGGTCAGGGCATCTTGTACGACTTGCGAACACGTCGTTCCACGGCTAGAAACTCGGTTAATCATTCCACACTATACAAGGCGCGTAGATAATTCGCCGTCGAGTCTTTCGTATCTCTAGTGGTTGAACATACAGGAAAAGAGCTGTCTTAGGGTTTTCGACGACCTTGGGAGCCTTCTTCTCAAGTGCTCGTTTGGAGCGAGCATTTCGCGGTTTTCTAAAGGATGTGTATTAGCGAACTGAAAATTGAAAGCAAGTTCTCTCAAAGGTAGTATACATTTGTCTCAACATCTTGTCTGTATTCGGGATTCTGATTGTGCGATTTTATTAGTGTCGTCGCCAAACCGCATGCAAAAACTGGAGGGGCCGTTGGAAATTTTTAGGACGGCAGAATAAGCAAGTTTCAGCTGGAGAAACATATAAAATAGGCAGGCGGTGTGAGTGGGCTTCTCTATCGAACGGACCGATATCAACAGGCCGATTCGTCCCCGCTTTTTTCAGGTTCACAAAGAAGCGGGCGGTTTTTAAGCATCCTACCCCCAGCTCTATTATTCCACTAATTACACAATTGCTAACTATTCTCATTGTTGGTCTTATTCTTCAGCCCTCGCTCGACTGACATTGATTCCTCTCTTGATTCTAATTAGTAAAGCTGATATAAGGACAACCTCACAACACATATTGGAATCGGTCAGCTCTGATATTCGACATCTTCTGCGTATCTGTTGGAGGCAGATGCTATCTGACCGCTTGCAACGCAGAGACCGATCTAATATGCGACGTTCAATCTGGCTGATCCCATTATTGGCATTGTCTGGCACCCTATATACCGGATCTGTGGGCAAGATCTTTAATGCGGGCTATATAATATGTCGATCATCTCGATGACTATGGTTGCCAATCAACCATATTTCTCACGAAATAGACCCCATTCAACCTTACGAAGTATAGTACAGCCTCTCGGCAAGATGGCAGGGTCCTCAACCGCTTTCCACAGCTATTCCAAGACAGCCTGTCTCTGAGGACAGCAACCTCCTGAACGAAGATGATATCTACGGCCCATCCTCGCTTTCTGACGATCTGGATTAGAAAATTCCCATTTCTCGGTCTAATTTGAGCTTGTCTCTGCACGTTACATTCAAAGTGGTAGCTGCAACATTGCAGGGGTTTAAACCTTATGTCTACCTACGCATACATGCTGTTGGTATCCCCACTGCTCGACAGCTACCCGACCTTCCCCGTGGAATGGGACCAGTTCGGTACAACTCCAAAGTGATTAGGCCTGCATGGTAACGTGAAACGCTTCGCACGTGGAAGAGCCGAGCTCGCTGGAGACCGTTTCATGTTCTTGGGTATGCCAAAGTCATTGTAATCAGGAGACGAGACTGCTTAAATCAAACGGCAACCCGGATTCGCCCTCGATTTCACCTCTACTCAGAGAAAGAAGGCTCGGCGGTCACTTTTGACAGCTAGACTAATCTCGCCTACGCCGTTTCCTTGCACCGATAGGCATATCGGTTCTAGATTATCTACGGTAGTGGATGATTAACCCCTGACGCTTGGCAGAACAAGGATTGATTTCTCGACTTTTCTTGTCAGCTCAGTGCCGGTTTTCTCTTACCATAACGGAAACGGCGTCCAATGCTACATGCAATCGGATAGAGGCCATTGTGTGTCTCATTTCGTTCTCGATCCCACTATTGGGCGACTCCCACGTTCTCGAGTTCGAACTCAATCCACTCGTCCGTGAATGGTGTGACTAATGGCAAGTCTGCGCCAGTTGTTCCCTTGCATCTAGCACTTCATAAAAAAATCGTGGAACTTGATGTTCCTCGCCACTCCTAGGGTGCAGTTCATACTGTAAGCATGCTCGGGGTCTCTGGGCCGTTCAATTTATACCATCGCTAACCAACATGCGTAAAGTTTCTTCGACGTTCCTGCTCAAGGCTTAGCCCGTATAATAGTACTAGCTCAGCAAAATTATCTTATCTAACGGAAATAACTACGGTAATATTAGTTGTTGTTATACTTTCTCTGGCTGAGCTACGATCTAAGCGACATTCAGAGCACCCATGCGCCTATCACAGCCCCATTGAACCCCCATCACAATTGACCGGAGATACAATTTCTACTAAATCTTGGTCAGGTTCACAGAAGGTCTGTTGCCATACCGCCTAACTAGATGTAGTTGATGGCATCTACAATAGTATAGAGATCTACATTCGATTATGGAGAGTCTGACCTAGTTGGCTGGGCGGAGAACTTATAATCCCCCGTCGAGATGGCGTCTTTTATGCATCCAGATACCGTCAAAGCTCCTCACCGAACGCCACTTACGTTTAAGGACTTTGATGAGCTATCGTGGGTCTTGCATGCCGCCTCCAAGTTAGCGTCCATGCTGAAATAAACTAGACGGACCGCGACAGGACTAAACACTCCTGGGAACTTAGAAGAAGCTCCCGCAAGCTACATTTATCAAGTGTCGGTTGATAAGGGCTAAACTTGACAGATCAAACGCTACGTAACCGCGGCATTGCTCGTTAAGAAATGGATAGAACACAGAAGTGAGGCACGGTTAGTTCAGACGATGAAACGGACCTGCTGTCAGAATTTTACAGGTGTCGTTCACCCTGTTTTGTGCGTCTAGCATGTGAGTGGGCTCCGGCTATCTGGAGCTCGAGGCCCGAGCAACCGCACATATTATAACTACCGGAGTGGATCTTGTAGAGATTCTATTATATTACGCCGTTCGAGACCGGTACACTCCCCTAGTCGTTTTGGGTTAGAGGCTCGCCGTCATCAAATCATCGGTAAGCGTACGTACGGAGCCGTCACGGAGCCATTAACCATATGCGGCATCTCATCCATCCAGCCGGGCTCCACGTACACTATCCTTGAGCTCACAGCACCAGGAACCGACCTTGAGCCGCATAAAATTTTATGCCGTCTGTCGAAAGCTCAATGTACTAAGTTGATTAGATGCTTCATGCCAATAAGATCGCGTTATGAGCAGTATCATGCAGCAATAAAAATTGGCTTTCAGAACTTCAACTGCCTATAGAACTTGCGTTGGCATACATGAAGCTACGGCAGACGGGCGCCTTTGTAATCAAACATGCGAGGGCATACGTTACCCCTGGACGGATCTCACCGGCACACCTAGCCGAGCCGAACCCCTGAGTCGCGAGTGGCTTTGAGAAAAGCTTCTCGAAGCTTAGGCGTGCAAACTCGATCCCACGATGTCACTTCGGTACGCTTGCGACCTTGTTCCAGGCACGCAACACCAAGCCTCAGGCTATGTGAGCAACACAATAACACCGAATCGCCGAGTCGCCAATACGTCAGCCAGACTCCTTGAACTTCTCCAGATCTGGGTGCCGGATCTCCTGATTCGGTAGGTCCAGAGGCTAAACCGCGCGTGGGCGTGTTAGGAAAGCCCTGCTTGCCAAGGAGGTGTCGATAACTAAGGATGTTTCGTGGAACTATGGCCACCGGCAGATTGCCGATTTCGAGCCTAGCTGTAGTTTAGCTGTCACACCAGCTTCAAGACACAGACCGTCCTATACGGGCCGGGGTTGTCGTCCCACAAGGCTGGGTCTTTAGAGTAGCATTGGTCAGTTCTTTTTACATACAGCTTAGGTACCACACACGAGGCATCAGTAGAAACCGGCAGCAGGGATCGGCACGACATGGTCCTTTGATGTTCTGATTACGCCTCTCCGAGTAGCTTCCGCCGCTACACAATCTTGGAAAAAACGTGGTGCGGGATTAGACCCTTTCTCCTAATACACAAAGTCTGGGGTTCGCTTCCTTTAAAACTTCCCTCTTCCCTGTTTAGTGATTCTGTGGTGTCGT
This sequence comes from Hypoxylon sp. FL0543, assembly GCA_022578575.1. NCBI lineage: Eukaryota > Fungi > Ascomycota > Sordariomycetes > Xylariales > Hypoxylaceae > Hypoxylon > Hypoxylon sp. FL0543. The sequence goes on from MU394000.1 coordinate 346,494, forward strand.
TCGTTTTACTCCCCCATTTTCTTGAATATCACGTTCGTTACAGGGCAGGATGCGGCTCCTTTCGTTATTGTTGCTATGCCTCAGCACATTGCAGCCTGCGCTGGCCGCCCTCAACGTCACAGGAGTTCCCGCTTGCGGTGTAAGTCTCTGAAGGAACGAGAGTAGACGAATGTTCGCTAAGACATCGCAGCTAAAATGTCTCGTGACATCGGTTGCCAATTCGGACTGTACGCTCACCAATACAACATGTATCTGCACGAACGAGTTGCTGCAAGGTCAAATCACCGAGTGCGTCCAGGCAAGCTGCTCGATCACCAACCAACTAGGTAAACCGACGACTACGAAATCGTCTAGTTCCTTTCGGTAACTGACTAAGCGGGTACCAGAAACGAAGAAGTTCTCGATGGAAACTTGTGGCGTCAAGGGTGAGGACAGAACTGCTGTTATTTGGATCGTTGCAATCGCTGCCGGCGCACTCGGATTGCTAGCTTTCGTCTTGCGATGCATGGCAAGGCTTATTGGACCGCACGATTGGGGTTTCGATGATTCCGTCATGTGTGTGGTTATGGTATGCCGGTACCGACTCGACTTCTTCCATTGATCCCTTTCTAACCGACGACACAGGCCCTCGAAATTGCACTTGCCGCTCTCTCTATACCTCGTAAGCTACCTAACCAGTTCAATATTACAATGATCGTTACGTTAATAAGCGACAAGTTTCCCAAAACGGGCTTGGTTTGGATATGTGGTTTGTACCGCATGACAATATCACCGAAATTCTTCGGGTGAGTTGGCCCCCTTCGATCTTGCTCACGGGCCAACCCTTTCTTACTAAAAGGGGAAAACAGCTATACTACTTTGACGAAGTGATCTATATTTCGGCCTTAGCCCTGACCAAGGTCTCTATTCTCTTCTTTTACCTGAAGGTCTTCCCGAAACGATCGTTCCGCATCTGCACTTGGATCCTGATAGGCATTAACGTAACGTACATGATCACGTACGACTTATTGCTAATCTTCCAATGCAATCCTATATACGGCGCTTGGACATTCTGGGATGGAGAATTCAAGGGTCAATGCATTAGCATCAACGTGTTGGGCTGGTCAGCTGCTGCCATCAACATAGCATTGGACGTCGCCGTTATCGTTCTGCCGCTTCCGGAACTATTCAGGTTGTCCCTGTCGTTGAGAAAGAGACTGCAAATCATTGCTATGTTTGCTGTTGGTTTCTTGTACGTGCTTTTCGTGGATCCGTCAAATGGAAAGGCACTTGCTAATTTCTTGAATAGCATCACGATCGTCAGTATTATTCGCCTTTACTCTCTGATCCAATTCGGTACCACTCAGAACCTCACGCGTAAGTTTTCCCTTCTTAGCAATAATTCTTTGCAATGGTCAGCGGCAATTCTAACCCCTATGTACAGAGGACTATGTCGAAACGGGATACTGGTCTACCATTGAAGTGCCCGTGGGCATCATCTGCGCGTGCATGCCGGCAGTGCGATCACTCTTCAGCATCGCGCTTCCAAAAATCTTCGGCACGACGCGGGCCACCATCGGCTCGACTTTCAACAGCTTTGGCCCGTCCTCGTCGGGCAACAGGCTAAACCCCGAGTCGCGGAACAAGATCAGCGTCAAGCAAGAATGGACCGTGCTGAGCGAGGGCCCCGACTACCACAACGACCGGCATGTACGCAGCGAGAGCGGCGTCGAGCTCCTGAACGTGGGAAGTACTAAGAACGAGGGATCGAGCATAGGAGTGGCGGTTACGGAAGACGAGGACCACCGGCCAACCCGCAAGATGACCCTCTCCAAGCACGGCGGCGCGTGGCGCGGCATGAGCATTCCCGAGCAGCAAGAGGAGTACAAGACGGCCGCGTTCACGCACGAGAGGGAGCTGCGGTAGGAAGGCCTGATTTTCCCTGCGGTTAGATTTCACATTAGCTACCTAGCTATTTCAATCATTATAGACTTACTTTTCTTACAATTTATAACTAGGGTCTCCTAGCTCGTGGTTCTGTCTGTATTTCTACTCGTAGACTGATGACGATGACGGGATGATGGGACACGAGAGATGGGGGAAATACCATAGGCAGTAGAGCTACGAGTCCAGAATAGTTAATGCTGATCCAACTTTACCAAAGCTTTCGTTTGAAAAGTAAGTGCTTTCTATAGGAGAAGACATCTAGGATTTCCTTGATGGACCACCTCTTCACTATATTAGCGTTTCTTCCTCATGGCAGCACGTAAAGTGACGAGCATGACGAAAAAAAGAATCTCCGAAGAGGATAGTAGTCCAAAAATTGAGTAACTAGGTCTTCTTGACCACCAAACACATAGAAAAGTGTGGTAGTCAATCATTAGACCGGAAGTAGGTGTGATGTCACCTTGTGGTATCTGTAAAACATAATGTCAACGTAGAGACGAATTCCAAAAGGCAAAAGGGGCTACATAGGCATGGGGAGAGAATTGGGGAAATACATATCTACTAAAGGAAGTGAAGAACCTTGCCCACCATCCACCCGGAAGACGTATCTTCCGTTCTTCACTAGGCCAGCTACTCCAAGTCAGACGCATAGATCATGGAGCCCGGTACGTTTTTTCTTTAACGTCGCATCCAAACAGAGGTATGTCCGTAAAGGGCTGGAAACCTAAGTTCGCGCTTGACGTGTCGCAGTGTCGGGCGAAGTCATGCGAGCACAAGCGTGAAGACGCCGTTCTACAAGCATACCCTCGGGGACCGACGGGGGAGGCTTCGACAGAGTCCACAACGTCCTCTGCCTAGGCGTGAAGTGGGGTCATCCTGCCAGGGCTGGCGCATCGTTGGGGCGCTGATATACCTCGCACGAGATATAGCAGCGCCTTAGTAGCTACGGGCTCCCTGGCAAGGCCCTTCGTGCGTCTCGAAGGGTATGCGGCGTTTATTTCCAGGCATCCAGCCGCCGCACAAACAGATAGATGCCCGGGCCCGGCTCTGGCTGTTCCCTGAAGGGCCAGCCTTAAGGGAACAGACAGCCATCAGGCAAGAGCGGGACGGAAGACCAATGCACTACTAGCTTCCGTCTCCTCCCTCGGTTGTTGTGGAGAGTTACCGGAGTCGCAACGCCGGGCGTGCGCAGGAGTTTTTTCGGCTGAGACAATCCACGAACCTCTTGACCACGCACGACTTCTTCTGAACCCCTTTGGGGTCCAGGCATCCGCCGGGTCGGTAACCGCCGGGACCGTCAGGAGTTACCAGTGCATCGGATACTTGAATGCTCAAGACGGTATGCGAGAGGCCCCTCCACTCCTTCTCGCGAATCCCGAGAGCGACTCTCGCCAAACAATTGCAGCACTACGGTGAATTGGGGGCTGTTAGCCTCTGGATACAGATGAGCGGGTGAGGAGATACTTATCTTTGTTCTGCCCATGGTAGAAGGCTCATGCATCTAGGTAAGTCATTAGAGAGAGGAGAGAGGATTGGGGCCGGGTAGAGTGGAAGACGTACTTTGATTGATAGAGTATTTTTTTTAGGGTGTGGTTCGAAGTCGAATGGTTTTGGTCCGAAGGTATTTTCGGTGTAGTGAAGTATTGAAGTAGGGTTGTTATGGATATGTACGACGATGATGGTAATGGATGATGGCAATGGGTTTCTGCTAAGTAGAGATGAACGAAGATGGTCTTCGCGTTGGGAGACGGTCGAAAGGTTCTGCTGTATGTAGGCGGCAAAGAAAAAGATGTTGTTGACATGATCATGTTTGGATGTAGACGCGTGGACTTGTAGGAGACACGAAGGGAATGAGTTTTGGTAGCTTGATAGTTGAAGAGAGGAAAGGTGAAGAGAGGATAAATTTGCAATGAAGGAAATTCATGGAGAAGGGACCATGTGGGCATCGTGAGAAATGTTAGGGGACGAGGTGGGGAATAACAATGGAAAGTGCCAGTGGAAACGCAGACCGCGTATCTCAACGTTTCCTGGGACGCGGCGCGGTAGATGACCTGTAGTGGGGACGCGTAACAGAGGTGATGAAGTTCGAGGCAAGAGCAAGTGACGACTTTTGTGAGACTTGTAAGAATTGGGGAACTGCAACAGGCTGTAGAAGGATTGTTGAATGGAAGGATGATATGTTGGAGGGTAAGGGGCAGTATTGAGGAAGTATTTTATGAAATGGGCTGGTAGGAAAGAGTTGCCACTCGTACCTGGGCTAGTTGAGTTGAGTTGGATTTTAGAGCATGGTGGCGTGTCAAAGAGAATAGACATTAGGAGGCGTTGAAGAGAAGGAATATTAGGGAGGTTGAAGAGAGGGAAGATGGAGTGCTAAAGAGAGGAATCGGGAAAGAATCTTAAGAGGTGCTGAGGAGACTGCAATGAGAAAACGGAAGATGGAGAAGTGCTGGAGGGAAGGTATCTTAGAGGAATTGTAAATACGAAGATGGAGAAGCGTTGAAGGAATGTTTAGGAAGTGGTGAAGGAAATAAACATTGAGAACCGCTGACGAGAATTGGGGAGAGACGCGTCGAAGAGGAAGATGGAAAAGTGGTGAAGAAAGGAGATTGGAAGGAAGGTGCGGTATTCGAGGAGGGTGCTTTGTAGCTGCATCATACACGAGGCAGGATGGTTATGATTAGGATAGATGTTGGCGTGGCGGGTAAGTTGAGGTTGATGTAAAGATTTCAGAGAGTGAGCGGCCATCCCAATGTTTAATAGCAGAAAACTGGCGCGGCTAGTTGGGATTGAAATCAAATTGGAATAATCAGGGCTTGCGATTTACGTTTGAGGATAAATCCGTACACCAGATCGTTGCTGCCAACGAATTTGAATCTACGCGTTTGTAGATACTCAGGTATATGAGCCACGTAGACAGGCATAAGTGCAACTCAGCAAAACGATTTATTTCAACAGGTATCTAATATTCAGTGTGGCACTGGTACATTGCTTCCCTTATATATTCGGAAAACCGTGTCGTTGAATACTGAAGCTAATGAATGGGTAGGTACCCCTATATTGATACTTGCCTACCTACCTACATAGTTCCACCCAAACTTGTTATTTCCCTCCAACCTTAGGTACCCAAATACTGCATATTCTCGAAGGTCTAGAGGTATATCCAATCGAGAAAAAGAGCCACTCTTCAGCTAATCATCGTATATTCAAGGCCTATAAGAATGTACCTTTCTTGGCCGGCCTACCTTGTGATAGACGCCCTTAGTACATCCCACGTACCTAGGCGTAGGTATGTATCTGCCTCCAACATTATTCCACTCTTGGTGCAAATCTACGAGACCAGATACTATACGCCTAATAGAGGTGCCTTTGCTAGGACTTCCATGAGTCAAAACAGATTTCTGGTACTGATGTCGCGCTACTGGAGTTCTGATAATGGAATCTCCTGGAAGGAGAGCCAGAATTATGCAAGCTCGAGAGCATGGTAAACTAGGCATTTGTCACGTATTGTAATTGAAACCATCTACAAGTTGTGGGCACCCGTCGTAGCAGTAGCAACTATCCATAGAATATTTCGGTGGTATCGGGGCCTATTTAACTCGGTGGTATCCCGAGAAAGCTTCACAGAAAATGCACCAGATGCCCACAATGTAAGGTACATATTTGTCGTATTGCGCCTTCATTCCAAGGCCTCATTGAAGTTGACTGCACTTACGATGTCGATTGGAGAATTTAAGGCCAACCTTGCAGATACGTTGTCGTCACTATTGAGACTCTTTTTCTTCTTTCTCTGCGTCCATTTTATCCTCGGGAACTATGATTTCATCCACGAATACGCGCCACGACAGTTGCTTTTACGACTCTGCAAGCCTGCGTGGGACTTCCTACGGGATGAGGACCAGCCGAGCTAGATACATCGCCCAAGGCTGATTGTGAGTGCTCTCTCTACGTCTGTCGCCAGAGTCAATAATCAGATCTTACCCGTTGTCTCCTCATAACTGGAGCTATAAGATCAATCGAGGACGTCCTATGAAGTCGGACGTGTGCAATAGCATTATTATCGATGCCACAACTGCAAGAGTTTCAATATTAGTTGGGAAAGAACATATGAAGTCACAAGTTAGCCGGCATTAAGTTAGCCGGCATCACGAATCCGGTCACACCAGCTTTGCTCGTCCGGTCAGGCCGTGTACTACCTTTCTGGCTAGCTGTAGCCTCAAATCGAATGATTGGAAATGGGAGGATGTGTGGAGGGTCGGGAGATTGGTAGGAGATTTAAGCATCGTGGTCCTGTCACTGTTACACAATTGCAGGGCAGCGAAGTGATTGTGGACAGGCTCCGATGTCATTCTCACAATGGTTACTCGTTGCTGGAAGATTCCTAGAAGAATAAGCTCTTTATTTGTTTGGTTTTCGGTCTTGGACTTCGTTTAATTCAGTTGACCCGTTGACCCTTAATACCGTTCTAGCTGACCATTGTAATTCTCTTCCTACGATGGCCCAAGCCGTGATGACAACATTCATTCGCTCTTCGGCTTCAACTCAAAGCGTAGTAGTATATCCAGGTCGAGAGGGCGCTTATTCTGCAGAGATGATGGGACCCCATGGATCGTCCTTTCTAATTATTCGTAGATGTGGTTTCACTTTGTATCTACTGACTGCTCTAGGACTCGCTCACCCCGAGTCCACCTTCGCGATGCCGCGAGGCCTACGTAATCGCCTAACCCATTGTGAATCTTGTGTCACTGCTATTCGCGTTCAGGGATGGCCTAACATCTGTAACTACGAGGTAAGGTCCACGTCTATGATGATAAATTGAGCGACCCCTCCGAAATCACAATGGGATAAAGAAGTCAAACTCGTATATCGTTCAAAGTCTGTCCGTCTTAAGCCCAGTTCATAGCCCCTGGCAAGCTATTAAGCCTCCTATGCTGATACTATTCAGGCAATCAAATCCATTCAAGGCCTTCTCAACAAACGAGCTCGCACTTCACATACCACACCTCTAAACATGCGTATTACTTATTCTATCACGAAAGCCTCTGTGTTCCTCATAGGTACCATCTGCTCCCGCCTTGCCACAGGCACAACCTGGGCACAGTTCTGCGACGATACTGCTTGCTCCGTGAACTGCGGTGTTGCCGTTGACGTTACTAATCCAGGCTGTTTGGCCAGAGAGTGGGGACGGAAATCGATCAAGCTCCATGGTCAGAGTAGGTGGTTTCGAGTCTCTGATTTCTCTTCCGTCTTGCTCGAAGGTTGAGATTAACCGAAGAGTTTTCGTGTCCGAGTCACAACCCAAAAAGCAGGTCTGACTACCATGATGACAGACTTCATCGGGGCTTATCTGGTGCACTCTCCCGGCATTAATTGCGACTGCCAGGACGATTGCACCGCCATTCCGGGGATGGGCACGCCGACGTGCATGGATATTTCCCAAAACGCCCCCGCCAAGTCGTATCGCTTCCAGCTCACCACCTGCAAGGAGATAGAAGGAGGACCCCCAACCGGGAACAATTGTCAGAGTAGCAGCAGCGCTTCCTCAAATTCGAGGATGTATACGACGATGTGACGCACCACATCACCAACGCTATTGCCTGAACCAGCTCGTGAAATGGTCTCATTCAGCAAGAAATATGGTTTATATTGGACTCAGGCTCATGGTATCAGTCTTCCTCGCAGGAGGTGTCGAAAGGTGCAAGGAAGAATTCTGGGGCTGAATGGTACAATCGACAGACTGATGTATTACTCTCTACGACTTGGAAAAATTGAAGTTGCTAGATCGAAAACACAAGAAAGAATAAGCACAGCCCGAGTTTCACGTGTAATGCTCTGTCTGTTGTCGTCGTTGTCACCACTCCGCTTGTCGGAACTGGCGATACTGGGGAGATACTAGCAGTTCTGGAAGGACCTGTAGTAGTGACCGTTGATCCCGATACCGAACTCCCTAGCGTAGAGGATGAGGTAGCGCTAGAAGACCCTGTAGTGGGAGTACTTGGGGCTGCGGATATAGATGAATATTTAGGCAGGACCGTGCTGGTCACGACTCGGGTCTCGGAAGCCGGAGGAGCGATTTCAGTCACTGTCGCTTCCGCACTCGTCGACGCTTCACTTGAAGACCCTTCGTCCCCGTCCAAATCGTTGCAAACGAAGGCCATACCTCTGAAGTCACCAGGCGCAACGCAGGGGTGATGTCCTTGCTCCTCGACCAGGAAGTCGGGCAAGTTTGGCGCGATCAGGTCAGAACATGTCGAGTCGCTGTAGATACTGAAATAAGGCCTTGCGCCACTCCTACAAAACGGCCGCTCATTCAGGATAAAAGAGTGGAACGGGTCAGGGGACGGTGCAGCAGAATCTTCTTTGCCACAGGTGCCGATGCCGAGGATGAAAGAATTGACGTAGACCGGCTTTTTACAGTGGACATCCGAAAAGAGGGTGATGTTGCCCGTCTTTGGGAGAGATCCCAAGGCTGGTTGAGCGAGCCAAAGAGGGAATATGAAGGCGAATGGATTGAAAATAGCCTTCATGATGACTGGAGTTAATATTATATTAATGAAAAGATGTCGAAAACTTAAGTTTGCATAACGAATAAACACGACGGCGACGATATGGCTGCCTAGAAGCTCCTTCGGGGGAAAAAAACATCGTGGCTTTGGGAAATTAGTAGGCTAAATGTGGATAGGGGTCGGACGCGAAGCCATCTTCAGCTAGTCGCCTCTGCATTGACACCACCGATTGACCACAACCATCGCAACGTATATTGAGGCGAGATATGAATGAGTCTGGCTCTATTTGGCTCACTGCTACCTTAGGTAGGCAGCTGGGATAAACATAAGTTATTGATCCGAATCACTCTATAACAAGAATACCTTTCAGTTTCTGCTTTGAGCCCAAAGTCAAGCATACTCTGTTGCCCTAATACCACTGAGTTGATGACTGGTGAGACTAGTCGATTGCAATTTTGAAATTCTAATGGAACGCTCAAAGGCCCGTTTCATACAATGTTGAACGAGCTCATAAAATAAGGTGTCCGCTTCCATGGAGCGTCCAAAAAAAAATTAGTACGAAAGGTGTTCACGCCGAGGCGATATCGTCAATCCGACATCTCATGAGGCTAAGTAGGAAATGCGGTCAAAGCGAAATAACAGTAACGTTGACTGTAGGCCTGCAACGGCGGGTATGGGAATGATCGCTGAGTGTCCATAGTAGAAATTGTCGGTTCATAAGACACGTGCTAGATAATGATGAGAAACACGCTGGATATGCCCTAAGCCATATCCTTCGTCTAATTAGATTCAACATTACTCGACAGGCAACCTCTGCAAGCGGATTAGCTAACAAAATCGCTTGCTCTAAGGCCCCGTCCTGTGGATGCTAACCCGCGAAGTCCGCCGATTAACCCTTCGCCGAGGATGAGAAGCGTGCGTATAAGCACGCCCTAAGCACACGTCGATATGTGCGCTGAGGCTCATCTACTATACACTTGAGTGATGTCCTAGAGCGATAAGTCCAGAACCCAAGATTCAAGACCACGTCTTGATCTTCAGCACGCAGACATAAAGTGTCTAGCGTGGGAAATTGGGAGGAAATAGGCCACCAACGCCGTAAATTGCAGATCATGGTCCGTCCATATTACCGCAATTCCATATCCACGTATCCCTCACTTGATTTCCCGAGGTAGGCGAGTAGTGTCTGTTATGTCGGTATCGGACGCGTTTAACGTTACTCTTGTTTCTCCTTCGAGTTCCCGACGAACCGCTCCTTCATAGACAAACGCTTTCCTCCCATAGACTTAAACTTGTCGATCAAGGTCTTTCTCGAATCCAACTCGGCAATCTCGTCGCTGCCTCCGAGACTCTTTCCATTGATCATGATATTGGGTACTGTCCTGCGCCCGGTCATAGTAGCCAATCTAGCTTGTAATTCTTTTCCTAGGGGGTGCTCATCGAGCTCGACAACATAGGGGGCGGGATCGATGGAGTATTTCTCAAGAAGGATGCCCTTTGCTCGCTTCGAATAAGGGCAGAACGATTTTGAGAAGATGACAACTACATGATGGTTAGCGACAATATGCATACGTGGAACGGCGTGTTGGCTTTACCTGGGGACTTCTTCAGTATGTTGTTGAGGGTCACTTCAATTTCGTGGTCCTCTTCCGACTCTCCCTCCTTCTCCGTATCTTTAGAACTTCCTTTTGTGTTGCCTTTCTTTTGCCCGCCGGCGGAGCTCCCGACACCGATGACCTCACTTGGGGGGTCTGGTTTTAGAGGTGCCTTAGCGTTGGCTAGATCCTTCGCCTTCTGCTCGGCAGCACGTAGTCGTTCAGACATTTCTTTTGCTAATTGTTCATCGTCCTCATCGACAGACCCATCACCGTCTTTATCTTTCACTGTCGAGTCGACCGTCGTACCCTTGCCGCTCATCACAACTTGCCCACTACCTTGGTTATGGCCTAGGCCATTCATAGTCTTCCCGAAGAAATCTTGGACCGTCCGGTTATCATGAGGGATGGTAGATCGCATCTGAGATGTGAAGAATAAGGTGGTGATGATGGCGGCTAGTATTACCATCATAAGAAGGCGTACTCGTCTGGCTGAAGGCATGGTGCGTACAATCGGCCGAGCACTACGTCCCGGTCTAGGAATTACGTATACGATGGAGAGCTCGAATATGATAAATTGAAAAAAGGTATGTTAATTACCGACGAGCGTTCATCTGACGGCCAGCGCAGACATGCCTCGGTATCGTCTGGAGGGCGTCGGCGGCGGCCAGATAGTCCAAGATAGCAGTCTAGTCGTCAACTTAGGTAGAGTTATTCAGATCGGATCAGATACACTCGGGTTTGCGCGTAGGAAGGAAGTTCGAAACCGACTTGGAGCTTTGAAAGCAAGGGTGTTTTTGAGAGCCACCAGGGTTAAAATGGCGATCGGTCAAAGACTGGATACCGAAAAGAGGCTTCCTTGAATGGGGGCGGCTAAATGCGACACTCAGCGCAACCGCGGGCTTTGAGCTTAGTTCTTAGTTACACAGATAACTGGAGAAGGAAAAGGCAAGGAGCGATAGCTAGAAAGAATTGATTGATTGAGAGGCAAGGCAGAAACTCGTGGCCAATTGAAGTGGATTGAAGCAGCAAGTGAACTCGAACATTGAAGGGTTGAAACACGAAATGGCGATGGTGCAAAGGAATGACGAAAATAGTTCGCTTTCCACTATGGTTCAAACTTAAACTCGCGTCGGGCGGCCTGTAGAGTGGGCTGTTGAACGATGCCCCCCTGTATTAGCCCTTGCATTCTACACTGTAGCTTTGTCGCACGAGTCGCTTTTCGCGCGAGGTGCTAGCAGAGCCTAGACCCGCAGGCCCCAGTAGGATCGGCAATTTTCTTGGTCAAGCTTGCCTGAAAAGCTACATAGTGCTTAAGAAAAGGACACAAATGTTTAACTACTTACCCGGAACGGACTAGACTTTCTTCCCTATTCTCAGCTTTTGGACTAGCCCCTTGGCTGCAAGGGGAAAGGGGGCCGGGATTATGCTCTGCAGGGTGGCTTCATAAGCCATTCGGCACATCGCCGCGACAATGCAGATCTGGGGTAAATTATCTCCTCTGGACGGTATCTCATCCATTCAAGATCCCACCCTTTTAATATAATTAGATGGCTCATTAAAACTCGACATCGTCGGGATATCTTTTAATATCGCGTCGTCCCATTCCCTGTTCTTGGTTCCTGCACGGAACGCTGCATTGGTTTCCGAGAAGCGGGAGGATTCGTGACCTCAGCATGCGACAATAAGGCTGGTTCGGTTACGTGCATCCGAGGGTGCTATTGTTATTGAGAGCAACTATGTTATCAATAAGTTCGGTAATCTAAAGCAAGGTGAGCTCGATCTGCTGATACTCAATCTCAACTCCTTCTAGAATGATCCTCTTTAAGGTATGCAATCCAACGTCCTTTGCTCTATCCAGGCAAACGCTCTATGACACTCCTTTCAATCGTACATGCGAAACATCTTAAACCCCTTTCCGGCCACATATATATAGTAACAAATAACAAAATTCACATTGACTTAACAAGAAGTATAAGCCTACCTGGTATTCTTTCCCTCTTATATAAAGCTTATGGCCCTACGCGGTTACGAGATATCGCTAATAGCCGCCACTCGCCCAACGACAACAAAAGCCATATCCATAATGCTAACTAAAGAATTGTCGATGACTATAGTATCGATATCGGAGTCTCTTTGTTCTGACGAATGAATTATAGAGTACATAAGGGCTTCCAGAAGTTCAAATTCTAATCACCCTTAGAGCAAGATTCTCGGCGACTGCTCCAAAGCAATATGTTGACTCCAAAACAGACGATTGAATCTTACAAGATACTCGACGGGTGACACTATAATGATGAGACTTACACCAACAATCTAGATGCACGAGTTCCAAGATACAGCAACCAATCTTGTCGGGTGGCGGCAGCGAGGATTGGTCCTCCCATGTCCAGCTCCTGGAGTAGATAAAGACCTACTTCAAGCGACGCGAAGAGCGGGCAAAGAGCGGGCAAAGACAAACACCGTTACTCGAGACTATTGGTACCTGAGGCTCTTAATGTCAAGGACCATGCTCATTCTTTGCCGCGTCCTTCTTGCCCAACTTCTGGAACACATGGCACACGGATTCCAAAGACGGAACTTAGTGAACGGGCAGCAGAGATAAAAACATAATTTCAAGTTTACCTAAGTCTGACGGCGGTCTGCACTCCCCAGATGGGAGTCACGATGGCCGAGTGAGTCCCTGAAGCCGGCTGAAGTCGGACAGAATCCGCTTAGCAAAGCAGTGCATACAGACATTATGGCAGTCGGAAACGATATATGCACCTCATTCATTGAATCAGGTATCACTCCTTTCTACCTCTGACTCAGATTTGACAGCCGCCTTAGGTTGCCCGGAGGCGGGTTGTAAATTTCCATAACCTAGGGCAAAGCTACAACTACTGATGACTACCGTAGGTAACCTTACGATTTTGGCCATTATCACTGCCTACCAGCATTGTTCTTCATGAATTCTTTCTTCAAAATGTGCATTCTTTGCCTAAGGTATGCCACAGTCGAATAAATGCAATTGTTCTCGCTGGATAGCTCTTGCGGTAGTTAGGATTAAAGGAATCCCCGACTATTGTTACTGTGAGTGTACTCCGCCATCAAGGTGCGCACCACGACAGTCTTATATAAAACCGAATGTACTTATTCATCTCTCATGCGTGTTTCAATCTACACCAACTTAACTCCTACACATATCCTTCACGCCAACATAACTATATCACCGTCTTCAACCAACCGTTCGTAGTACTAGTACACCTACTTCTACAGGCATACTTCACGATAATACCTTCTCACGTCCTTCGCCTAACAACTTTCGTCCCTCCAAAAGATAGCCCAACGAACATGTCTAACGACGATTTCGCGATGGGGCCGTTTCCCAATGAGGTCGTCCTGGCGATTGTCGAGCAAATGGATACTCGGTCCATGTGCAGGCTAATGGAGACAAGCAAGGTAAGACTCACGAGTATACCTAGGTAGGTATGCTGGTGGGTATTGAACTAACTGAACTTCCGACACAGACACTCTGCAAGCTCATTCGCGATAATGAGCGCTCCATTTCCAAGAGACAATTCGCAAAATACGGGACGCCGGTTGGCAACGTGCTTTCCTCAGACCTCTTCTTTCGCCGCCGCTTGAATTATGGCACCTTCAAGGCGGTGAAAGAGATGGAGATGCGCGAGGCACGTATCGACGATGTTCTACGTAACTCTGGTTACATCAATCTGGCAGCGCCGATACACCTCGGGCCTCTAGATGTTGTCAAACAGGAGCGCCTCTATCTCCTCCTAAAGCAGGCGCTGAAGCACTGCGACAACATTGCTGACATTGCAGCAAACCCTCCTTGCGCTCAGAGTAAGTAAAATCGAGAGATGCCTCTTCCCCCTTTTGGCCTGTCTCGAGAGCTAGAATCCTCGATTGATAAAACTGTGGAGATACTGCTCCCGGTATATGCCTGAACTCTTTGTAAAGCCATACTTACTGATTCTTGATGTTACAGTGATTCAACCGTCGTACCGCCGGTTCGAAGTTGGGCATTTTCGTAGATACAACGTGCCATATGGTTTTCAGCTACAAGACCCGGTCACCAAGCACAGGACAAGACAGCTACATGTTGAGTACATCCAGAATCTTCCAGCTGAAGATTTTGCAATGGTAATCTACTTGTTGAGTGCCCTGGAAAGTGGATACAGCCAAATAATGAGCCACCTCGCCAATTTCGACCCGACCTTCCCAGAGCGAGTGGTCGTCGTCAAGGAGTGCGTTCTACGGCACGGCTCGTGGTATGCCTGGGGCCTTGCTTGCGGAGACAACCATTGGCGAATAATGACAGACGCCATCTCCCAAGTCGGCATGGTCGAACTTATCAAATTTGAGTTCGGCTTGGAGACAGAGGAGACGGAGGAGGAGCTGAAAGAGCCAAATCTGCATTCGGGATTATGGAATCGGTTCAAGAGCCTGTTTCCTACCGACGGCACGGGATACGCACGGTTGTATCAGCTCGTTGGGCGCCTTGTCAATGGTAGCGGTGACGAGGACGAGGGCGGAGACGGAGAAAAAGCCGGAGAAGAGGAAACTGAAGAACAAGCTGAAGAAGAAGCTAAAAAAGAAGTCAGAGAGGAATCAAAAGGAGAAGATAGAGGAGAGGGACGAGAATCAGTAGCAGCTCTTGTCTGAGGTTGGATTTGGGCCGCTAGACCGGTGTTTGGCGCACCGGCGAATAGAAGTTGGCGCAAGGGACAGAGTGCTTGGCATCATGGGCTTTCTCCGGTATTTACAGGTCTAGAAGGCTTTATTCTTCATGATATTGTATGATAAGGGCACAGATATGATTACTTGAAGATCCTTATCGCGTTTGTAGCAGTGACACGCCCATGTCGTATGTCTGCCCTGCTATATGTTGGCCGCATGATGATGATGAATTTGTTTTACGTTCGTGGACTCGCAGCAGGTACCTAAATCTACGTGAGGCCGCACCCATTTGGTGCTTAGGATGGTCAGAATACCCCTACGTGACCTATCGTGGATGACAAAGGAAAAACTTATGTTGACTGGAGCCAGACTTAAACAGCAAACTAAATAGAGCACTTAGTAATTGGCCTTGGCTCTTCTTATCTTAGCCTAGCTGGAGAAGAAGACAATGAGGAAAAGGAGTAGATCGAGGAACAAAGAGTCATCATTTTATAGGTTCACTGATATGATACC
Organism: Hypoxylon sp. FL0543; assembly: GCA_022578575.1. Taxonomy (NCBI): domain Eukaryota; kingdom Fungi; phylum Ascomycota; class Sordariomycetes; order Xylariales; family Hypoxylaceae; genus Hypoxylon; species Hypoxylon sp. FL0543. The sequence goes on from MU394000.1 coordinate 361,711, forward strand.
ACTTTGCCAGTACATATAGTACGGGTATCCTCGGTCGTTCTAGGACTTAAAGGCATTGGCTCAGATACCATTTGACCTACAAACTATGTAAATAGCCGAAAATGGTTGATTTGCAACATCTTACAAGTCAATCTTGGAGCTGGCTTCGGGGGTAGTGTCTGTACTCTCGGCGTGAGTAACAGGTGCGCAGAGTTGTGACGAGAATTGACATGGAATACACCGATCCTACCACCACCGAAAACGGAAACTCAAAGCAAAAGCAGCGTGATGAGCTGAAAAAACTAAGATGAAAACGGGAAATCTAAAGCGAAAAGCTTGAACATATTGGATTAGCCTGGTGTATAGTTCCTAGGCGCTGCCCCCGGGGCCCCGGTCATCTCGGCTGTTACCGATAGCGGGCCCGGAGCTGACGTGAGTCACCGGGGAAAATGGGAAATGGCCCCCAACTTCGATACTTCGGGGGAACCACCGTCCCCTCACCCTGCATTCTTACGCACCACGCTTGCTCCCAGGCCACGCCTCTGATCATGCGGGACGCGCCAATTTAGCTTCGTACATACCTAGGTGCCATTAAGCAGCAAGGAATCCAATCCGGTCTCGCAGGGCGTCTTGGACAAGGTTGGTGGTGAATGTGATCTCAGAATCTTGCAATTGGAACTACGCCAGCACACCGCTTGGCTGCCTGGAGGTTATGTAGCTACCTACTTACTTAGTCGACGCGTCGTAAGGAAGCAGTACTCGTCACTCCCTACGTGACCTCATCTTCTCGCTGCAGAACCTGGACGTGAGTGATGTCATAATTCGACAAATATAGGACTTTCGAAGAACGTTGGTGTTACACTATGGCAGTTCCTTTCTGCGGTCATCAATTGCCGTCCTGCGACACATTTCACGAGTCACTTATTCGTGCCACATTCGCAACCCTGCAAGTAATCATATACTGAACGGGCGTGTTGACACCATCTTGTTTTCCGCCAAGCCACCCAAGCCGCCCAAATCGACTCCTCGATTACCCAGGCAGGTATAGCTCACTCCCACACAGCCTTACGAAATGTCACTTTAGTGTTGAAAGCTCCGTCATCAGCTCACGCCTTCTGTGTATACGCAATTCCTTATTAGTCACACTGGCTTCTATAAGAAGAGGTGTTTCGTGTCAGGCTGTGGTAATGTAACTTGAATCGTCATCACCTTTTTCACTGTTCCGTATAAGTACGGAATCTCTCGATCGATTCGTAGGACACTTTCTTCGAGACTACTCTATAATACGTTCGCGGTACACTATCAAGCCAGACAACTTCCATCAACGCAGTGATGTGCCGAACCTGCTATCAAACGACCACAGCCTCCTTCTCTGCATCCCTGGCGATCACAAATCCGGAGCTCATCTGGGTTCACCACATGGAGCAGAAGCAGCGAGCACACATCAACCGGGCCTTGAGCTCCCCATCGCAGCCGAGGTCCGACGTCAAGCCTTCGTCTGCCTCAACCTACTCGGAGTCAACGACGTACTCGTACGACAAGGACAAAAGCCAGAGCGACTCCAAGCAGAAGCGGTCGGTGCGGCAACGAATCAAGGAGACCTTCAAGAACATGGGAAGCCCTCCTACTGCCTATCATGACCGAGTGAACGGCCAAGAGACCCAAGTGCAAAGCACCGAACACGGCCCGATGAACTCGACGCCGCAGAGCAGGACATGAAGGGGATGTTGGCGGTGTCATACCATTTATCTAATAATAATGTTTTATTTGGTTGGGTGCTGGTTCGGGCCTCCATGGAGGCCCAGGCTAGCAATGATTTATGAGATGAATAGACAATCTTGGTATCGCCGCCTGGTGGGTTTGCCGGTTCGTCAGCGATTTCTCTGGCGAGGACGAGGTTAATCTCTTGAGAGAGAGCATGAAGACGGGGAAATGATGAGCCATGGCTTCCTTATGTTACGCTGGAGGTTATGCCGAGCAGATAATGGGGGATATTTCCTTGGAATGGGGGTAATCATGGCTAGATTGATACGGGATAAACACCCAAGGTGATAGCTAGTTGCATAGGTACCCAACGGCGTAGATTGATTTTTGATTTTTTTTTCCCCTACAATATAACTAATTCATGCAAACCACAAAGTTTCCTTCGACACGTGTGTATCTTGGGACTGTACTAGGGGCTTGTTCGTGTAAGTGAATGCATTGTCAATAGAGGATAAGAATTCCGGTCTCACTAGCTAGTCAGAGGAAATACTTAAGTTATCGTGCTGAATCATACCTACTGTCCAATTTAATTCTACATCTTAGTATGTACCAAATAGGCACATGTTGAATCTTGGCGTAATACCTTTGTTTACCTCACAGGCTGACAGGTTACAGTGGAGTGGCCGACGGTCGAAGCTAAAAATAAGTGCAGATACTGTGAATTTTTCCCTTGTTCGGAAGAACAGGAGAGTGTCTTCGTAATAGAAATACTTAACGTATATCGTGATTACCAGCATTAAGTCAGAAACAATACGTTAAGGGGGCAGCATTGCGAAGCAAAAGGATTAAAGAAGACAAAGTTAACAAGATCGAGAAAAATTAATGAGAAAAATTAACGATCCCTCGGGCCGGAATCGAACCGGCGACATTTCGGTAGCAAGCAACTGCCTTATTAGGGCAGATACACCAATTACAGCCGAACGCGATAACCAACTACACCACCAAGGGTACTCCAGAGTGGGCTCTAGAGCGAGGGGAACTTGTCCAATTGCCAGCTACCGCACTTTATGTACCTAACCTTGTGCCTCACTTAATTTGGAAAAGCCCCACCCACCGTTCGACAGCTGACAACCTCCCAAGTTCAATTCAATTGTGTATCAATTGAAGTATCTCAATACATCCAGCTTTTATTCCTTTGACATGTATCTACTGATGAGGCTATCCTGTGCGTTCTATCCATACCTTCGTTGATACACAAATGCAGTAGTTTATTTGAGCTCGATATCTTCAAATGGACAAAGAGGTCCTTCATTCAGCTTGCTTCTCTCCTCTCGCCAAGCCATTAAGAGTATTCCACACACACTGGGCTAATTAGTCGAAGGGACAAGGGAATTGACATAGACTTCGATATTCGCATAGCCGGAACTGCTGATCTCCATCGCATCGCTCGCGTCATGAGAATTGAGCCCGTGTGCATCCTCCCAGGCATCTGGAATCCCATCACCATCCGTGTCCGTCAGCGCGGCTCCCTTCGCGCCACTCCCCAACTCGCTCAGGGAACTCGCATTCTCATCGCTGATCAGTTCTCCCTTCTTCCCCCAGCTCTGAACTTCTGCTACGAGACCCTTGTCGACGTCGTCGCGCGCGGGGAAGTTGGCGCCCACGTTCTTTAGAACATACGTCACGGCGTCAGGGGCAGCCATCAGACGCTCGGGACCTGGATAGTCGAAGCGCGTCTTTTGGATGTCCATGTCACTGTAACAGCTGGTCTGGACACAGAGAGGAGAACCATTGAGGGTGCCATCCTTGTTGCTGTAGTAGTTCTCGCTTACATCTGACGAAAATGAGTCTCTTCCCGGATCAGTGTCATAGGGGCGATACGCTTACAGCCGTGGAAGTTGGCGTTGCCTCGTGTGAAAGCAGATACGCTCGTGCTCGGCCCAGAGATGAAATAGTTATTGACGATGTTAGCATAGCTCTGACCAGCGCTATCGCCGGCGATGTAAGCGCCGCCTCCTCCCCAGTTGTAGATGACCTTGGGGAATGTCAGCGACTAACAGCTTGAATAGGGCATAGGATGTCACACCCAGGGCAGCTCACATTATTCTGGAAATCATTCATGCCCTTGACCTTGGGATTCCTCGTCTTGTTGTCGATATACAAGTTCCTGAAGAGACTTATACCGTAGTCCGACTGCATCAGCCCGCCGCACGAGTGGGTTTCCAGGCCCTGACCAATAATTGTATTCTGCACCGTCACGTTGTGAACGGCGCCGTTGATTGAGAAGGTCTCGTCCCGGCCCCAGCTGACCGACACATGATCGAAGATCATGGTGCTGCCCTCGGCAATGGTGATCCCATCTGTTGATATATATCTATATGTGAGTTGAATCCATACTATATTTAGGGGTGAATGGTACCTTTTCCTGAATCGCCAGATTTACCCATGCGGAATCGGATATAGCGCACGATGGCGTCGTTGGCATTGGAGAACGACACGCCATTGCCGTAGACGGTGACGCCCTTAGACCAGACGCATCAATACCCAGGCAGTGCGCATGATAAGTATACCTAACTATGAGAAGCGCTTACATTTCCGGGGGCAGTCTGTCCAGCGATGTAAATGTTCTTGGAGACGGCAACACGGTTGGTGATTTTGATAGTCCCACTCACGTCGAAGACCACGATGCGGTTCGCTTTCGACACGGCATCCCGAAACGATCCCGCTCCCGAATCGCTATCCAATCTTCATAAGCCAATGGCGATTCAGGGGTCCAGTAACACTCACTTTAGGTTCGTCACATGATAGACTGATCCCGTCCTACCGCCTGCCGCATTTCGACCAAATCCTTCGGCTCCAGGGAACGCAAGCAGGGCAGAGACGCTAGGGACGAGCGTCGCCAGAAACGCCGTCGCGAGAAATTTCAGTACACTCATAGCTGGTCGGAGCCTAAGCGATGGCTATAGGAGAGAAACTGACCGAGGTCGTCAACGTTGGGAAGCGCAATGCGTACGGAGAAAACATGTCAATCTACTTTATCCGACACGAACTTTCGCTCATTATTTTCCCGGATCTTTTCAGGGAATTGTGCAGATCGACAGCCTTCCATTGGAACGTTATGGGCGATGCCGATGTCAAGGTTGGGTAGAAAGACCGGGGGCTGGCTAATACATCCCAAGAAGTCAGGGGTCCCGTGCAGGCTAAACTTATACACGACGAATACGAGATCCAAGGGTTAAACCATCCGAAATCCGCAAGAGTCGTCGATTTCCTGGGTCTCCGAGACGTTTAATGCATCTTGTCATACGTTTCCAGTGTACCTACGTTAAATGGCTGACCCCCTTTTCGAAGCTTGCTGCTCTCCGTACCAAACTTCACCACAACACCTCTCCTACACAAGCCCATAGCCCTATGAACTCTTAATAATCGACAAGAATAACCTAATGAAATCAAGTCAAGTGAAGCTGACTCCCACATTGAATCTAGGAAAGCCAAAAGCATTCACGTCGAGCCTTGAAGCGAGCTACGAACGTCAGACACTTACCTATAACTTTACGCTTGATACTATACCCCCTTTCTAGTTACACTTTACTCAGGTTGGCGTTCATAGTACTAAATCGAATGTTAAAGCATCGAGACAGGTTCTTCTCAAACTTGGATCCCAAGAAACCACTAGCCGCGTAACCTAGATGCGCAGTCTAGACCTTGGCAGCCGCAGAGCCTCCTCATTAGGCCTCTATACCAGTGGGGCTATAGTCGTCACAAATCGCCTCCATCGGACGACTTTGACGTGCGGTGGGCCCTCTCTGGCCAATACAGTTGTCCACGAACGACTCCTCACCTCTAAACGTCATCTGCGCACGTGAGCATCGTGATACACAACACGACCTACGATCCGTTTAATAGTACTACTAGCAAACCATTGAATCTCTATTATATCTCTCTGTTTCTATTACCAACTCATCCAAGGTGTATGTTACATAAACGGGTATCTATCATTACTAAGTAAACCCTCGTGAAACGCGTCCAGATCATCTACCCTGGCATATCGAATCGAAGAACAGCTGTCGCCGTGCTGTGCCATCCGTACCGCTCGAACAAAAGGAAAAGAAATAGGAAGGTCTCGCAATATCCCCCTTTTTATCATTTTACATCTCGTCTTCGAAGAACTTGATGAGCGTCCTAGCGCCCGAGACGCCAAGGCCCATAAAGGGGTAACAGATATAGACCGGCTCGTGCTTCACGCCGAATTTCTCTCTAAACTCGCTCTTCGCAATCAGTTTCAGCTGTTGCGCCACCGTCTTGTACGTGCGACTGAGAAGCTTGGCCTTGATGCCGTTCAAGTTACTGCCGATGAGAAGCTCGTCCATGGCGCCTGCACCAAAAGTCACACTGCTCACCCCGGAAGAGGTCAGGCTTTGGATCGCGCGAGAGATGAGGGCCTCGATACTGCCAGAGGGCGAGCCGGGGAAGTCAAGCGCGAACTTGATTTGGTAGCCATGTTCAGGCGAGAGGCGGTGCAGGATGACAAGTCCGACAATCTCGCCATTCTTGTCTTCAGCCCATAGGTAACGACGGTGCGCCATGGAAACCCAAGGTCGGACTTCGGTGATGTGAACCTGCTTACGGCCTTTGCGGCTCTCCTTCCAGTCAGCGATGCGCTTGTCGCACCTTTCTCTGACATCGTCGGGTACCGGCTGGCCGAGAGCGGTCTCGTGAATTTTAACCTCGGCCTTTTGAGCCTGACGCTCCTTCTTTACCACTCTATTCGCATTGTCTACGTCTACGCGTTCTTCGGCCACACATGTCAATGTGCGCCACCCGAGTTTGGAACCAAGGATCTCTTCGACCTGCGCAGAAACCAGGATCCAGATGGGTCGTAGATCTTCACTCTTTTTGAGGTACTTGAGGAACGAGCTGATGACCATGGAGTACTGACGAGGATCGCAGAGCGGGTTACCCATGATCAGGGCGTATCCATTCTCCTCAGCATATCCGACAGCGGCTCCAGTCTCGATATCCCGCCATACCTTATATCGGTCGTCGAGCCATGAGGTGTTCGTTGCGTCACCGTAATTCACAATGAGCTTTTCGAGATCAGGCAGGTGGACGTGATCATGCTCTCCTTCGAATTCGTATCGGATTGTGTCAGCTTCGGGGAATGGAACATTGTCGGATTGATCGGGTTTCTTGGCAGGTAAGGATTTCGGATCTCTCGGGAACAGGGTGGCATTCCGGACATCTCCCAGGTTCAGTAAGAGGAACAGCACACGTTCAAGGCCAATACCGCACCCAGCGTGTGGTGGTGCACCCCACTCGAAAGCTTGCATGTACTCTTCCATGCCGTCCGGATCTACACCTGCCTTCCTCATTCTCTCGGCCAGGAGTCGCGGATTATTAATTCTCTGGCCGCCTGTTGTGATTTCTTGCCCGCGAAGGAAGATGTCAAAGGAATTAGTAACTGTCTCATCGTCCGGATCTAAATGCGTGTAAAACGGTCGTGCCGACGCTGGGAACTTGTCGAGGATGAAGTAATCAGTGCCGTACTTTTCCTTGACCAGTTGACCAAGTCGAATTTCTGCTCGTGTTCCAAGATCCTCGTTCTCGGAAGCCGGCTTGCCGTCGTCATCGGTCCACCCGGATGAGTTCAACAGCTGCACTCCCTCCTTGAAGGTAAGACGAGGGGTCTTCTCCAACCAGACCAGATCCTCATGAGGGAATCTAGTTTTGACGTTATCCAACTCTTTACGGTACCGAGAGTAAACGCCCTTGAATATGGACTTCAGCAAATCATCAATGATGTCTAGAGCTTCGTGGTAGTCTTTGTGAATCGCCATCTCTATATCTAAACCCGTATACTCGGTAAGATGTCGGTGGGTATTACTGTCTTCGGCCCTGAAGACTGGGCCAATTTCGAAGACGCGGCCCAAATCAGCAGAAACGGCCATCTGCTTCGCCAACTGCGGACTCTGCGCCAAGAAGGCGGTCCTACCAAAATAGTTCACCCTGAACACCGATGCACCTGATTCAGTGGCGGCGGGCTGGAGCTTGGGGGTCTGTATCTCGATGAACCCTTGTTCCTCCAGTGTGGAGCGGAAAATGCTGCAAATACCCGAACGGATGCGGAAAATACTGTGCATAACCGGGGTCCGTAAGAAAATAAGGCGGTTTGCCTGACGGACTCGATTGGAGGCCGCCAGCTGCTTTTCGTGGCTCTCTTCATTCTCTTCCACTTGCTCCATGTTGTAGGTGTCAATGTCTAGGGGTTCCTCAACCGGTACCAAGACGTGCATACTATCGATGAGGATTTCGAGACTATGGATGCTGCACGTCTTGACCCGCTCCGGCGGTTCGCGTACAGTACCTCGAACGTGGACTATGCACTCGCTGTTCAAGTGCTCGGCCCATCGCACGAACTTCTCGGAGACGGCTCCTTCACGGACTTGGAGGACTCCTTGTATAGTGTCAACCTGTTGACGCAAAAGGATGAAAGCTAACTTGGCGCTTACAGACCGCACGTGGTGAAGTCGCGCGTTGAAGCTGATGGTTTCCCCGATCATGTCGGGGGATAAGTGGTCAAGTACAAAAGATGGCGGCATGCCGTCCTCCTCGGTGAGTGTGCCATATCTCGTGCGCAGCTCTGGTGGCTCGGATGATAATGCCTTCTGCTCATCTTCCTTGCGTTTCTGTTGCATCGACCGCCGTTCCTCTTTGTGCTGCTCTTTCTTGGCCCGTTTCTCATATATGGCCTTCAGATGTTTCTTGTTTGGGTCTTCGGCCAATGCATCTGTATCGCCTAGGTGGATCTTTGTGATATGGTTCTTGGCTGACGAATGCCCAACGACCCTATTAAGCAGGAGAAGTGGCTTCTTCAGCCTTATGGAAGGCATGGTGCCGTGGCGGTCGGGTACAACTACCGGTTCGATCTAGATTCGTGGGTATATGCGCTCGCGCTTCCTGCGTGGATCTGTAGGGCGGATCTGAAGGACGGCGCTTCGTGGGGAGTGAATCGGATGGAGTTGAGGCAAGAGAAGTATATCGGAAAGTTGTCAGATCTGCCTTTTAAAGCAGCAGAAGATTATAAAAATCTTCCTTGGCGGATACCCGGTTGATAAGCAAATGACTATTACTTCCTAGTGTGAAGTAGGAAGCCTCGGATTTTCGGGCACTGATTTGTAGATTCTTCTGGGTTTTGCTAGACTTTTGTGCTCGGCTTCTGCGGGCATTAGTACATGGGAGCATGCATGCTATGTACCTGAGGTATGTAGCTTATGCACGACCCGTAATTTCCAGCATATGATAAGCGCCTCCGAGGTAAGCCTGGGTAAGGTACCGGCTTATGTTGAGCAAGCACTTCCCTGCCGGGGATATTCCTGAAAGTATCGAGGTTCCCGGGCGCCTTCATGAATTTGTGACGACAACGCTGCGTTCCGAGCACCCACTCGGACCAAACAGACCGGGTCGTTGCACAACAGATGCATCCAATCAGGTCGCGATTTAGCCTACGATCTATCCTTATCTGGCAAGATGTCTTATTTCTGAGTAATTTAACGCAAGGTTCAGTGACAGTAAAGGCGCCACAAATGACTTGGACCATCCTTTCTTTGGTCGTGCTTGTGGGGCCGCAAAAGTCATGACATCATAGACACCGATTCTTTAAGCCAATAATCCGATCCCGCCCTGAATCCCGCGCTCACAACAATCAATTCGAAACGCCTTCACATTCAACAAAAGTAACTGCCGATAGTAAAGATTTACTTTTTTTCAACACTCGCCACGCGTGTACAGCCACATCTAAACTCTTCTCAAAGGCTAACGCCACATCTGTCTAATGATCTGTGAAGCTAATCTAGAAGGGATCTCCAGAGTCCGGGGTAAGGTAAGGCTTAGCCAGCTGAAGCTCGAGCCAGCAGCCCCCTGGTTGACTAACGTCATATCGGTGGGTAGCGGTGGTCTGTATCGCAGGTTCGAGATAGGCTTGGCGCATTTGCGCAATGCACCACACCATACCACACCACAGACACCCCATGCAGGTCTTACCGATACATCTGCCTGTCTCCCTGACATGCCACCCCAGGGAACTTGGAATTGAATTGAAGATATTCCAGCATGACGCCCAGGTCCAGGACTGATTTGAAGGTTGTAACGACCACCCGAACTGCTGTGCAACCAATCCAATCACCATCCAGTTTTCGCCGTTACCCAATGTGTAAATGATCAATTCCAGTTGCACGCCTCCGGAGAAACAACTTCCAATATCACAGAAAAACGACTCGAGCCTGGCATAGCTAACTGGTCCCACAATGCAGACTGTCGAAGGGATTCCCGTTCCTACGAGGAGCAATCCAGAAGAGGACCTGGCTAAAGCGCCGGTGCCTCCCAACGAGAGACCGAAGAAGGCAAAGGATAAGACGGGAGCTCCCCCTTCGCGCTTCTCCCTGCGAATGACCGCCGGCTGGTGGCGATCTTTACAGTGTATTGGAATGAGCCTACATTATCTTGCTCCCCCGCGACCGCCGAATCCAGATTTTGTCAAGACCATCCCTTCTACCTTGTCGGCGCAGAAGGGCCAATTCAACCTTCAATTTTATCTCCCCGAAGGTTATAATAAGGATCCGAAGAGCGACCAGTGGCCCGTCGTCGTGAATTTCCATGGTGGTGGGTTTACCTTGGGCAGCGCTTCCGACGATGCGAGATTCGCGCGCTTCGTTATTGAGAAATGTCACGCCGTATTCGTCTCGGTCGACTATCGATTGGCGCCGGAATTCCCCTTCCCCACCGCTGTCGAGGATGGGGCAGACGCAATACTGTACATAATTAAGAACGCGGATGAACTTCGCGTTGATAGAAAGAGGATAGCTACATCCGGGTTCTCTGCGGGCGGTAACATTGCCCTGACGGCTCCTATTTGTCTATTCGAACATCGAAAGACGGCTGAGGTCCCCGAGTATCGCATTGTAGCTACCGCAACATGGTATCCGATCACAGATTACACACTCACTCGCGCCGAGCGGCGGGCGTCTGCGCTACGTCCTGAAGCAACCCTCCCGCCGACGCTGACAAACCTCTTCGATGCGTCATATCTATTCCCTCCCGAAGTGGACCTCGCCCATCCATTTCTGTCACCTTCAAGGGCATCAGACGAAGTGCTTATAGAGAGCATACCCCAAAATGTGATATTCTACACATGCGAATGGGACATGTTGCTTCATGAGGGCGAGGAGCTCGCCCAGCGGCTTCAGAAGCCACCCATCTCAAAAAACGTTTACTATACCATGATACCCGGCGTAGCGCATGGTTGGGATAAGGGACCAAATCCAATGAAGCCCCCACCGAAGTCCGAAAAGCTTTATGCAGAGTGTTGTCGGAAGCTTAAAAGCATCTTCGAGGATGGCGAGGTCCATTCGATTCTCCATATCCCGCTAAAACTACCTCCGCTACTGCACCACCTCCAAAGGCAGAAGGACGACGGCGCTTCGGAGTAGGTGGGTATACGTGGTTTTCAGGCGCTATATGTCGGTAGCTCAAACGTAATCCTCTAGACTGAAGCGTTGATGTACCACTACTATGTAGAGAGTCCTAGAGTTTACTACTGAATCAGATACCCTAATACACCGATAAATCATCTTCAAATCTTTACCGTCTTGGCCAATGCGCAATGCCATTCTTCCTGCCTGCATACATCACACTCACGGCAGGGTTTAGTTCCTATCTAGATAAGAACGTGTAATATCACTGCTACAGTAATCGATTCTTCTGTGCATGAAATCGTAGAGATCCAATGTCAGATTCCGGACGAGATTTTCCTGTATGGTGTCGCAATGAACCAAATTCGCAGGGGCTCCCATACGTCATCCCGTAGCTTTGAGTGTGGGCTGACGCCAAGATCTCGGGTTGCGCAAGTTCCAGGACCTTGAGAGCTACTTGTGGAGTACGTAACCTAGTTCGCTCCAGCTGTTGCATATCCGCCTTGTACTTGCAAATTAATGCGCGAGTTATGCATAATATTCTAGACTGCAGGGACTACAGGCGGATAATTCGGAGTTTATCTTTTAGAACCAACTAGGCGTGTAGGGTATCCCTGCATCAAAGTTTTAGAAATGAACAACGTCATCGCCCGCCCTCTCGGCTTTCGTCAGTCTTCGTATTGTTCTTGAATCAATCGATAACATCGTCCCATTCCTCCGTTCTCCATCAAAATCTAGACGCCATACACATACCATTCACCCCACGATGGGCTTGATCATTTCCCAGAGTATTGAGAGTCTGCTCACTGGCGAATGATCGAATGATCGAATGATTGTGTCAGTTCGGCCGCAGACTTATCAACCTTTACATTTCCTTCTCTAGAAGTCAGGCACCGATGAGCCGCGACATGGCTAGCAATGACTTGGAAAATGGACACGCCGTTCTAGACCCGCCTCCAGCGTCGTCCGGTCCGGAAGAGTCCGGAGCCTCGTCCGCTTCATCTGCTCTTGGAGGCAAGGATCGGAGCGAGGAGTTACCTGGCCTACCGCGATTGAACTACAAGCTATTAGATCACAAGAAGAAGTTGTTCCTGGTCGGAGGACTGTTGGTTCTCGAGGGAAGCATATTACCAATTGTTCTATTCTATCCGCTATGGTTTGCTACGACCCTGAGACATGGAATTCGTAAGTCTATCATCTTTTCGTCCTTCCTTACTGCACTATACCAAATGTAGTGCTTCTTACAAGCGATCATGGACTTACATCGTAACCTTAGTTTTCGCAATCATCACTTCTTTCTTCGGCCTCGTTTCAGGGCTCGAGTTTGCCCACCGCTCCTGGCGGTTGATACTGAAAGATGATAAATATCGGCCCCTAGATGGCAAGCGCTGGCGCTTTGACTTCACACACATGACACTGTCCGTTGGATATACGGTCATGACGGGCATTCTGATCGGAGCATCTATTCCAGACGAGCCCCTAGTCCGCCCTCTTGCCATGCCTTTGCCCCTTTTCTTCATCGAGGTGGGCTCACTGGCCCTTACGACGGGCATTATGAACGCAATGAATTTGCCCACTACATGTAAAGTCAGCTCGACGCCCAAGGGGGCCCCGATACCGCCTATACTTTTGACATTCATAGAAGATGTCGTCGGCGTCGATGGTGGCGCAGGAAAGACGTATAGAAAAAGATTATTAGGCAGATATAAAGCCAGTAAGGATTTCAGGGCGCTCATCAAGGGGCTGAACTGGTTCTGGGGCGTCGGTTGCATACTTATAGGTGCTGGCTCGTTGGCAGTGGTATGGACTACACCCCAAGAGATTGCCTACGGCATAGGTGAGTTGCAACACCCTGGTGTTTTATTACTTCTGTAGTGCTGACCCGAAATTCGTAGGATGGGGAGCGCCGCTAGTTTTTACCATCGTGTGGACAGCTATCACGATACTCTGGTCACACGTGGCCCTTCATGCCGAGAAGCGTCGTTGGATGGCTAATCTGCGTCGTAAAAGCCAACAAGAGGACGAGAAACAAACGGAGTCATAAACATGGAAGAATACACGAGAATATTAGATTGCATCACGATACCACCTGATTTCCAATGCCAACCCGGTGAATGCAACGAAGGTGTCAATGCAACAGACACTATGAACGTATGCCCCGGGAAGATACTTCCTCAGTAGATAGCTGGACATCGATAGATTATCCGCCTCTTCAATTCGTCGAGGCCCAACAATGACCCCCGACTATACTCACGACCCCTTTTTCGCGCGGAAAGTTTGCTGCAACTTCAGGGTCCAGAAATCTACTCTAATTACCGAAACTCGCCGAACACGATTCACCATAAGCATCAGATAAGTGAGATTATACAAGGAGTCGTCTTATATTATATGCCAGAGTATAAGTGTGTTCTCTATATATGTCTAACGCAAACCCAGTGCAACCCTTTCTACATCATGTAATAAACGCCATGCTATGCAAGTACTTCTCCCCAAACCAGACCCTAACGCTAATGCAAATGAGTGACCCGTGCAAATCCACATGCCGTCCCGTAAAGCATTACCAATATCATTCAAAAATTCCAGTAGATTATGTGGGCAGTTAGCAAGTGTAGGTGATGTAGAAGCCGTTCTTCGCGTCCTGCTCCATGTAGACGCGGCCGTCGCCGTTGAGGGTGTCGAGCGAGACCTTGAGGTAGACGTCCTCGGCGCAGTCGACCTCGCCGCCGCTGTGCGTGGCCGCGTCCTTGGACTGCTTGTCCCAGAAGGTGAAGTCCGGGTGCTGGGTCTTGGCCTGGTCCGCCGGCACGTACTGCGCGATGCTGGCAGAGGACACGGGCGCGCCGGCGGCCGGGAAGCCCGTCAGCTGCTGCACCGCCGAGTAGCCGCTGCCGTCGACGGTGAAGGTGCGCTCCGCTTCGGCGGCTTGCGCCCAGTTGAGGTAGCACTTCTGCGCCGTCGCCGGGATGCCTTGGAACACGGCCACTTGCTGCTGCTCGGGCTGGTTGGCTTGCACCTGGAATTGCAGGTACGTGACGGCGGGCTGCGCCTTATCGGGTTCCCCCGGCAGCAGGTTGTACATGGTCGGCTGCCAGACGCTGCCGTTCGAGCAGGTCTCGGGGGCGGTGGTGATGGTGGTTGGAGCAGGGCCCGAGGGGAGACTGGTGGTGGTAGCGACGGGTGGGAGGGCGCAGGGGTCCTGCTCGAAGCAGCCCCGGTACCCGTTAGCGCAGGCGTAGAACACCTTGCCTGCCTCGCAGTCGGTGTCGCCTCTGCGGGAGAACATCCGACCCGAGCCGGCGTTAATGGGGCCCGCTAGAGCTACTGTAGCGAGGCAGGCCAGAGAGGCGGCGGTCTTGATGATGGACGGCATTGTGATTATGAATTAGGTGAGGTCCTGTGTAAGTTTGGCGACTGAAGTGTAGATTATAGGAAGTAGGTGGTATATACTATGCGTACTAATGATTAGTATATGCTGAAGATGTGAAATAGTTTAAGATGCTGATAGTAAGTCATCTTCTACTGGTGATGATCATATCTTTATATTTCCAACCGTCACAACGTTGGTACTCATCGCGAGCGAGCGATTGAGCCTACACGAGGCTGGGTGCCCGAAGGAGCCATGACGGGCGCCTTGGCTGCTGACAGCGAAGCGGCTGAGCGCAGCTTGAATAGAATCACCAGGCAACGGAACCGACGACTAGGAACAAGTCGCATCGAGAGCGGGGAAACGAGGCGTGAAATCACGGACTAACGACAATAGATCCCGTGGCAGGATCACCGAATGCGGGCCTCGACATGGAGATCCAAATAACTGTAAAAAGTAAATGCTACCAGCCGAGCCAGCACAGAGCTACGCGCACTAGCTGACCCTTGATTTTACGTGGCTGTGTCGCCATATGTCCCCACTCAGCCGCTGTTCGTCCCGCCAACATGGTTGGGGATGCCAAGGCCTTGGCTTAATCTATTTTTACATGTATAACCAGCCACGTGGGTCCTGCCGGTAAGCCATCAGACGAATAGCTGGGTATGTTCCTCGTTCGTACCACTTGAGCAGCCTCATATGCTACTATGTAGTATGTATTCAGTTGAAACCCAACCCCCTCCTCGGTGGCGCTGGACGGATGTCCGGGAGGTTCTGGTACGTCTGCCAGCAGCCCGGGATGAAAGACATGTGTGGCAGGGATAACTGCGATATCAGATAGTTGGATCTTAACGGGTTGCAACCTAGGACTCTCAGTAGGCTATCAGTCGGCTATTAGTCTTTCGTAAGCATGCGCTGAGGCTGTCGCGATAATTCACGGATCTTTACCGATATTGATGCAGTGTATCCTAACCTGGAAATCTTTGCTCGATAGGAACCTCCATAATACAAGGGTGATATACACATCCCATTGGCTCTTAGAAGCAGTAAGCTACAGAGTTCGGAAGTACAATGTGCAGATCGCCTTGGCACGTATACGCTAGTCTCGCAAGGCGATGCGGCATTGCGCAGAAGTGCTAGACTCGGATACGATGCGGCGTAGACGACCTACAACTCACTCATTAATTTTAGGTTCTTTTTGTATCTGAGCGCTAGAGCGATGTAAAATGCCCGGCTGAAATAATTTACTTCTTTTCCTGCTATCATGTATTGCCATTGTATGTATCCAGATATATAAATCCCCGAAGCTAGGTATCGAAGTAGATAGGTACCTAAGATACGCAATTATCATTTATAGGGGTTTCCTCACTATAGTTTTCTAGCTGTTCCCATCCTTTTCTCAAGCTTTGGGGCTCATATTAGCCTACGCTGAGGTCCTCCCTTAGGCCAAGCTATGGCCCCCTTCTCGGCATATCATACTAAGCCTCTTCCACGTCAAGACCAACATCAGAGCCAAGAAGAATCCATTGTCAGGTAAGAATAGAATTCCTGCCAGCTTTTCCCGAGTTAATACCCGTATTAGACTCGAAAATGAATTCCTTTAGTTGGCCTTTCTGGCAGTGTATCTTCGCTGTCTCAAGTAACTATTCGGCTATCTTTGGTGACCCGGACTCTGTTTCTCGCTTGATATCTAAAGCTCGACTGCGAGTCCTAGAAGAAATAGGATCTGGATTCTGTTCAATAGAGTTGCCAGAGTCTGTAGGCAGGTCATCTCTCCTATCACCCCAGAAGTCGTGATTAACAACAGCGTCTATGTCGATGCGCTCCTTTGGGTCATGCTTAAACATGCGTAGTAGAAGACCCGACAACAGAAGAACCTCCTCCCTCGGCATACTAATCACGCGCTTCACCCATTTGCTGTTCTCCTCGATCGCAGGCCCCCCTGTGCGTTGGCGTTTTGTGCCTCCGTCTGACATGGATTCGTTGGCTTCTCTCTTTCCAAGCAATTTCCGGGGGCTCGACGAGCTTCTAACCGAATCCGCCTCGCTTTTGTTGGAGCCGCGATCTTGCAGAGCCGTCCCAACTTCAGTTGATGTTGGCGCAGCTAGCTGCGTGTCATTCTCGGATTGCTCTACTTCTCCCTCAGGAGTTCGGGGAGTCTGAAGCAAAGGGGATGGCATCCCTTTCTTAATTTCTGCGCTTGACTCTTCCGAACTTAAATCACCTTCGATATTAACTTCGCCGTATACAATATCTGCTTGAGTATACATATCCTGCTCAGAGCGTTCGTCTTCGGATGCCTGATCGAGCCTGCTAAGCTGTGATCTATCGGTCTCGAAATCTGTATCATCCGACGAGGAATATGCCTCATTATTCATTACTGGGATGTAGCAATCTCTTTCTTTGCCAAGCGATGCTTGTAAGGGCTCTGCCCAGCCAGATTTTCCGACAAACATCTCTCGCATTCGCCGCTCCTCATCTAGCGACAACGAAATTGGTCGGCTGGAATCGAGGATTTTATCCTCTGTTGGTGACACATTGCCAGAAGAGCCTCCCTTGTTGCTAGGTAAAGGTCGCTGTTCCTTGTCTCTTTCTAAGTGAGACCTTGCTAACTTCCGATACTCTGCTGGTAAGGGCCCAAACCACACTTCCATCTGCCGGATCAAGGAAGTGTAACTCTCGTACTTGCTAAACAGCTGCGTCTGTAGCTTGATCTCGTATATTGTACAAGCGAGTGCCCATATATCCCGGGGAAGCCCCCCTAAAGAATCCGTGAATAGGAGTTCCGGTCCGGCATACTGTCTGTGCCATTTGGAGGAGCTCGGCGGGTTTGAACACTGAAAGCTATCGCCAAAATCCACGATTGCTACTCTACCCGTTCGACATTTTCTCTCTAACTTGTCTAATGAGACAGGAAGCGCCAAATAATCGGGTCCATGCGGCTTGGGACCTTCTCTTGAAATGGCCTCTAAGGGCTGGTATTGCCGCGGTCCGAGATACCTGTTAAGCTGGCGGTCGGTCAATTCCATTACCGTAAACTTGTTCAACTGCATAAGTATGTTACTCGGTCTTAGATCTAACAGGGTTAAATTCAGAATTATCCCTCTGGCATAAGATGCTTACCTCCGTGGCAAATCCCTTTATTGTGGAGATATTGTAGGCCTTTGCTTACTTGGAAGGCCAAGTCGGTCAGGGAATCAGGAGTATGAATTCCCATGCCGTCAGGCGAGTTTCTAGATAAACTAGGCCCAAGGAGATCTGATACGAAGCAGAGATGACGTCCATTTGGCCCTTCGATCCAGAAGTGCTCGCGCGGTAGAGCAATATAGTTGTCTCTAAGCTCTTTGTAGTCGACGTGGGCTAGAGTCTTGGTGATTTGCAGTTCCCGGCATTCCTCAACCGATGCCTCCGAGGTCATGACCTTGACAGACCTATAATACCGGACTTTCTCGTCGTAGCAAAGCCACACTGTGGAGCTCTCCCCCCATCCCAACTTGTGAAGTACCTGGAATCGTTTGTTTGAGTCGATATACTCGTCAAAGTGAATCGGGTGATATCCACCGGGCCGGTATTTCTCCCTATCTTCGACATGCTCTCCGTCATCTCCTACAGCATAATAAAGACGCTTATTAGATCCCATTTGGCTTGATTCTGCCATAGAGCAACAACAGGTCAATGTCAGGGTAGTACGATGATAGTTTCATAGTCTTAGGTAGCAGTTCCACTTGTCGTGTTGTTCTCGGGCTGGACGACTACAAGAGCAGACAAAGCAAATAATTGTACGAATGGTGAAACACAACCGTCCATCGAAACTAAATGGATCTTTGTCCGGATATATTAGACCCGCTTGCAGGAAATCACTACCTAGTAATGCATGCCACAAAATGTGTCTTTGTTCTCAGCTAGCTTCCGTGATATATTAGGTACCTGGGTATCATTTATATGACCTTTCCGGGCCGGAGCTATGGTCATCTAAATGGTCCGGTAAATATCGCAACGAACGGTACCGTTAACACATTGAGTCAAACTATAAGAGGATTCTGACGTTGGGAGATTCTGGCGGTCTTGAGAGAAAAACCCTAGATTCGAGGCTGGTGAGTCAACCTCCTAGCAGACACCTATAATTAGGCTCTACAGAAAGAATCACATAGGAGCCTTAAGCCTATTCTTTCAATAGTGATAAAGAGGGCCTAGAAATAGAATGGAACAATAGCCTGCCAAATAGCTTCACTAGTTATCCTGCTTTATTTCATGGCTCCTTTTCACAAGAGTATTCTTCCCCAATGGCTTCTAACCTAGTGGTGAAATATTTATATATCTTATAGTAAGTTCTATAGAAAATGTACCAATCTCGAAAGTAAAAATCTTGCAAAATAACGACCACCAACAAATATGTTATCGAAAAAAGCTAAGTTCGGTTCGAATAGATGGGACTTCGGAATGGCCCTCCCACGAGGAGGACAACCGAACATCAGGATGAAGCAAGAGGATCTTAAGAAATGTCCTAGAGATGGGAAGGGCACTCTGGAAGATCCTTTGGTGATATGGGCCGCTCGTCTGACGGATAAGCAACGTCTGGAACTTGCGGTCCCTGAGTTCGAAGATGAAGAAGATCTCTACCGCGCGATTGATGCTAACGCAGATATAGCCAAGACAGTAGCCGTCAGGAGCGGTTGCACAGTTGTTTGGATTATCTGTCCGGTACATACCAGTAAATACGTCTACGACAGAGATGGCAACAGAGTGCCAACGAAGTGGGATGAAAACGGAAAGCCAGTAGAATACCTTGTCACTAAAGCTGACCCTCACCTCACAGTGAAGTTAGGCACGAGCGAAGATTTATGTCTGCTACATGGACATATCAACGTAGTTGTGGACGACAGAGGGTTCCCAACAGGGTTCATGAGCCGTTCCCAGAGGTATCGGAACGGAAATTTAACAGATGGTGATGACAGGACTATGGAACTCTTCGAGTGGGTCATTAAAGGAGACCTAATCAGAGAACGTGCCCAGAAAGAGGATGCAGACTACGAACTATACAAAGCTCGAACAGTAGGCAGAGAAGCAGGTTGGGATATCGAGGATGAGGTAGGCGATGGCGACTACGACTATGAAAGTGATGAGTTTGAGTCACTGAATGATGATTGTATGGACTACACTTATGACAGCAATGAGGAGACTACAGAGCTCAGCGCTGAATTTGAGGAGTACATCGTCCGCAGATGGAGTCCATATCAGAGAGGCTCACACCTCATTTCCACTCGCAATTTTGGCTACAGCCCTCGAAGATTTAGGGATCATTCTTCTGGCTCGTCGTATTACCGAAGAGGCTATTCTCATAACACATGGGGTGGAAAAGAACGGCGGACACCAGAGTTATCTGCGTATTGATACGCAAATTGCTACATTCCTAGGTTTGATTTATGTTGTAGATAATCAAAGTATATACCTACTTCCTAAGTAGGGATTAGTATAGTCTCGGGGTTACTGCAGGTTTCAAATAGGATTCTGGGATCATACTAGCAAAGATTTGTCATATAACTGTAGTAAATCTAGTCTCGATGACCTCTATATCATAACACCATCGTCATGGCCTCTAGGTCTCGGGCACCAGCGGGAATAGGAGTAGGGCGCCATATTGATTACTCACAAGAGCTATCATACACTCCCAGGCTGAAGCGCCCGGAATCATTGGACAAGTCCCCATATATTACTTCCATGATCGTCTCGACTATCCAATACATTACCTAGGCATATATCTCCGCGGAGGCAGTATTGACTGGCGGTGTGTAGCTCATCATATGTGGAAGGGATCACATAGACCCGAAGATCCCCGACGGGTGTATTCGCAAGAAGTTTCCTCATTTCATTTTCCTTTAGAATAGACCAATAGTATTTGAACGGAGGCCGAAAAAGGGGAAATGTTTAATGTGACTCACGCTGCTCTGCCGAGGCTAATGCCGACGGCTAGCATCCCCGCTCGAACTCTCGCTGTTACGTTCGAGTATAAAGAGAGGAGACATCCCCACGAGCCTGTCCAGGAAATTTCATATCTAAACAAGGCCGATTCATCATCCACCATGCCTGACTTCTCCGATATCGAGACTACGCTAACCTCTGTGGAGGCAAGCCCCCAAGTCCTCCACGTCCTTCGCGATTTGCATACGAAGGCGCTCTCCGAGACCCCTTTCGTCAGCACCAGTGGGTCGACAGCGGAAGCGATCGACAAGTTCGTGGCCCTTGACCCAGATAAGTGCGCATTGGTATACCTGCTCCTTCGATCTATCGGGGCACGCTTCGTCGTCGAAGCCGGGACCTCGTTTGGTCTTAGCACCATTTACCTTGCCCTGGCCGTAGGGCAGAATGCTAGCTTGCAGGGTTCTACTGGCAAAGTGATCGCGACTGAAAAGGAGTCCACGAAGGCCGAAAAGGCTCGCGAGCACTGGAGAGCTGCTGGGGGCGATATCGAGAAATGGATTGAGCTGAGGGAGGGAGACTTAAGGGAGACTCTCAAGACGAATTTGTCCGAGCAGATTGACTTTTTGCTGCTCGACAGTGAGTTTTAATGCAGCATGATCAAGGCACATTCCTGCCTAAGGTATGTAACTGACGCAGCATAGTTTGGACTCCCCTCGCTCTACCAACCCTGAAACTTGTCCATCCTCGCCTGAAGATCGGCGGCATGGTTATTGCTGATAATACCATTGAAGCCGCAAATGGGTATAAAGATCTGATGGCCTACTTAGAAGATCCTACCAATGGATTCAAGATGACGACGGCTCCTTACTCTGGAGGCCTTCTTATTGCAGTCTACATCGGAAAGGGGGTTTAGCGAGAGCCTTAATGATATTTGGGATGGCGTTTTTTGGATAAGTTTTTGGCTCCTTGTCTCATGGGGATCAACAGCTACAAGATTGAGGGCAATCTCATCAACTGAGTCTAAGACCCCACTGGTTAAAGGGGCATGGAAACGACTAACATTGTAGATAATTTTTAAGTGTTAGGCCATTCAACTATTAGATGCTAGTCGTATATACCTACTATGTATCTAGGTACATAGGTAAGGTATGCATATAATCGAAAAAGGAATCAGGTATCGCTATGTGGTGTGAAGATTTGCATCCTAGTCCAAATTGCCCCTTTATTTCCGTGCCCCTAACACCATGCTTGATGTAAATTTTATGCAAAAGTCATTATGAAGCCTAAACTCCTAATCGTTAGCCAATATCATTCAAGCTCTGAAAATTTTAACGCAGGTGGAGGTACCCAGCGAACACAAAATCAGTCTAGAACCAGTCCCACCCGCTTTGAAATAAACAACAATGGCATTATCTGAGGTCTGCCCAAGCCCCGTCAGTAACGTCTGTTTTTCTGGCCTTTGTAATTAAGCTCGCGGGTTCGTCTGTCTTGACTACGTCTCGGATGCGGTCTCGCTCGAGGGTCGTCGTATTGAGGGAGGGGAGGAGAAAATATTTCGTTATCAGCTGACGAGTACGCAGTATGCCGGTCCTCGAAGTCTGCAACGTGGTGATTTCTGGGCATATCCGACAAGGCATGACTCTCTTTGCTCTGTCTCTGCCCTTCGATTTCGACCTCCTTATACGTTCCCCTTTTCATGTTGCCCATGCACCAACCGGACGGGTGCGGTAGATGCGTTAGGACAAGGACGATGAAGTAGCCAATAGTAATCGTCGGCAGCATCCAGGGGCTTCCAACGAAGGAAGTATTCTTCTTGTTGTTGAGTACTGCTTCCTGATTGGCTGCTATGGTGCTGAGAAGAGCAAGGATAATAGAAACGGAGACGCAGATGGCGGTGCGGAAGATGTTGAAGGGTGACCATCCCCTTCGCTTCGATATGATGTGCATAACGGTTAAGAAGAGCAGGACGATGCCAGCGCAAGCAAATGCGTAAATGAACTATTCGTGATGTCAGCTATTGCAAGGTATGGAACAGAGACCCCAGCTTTAGTAAGGTAGACGATAACTTACCACCAGAATGAATCTCTTAGCACTTGCGACGGCTGCTTCGGATTGCCAAAACTCAGTCTTCGAACCACTTCCGTCTTCCTCCTCGGGCGGGTTAAGGTGAAAAGCGTTATATACCGCATTGATCATTGTGTTCATTAGTTCCGCCCGATCATTTTCGTACTCAATCAACGTCGAGTTGTCCGCCAACGGATCCTTCCAAAATGAATTGGGAATCTTGGCTATATCTTCCAGGGTCTCGTTCACCGATTCCCACGTCTCGAGGACTTCAAGGGGTTGGTATTTCTTTAAGAATGGTTGAATCACTTTGGCAAGCGCTTCAGAGGCTTCTTCCGAGGTGGTCTCATCCGAGAACTGGTTTTCGACCGTTATAAACTTTGTGAGAGCTGCATTGATACTTTCAAGGACACGAGCCCAGACTACGAAAATGCTGGAAGCTTCCAGGAGAAGTACGAGTGCAATGTGGAAGGGCAAATGCAACGAAGTCCTGAAGAGAGAGAAAAATTAGTTATACAACGTGAGATCATGGGGTAATAACTGCATTATGGGTAATGTTTACCACAACACCTGATGCCGTTTAGACATGGAATGTTCATCATGCATCCAGTCGAAGTAAATTTGGAAAATGATGTAGATCAAGGCTGTCCCGGCAGCCACAAGACCGATCAGAGTCGGACCTTGGCATGTTAGTTGCAGCAGATGTGCATTAGTTGACGATACGTACTCCATATAGTGTAAGTCGCGTCCTTAAGATAAGTGTCCTCTACCAAGAGGGTAATGCTCTTTGCTAGAATTATACAACCTGTCGAACTTGTTAGACTGGATCTATTCATTATTTCAGGCGAGAGCCTACCTTCTCCGAGAATGACAAGCGTAAGGAGGTTTAGGCGCTCGCCCAAGTGAGTTCCCAGGAACGTCAGGACATGAGCCATCTGAGAGAAAGATAGATGTAATGTCATCTCGATGACGCCTCCGATATACCAGACGAGGAAAACACGGCTGCTCTTGCCCAAGTTGTATCTAAACGAGACGCCGAAGTATACCGCAGCAGCAAGCAAGTGGAGCATGGCGGTGAAGAACATGGGTCGTTTTCCGTCGGCGTACTTGCGGATCTGGAGAGTGACCACTCCATATTGGAGGAAAAGGACGAATCGAGATACGGCAAGGAACAACGACATCGCCCTGAATACAGATACAATCTGCTCGTTCGGGTCGAAGTTGGTACCGATCTCAGCGAATCCTATCATCACTCCGAGGTGAACAGCCTTGCAGCAGCGTTCCCATATGCTGTCGGCTGTGAATCGCACATCGTAAAGGGTAGTTAAGCCCCATGTCGTCCATAGGAGACTACATGCTGTGTTAGCTAGCGTTTAACATGTATACTAGTAAGTCACTTACACCATGTACCCGATAAATGATGTGAATCGCGAAAAATCGGAGATATCATGCACCTAGAATGAAGTCAGCATTGGCATTGGACTATTGTGAGAGACGCCCATGGGAAACGCACGCTAGTAAAGACACTTAAGTTGGCCACAAACCACAAGTCGTAGAACAACTAGCTGGGCCGTCAGTCACATAGGATCAGCGAAAACGAGATCTGCGGGCGAACCTCAAAATTGGTAGCGGCATGGGGCTAAAATCTGTTAGTTCTGCTTCAGCCAAGATGGTGTTTCTCGGGATCTCACTTTGTGGAACTTTGGAGTATCGGGCGTTCCCTTCTCAGGATTGAGAGCTTCCGCTTCCTCATGGGGAGGATGTGCATGGTGATGATGAGAGGTCGGGATAACGCGGTGCCCCGAGTACTCAGGTTCAACTATCCGGGAACCCAGCAGCTGCAGCCGTTTACCGGCATAGTCGAGATCGTGGTGCGACATCTTGCTTGCGGAGTCACAGACGCCTAAGGACTGACTCTGGTTGCTAGACAAGTGATCGACAGAATGGAGGAATGAATGCCCAGTCAAGAAATCTCGAAATCCGAAGCCAAGAAAGGAGGCTCACCGCGAGTTATATTCTAACTCCAATGACCAGCTTGCTGTGCTGGTACCCAGCGCACGGGGCAGTGTTCCGCCCTGCATCTCGCCCATCAGCAACGAAGTCTCCATTTTTTCAGCTAATACCGTAAGTGGGTACTATGCTGCGTTGTCATCCTTCTTGTTCAGTCGAAGGGCCAGGAGCCTCATGAAAAGTTCCCGTGTGGCCTACGAGAACCCATGCAAAGCTACATGTATCCCAGTGCCTACATATGCAATGCAGCCGTACATTACACGAAGCAGGTTGGCAGCGAAATTAGTACGCCCAGGTGTAGATAGGGCTGATGTCTGGCTAGGCAAAGCTTGGCCTAGACGATGCCCACGCATCATATAACGTTCACGTATTGAGGTTACATGTTTCCAGAGAGCTGGCGCCAGCGGTTGGCCAATGCCGACGCTGAGGGGCGCAGCCTGACCTATCAGATACCTTCGCTTGTCGATCCACCGCAACATTGGGACGAATTGGGTATGAAGGAGACTTCATCCATGGGGTGCTACAGTCCGATTCTTAGTAACGACCCCTAAGTACATCCCCGAGAGAATACGGCGTTCTCTATCTGGTGATCGGTCAGGCGATCCAATCTTCACTGAAGCATCAAGTATGCAGCACGGCATCACAAGAAGCGCGCCACGCCTCAGCTGTGGCATCTGGTCGGCACGGCTTCTGAATCGAGCACATTCGTCGCTAGATAACCCTTAGAATGTTATCTAAGTCCCTATAGCAGAAGGTCCGCCGTTCGAGCCCCGTGAAACTCGATATTCTGCCAAGAACCCCGTTGTGCCATTTCCGTCCTTCTGGAACGATAATAATAGAGTGCTGACGCTTGCTAGCGGAGAGAGGCATCCAATGCTGACTCAATTCGCCCTGGTCGCCGAGTCCTAAGTACTTTTCCAAGTCCGAAGTGGACGACCAGCCACGGAGATTCGCAACGACTTCGAGTCAGAGATCTCAGTCATAGCATCAATGTACCAAATCTGCAAGCTGATTGATTGACTTCTGACTGACTTGGGTCAACCGTAAGCCGGGCAGTGCGGGTCGTCGCAGTATGTGTCTTTGGCAAAGATCGGCAATGCTAGTTCGGGCTTCGCGCAGGCCTTCTGGCGTCTTCTACCCTTGTCGCACAGTTCGATTTCGTACTTCCATTCCCCGGTGCTCTCATCGACGAACCGGCATCCACACATGTAGAAACGGTCGCGTCTCTTGCACATGTTAACGTTAGGATTAGTTTGCAGAGTGTTGCTGTTTCAACTTTGAAAATTACAGGAAATGTGTGCTGGTTGATACCCGATCCCGCCTTCGCGGACCAAACCTTACGGTGGCCTGATGTCGAATGCGCTCATAAATGATGCAACGACAGCCTTCACAAAGAAAGCAGTGACGTCTCGTGCCGACGTACCTGACCTCCATGGAAGAGAGTCCCTTCTTTGTGCAACCTTTGAAATGCAAATCCACGTGGTCTCATCAAGAATAAGATGGAACCTAAGAACTTTAAAACTACCTACCTACCTAACCGTCTACTTACCCCAATAGGAAACATAGCGCGCCTTTGCTAAGCCACAAGTCACTACCTTAGGTATCGATCAGGAGGAGGACCTCTACAAGTATCACTTCCTCCGGCACGATGATAGGTTTGCCACTTGGAAGATCCTTTCAACTTGTTATTCATAGAATGGCGATGCGGCTTACTATTCGACGGTTTCATGGCCTACCAGAAGGCATAAAGTCACACAACGCGTAGGCCCTTGCAGCCTTCACCTAATGATTGTGCAGTTCTTAACCGCAAGTCAAGAGAACCTGGAAACTTTTATGTTGGATGCCTTGAAACGGGTTTTCTCGTACGGATTAACCACACTAATACAAACCAAGCAGTGACCCAATGCTGTGGAACATAGCTTCTTATATTCATACCCTCGGCACATATCTGAGGGTCTGCTCTAGGACGACCCCAAGTCCTTCGCTACCTTTGTGATCCAGAATGCCTTTATACTCGTCCCTTGTTAATCATTTTCTCGAGAAACTTAAAGGAACGGACTCTTTCACGACACGAGAAGCAAGAGTGTTTAAAACAATGGGATATTGGACTAACCCACAGCCCAAAGGAAAACCGGACCACACCCTAAAAGCTGCATTCCCGCCTCTTTCTCCAGCTTTAGCTTACGTGCCCAACCAACATGTGTCGAGATATCACGGTTACCTTGGCATGCGGGTGTAGAGAGAAGCCAGTCTTCGCACCTTGCATTGACGTCGAACGAGGACGCACCTGTGTAGGCATCGAAAATGTTGAAGAAAAGTCCATCTGCTGGTGCATGAATAGAGTGTGCCGATATCGTGCGTATAAGCGGCTGGATCGCCAGATGAAGTACTTGGAAGAAGAAAAGGAGTCGCAGCTGGCTCAAGGACATCCACCGGAGAAGCTTGAGAAGCCGCTTGGAGAAGCGGATCTGCCAAAACATCACGGTGAGTAATCCAATAGCAAAGCCACTAGAGTGCCTAGCAAGATGGAATCCCAAATGAGTTGGTTTCAATCTGACTTTGGGCATATGCAGTTAATAGACAGCGCTCCCAGACACTTAAATCCCAATTACTTGGGGCATTCAGATACATCCTCCCAGCTCCGGGGCTGCAACCACCTGCGCAGTCCTGAAGCACGTAAAGGATTCAGACCTGAGCGGATCTCGAGAAGTTTCGAATTAGCTCTTAGATTCTATCTACCCAGTAATGAATGAGGTATATACAAAATTAGAAGGTTACGGAGTCACAGGTATCACTGACGCGACTTGAGGGCTCGCTAAATGACAAGATATCGCAGTAGCAGTGATCCGACCACAGCACCGAGACTTACGCTAGCTCGCGCTCCCATATTGGTGCCTGGTCCGTTGGTCGAAGTGCTGTCCTGGGCACTTCCGCTCGGGCTCCCGCTTCCGTTCCCGGCGCCATTGCTGCTGGAGCTGTTTCCAGCGGCAGCGCCTTGCGCAGGCAAGATGCTCACTAAAGCTTCCAGCACACCCATCTGCTGGGCCGGGCCCGTCGTGCCATCGAACTTGCCAGAGCTCCACTCGAAGCCGCACAAGCGACCGTTGTCACCGCCGGTGCACTGGGCCGCAGCGCTCTTGGCGCTCGACTTCAGGACGGGAAGGATCTTGTCTGCGGTGTACGGTGCCACCTCGACAGTCGAGCCGAGCGCCCGGTGTAGCTCGGCTCTGTAGAAGTGCATATCCGAGTTGCAGCTGCCCTGCTTCTCGCACGCGGGCTCGAATGCGACGCCATTCGGGAAAAACACCGCGAGGGTTCGAGAGACGAGGCCGTCGAGGCGCTCCTTCCAGTCGTCGTCACCTCCGGTCTGTATTCAGGTTAGTCAACCCCAACATAGCAGTCACAAAATGGGAATCGTATGTAAATAGACCATGTCCTTATTCAGTAGTTCCATGTAGAGACGTAGTAAGAGAACTCACATGGTTGTACATGTATGCCGCGCCTTGTAGGAGCAGGGCGGCGGGGTACGAGAACTGCACCTTGTTGATTGACTTGCAGTCGCTCGCGTGCACGCCGTCGTAAACGTCGTAGTTCTTGCTGATCAAGCCGATATTTTGGAGCAGCTCGAAGGTATCGCTTGCTGCATCCTCGTACGTCTTGTTGCCAGTCAAGTGTGCCAGCTGAGCAGCGAGGTTGAAGTATCCGGCGTTGGAAGCGGCTAGTATCAAGTCAGCAACCGAAGTGCGGCTCTTGAAACTTGCCGTGCAATACTGCCAGCGAAAAAGGTCACGAACAGTTAACGTAGTCGTAGCCATTGTTAAACGAGAGGATCTGCCATCTAAGGGCTCCCTTGCACTCGCCGTCGTCTACCCGACGATCGGCACTGCTCTGGTCGTTGAAAACGTTCTCTGCTATCGACAGCCACGAGTTATTTTGGCCCGGCTCTTGGAACCCGATCTCTTCGGCGGCGATGGCGGAAAGCGCCCAACTGCTCTGGTCATCATTGCCCTCCGTCGTGGTCCAATTCGGCGGCATATAATTGGCACTGGGGCCGATCTGCCACGCGAGACCCTGCGAGATAGTCTCATCGTACTTCGTCTCGCCGGTATGGTTTCGATAGTTCAGCAAAGTTCCCCACAGAGCGCCTCCCGTCCACCAGTAGTATTCTCCATCTGGAGGAGCTTCAAAGATGCCTGGCGTCATGCCTGGTTTGTCGCCGGGGTAGAAAGTCATGAGGTCCTCCGCCACAAGAGCCGCGGCCGCTCTTACAGAGTCTAAACCCCTAGGTAAGCCTTAATGTTCGCGAAAAGGGATCCTTCTGCCGTGCAGAGCACCGACCTGCATCCTCAACATCGACCGTCAGGCCTGCCAGAGCACCGTGGGCAGCCAGCAACAGACGCGCTAGCGGGTTAGACGCGATTCTCGCCATGTTCACGCCAATATCTTAATCACACCAAGACTGCTTAAACGAGCGACACGGGTAAAAAGTAGTAGGTAGTGTTAAACGAATGAATATAGCGACAGCCAGATCGCTCAAAGGGAATGGCGAGAACGATGTCAGCGGCGTCAGGATAGTTGAGCTGGACGCCCCATCCTTTTTGTATCTCAGCCGCGCCGCTCTGCCCTACGATGCTAGCTGCCAATTAGCCCCGTGCAAAAATCCCTATAATCCATGCTCAGCCGGCGAACAGGGGTGGCGAGCCCTATCGGAGATGAGCAGCTAGACCAAAATCAGGAATTCGAAATTAATCGTTTCAAAGAGCCGCAACAGCAAAGCAGCTCAGCCACGTCCAACTAGTGTAGGACTTCGACCCCTTAGTCGGAAAACTGGAAAATGATCTTGGCAAATCTGGGCAATGGAGTTGATAGATGTTACTCTCCACAGACAAGCTCAATATGAGAGGCACCAACTGCATCAACATGGTCTCATGATCGCCAAATGTCGAGCAATTGGATACTATGAGCAAATATAGCTGCCTTATACGGGTGTAGTAGGCCTTGCTTCACGTAAGCAGGACGTACCGGAGTATGAAAAGAACGGAAATCCCAATACCACGAGCTTGAATATTAGCAGACTGACCTCCGCGAGTGCATACGTATCTGCTTACACCAGATTCTCAACTAACAAAAAAAAGGCCTCGCCACGAGTTCGACTAGCAGCCAGAGAGCCCATGTTGCATTGCCGCATATAAGTATATCTGGACGCACCAAGCTCGCTCTCGAAGAAGTCAAGCAAGAGTAAGCGGACTGGTATTGAGAGTCACGATGCTTCGAATTCGCTCGACAAAATAATATACCGCCCTGAGGGTATCAATGACAAGCCCATCCTCTTGTGCCTACCGAGCCTTGACCTTCCTGATGACAACCTTTCCACCATCCAGTTCCCAACCGACCCCATCTTCTGCCGTGAGATTTGCCCATTTCGAGTCCGCGCATATCTCCAAGAAATTCAAGTCCACGCTCAAGTACGCCCTCCCGAAGCACTTGAGCAGGTGTTTCCGCATGCCTTCCTCGGCGTATTCCAATAGCTTCGCCTTATGCCCGTCGACCCTCTTCTTCAGGCGGTTGAATTCTATATAGTTGTCGTGCGCGAGCGCATCGAGAACCCCGTCGACTCTGGCATCCCTCAGCCGGTATTTGTACCGTATAGTAAACGCCTCGGCCAGGTTGTTTCGCCTACAGGCCGTGTCGAGAACGAGATAACTGACAACCTCGCTTTTTTCGACTGACGTCATGCTCTGAAGCGGTTGTATCCGTTGCAAGAGGTGGAGGATGGCGGGGTGGTAAGACTCGGGGTGCTTGACCAAGACGGAAAGACGGATGCAGAAGAGGTAGACCTGTATTGCGAAGTCATCCGCACGCTTCGAGGCTACGATGCCTTCTCGCAGCTTCCTAAGTGCTGACAGGACGTCGGATAGACCTTTCGTGTTGCTCGGTATGGTAGCCGGTGACGCCGAATGCAGATTCGGATCCGGCGAAGGGATACCGCTAGTAGCAGGTTTCGCGGGAAGGGCCACGTTACCATTGGACGAGATGTCAAGCGAGGCGAAACGACGGAGGAGCTCGTTGCGCTCGCCAGCATCGGAGCAAAAGGTCATGTAGCGCTCGACGATTTTGGTATAATAAGTCTCTTGGGTCTTGAAGTCGAGCAATCTAGCCGTCTTGTAAGCGGCATAGACTTTTCTCTCTTGAGAGGGTCGATAAATATCACTGACCTGCTATCCCCCTTGGAGGGCAAGCCCATTGAGTCCAGAGGATCCAAATCCACAGGCTTCAGACGACTCCATGGTGCAGAAGGTGTCCTATTCCCTCGGGCGCCGCCGCGTCCACGCATTGTCAAGTCATGTCAAGCGGCGGCCAGACTGAGGGAGGGTGAAGTAAGCCGGACCGAGATTGGGAGGCAAGTCAAAGTTGAGGATTATCGGAATTATTACAGCAACTATGTACCTACCTGTGTAGATTGGTGATATTGGTGATTCCTGCTTGATAAAAGAATAATCAACTTAGCGGGGTAATGAGGCTGGGTGATATGGCAAGGGTATGTCAGATAAGATAAGATAAGAGATTTGATGTATTCAGGTACTATCACGTGGTCACCCACGAATAAAGCATTTACAAGGGGAATTCTCTGTTTGTACACTACATAGAGAGAGATAGATGGATCCTTCTTTCTAGATTGCATAGAGTTACATGACTACATCGTAGGGCAGATATCAGTGCCTAGTGTGCTCTGACAGGGCATGATCGGCACGATTTTCTTGTCTTACATAATGTACCTAGGTGTAGAGTGCCCAGATTGCGCACGGTCCACTTTCCTGAAGTGTATTTCTATGCTCTCTTATAGACCCAACTCTTAACCTAGGAGGCAGGTAGGTAGGTTAATCTAGGCCTTTAGGAAGGTTACGCTTCAATTTTATATTCCACCAGTTGCAAATGTCTACGCTTACCCCGTAAGTTGATAGGATCACACTAATAATATGATGATGTTATGTGTTAAAAGTCCTCCGACTTGTGTTTAGGTAAGTACCTATGTATCTTGACTAAATAGATTGTTATAAAATTCTGACTTTTTCTCACTAATTAAGAACACATTCAAGCCGCCGCCGAGCGTTACCCAGCTGACATTCACCGACATGTGTCAAGTGGAAGGTCAAGCGAGCTGTTATCACCGAGGATATACATGGTCTCAAACTGTTGTCAAAGAACCTAGGGTTCTAAACAAGCAATATTGTTCCCAGAAGCCTTTGTGAGCCATAGTATGGAGAATAATACAATCTATTTCTTTCACAAGACTATAACGTTCTCGAGTTGATAATTGCCATGGACTTACATGAAAGGATAAGAGGGAACACAGCGAAACGGCTGGAACATCTAAAACATATTTCCTGGCATATATCATTCCCCCGTGCTATATAGTAAATCGTAAGAATCCATAGCATGTCGCTTTACGCCTGTGAAAAATCTAAACCAATTCCCAAAAAATAACGTTTAACAAATAATGTCAGGAAGAGGAACGGGCGGGCGGCGTCCGCCTGGCCGGCAAGCATCTGGGCAAGGTAGGTCACGCTCGCCTCGGCGGCAGACCGGGCCCCATAGAGAACGAAGCCCGATCAGGATCAGGTCGAGTCCCGGTGATGTATATTGGGGCGAGCACGTAGCAACGGGGGGAACTACTGTACAGGTAGAACCAGGCATGGAATATCTCGACCCTGATGATGGCCCCCTTCTTGGAGGAAACCAGGACGACGATAACGTCCCCAGCTATATCAACCCCAGCTCAGGCCGAGATCCAGACAACCCACCTTTACACCCAGGCCCAAATGTGACGACCATCGGCGTTGAATTCGAATTTCTTGCCGCCGTTACAAAACGTTGCCGAGAGTTAAAAGATCCGCATCCATCCGACGGTCGGTGGCAAGCTCGAAATCTTATAGACTACGACTCAAATGACATTAAATATGTAATTACCGTGCGTAATACGATAATCGACACACTCAGGGCAAATGGAATAACAGCGGTGAAGTCAGCTGAGCCCAGCATGAGATTTGAGCCTACCTTTGAATTCGGTTTGGCGGACAGTGTCGAGGAGAGGGACCCAGATTCGCACGATATCCCACCGGATGCCGCGAATTTGGACATACTGAATTGGAGAGGAAGTTACCGATGGAACCCTGTTTTTGATGAGGAGACTAATGTTGACAATGCAGTTGCGCACCTGATAAACCAGTTTATAAACTATCACACCTCGAGAGGGCTCCAGTTGCACGCAACGATTGACCCCCTTCTTCGAGACATTAGTAGACGCATTCTTCCAAATTACGTTGTCGGAAACCATGAAGGAGAGTTTCTGGTCCCAGACACATTTTACGAGCGTGCAAGAGAGTTGATCGAAGAGCACAAAAATGCCCATGACAGACAAGCAGCTACCCAGGCCGACCCGGACAGTTACGACCTCCCGTTTTCTAACCCGAAATACAGAGCTTGGGCATGTACCACTGATGGAAGCGTCGGCACATATACGGTAGAGGAAAAGCACTACGAAATTCCGGACGGCTCGGTCCAAAAACCTCCACTCGACAAAAACGGCCGGCCTATCTTGACATGCCCAGTCATGCCACCGGAAGTCTATAAGTGGTTTAACGGAGAGCTTCGAACGCCTATCTATGATTATAAATCCCCGGCCGCGTTTGCCAACATTAAGACAGCAGTAAGTATATAACCTACCTCACAACTGCAAATCGACGCCGATCCCTCTTCGCTCGAGTGTATTTATGCTAACTTGATATTTGCAGTGTGCTGCTATTCGAAACGCTTACCGAATCCACAAGCCAATGACGGCTGTATGCACTGGGCTTCATGTTCACTTTGGGCAAGTAAAGGGCTGGACATTGTTACATCTCAAGAAGGTATAGTTCTGCTTCGTGCCCCTTTAACCGCTCCCCACTCTCTTCTTTTCCTCCTCTTCTCTCCCCAACAACAAAACAAAGGGGATTGACTAATGATTACAGTTCGCAACCCTCTGGCTATTAATGGAGAGGAGCATCGAGACTCTTCATCGTAAAGATCGACCGGAAGAGATCTGGTGTTTTCCACTTAGGAGGCGAAGCGCTCTCGCTATTATGACGAGCCCGGTCGCTCCGGACAAAAGCTACGCAAAGCACGCCTCGAACATGAGATTTCGCAACCCTCTAAGGGCTTACTACTACATGCAGAGGATGGAGGAGCACGTTCCTACCACAATAGGCACGGCATTCTTCTCTCAACATTTAAAGGACGTTATCAACGAGGTCTGGCTTTATGATTCAATCTCGGGATTAGCCGCAGGTATGAGTTGTGATGGATTATCTGGCCATGTGGGATTCCGCGTCAGAGGTGGCGATATATCGCAACAAGTCTACACGAACCAGCCACAGACATTAGAATTCAGGATTATGCAGGGGACGATGGATGCCGAACACATATGGTGAGTAGCCAAAAGCCGTATTTCCCCTTCTCCCCCCCCCCAAATATGATATCTGAACTAACTTGATGTGTTCCAGGCGTTGGATCACGATTTGCTACCATATGGTCATATTTGCAAGGGACACAAGTCCTCGACAGTTTCGTGACGCCCTTCGGAGAATGATTCTTAAGGAACAACCAGCAAATCAGATTTTAGGGATACCCCGAGAAGTTATATATTGGTTTCAACAGCACCAGGACGAGGAAGGTAACAATTTCATCTACCCCGACAAGGACAAGGTGAATTGGGCAGCCCCTTTCATGGCCAGAGGGCATGGGGAGACACATGACTCTTAGAGTCCCCAGGCAAGGACGTCAAATGACTCGATTCCCGTTAAGATCTGGTAGGTACTTAAGAGATTAGCTCAATAAGGACGACTTGTGACTTCTCTTCAAGTCAGCGGGCCGGCTCAACTGCCATTTCGGGGGCGAAAAGGGGCTCTAGTAGATTGGCGTTGATCATCGTCCCGTCCCAGTGTGTTGCAATTGGAAATAATATAGGTTTTTTCTTCTTAGCATATAATGAAGCCGACTACCTCACCACGGCGCGCTTATTCGAAATTGACAAATTCAGATTTTGTACACCATAAGTGATTCCTAAAAATGACCAGACAAGTAGCTGGTTGGGTCCTGACACAGCCCTAGCGAAGTCGTAGGTGGAGTGTAACTGGCTGCCAGGAGTGTCTATATTCTCGGCCGCCTTCCTACGTAGCCGGTAGTGATTGATATGCGCATGAACGGTCGTAACAAATTTTCGCCTGGATTTATTATGAGTATTGATGGTACACAGGCCAAACCACCCAGACCCAACGCCAAATTGAACAAATCCTTTTGCTTCTTAGACACATAGCAGCCGAGCATCTCCAATCGAGCTCAGCCCTCCATCTTAGACCTTCAACCACAAGCTCAGCACGCCCTTGGCGTACTCGACGATCTCATCGCCGCCCAGCTTCGACTCGCCGTACAGGCGGTCGACGAACGTGATGGGGACCTCGGCAACGGTGAAGCCCATGGCCTTGGCGCGCACCATCATCTCCATCTGGAAGGTGTACCCCTTGCTCTCGGTGCTCTCGATGACCTTCTGCAGGACGGACTTCTTGTAGAGGCGGAAGCTGCCGGTGAGGTCGCTGACGCCGGGGCGCAGCACGGTGTCGGCGAACAGGTTGGCGCCGCGGCTGACGAACTTGCGCTTCAGGTCCCAGCCGTAGACGCCGCCGTCGCCCGCGTACCGGGTGCCGGTGACGATGTCGTAGTTGCCCTCGCGCTGGCGCGCGATCATCTGCGGGATGAACTTGGGGTGGTGGCTGAAGTCGGCGTCCATGATGATGACGAAGTTGCCCGTCACGAACTGCAGCCCGTGCACGTACGCGGTGCCCAGGCCCAGCTTGCCCGACCGCGTCTTCAGCACCACGTGCGGCGCGTACGCCTTGACCAGCTGCTCCGCCACCACTTGTGTTCCGTCCGGCGAGCCGTCGTCGACGATTACGAGTTCCCAGTCGAGGTTGCTACAGAGGTGGTACAATTAGCTTTGGCTCGAATGCGCGAGAGCGCAAGGGCGAAGAGGAATCGAAGGTCGATACATACTTCTCGGTAAAGGTGCGGTTGAGCAACCAGGTGATGATGGGCAGATTGCGGCGCTCGTTGTACGTCGGCAGGATGACCGAGTACTTGTCCTTGGTGGCGACGGCCTTTGTCGGGGCCATTGTTGCAGCGGCGAAGGGGATTCGATTGGGATGTTTAAGTAAAAGAAATTGTGATCAGTATAGGTTGCAATAGAACAAGGCTGCAAATATAGGGCAAAGGAGTGGACTGAAGTTGGCTGTATGAAGTCGTCGCGTAGCTTGGAGAATTGAACACGGTGCGACGTTGCGACGTGACGCTGCCGTTAAAGGTTAATTAATGATCTTGGTGGGGCGTGATAAGCCGGTCTGATGACTAAGCGGATTCTTAGCCCCTTTTTGGCCCCTTTTCTTTTCAATCTTCACATGTTAACACTAGGCAACAATTACTAGCGATAAGTAGTGAAAATGAACATCTTCAATTCATTGTTGAGCAATTATAAAAGATCGCATGAAGTATATTGGAATAGATAGTAGCTATTGTTGCTCCAACATCGAAGTTTAGTACACCGTGTCTTGTACGCAACTGGCATCGTCTCCTGCTCAGAATTCAATACCTGAGAGGCGACGCAAGATTAAGGTTACATTTATATCCATGCTGACAGAAATAATATTCTTCTATACCCCTTACCCATGGGTTGAATTCTGACTTGAGTCGACCAAGCAATCCTCGGTCCAACATTTATACATTGGAAGCCAAAATTTTTCGTTCCTGAATGGCCACGCCGCCCGTTTATTCATGAAGTAAGCTTCCCCTGGCGCTTCACGAATTCATACGGGGTTCGCGTCCTTCTTCTCCTTCGTACTAGCCCGGGTATCCCCAGTATGACTCCTCCCAATGCTCCGCCAGCTCTTCAAACTGCCGAAACTGATAGCGCGGTAAAATTTGTGCCCACTTTCTTCGGTGCCCTGAGAGAAGGCACCTCTCACAACTGCAGCGTCCTCGAGCAATCTAAAGTGGCGCTTGGCCATCTTCCAGAGCTCCATGCCGGCGACGAAGACGACGGTCGCGACGACAGCAAGGCTCCACTCCCAGCTGATACCCGTGTGCTTGAAGACGTTGGTGTTGACCACGGGGATGTAGACGACGGGGAATACGCTGAGAGCCCCTACGACGACGGCCCAGAACAAGAACCTGTTCTCGTACACATCCTTGAACAACGGAAACTTGGAGCTGTCGTCCGGTTTAAGCCGAAACAGAGACCGTCGAATATCCTTGAACTCCCAGGCGCTGATAAGAATAAGCCACGTCAGCTCAGCGAACACTGTAGCTCGGGCCCGAAACACAGGAACGCATGCGTCCGAAAACTGCCTGTTGCAGTCTACACCTAACTCTCCGTCGTTCACCCCGTAGATGATGATGACAAAGGTCATAAGCGACAAGGTTCCCATCAACAACCCGTAAACAAGCATGTCTATCAGTATCTGGTTGGTGAACACGCCTCGCTTCCTGTCATGTGGAGGCTTGCGCATCACGTCGCGCGAAGCTTGCTCACGTCCAAGACCGAAGGCAGGGAATGAAGAGGTGACCATGTTGATCCAAAGAATCTCAAGCGGGGAGATAGGGAACACCGAGAAGCCCGACTGGTCTTGGAATCCGAGACCGCAGATCAGAAGTATGACTTCTCCCACGTTTGAGGTGAGCAGGTGCAAGATGAACTTCTGGATATTGTCGAACATGCGCCGGCCTTCACGGATAGCGGCGACGATGGAGTTGAATTTGTCATCTGTCAGCACGATCTTCGCTGCTGACTTGGCCACGTCTGAGCCAGAGCCCATAGCAATGCCGACGTCTGCGCGAGAGAGGGATGGAGCGTCATTAACGCCGTCGCCGGTCATCGCCATGAAGGCATATCGGCGGCGAAGAGCTTCGATCATGCGGGTCTTAGTATCCGGGGCGCAACGTGCAAGGACAAGCGGCAGCTCAGGTAAAGCATCAATTTCTGCGTCTGAGAGTTTGTCGAAGTCACTTGCCTTCTGCACGATTGATTTGGCGACATCGTGGCCGAGTATGCTGAGGTTCCTAGGGATAATACCCACTTCCTTAGCAATTGCCTCGGCTGTGGCAGGATGATCGCCGGTAAGCATATGGACCTGTAAGAAAGAAGGTTAGTACTGTTAATTTCTTTTTGACTTGGACAAGTTTGATCGCGATCGGAGACTGCTTACCCTTATACCGGCAGTAGAGCACTCAGCGATCGCCGGTGTTGTCTCCTTCCGCGGTGGATCATAGATTCCTGCTAGACCTAGAAGCGTGAGATTACTCTCAACACGATTGCGTAGAGTTTCATCCCCTTCGTGATTCTCTGGCGCAGGCCTTTCTGTATACTTGCCCTCCCACGGTCGTGAGGCTATGGCAAGAACACGCTGACCCTGGCTGGCGAAGACGTCCATTTGTTTCAAGATCCGCTGTTTGTATTCGTCCGTCATAGGTTCCTGAGCATCCCCAATACCAACGGTAGAGCACAGATCAAGAATTCGTTCAACCGCTCCCTTGGTAAATACCATACTATGGTCGATATTCGGACCATTGTAGATAACAGACATTCTCTTAATACTGCTGTCAAAAGGGAATTCGGCAACTTGTTTCCAACCTTCTGCTTCCATGATCCTTTTTCCTTTTTGAAAGCGATGCGCGAATACTTGTAACGCAATCTCCGTCGGCTCGCCGGTGACTTGCCATTCGGGATGGCCATCTTGAGGCTCTGGCTCATGTCTAACGGTAGCAAGGTTACAAAGCGCTGCGGAGAGAAGGAAAGCTTCTAGCCCGGGGTTCATGGTAGCCTCTTTCTCATTTTCCGCCTTGGGTTTAGAAGGATACAGCTTCTCATTCGGCACGTCGAACTTCAGAACTGCAGCGCTACGCTCCTGGTCAAAGTCCCGCTTTTCAGATTCTGGATTCTGGTCATCATGCTCCGAAAATACAACGGTTCCTTCAGTCGGGTTACTGGGATGCTTGGAGTCTTTGACTGTATAGATGGTCTTGGGAGGGATCCAAACTTTCCGAACGATCATAGCTCCTTGGGTCAAGGTGCCGGTTTTATCGGAGCAAATATTTGTGACGCCACCGAGGGCTTCGAGGGCAGACAAGTCCCGGACGACGACATTAGCTTTTCGCATGACGGTCACAGCGACAACCATGGAAATAGTTAGGACTCTAGATAGAGCATTAGCATCAGGGTATTATTGGGTAAAAGCATATCTAGTTATGTATGAAAGAGGTGACTTACGCAACGAGGGATTCCGGGATGATGGCAATGCCAGTACTAATGGCGTAAATGACAACTTCGTTTGGAATATGGAATCTGTTGACGGCGAAAACGACGACTGCAAGCAACAGGGCACAGCCAAAAAGCATGTAAGCCAACTTTGATAGCTTGATCTGAAGGGGCGTTCCTTCAGTCAGACCAAGGAACTTGCCAACGAAGTCGTAGATCCGCTTGGCCAGGCCAATGACGGATTGTCGTTTCCCATATTTTTTATAGTTGACAGAGCGGCCAGCCTTGCGATGTTTCTTCGCAGTCGAGGTGGCGATCTTGCCAACTTCAGTCTGCATACCTGTAGAGATCACAACACCTCGGCCACGGCCTTTCCGGATAGTGGTAGTGCCGTAGGCAATATTTATTCGGTCACCAATACCAAGCTCTTCATCTTCCAAGTGCTCGACGACCTTTTCAACAGGAACAGACTCCCCAGTAAGAGACTGTTCATCGGCAGCTAGATTCATAGCTTCGAAGAGCCGGACATCGGCTGGGACGGTGTCGCCCATTTTCAGAATGACAACATCGCCAGGCACAACTTCGGCACTTTGAATAAGTTAGCACTGCTCCGAGAACCCAATTGAAATTTGGAGAGTATAGTCAACCTACTTGGGTATGACCTGAAGCCTTCCATCCCGGAGTACTGTGGCACTAGGGGCGGACAGGGCTCTAAGAGCATCCATCTTCTTCTCCGCGCCGTACTCCTGATAGAATCCAATTGACACATTGAGTACGATGACAGCAAGGAGGACGCCTCCCTCCACCCAATCTCTTACCGCAAAGCTCAATGCCATAGCGAAGAATAGCACCTAGCACCTCATGTTAGCTCTAGAGCGCTGTTTTATCCCCCTGAAATGAGTAACCTACCAAAATCATAGCATTCACCAGTTGCTTCAAGAATATTTTATACCAAGGAATAGCTCCGCCAACTTCAAGCTCGTTGGGGGGATACTTCTCTTGTAACTGAGCAACTTGCGTAGAGGACAATCCTCTTTCCAGGTCTGTCCCAAGCGCCCTTGCGACATCCTGGGCGGTCAAAAGGAATGGATGGCGCTCGAATTGGCCAGCCATTTAGTCGGAAACTGTGTTTATACGAGTACACTCGAAGAGAACGTAGGTCTTCATAGGTGGCTGAAGTAAGTAGTTGAGATCGTTTGTAACATGTATCATCAAACGGTCTAGTTCAAGCTTAACGATTTCTTAGACGTGTGAGAAAGATTTGCAGAGGAGGCAATCTGGAGTCTTTTGAAGCCATGCGAACCTGCCCGGGGTATTGGCCTTGTTATACTTTCACACAAGGGTAAGCGATCTATTATATCTAGGCGTAGTACGCCATAGAAGATACAAAATCTCAACGTATTCCATCTTGGCCGCCAAGTAAACCAAGACCACCTACAACCACGATGATGCTGCTTAGTTATGCTTGGGAGGATGATAAGTCGCCCGGAAGACTGTTTAGTCTCTACTTCAAGTTGAATGGGCCTTCTCATTGGTTGACATGTGCAAGGAGATTAGTACACAGTCGGGCCCTAAGGAATCCAAACGTCAGAACGAGACATAGGTCACTGCATAGAACGTGGATGAGGCTCCCATACTAGAGATAGCGTCGGTGGTTTTGCAGAAGATGTATAGAAATGCTTTCACCAGTGGTAGTGTGAGGCTTGGCCCCAAGGCCGTTCGAAGCCTTGGCTTCCCAGCACCAAGACTTGGCTTTCCAGAATAACTTTGTCCTAAGAGGCTCGCGAGATTCTTTGTTAGTGCAGGACTCGTGATTGAGTTGCATGTTGTGCTCGAAGTGGGGCTTATCTGGTAGAGAGGCGTGCTGGCGTGACCACGTGATGCAGCGACCCACTCGACCTAATTCTTGGCCAGAGTTTCTTGGCGGCGGAATATCGGATAGTCGGCAACGTCTGTAGCCCGAAAATTTTGGTGTTGAAGCTTTGACCACGTTCATCGGAAGATAGCCTCGAACCTTTGTCCATCGCATCATGTCGTGTGCATGATGATCAAGGAACCAGCAAGTAAAATCCCGGCCTGTCAGCGTAGTGGACCACTCACCCCCATTTCTCCGCGAACCCGCAGACCTATCATGCCGCTCTCCCACGAGCCTCAGCTGCAACATACACGGATCTCAACATAAATATATTCCGCTTGTCGAGAAAATGCTTTTGCGCTTCAGCTGGATGAAAATCAATATTCTACTAATTTAAGTAGCTGAGGCTTTCGCTTGACTTAACTTGATCTAACTCCGGGACTTATACGGTGCTTGGACATGTCTGGGATGCGACACCCTTATGCAATATGCTCGACACAGATGTTATCAGACAAGCTGACAACAGCAATGATGGCTTTCGCAAGTCGATGCAACAATGGAACAGACCGATGTTTGTTTCGGCCCATCATCTGTCTGTCATACATACATCGACGGTTAGATGGGCGAAAAGCAAAACTGCCAGATGGCTCGTTGTGATTATTAATACGCTGCGTATATGCCGTGCAAGTGCGTGCGTGGTCTGATGGGGCTGTTGGGTAAATTCTATGGGCAAATTACATATATGGACGACCAGATCTGGTTGCAGCTTCCCCTCATTGGTAGTCGGATGCAGGTGTTCCCTTAGCTTCCTGGCTCCCTAAGGTACCTAGTGTATGCTCCCCCTGCTTCCTGGCAGTTGCTATGTAGTGTATGTACATGTTATGTTTGTGCTCCGGTTGCGTAAGGACGTACATAGTAGCAGCAAATGTGGAAAGATCCTTGAAGCTTCGTCGACAATAGTTTTCCCGATGCCGCCGCGGCTTCTGATTCGCTCGTGCTACTTGACTGTGAGATGGATCAAGAAGCTTGACCGACCTCACCTCTATTTCTCCCAGTTTCTATCCTTTTTTATCCTTTTCTTCTCGTGTCAGCCTGTAGCAGAATCTCCAAAACCTCCCAACTACTCAACATTGACTCTCCATCTGACTCCGGATCCTAACGCTTTCAACTTCGCATACTCCGTCAAAACCGAGCATCCAAACCCGTTATCGCGTACTGTGCGCATTCTCTAGCTAGCTATTCTGACGTCATCAACATGGCCGACAGCAATACCAACGACATCAACAAAGG
This sequence comes from Hypoxylon sp. FL0543, assembly GCA_022578575.1. Taxonomy (NCBI): domain Eukaryota; kingdom Fungi; phylum Ascomycota; class Sordariomycetes; order Xylariales; family Hypoxylaceae; genus Hypoxylon; species Hypoxylon sp. FL0543. The sequence goes on from MU394000.1 coordinate 403,698, forward strand.
TACGAATTCCATCCAATTTATCATCTATCCGTCGTAAGGATGCATGCGCTCTTTCTTCGAACTCAATTGATTCAATCCGAGACGTCGCGCGCAGTCCGCGCCGGTGCGACTGCATCACAATGATGAGTGCACAGTGCGCTAACGCTACAGAACCAGAAGCTACTGATGATGCGCCAGCGCCCGAGCTGCAACCCAGTGATCCACCAGCTACCAAAGGTCCTCTGAACGCGGGTGAAGAGTCCATGGAACCGGCCGTTGCGACCAAGAACGCAACCGACACTGCAGCTACCGCGCCTACCTCTGAGGCTGCTGCGCAAAATGACGCCCCTGCCACTAATTCGAAGGAGGAGTTGACCGAAAAGCTCGACGTCGCCGAGAAATTGGCGGAGCAGCCAGAGAAGCCCGCCGATCCTGCGCCTGCGCAAACCAGTACAACAGAAGCTACAACCGCTGGTGCGCCATCACTTACTAATGGCGAAACTAAGGAGCCTCCAAAGCCGGTCACCGTTGAAGAAGTCCGCGATCAAGATTTACCGGCCGTGGCCCCGTCTCAAGCCGTCGAGATGACTGGTGCGCTGCCCGTTAAAGAGTCAGCAAAGGAAGCGCCGAAAGCTGCTCCCACTCCACTCACCCCTGAGCCCGAGAAAACGGATGCTACCATCGGCGAGAAGCGTAAGCCAAGCCACGCTGAAGCTTCTAACGGCGATGTCCCTGTCGAGAAGTCCTCGGAAGACGCGCCGGCAGAGAAAAAGCAAAAGACCAATGGAGCTGCTACTAACGGCGCTCCTAAGAAGGCTGGACGACCGAAGAAAGACAAGAAAGCGCCGCCATCAGTAGGCAGGGCAGCAAGGAAGACGCGAAGCCAGGGGGCAGCCGATTAATCCCTTATGACGAGAAATTGGAAGATAAGACCGGTTCGTTCTTTCCCCTTCTCATACATCGCTTTGGATTCGTATCATTGCAAACGTTTGAATTCGGAATGCTGGGAGGCGTTCTGTCGGGAGTTGTCACGTTTCTGGCCTTAAACGGTGACACTTTCACGTTCATGCTTCTCTGTATATAATCCATTTAAACGATCAAAGCAAAACTGTCAGGACTGCGTTGTTTACTGTTTAAAGGACCGTCATATCCCTCCAGTCGGCGAACAACAAAGCCCTTGCTATCGCTAGCCATGGTGCTAGCGTGACTAAGTACTATTGTTAGGCAAAGATGAGCTAGAATAGCAAACCTACCTACTTATTTACGTTGCCGATATCACAGACAAGAAATTTTGTCATTATGAAATAATCAAACAAGTTCTGTGGTCATTGAAGTTCGTGCATTATTAGTACTCTTCGATTGTGGTAAATGTAGGAGTTCCGAAACCATGTTCGCTTTGTACGTCCCTCACTGCCTCAACGCCAGATGCGTCAAGCCAGAGCAGCACTTACTCGTTATAGCATCGAGTTACGATGTAAGTCCTTTGGCATAGAGGATAAATACCCCGTACCCTGAGAAAATACCGATTAAATCATGTGATACATGTAGTGGAAAAGACATGGCGATGACAAAAACCATCAAATATGTTTTCATCGTGTCAAGTTCCAATACATCGTTTGAAAGTCTTGAGGTCCCCGGCAAACACTGGTTGGGCATGGACTAGAGCCTGGCTAGAAGCGCTAGGAATGCCCTAAGAATGGAACTAACCCCGGCGGCTGGATACGCGTAAGCTTAGAATATGAAGGCAGCTGGGATATCTGTTCCGTTCCCATCATACGTCTATGTCTTTGGAGGCCTTATCTTCGACATTGGGATGCCTCATTACAATTACAGCGTGCTAGATCTCTAATTCACCAGCCTCAATAAATAGGCTAATGTTGTGTCTTAACTAGGTACTGTAAATGTATCCTTTCCATGTTCAGACGCTGACAGCAGCGGCATCGGACAAGTCAGCAGGGCGCAGTTTTGTCTTGCGAGTTACATGCTAGGAATCGAATGTTCGTTACTTGGCGAGCGCCGGCATGGCTCCAACCTACGGTCGAAGGCCGGTCTCCGGGGCCCGGCTTTCCTGTTTATGACGTCCATCATGTCTCCGAGATTTGAAACGGGGATGACATCACGATGGGCTTTCTTCGGTGGAAGGGCCGTTTAGACCGGAGGATCATCCAGGGAAAGATGGCGATAAAGTTGGGCCTGTGGTCTCGAACAATGGCCTTCGACAGCGGCCCACACCATGAGTCACCATGTCGATGGTACAAAATGATACTCAAAGAGCGTTCGCAGGTATCCTTCATAGCAGCTTGACAGATCGTCAAGGGTAGGATGCTCGAGAATTTGGCGAAAGCGAAGGGGCAAGATTAGGCGCAATGTGATGCGCAATATTCAACACAGCAGTGATAATCATGAATCCCTTGGCCATGCCGAAGCAACGGACACGAGGTTGGACCGGGGACGCAGACCTTGATATAACGCATATACATATCAATATCAGGATTGAGGGCCGGGTTGTTGATGACGGACCCCTAGATAACGTTATTCATCTGATTTCGCAAGGTTAGACCATGCGACGGCGCTGACCCGCGACTTCGTTGGTTCTTCGAGCTAAGTCCACCCATCGGCCTCTAATTCGTAATCGTTGAAAACCCTTAAAGAGAAGTTGAGGCCGCCCGCAGCAGCATCCGACCGCTCGGCTACTGTACATATATATGTACGTGCACTGAACATATCTTCCACCTTTTATTGGTTGTCGTGCGCGAGCTTTGAAAAGTACACATACCCTAGAGATTTACGCATTGCCAAGGATGAGGTTCTTTGGGGGTTTAAGCCCCGTTCCCGAGACCCTGGTTCGGGATCAGCGAACCCTTACTACGTTACAGATGCTGGTCCTTTGCTTATTTCTACATAGAAGCTCATCTAGGGTGCCTGCTTAACATGCGCATGTGATATAGACAGTAAGATTGAGTTGAGTCGAGTTGGTGATCGTCCTAAACGTTTAATAGATCTAAACGTATATCGAGGCGTTTTGGGTTGGCTCGCCTCTACACCTACACGATGCAGGCGCATGACATTGAACAATGACCTACTCAAAGGGAGGTCCAACCCGACTGCTACAGAGCCAAAGCAATGTCTTGCATTACCTAGATGTATGCAGTGTAGGTATCTAGTGGAAAAGCTCGTATTCTGGAATGACCCCGCCAACTCCCCATCGGCATCCACCGTCCCCATTGGCTACGGGGCAATGTCAGCTTCTAGCAGTGACTACACTATGGTACCTTGTATGTAGCAACAAGCCAGGCAAAAATAGAAATTCTTAGTGGATACCATGGTCGCCTGGTCATATCATTGGACACATCGCCTGGACTCGACTTGAACTTGTCCAGGGGAGAAAAATGGGCCTATACGTGATACAGTAAGTACCCTGTAATTCAAGGCGTTTTCAGGGAGGATATCCAGCATGGCTATTGTTGAATATGTAGGGACACTCGAAGACGTCCTGCATGCTCGTGAGGTGATTCTGGAGATCATGCAACATAACACCTGAACCGGTGAGAAATAAGTCAGTATCTTGTTCTATACGTGTTCGCATGCGTGCTGCTTGTGATAGGCTATCGTGGTCGCAGGGACATTGGTAGCTGATAAGCTGAACTGGCTGATGGATCACTGCATTTATGAGCTTATCGCTTCGTGATTCACTACACGAGGATTTATTTGGCTGTGAAGGATCACTAAAACCACTTAAACGGTAACTTACTCTACCGCCTAATTGCATGTTATCGGCTTCCCCTAAAAGACATTCGTACCTTCAGCCTGGAAGTCTAGAGCCGGCGGTTAGTGCAGCTCGACGTGTCCCGGTCGGCCAATGCGACCTTTCGTCATTCCCTATACCTCTCCTGGGTCTAGAAGGGATTCCAACTCAAAGCGTCAGTCCTTTTGAAAATTCCAAAAATTTCTCAGCACTCAACATTCGTTTCTTCGATCTTCTACGCTGTACACGGCGATACCTTCTTTTCCACAACGCAAGGTACCTAGGTATGTATGCGCTACACGTGGATATCCGGCCCTGTCGTCCGTCTCTATTCTTATCTCCACAGTATCTATCTGATCTGATAGGCGTGATCTGACCCTTCCCCTTACCTACATGTACCTACAGCGCGTACACCACTATAGCCACCAAATCCTCAAGCTAAACCTACGTAATACAGGGTCCTTTCTCCCTTCGATCGTGTAACCTATTCAACCATCGCCCTATCACCGCGGTCGCGTCGTTCGTTTGCGCTCGCTTTGTGTACTTCGACCCTCGACTAGACGACCACCTTTGTTGAAGAGTAAGAAAGTTATGGCCTCTTAACCGGAAAGAGTACTTTGCAAAGTCGAAGACAAGATACCGCCGTCCTTTCATAACTGAATCCCAAGAGATCGAAGTAGCCATAGCGTGCTCCGCCAATACAGATTCCGTTGACATTGCGCATGTTTTCCGACCGGTTCTGAGTAGCTTTCCGAGACCATTGACCGTTGTGGGCGCCTCTTGAGGACGGAAGTAACTATTGGAAGCCACTTCAACCGCTAGCCCTATACGGGCTTCTATTCCAGGATGGACGTCTGGACTCATGTGCAGCACCTAAAATTTCCCAGGCAGGACATGAATCCGGCCGAGGAATTGCTGCAGTTATTGCGGAATCCCTTCAAGCAAACGGTAACGAGAACAACTGACCTGTCTCAACCCCTGGACACGTAGCTGACATTGATTTCCCATTAGCTCACGGATGGTGCCATATGGTCCGCCTTGGGCACGTCGCTAGGGTTCACCGCCTTCATAGCCATCGCTTTCTCCTTCCTCCGACCATATAATACCGTTGTCTACGCACCGAAGCTCAAACACGCCGACGAAGAACATGCGCCGCCTCCGATTGGTAAAGGATATCTGGCATGGATCCCGCCGTTATGGAAGACGACCGAGAAGGAGATGATCGCCCACGCTGGCATGGACGCCGCCCTATTCTTGAGGTTCACCATCATGTGCCGCAACATCTTCCTCACTCTCGGTGTTGTCGGATGTGCCATTCTCCTGCCCATATATTATACCCTGAACAGCGACAAGACGGGGAACCAAAAATGGTTCATGAGATTAACGCCCTCTAACGTTAACGACCAACCGATCTGGGCCCTCGTGGTAACGTCGTACCTGTTCAACTTTATCATCATCGGGTTTTTGTGGTGGAACTATAGGAGAGTTCTGCAGCTAAGACGGATATACTTTGAGAGTAAGGAATATCAGCAGAGTTTATCTGCCCGAACCTTGATGGTAAGCATATTCTTTCGACCAATCATGCCTGCAACGTAGCTGACAAAGTGCAGTTGAACGATCTTCCGAAGAAGTATGCCAACGACGAAGGCATTGCGAGAATCATCGACGACGTCATTCCGCACGCCTCGTTTGCCAGGACGGCTGCTGCTCGCAATGTTAAGGATTTGCCCGACTTAATCCAACAGCACGATCACACTGTTCGGAAGCTGGAGAAAGTACTGGCCAAATATCTCAAGGATCCCCAGCACCTGCCCCCTGCCCGGCCTACGTGCTACCCTTCCAAGAAAGATCCTTCGTACAGCACATACCCTAAGGGACAGAAAGTCGACGCTATTGAATATCTCACTCAGAGAATTAGGGAGCTCGAAATCGAAGTCAAGGAAGCCCGGGCAAATATTGACAAGCGTAATACATTGTCCTACGGCTTTGCTAGTTACGATGACATATCCGAAGCCCACAGCATCGCGTACGCCCTTCGCAAGAAGAAGCCCCAAGGCGCCACCATCGTCTTGGCTCCGAGACCGAACGATATTATCTGGGATAACATGCCTCTCACCCCTGCGAATAGAAGTTGGAGACGGATCATTATCAACTTCTGGATTGCTATTTTAACAATAGTCTGGGTTGCGCCCAGTGCTATGATCGCCATTTTCTTGGTCAATCTGAGCAATCTAGGATTAGTTTGGCCTGCCTTTCAGACCCAGCTGTCTACTAACACTGGCTTCTGGTCCATCGTCCAGGGTGTGGCATCCCCGGGTATCCTGTCTTTGGTCTACCTGGTCCTCCCCATCATCTTTCGCCGACTTTCCATTAGAGCTGGTGACCGTACGAAGACCGGACGTGAACGTCACGTAGTCGCCAAGCTGTACGCCTTCTTCGTCTTCAACAATTTGATCGTCTTCTGCTTCTTCAGCACGATATGGAACTTGGTCTCGTCGGTTGCTAATGACCCCCAGAAGGCTTGGGACACGTTGTCGAACTTTGGTATTACCTTGTTCATCTCACTGTGTGACATCTCGTCTTTCTGGGTCACATGGCTGTTGCAGAGAAACTTGGGTGCCGCTATCGACCTGGCTCAACTATGGACCCTTATCTACAGTTTCTTCATGCGCAAGTTCTCGAGTCCCACTCCTAGGGAGATGATCGAACTCACGGCGCCGCCCTCCTTCGACTATGCCAGTTACTACAATTACTTCTTGTTTTACTCTACCGTCGCCTTGTGCTTCGCCGGCCTTCAGCCACTTGTCCTACCAGCAGCGGCATTGTACTTTGCCATCGACGTTTGGTTGAAGAAGTACTTGTTGCTATACATCTTCGTGACAAAAACAGAGTCTGGCGGCATGTTCTGGCGGGTCCTATTCAACCGCTTCGTTTTCGGCACCATCCTTTCAAACCTGGTCGTTTTCCTAACAGCTTGGGTGCATGGTGACGGAACACACGAGATGGCGTTCGCGTCCATTCCTTTACCGTTCATCATGATAATCTTCAAGATATACTGCTCCAAAACGTTCGATGACAAGATCCACTTCTACTCGACTCGCAACATCCAAAAGCATCCGGAGGGGGTAATGCAAAAGGATCCGCTGCGGTCGGTTGGTCTTGCTCATCGATTTGGGCATCCCGCCCTATACAAGCCTCTGATCACGCCCATGGTACACGCCAAAGCCCAGAATATCCTGGCTTCGATATACAAGGGACGTCTCTCGGATGGCCGCGATGCCTACTCCGGGGATACAATGTCCACATCTGGCTACTCGGATGCCTACGTCATGAACCCGATGAACGCGGGCAAACCCGGGAAATCGGCTAACTTGCCAGGATTCGAAATAGTTCCCGAATCGAGGCTTGACTTCGAGTATTACAAGACTCGAGCTGAATTCGCATCCGAGCATGGCGGCGGCAACATTTTTGGCCGTTCCGACGATATTATTCGTCCAGGCACGCCTGGAAGCATGTGGACCGGAAGCGAGCCTCCTTCTAGATCGGGTAGTCCTACGATTCCAAGTATTCCTCGGATGGATAGTCCGAGCAGACTGCCCAGCTCGGATATAGGTACGACTTATCCCGGCGGATACTCCCAGCCGATGGGCAGCCCATACACTTCTGATATGGGTAACGGCCGCTCGCGTAGCCCATTTTACTCGCATGGAAATGATAGTGGGTCCAATCTGGTGGGGAACGCAGCAGCGATGCCGGTGGCCGCCCCTGGAACTAGAGAGCGCAGTCAGGAGAGGCCTCTCAGAGCACCGGGCGGAGTAGGAATGCTAGGAGGCGGTCCGCGAGGTTACGGAGGTTTACCACAGGAGGAAGACTTCGGGCCGGAGCACGACCCCATGCAGTATAACTACTTCCGGGAAGCACGGACACGCAGATACTAGCGGGCGGGAGACGAGCTTGAACGGAGACGAGTGGGCGGAGACGGCTGTACATACAACCCGGCGTAAGAACGTAAAAAAATGTGCGTATGTGTAGGTTTTGTTTATAGAGGTTCTCCGGCGGCATTAGGTGGCGGCGTTTGTTTCCCGGCTATGAAGAAGGTCGGCCTGGCGACGGCGACCGATGACGACAGACTTGTTTCTTGCCCTCACCGAACATTTGAGTTATAGGCCGTAATAGAGAAGGGACGCATGATGATGAGAATCGGTTCTCGAGCATAGAAGGGTCGTACCGATAGACCCGGTTTACGACGTTAGTTTGTGTTGATAATATGCGCGTTGGATGAGTGACCGGGCGCGCTCTCCGAGAGCCGATGATTGAATACTATTAATATTCTGCACATACATGCCGGAGTCCCCTTGTGAGTTAAATATGGCTGTAGATGTTCTGGTGTCTTCTGAATTGGAGAAACAAGGCTGTAGGCTATACATACATGTAGGTACTAGGCACTACCTTGTCTTCACCTATCGGGTACCCGAGGTACTGATGCAGTATCCCGGCTTGTCTTATATGATACATCAGGCATTCTTGGTAGCCTGCTTGCGTCTGGATGTGCGTTGACGCTGATATGTTTGGTCTTCAACAGCCTTCGTCGCTACGTGTTTTCTAGGGCCCTCCATTAAGCAACGCTTACAACACGGCGTGGTAAATGATGTGTCGATTACTGCGGTCAAGGATGCCAACCATCTCGGCCTATCCTAAAGCCTGAAGCTCGTCATTCGTGTTTCAAGCGAGCAAGCCTGTCGAATCCCGCCGCTAAAGTACATTGCCTGTTGGCTTAAGCCGCGACGCACGGTTGGCTCGCAGCCTTCGCGGCGTTGCATCATGTTCTGCAGGCTTAGTTGGCGGCCTGCTGTGAACCCCGCAGATCACCAAGACAGACTGTCTTGCTTCAATTTCATTTTATATAGGTATGTTAGAGATGTAGGCAGCTCTGGCGGTGTCCTCGACCTTTCAAGCCTGTGTCCTCTACTGTACAGAGGCTTCGCCTTCGAAAATGTCTAGTATTCCGTACGAGATGTAAGGCTGCTTGACTGCCGATCAGGGCTTAACGTGCGTTTGAATGCCAACTAACTCGCCTGACACACAGCATCGCGGCTTCGAAGCCGTTCCGGTTCCTGGTCGGGCCGGACAAGAAAGAATTCTCGATGCACGCCGAGCTCGTCGCCCGAATGTCGAAGCCCCTGTGGGCGCTGGTCAACGGCGAATGGAAGGAAAGCAAGGCGAGCATTGCCGAGTGGCCGGAGATCGACGAAGGCACGTTCGTTCGATTCTGCGAGTTTGCGTACACGGGCGACTATAAGGCTGCGGAGCGGTTCATGGAGGCGCCACCTACGCCACCTGAGTTGGAGAACGGTACGTTTATGAAGTCAATATAACACGGATTATGCTCATAGGGATGCGTGAAGGTGAAGCCCCGGAACAAGGATATGCGCCTGCTGCGGAGGAAGAACCCGAGCCAGTAGCCGAAGATCTGTATACGCCCGTTGAGGTGTCAGAGATTGTGAATGAAATCTTACCGGAGCCTGAGCCGGAGCCTGAGCCGGAGCCTGAGCCGGAGCCTGAGCCGGAGCCTGAGCCGGAGCCGTTGCCGGAGACAGCATCGAAGAAAAAGAAAAAGGGAAAAAGTCAAGCTTTTGTGTGGCATTTTGACGAGCCTGTAATAGAGCCGTCTCCTCCGACAAAGAAGGATGTCATGTGGCGAGAATTTCAGGAGGGAGTTGATGAGGAGCCGGTCCATAGGCGAAAGGAAGAACCGAACACGGACCCCCTAGCCAACTACTCTGAGGTTTTCCTATCTCACGCACGCCTCTACGCTTTCGCTGATTGCTACGATATTCAACCACTCGTCGGGCTCTGCATTCGCAAGCTACATCGGACACTGAATGTATTCGAACTCCATAGGGGAGCGAGGGCAACTGACGTGGCCCAGCTTATCGACTATTCCTTCAAGAATACGCGGGGCGGGGGGCGCAAGCAGGATGCATTGAGAAGCCTGGTTACAACTTATACCGCATGTCACATCGAGGAGCTGTGGCCTAATCTCTACTTTCAGGACGTGTTGGAGTCGGGGGATGTCTCAAAAGCTATAATTGGACAACTACTGAGAAGAGTGAACTAGTCAATACACCCCTTTCAATGAAGCAGCCGTGGTACCTGACTGGGGGGGAAGGGGTTCATATCAGTGCCTACAGCTAGACATGAAGATAAATCATAGGCCCTTCTTATTCTATACTTGGTGAACTCTCGGCAGCGACCTTATCGTCGATATTTTGTTGAATGCTGAGTTCTTAAAGTCTCTGCGTAAGCGCAATTTCCTTGCGCCCGGCATTACTCTGCCATTCCCCAGTGTTAGCTACCGTTTCTGCGTCTGGGAGCATAACTTCCTCGGACCCCCTGTTGGCGGATGGAGCCTCCCGAGGTGTGAAAATTCGGGGCCCATCTATAAAACTTCATGGAGCTCTTCGCCCACAGCTGCGGCGACTCCCAATCATACGACTTCGTATGCTGTCGCTCGTCGGCCATCATAAGTCTTTGCGGCACGTCGCTCTCGTCGTTGACGGTGTAGATGTGGCCGTAGCAGTACTCTCCGTCGCGAGGTTTCAATTCCACGACCATGTGCGAGTCGGCCGGTTCCTGCGCAAAGTTTCCCGTGCGGCCATCGTCTATATATTACACGTTCGTGTTCCAAGACCAGAGGTTAACGCGAGTGAAGTTGAACGCTGTCGCCAAATTAGAGACGATTCTCTCGCAGGCCTCGCGCCGGGCATCGGTGATCTGCTGTAGCGAGTCTCCGGGTACCACCCACGTCACCAGCGGCCTCTCCGTCGTTCCATCACCTGATGCTACTATATGCTCTATTTCTATGGTATACTCCATACATGCGACTTGCGAGGAACTCGAATGATCCTGAGACATATCGACAGATGGTTGAGAGGCCGTGGGAAGGGGATGGGTTCTCGGACTTCTGAGTACCTAAGGTAGGTAGGTATTTATGGCATACCAAAATGCTTTCACTTTTAACCTGCTAGAATGTCAAAGAAACCGGAGTGTGTCACCTTGTCGCAATATTTGACCTAGACTTCGTTTGACCGAATCAGAATAATCATATTTTGTAGCTACGTTCCTTTTAGCAGGCAGGTACCTACCGGCACGTAATCCCGTCATCACCAAAGGCGCGCGGTCTCATTTCACCGTATTCCAAGCCCAAGATTGTAAAGGCTCTATGTTAGTCTATAAACAGTCGAATGGGCGCCAGGTTGACTGGCAGAATGATCCCCATGGGCTTCTATCAAGTTGAGCCCATTTATGCTGGAACGCCCTTGAAAACGCCTAATATGCATGTCAGCACAAGGTGTGCACCACTACCCCCACGAGGAACGACATAGAAGTCCTAGTGGCTGGGAATTGGGCGTTATCTGTGCAACGCGATCGAGATTCACGTATTGGTTGAAGGCCTATGCCTATGCCTGCGCCTTTTAGCCAAAGCCCATCATGCTCGTCACAGGCGCGCGGGGATCTTTTCCTTCAAGCCTCACTCTTCCCAGACGAGATTCGCAGTCTCTCTTGAGGTCTGCAACGCTATCTTATGGATCCCGTGAGCGCGGTCGGCGTGGCCGCTGCCGCTGTCCAATTCGCCGAAATCACTTTCAAGATTACGAAGCGAATTGCCGTCTTCACAGTTCTGCGTGATGTGCCTGACGATGCTAAAGGGCCCAAAGCCTTGGTCGAGCGCCTTCGCAATCAGCTCGGTCTTCTCAACAGCACTGTCCAACGGATTGAAGAAGGACTTAAGAACAATGGAGAAGGCTTTAAGGATAGTGAGCTCCTGGAGCTAAGTGATTATGTGTCCAATCTCAATCGGCACGCTGGGAAACTTGATGAGCTGCTCACCAGTTACCTGCCGAAAGACGACGATTCGACCCAGGCCAGGCTGTTGGCAGCTATGAAGAGCATCGCTAGCGATTTTCAGATCGAGTCTTTAATGGCCAGCATTAACCAACTACTCCCACTGTTAACGACCTTCCTTCTCACGTCTATGGCGTTCAAAAACGGCTTCAGATTTACCGCCCCCGGGGCCACAGGCATGAATGCGGAATTTGGCCAAGCACAACCAGTATCCAGCGCAATCTATCGAGTGTCTCGCCATGAAGTTCGACATTTTGTTGACAGGCCAGAAGTCTTGGCCGAGATCGGCCGCTCTCTTGACGAGCAGCCTACGCAATCACCAAGGGTTGTTATATTGCAAGGAATGGGGGGTCAAGGGAAGACGCAGTTGGCACTTAGGTACTGCGCAAACTCTCGCCTTCAAAAGCGGTTTGGCCACATATTGTGGGTAGATGCTTCCAGCAAAACTTCCACGCTGCGAGGCCTAGAGGAGCTCTCAGGAGAGCTCAACGACAGCAATCAAGCCTTGCTAGATTCCGACGCCCGTCTAGCATTTGTGAGGCGCAAGTTGACCGCCGCAAGTGTCTCATGGCTTTTGGTGCTCGATAACTATGACGACCCGGGGGCATTTGATCTCCGAGAGTATATACCTAAGAATCCTCTTGGCAGCGTACTGATTACTAGTCGAAGTACGGATGCCGAGAGGATCGGTTCGATGATACGTGTTTCCGGTATGACAGAGGATGAAGCGACGGAGGTGCTATTCAAGCAACTCGGTATTCCTAAAGACGCCAAGAATCAAGCAGCTGCGGCCGATATCGTCAGGCGATTAGGATATTTGCCCCTCGCAATAGACCAGGCTGGAGCATATATGAAAGCAGAAGCCGTTCCCTTGGTAGATTTTCTTGCCCACTACGAGCAGTCTGCGATAGACGTACTCAACTCTGTTCCAAATTTGTGGGAATACACCGACCCAGCTTCGAGCAAGAATGGAGGTGAAATGACAGGCGTCGTAGCGAAAACAGTTTTCACGACTTGGAATCTCTCATTCAGCTTACTGAAACCTGATACATGTACTGGCCGCTTGAAAGCCAACGTCCTGTCGCTTCTGGCCTTCTTCGACGAACATGAAATCTCGGAAGAATTCTTCCAGGCTTATTGCTCTGCAAACCACCCCTGTCAGAAACCGGAATGGATGTCTTTGTTCACAGATGTGAAGGGGCAGTGGTCAAGCAGGAAATTTGACAGCGTGATGCGGGAATTCTCACGATTGTCATTGATAACAGCACTTAACACTGAGAGGAAGGATACAGAATATGCTGTCATATCCTTGCATCCCCTCGTGCGAGACTGGATCAATCTTCGCCAGGAGGATAGCATGCACAAGGCAAATTTTGCGACGTTCACCCAACTTCTTGGGGCTGTTCTTTTACCAGCATTGTGGGAAAGTCCGGTCGACTTCGAATATGAGTTCAGGCTTTCTTCGACGTCGGATCGTCAGTTACATGCCCACACCATTTCCTGGATAAGAATGTTCGGGCGATATAAATCAGATTCACACCCTGCCATCCTCATTCCTGAGTGTAAAGGGAAATTGGTGGCGACTAGCTCGGAACAACTAATAGCTATGTATCTGTGGGAGATCGACCTCTTCGAGATTAGCTTGGAGTTGTCCCAATGGCTCTGGGAGTGTTATGACATATCGGATGGGCAGTTGTTACAACCTAAACTCGTGGCAGGAATATACGAAATTAAAAACCTTCACCAAATGTGTTTATATGAGGAGGCAAAATGCAAAAGTCTTGAGAAGCTGCAATATTGGGAAACAGTATCTAATGGCGACGCTTCATACGCCGATATGCAGTATCAGAGCCTTATCCTTCTCATCAAATCATTGCAACAAACAATCAACTCGCAGGACAAACGGGAGGTGCTCGAGCTTTGCAGGAGCGAATTAGAAAAACTCCATAACGACGAACAAAATATGCTCAAACGCCATGAACTCTTAACGCACATTATGCATGCAGCACACTTTCTAGATCAGAATGATGTTCGCGACGCGACACTGGAGACAATTTTAAATGAGACGGTGAGGTGCGATGGAAATGACTCTTGGAAGAAAACCTGGTCCGTGACCATCATGTATACTGCCACGATGTACACCATTGATTTTTTGAACGACTCTGATATCGTGAATCAGCTCAGTCTGATGGCGCTTGAATGGGCTGCAGATAAGAGTAAGTATAAGTATCTTGCTATGCGCCTCCTGAGGGCAGCGGCTCTCTCGAAGATGGCGAAGTCCGCTGAGGCAGAAGCCATGGTCCGAGACTGTATCGCAAATTATGCAAATATACCTTCTGCCTACGCCGACATGTATGAAAGTTTGGGCAACATCCTTAAGAGCCAAGAAAGATACGAGGAAGCCTACGAAGCTTACAATTCAGCTCTTCTACAATTGGAAGGCTCAGTCCAACAAATTCGCAAGCTAAATTTGTTGGGTGAATGCGCCGGTGTCGCCGAAAAATTCAACCTCGAGCTTGCCGACGCTCATATGACCTCAAGGTTATCACTCGTGAAGAAGACTGGCTTTTGGGCAGATATCGCTCAAAACATTATGGAAGCATATCGTATCAAAAAAAAAATAGGGACCGAGATAGCCACGCAAGACGGTCTGGAGCTCCTTGCCGAGGGACTCGAATTGTACGGCGTCGAATTCGTTTACGGCCAAAGTAGCGTTCCGCGAACGTGCCTAAGACCGATCAAGGCCACTATCAACTTAAGCGACCCCGAGTCGTTGAAAGATCCAGCGGAGTGCATAATACTTCAGGAAGTCCTCACAGAGAAACATGGTTTCTGGTATGGCTTTGACCTGCTGATCCGGATAGCTGTGAACTTGTTGAAAACCATGAACATTGCCCCTGCGGAGCAAGCTTTTCGTCTCGCTAAGACTACATTCGAGAAGGCAAAGGATTTGCACTCGGGGAGTATAACCCATTTCGTGTGGTACATCTTCTATTACGTGAAACTATACTTTAAGGTCGATAGAGACGGCCAGAGATTGCGAGAGATACTGGATTGGGCCAGGCTTCAGATCTGCGCAAAGCTTGAGAATGGTATGGAGGGCATGGAAGATTGGTGGGAGACCGAAACCAAGATATTAGAGGACTTTATCAACTCCCCTAAAGACAATGTAAGCGAAAAGGCCAGCGAAAGTGGAGACGAGATCACTGCCATCACTGAGATCAGACCTACGTCGCCTCTTCCGAGGGCAATGCAGAGCTTATCTGGCAGGTTCTCTCAAGCAATAAGCTTCAAACTGCCTCGATTGTCGCGCTCAAGACCAAGCATATCCCTGCGGCGCGGCCTCCTGCCAGTGCACAGCGCTGCCGTCTCGCCCGCAAGTCCTGCGATCCCGGAACTACGAGATCATAGTACGCTGAAAGCGTCGTATCCTTAACCGGCATCGCGTCAATACATCGATCTCCATGAGCCGGCAGAAACCAGGAGACTCTGCGCAACGGTTACTTCATAGAAAGGAGTACACTGCTAAAGATGGGATATATCTGACAATCGTTGACTCCATTAATGGGTCCCCAATGGTAAGCGAGGGCCCTGCCGTCTAGTATATTACTTCCAATGTGTTTCGCTTCTTGCGAGGATGCTACTAACATACCTCTAATAGTTCAATCCAGCCGCAAAACTATGTCGAAGCATGTGTAAGGGGCCGCACCTTTTCTGCGTCATCTGGTTTTCCCCTACTACGTAGACATCCCGTACTCAACCACGCTAAGGTATGACACCGACTCTCACGCTGTAGGTCGGAGGCTAACTGTTGCAGGAGGAATCCCGGCCCTCAGCTGTTGGGCTTCATGTGCCCTTCCTACGTGGCCTTTGTATAGTGACACCTTGGACGGAACACAAGCTGCGTCGGCTTTGGTAGGTCGGGGGCGTTTGGCGATTCGGTGGCAATGAATTTCCCTTAAAGGTACCGGGTATTTTCACGCTTTCTATGTGTCGCTTGGTAAATCGGCGTTAAGGGGAGTACTGGATCGTGGCGGTATCGAATACGCTTGGGCTTGAAAGGTCTCACTTCGTTCGTCCACTTCCTAGCTTTGGAGTTATCATTCGTGTTGTATGCATTCCTGGATGTTCTCATCTCTTATGGTAGAATTAGATATATCTCGTTGATAGCAGGACTCATGAGCTCATCAGAATGAGAACCATATTTGAGAATGGGTTTGCGCTTCGATTTAACCTAGTTCAAGCATCGGGATCAAGGTCCATCGATAGTGCGATACCCTCGTCTCTTCCCATGACCCTGGCTGTGACTCTATACAGGTATATACGAGGTCCGTATATTTCTAATTATTGTTGTTGTTGTTATAATTTGAAAGAAGCTGGGACGTCTACGCCCTGGTACGTCGATGATTATTAGTATTAATTAGATTAGTTACGTGTCATATTATATCATATTACAAGATTTCCATTTTCCCGCCAAGTCCAACGCACTGTCGTCGAGTGCCTTGCAGTTAACCCTCTCTAGACAGAAGTCCATCGTGGATCAGGCTTCAAATTGCTGCCTCCCGCGATCCGTCCTCTGCAAACTCAGCTCCTCGGTGAAAAGAGAAGTCACGAGCCCGAGGCCGGAGAACCCGATAACGACGTAGAAGATAGCGCGCATGGACGTTAGGTACGCTTCTACGACGGGGGTTATGACGTCGGCCGGGAGATTCAAGGTCCGCAACGTCGGGATGAAAGCGACGGCATTGTGTGCGTTCCTCAGGGCACCGAGGGAGTCAGGCAGCTCCCCGACGGCCGCGATCGCCTGGCCAAACACGCTGCTGAACACCGTCGACCCGATTGCGAGCCCGACTAGACTGCCGAGACACCGGAAAGTGAGGAGCAGCATGATCGCATGGCCCGTGTCGTCGACGTTTGGCACGCTCGCCTGCATGGGGATGTGCAGGAGACGTAGCAGGGCGCCGATGCCCGTACCCCAGATTATGGGGATGCCGTAACTCATGCTGGAGGCTGAAGACGAATCGAGGAGAAGCAACAAGCCCGTCCCTAGAATTGCGAGACTCCAGGCTATCCAAATTCTGACTCTATATTCCACTCCACCTTTTCCAATCGCTATCACGGAGCCAATGGCGCCTAGAATGCTGGAGAAGCTCGTAGGCAGTAGGGTCAGTGCCGACCCGATCCGAGAATCGAGCTTCACGGCTTGGAAGAATAAGGGCAGATACTGTAGAAGCGTAAAGAGCGCGAGGCCATGGGCGAACCCGCCGCACAGCGTCACCATCGCCGTTCGTGATTGGAAGATACGGTACGGTACCACTGGCGCCTCGGGCTTGGCTTCGTATACTGCAAATCCGGCAAGGACTGCAGCGCCTAGGAGGAGGGGAACGATCGTCTGGTACGAATTCCACGGGTACAACGAGTCGGCCCAGCTTAGTGGCAACACGAAAAGAGTGCACCCAACGGCGAACAATGACATGCCACCCCAATCTAGACGCTTTACCTTTGCCTCGAGGGACGAGTCTAGCGATCGTAGGCGGAGAAAGAATACGAGCAGAGGGCAGGAGATGCCCAGAAGCGGTAGGTTAATCCAGCCAATCCACCGCCAAGTGACGAAGTCGCTGAACAGCGCTCCGACTGTGGGTCCGAGGACGCTCCCAAGAGAGATAGGTAGAGCCATGAGACCGAGGTACAAGGGACGCTCCTTGAGCGACGTCATGTCGGACACGATGATCTCGCCGAGGACGTCGAGACCGCCGGCACCTAGGCCCTGGATGACGCGGGCGACCACGATGGTGGCCATGTTCCGGGCGAGGGAGAAGGTGAGGGCGCCGGCGGTGAAGAACAGAAAGGCGACGTATAGAGGCGGCTTACGCCCGAAAACGTCGGAAATGCTCGCAAAAAGAGGCTGGCTGACAACTAGGCCTAAGTAGTAGGCGATCCCAGCCCAGAAAGACTCGAAGGTGCTGCCATGAAGCTCAGATGCAATAGCCTGGTTGTGTCAATACAGATCTATCGTCCATCCCCTTTCTCAAATGTCGAAGAAAAGGGGATACGTGATTGCTTACCGGAATGGCCACTGCGAGAGTTGTAGCATCTAGGGAGAATAAGAGGACGAGTATGTTGATAGCAAAGAACGAGAGGTAGAATCCTAGGGGCTTCTTTGGTGTCGTATCACCCCCTTCCGCTTCTGCATCAGCATTTCCCTCGACCGCGAATGTTTCCGGGCCATTGCTCTCGCCTGGCCGAGTCTCTGCTACTGCCGTACTGGGACCTGATATCTTCGGTTCGGTGGAGAAAGACTCCTTCGCGCTATCCTCAACAGCAGCCTGTGCCATGTTCGAAAACGAACAAGTTGGCGAGATGTCTATGCAATCGTTTGAGTTTTCCAAATAGGGGCAACGCCGTGAGCATCAACAACACGCGGCTCGGACCCCGATTGGCGACAGCGATCAAATGTGCACCAATTGAGAATTCTGCACGCAGTCCATTAACACCTATAGCCAGACAGGTTTTTATTTCTAAAGCGCCTGTATGGAAAACAAGTTGATATTTGGATAAACCTCATGAACTTAACGTGAATAATGCATTAAGGTAAAGTTGTGATTTGTTTTTTTTTTATTTCTTTCGAGGTTTACCGGCGGCCTCACAAAGGCGAACTTGAACATGGTTTAGTGAGCCGGCCCGCCGGTTATCCGCATAGGTACCTGCGATATAACTCTTTGGAAGGATTGGAATGGCCTAAGCTTGAAATAGTGGACCTATTTACCGAAGCCAGAACGTTATTTCTGTTTGTCACAGCCGTCTTTCAGCCCTACATGGCGCTATGTACCGCGTTCTATGTATTAGCAATGGGCGGGATGTTTTAAGCGAGATTAGGGGAGGAATTCTCGGTCTTGGTTCGTCCCCGAACATCCCGCTACCTAGGTACATACCCAAGTGAGCGTCTTGCCTATTTTGAATCAGGTACCTATCTGGTGGTGATAGAATTATGACTTTCTGGACGGCTGCTACATATATGACGATAAGCTAGATGGTGCTCCGTAAACATCAACCTTGGAAGTCTCATAGTGGCCCGGACGGACGCTGATGAGGGGAAACAGCGTTGCTCGTTCTGGGCACCGTCCTCCGCTCTTGGCGATGCTTGCTTTTTGATCGCTGATCATCTTTATTCCGTCATGATGTCCGTACCTAATCCTCAGGAGGCAGCGACAGGCGATTCCATTGAGCAAAGTCGCATAGCGAACGTTTAAAAAGATCGAGTAATATATGTAAACCAGTAGGTAATTATGCATATACAGGAGCAGCATAATCGGCCCCATGAATTACATCTCACTCATCCCTCTTTAACTCGCGAAATCAAGATCTCTGTTTTCTCTGAGGGTTATCCAGGCTGTATACCATCGTATCATATAGATAGATGATGTGTTGGTACTCCGTGATCCTACGCTATTTCGTCACCAGGAGGTGCAGAGATCTATAGGTAGATATCAGTCATGACTGGGTGTTTATTCTGAGATTGAATTGCCCAGTGAGAATTAAGACAAGTGAATAACATCTAAAGGCACTTGTATATTATAAGGAAAATGGACTGGTCGTGAATTTTGACCTACGTTTGAGTGAAGCTTACCTCTCCTACGCCAGCTAGGCGGAGGCCTCGGCACCCGAGCCCGGGTCCCTGCGCGGATCACGTCGAAAGCTAACCGGGTCCCGCGGCCCACGCATTCTGCTAGCTTTGTTGCGATTGACAGATTAGAGGACGCTTTGATTTGGAGCATATTATTCTCATTCTGAAGCTCTATAGACATTACACTTGGTTGGGCTGGCACTGATTATCTATCCTTGATGGATCATCTGTACAAATTACTAGCCCTTATAAATTTGAGGTCCCTTTCCCGACGCTGACATTTCCTTGGCCCAGTATTCGCCAACAGCTCTGCTTGGCATCGATATCCCTAACACCACGCACGAGTCTGGTTCTGTTCTGCTCTTCTAGCACCTCGGAATATCGATGGGGAGCACCGAGACTATCAAAAGTAGAAGACCAGCCGGAAGTCATGGCGCTGTCGAGTGCACGTAGAGTGCAAACGACGGAGTACGCGTTTATCAGCGCCAATCTCACATGAAGTGTGCGTGAAGTGAGTCAAGTAGCAAGAGGGTCAATATTCCACAGCCGAGGTTGAATTAGGGGACTAGAATTATACTCTTGCGTCTGCTTCATTCTTCTTTTTTAGGGCGCATAAGCTCCAATATGAACCTCATGCCGTCATTGCAAGGGTCCGGGGGTCCCCTGAAGTACACCTCATCCATGAAGATTTCAACGGCGAGGCCTACACTCGACTTCTCAAATTTATGCCCCCAAGAATCTTGAAGTCGCGTGCCATCGACCAACGACTCGACTGTGGACGTCACTTTTTCTATCTGGGTTAAGTACTCCTGCGGATAAGCATCCCACAATTCTTTCGCCAGTATGTTTGTCCTTACAGAGCCAGGACATATGGCATACGTCCTTATACCGTCTTCGTCGTAGAAGACGGGGGCGACCGAGCGCATGAAATTTAACATGCCCGCTTTGGCTGCTGCATATAGAGGCGTGATCGCCTGAGGGTACTAAATGTACATGAGGCGGCGGCACCATGATGACTACGCTAGAAGGGATACTTACTATGCCAGCAATGCTTGATGTCATGATGAGAACGCAGTCCTTGCCGCCGTCTATGTTCGCCCTGAAGTAATGCTGAGCGAGGTAACTCGCCTTGATAACCCCTTTTAGGTTGATATCAATGCTGGAATCATCTAGTTGCGGCGGTTGTGAGGAGAGCTTGTATCTTTCGAAGAATTTCCCCTTTTCCATTACCCCGGCATTCGCGAACACGAAGTCGAGCCTGCCCTCAGCCTTGAAGACGGCGTCGAACGAGGATGATAGAGATTCCCAGGATGCGACGTCGACTTCATGAAAAGTACAGTTAATGAGGCGAGCTGCAGCATCATCTCCGTTTATTCTGTTCAAGTCGAAAATGTGTACCCGCCAACCTCTTCTAGAGAAGGTTTCGGCGACGGCTAGGCCCAATCCCGACGCGCCGCCGGTGATAATGGCCACCTGGAGATTCGACATCGTTTATAGAGCTTTTCAGAACAAACAATTCCTTCATGTCGTAGGCGACAAAGATTTTCAATTGTTTACCTACCTAAGGTATCTTATATCAGCGATGGAGGGAGCACACACGAGGTTTACGTGCCTGGGAGGTTCCCCGCACCGGCACTTTGTGATGATCAATGTGCCCCTTCAACCGATCCTATCCTCCGACTAGAAGATGCCACGTTAGGATTCATACAGCGATGAATGTGACGATCGATAGTTGGGAGTAAATCTGAAGGGACGGACGAGTTGGAAGTAGCATACACTTGCTCATGGCATGATTGGTGTGGAACAAGATACCTTCCTACATATGCCACCTATTTGGACTCTAGCTATTCTCTTACTATGCCAAAGTAATCTCCGATCAAACCACCATGAAGTGCCTAGAGATTATTCATGTTGCCGGTCGAACAGAGATGGCCGTCATTAAGCATCTTGAAATCAGTGGACCAGATGGCAGTGTGTTATTTGGAACTGTTTTCTGCGATCTCCTATAGAATCAACAAAGTAACAGGTAGCCATGGCGCAAAAAGCTGTGAAATCATCCATCCTACTTCATGATGGACCTACGCTGAAGACAAAACCCGGAACTTAGACTTGACGGTGCCCCCATCATTGTCGACGTGAGCTGTCGTGAGTGGCTTTTAGGTGTGTTTAATGTCATATTGAAATGTAGAAGCTTCTTGCTTCAAGGGCCCAAAGGCCACTCGAAGGCCGCCAAGTTTGTATATAATAATAGTTAAACTTGACTTGTCTCTACTCGAGTGGCTGTTCTGAATATCAATGAATTCGGTTTATGCCTTCCGCACACAAGAACAGGCTGTATTCAGGATACTTGGCAGCAAGCGTGACGGTCTGTACGAAATAAAATCGCGGCTACCAATGATGGGTGTGCACATAAGCGGCCGACTCGAAGCTGAGATTTGCGGCGTTATGATTTGTGATAATGTTGTTGGTTCATTAACAGTGTTTCTTGTCATATTCTGATAAGTACTTATCAGCCCCGCCGTGGCTTAATTCCATGTGCCTTTTGACCCACACGCAGGCATACGTCTGGTCCCGGATTGGTGGAAAGCGCAACTGGACGGTTGAACAACCGTCACCGCCTTCTATTTTAGTGCAGCAGAGCAACAGGGATCTCCACCGCAAGTCGCGACGCCAAATCAGTTGTAGCTTCCCTCGCATTCATGATAGCACAACAACCCGTCTAACCGCCTAGTTCTTGCTCTTTTCACCACAACTCTCACAATGTGCTCAAATTGATGTAACGCTAGGAAACATAAGAAGGCAATACCAACCTTGATACCCGTTTCTCGTGAACCCTTTTTTCCTTCCTGGTCTATTTCTACTTTCTCTCCTTTGGCATGAACTCCTTAGTGACGAGGACGTGTATTTCACCTGGACGACCATGCGCCAACCTGCTTAACTTGCCCCCTGTTCCCATCTTCGCTTCCCGAGATGATGGATCGCGACCCTCCAAAGCCTCCCAGGGTCCTGGCTACGAAATCCAACGGAAACATCAACGCCAACGGTAGCAGTCGCGGTGGGAGGACCGCGACTCAATCCTTTGGCAACCGGCGGGCATCCAAGAAGGATAATGGCAAACTGGAACATAAAGAGACTGTCACATCCGATACAGATACCAGCCCTAATTCTCGACATCCACTATACTCGAGCCCGAAATACATTCCAGGTAGCAACAGCTTCAGCGCATCCGCAAACAGAAATCCCGAATCACCGCGCGAAACACGAATACCTCTTCCCAAGTATACGGAGTCTACTGTCACATCTCCCACATCCCCCACTCATCAGAATAAACTGCAGAGCAACCTAAGAAACAAGCCAGGGCACTTCCAGACGCAGTCTCTCGATATGCGACAACCCATGAGCTTTAGGTCAGCCTTTGCGCTGGCTCAAAAGCAAGAGGCTGGCGACCAGCTCGACGATACCTTCAGTATCAAGCACGCCTTTAATATGGCTAGTGCTGAGATGAACGGACGTGTCGACGGCTCTCCTAGCCCGGCTCCACGAAGCACGAGGCGACAGTCCTACAGCGCGATTCCACAGAGAGCTTTGGCAAGCGGTCCAAATAGCGATCTTGGACAGCACCTCCGACAATTTGACAAAAACCACCGCTTGGGGGCCGCAAATGGACCGCCTAATGGCTTATTCAATAGGACTCGAGTTGGACTTAGGGTTTCGGAAACCGGCAACGTCCTTTCTAAGACAGCTAGCGACGGTGACCTTGGAGGCTCCCCATCGCGTCGTAGAAGCAATCAGGAGGAAACCGGCTCGAAGAAAGAACATGCTGACGCGCCCGGACCTATTCCATCTATCGAATATGAACCTGCTGGCGACGACCGAGCCGACCGAGCTTCTCCAACAAAGCGACCTGCTCAACCTTCTCCCGAGAAGAGTTATAACTGGCAATTGGATGCCGATTTCACAGCCGGAGATCTCCAGATTTCCGATAGCCCTCGCATCCGTACCACCCAATCCAACGGAGAATCTTCTCGACGGACGTCAACTGCTTCGAGCTCCCCAGTCGACGGCACCCCAAATATGCGTCGCAGTAACAATCGGATTGACCAAATTCGGCAGAAGGAGATTGAAGCAGCCAATGCTGTTTTACCGGAAGAAGACGTATTCTCCTCCAGACCGACGAACAATCGACTCGATGAGTTACGAGCGCGAGAAATGGCGGCGTTATCTAGGCGAGCAGTGGCTACGAGCAGGCTCGATGAGATACGGATTAGAAATTCTGAGGCGCATTCAGAGTCGCCAGAGACCGGACGAAGTTCTAACAGAGAAGAGCTCCGGGGCAGCTCGCTTCAATTAGAAGATGAGCCTGCGAAGACCCCTGAGAACAAAGCAGTATCTGAGGCGAAAGAAGACAAAAGCTCCGATACACCGCCCACTGTCCTTCGAAGCATGAATGGTCATAGACTAGGCGAACCATCTAAAGAGACGACAAACGATACCAGGACCGACGATGGTAAAAAGGGCGCTCAGCTACGGCGAAACGATTCCCACGACCTACTTCAGCGCCTTGCGCGAGCTACCAGCGCTAGCCCTCCCACTGAGAAGACCAACCAAGAAGCAATTCCGGACGATCCCCCACCGAAAGAAAAACCGGATAGTAGAGACGATAGCCGATCACGCTCGACGCGGGAAGAGAGAAAGCCGAGAAACCTAGAGGTTAAGAGCCTGGAGGTTAAGAGCTCCAGAGAAAGACCTACGGTTGAGTTCGCCGGTTTACGGCGAGTTCTGTCAAGCGATTCTATCAAAGAGAAACGCGGTAGTGTACACGGCTCAGAAGCAGACCCTCTAGATCGTATTGAAGGGGAGCTGAGACTTTTCGCACCTCTCGACAACTATTCCGAAAAGGGCTCCGTCCGGGGGCCATCGCCTGTTCCGTCCGAGCCTGCTGAGGAGGAGACGCCCCGACCTCACAAAGTTGACCCACTAACGCAACCAACTCCGCGTGTTACTGGAGCATATGTTGAGACCCCTGCCACTATCAAAATCAAGCAAGAAAGTCATTCAGACGTCAGAAATATGCCGGAAGTCAAGGATCAGCTCCCGAACAAGATTCCCGAGATTCGTAGTAGGAGCTCTGGGGAGGTATTGAACGGAGAGATTATCAAGCAGGAAGGTAGCGGCGTCAATATCTCACGAAGCGCTTTAGCGCCACGATCATCTTCTATGCCCACGGCCCCACGTCGACTTAGATCGGCTTCCAGACGTCGTCGGCCTCTTCGTCCCCTGATCAATACAGCCAAACCCCCGTCCGTTAAAGATGATATACGCGCCATTTTACGCATGAATGATATTGATGATTCCACGCTCGAGGACTTTGATTCAATCCTAGCGGACCAGGAAATCAACGAGGAGGAACTGCAAAAAATGGTAGACGATACTATGAACAAGATCGATGATGATCTGGACTTCCCGGGACTCTCGGAGCAAAATTCTGAGCTTGAGGTTATCGACAGGCTGAGCAAGTCACTGAAGACTGGTCTTCTAGGCATTCGGTCCGCCAAGAAGGGGATTGAACGTCTGGAAGATAAGGTCATGCATACCGAGCACAAAGCAGATCAGGCTCATGCTGACCTGACCATCTCCAGCTCGAAGTCAGAAACATCTATACCGGCCAACCCGGATGGCTCTAGTACCGTCTTACTCGCACTACCCGCTCTATACCGAAAATCTCCCAAACTCAGACCCACCAAGCTAGGCGTATTGGCTCTCACTATGTTTCTATGGTATATTCTTGAGTCGATATTCTGCATCTTATACACTACCGAGTACGATTGCACGCCACAGCTACCTTGCGTCTGGTCACCAAATGAGCCATATTTCCCTTACGCGATGCCTTTCATGCTTGATGAATGGGCTACCGGGGGAAAGGGAAGAGAATTGACATGGAAGCTTGGCGAAGAGATGGGGGATCTCTTTGCCGATGTGTCAGACTGGGTGATGAATAGAAACCTTACTCAGTACGATGAGAAGTTGATGGATGTCTGGCAACGCAAGAGACATAGAAGACGGCTGCGGAAGCGCGGCCTAACTCCAAAATGGGTACCTCCTCCAGAATACAAGCCTAGGTTTGCAGAGTGGAATGCTGCCCGCTTAGCCAGGGAAGCTGCTGAAGAGTACGGGTACGAAGGAGAGGATGAGACCATGAGCGCGGATGAGATGATTTAGGTGACACAATTGCGCTGACAGTCATAAAAATGATTGCGGACATTTTTTCCCACGCTCGTCTTGGAACGAGATCGATTACCCTCTGGCGTCTACAGTGTGTAACTATATGGTATTCAGTTTTACATTTACGGGAGGCTGACGTAAGAGGCGTTCAATGGCGTTGGCTTCGCATTCCTTCGTCAAAAAGGTATACAGGGATATGGTGGGCTGGATGATTAGTAGCTGGTTGGAAGCTATCAACTTACGACGTCTATACCATAAAGCTTACGTTAGGTAGGCATACGGCCTCCATATTGGAATGAATACTGGAATGGAAGTTGGCCTGAAATCGGTATGTGAAGCACCAGTTTCATACCTAACGCAGAATTATCTACGTAATGTACAACTTCTATTGTATACGGACAACTCGTTATCAAGTTAAAGTACCCATCTGGTTCAAGAGAACGGCCCACATGGATCCCCGTGCCAAGATTTCTGCTTCTACCTCGAACTGCGACGTCAACCCTCCCCCGGCAGCTCACAGGTTAAGGGGCTATTCAGGCAAGGCAGATGTTTGCTAACCATCAAATCGCACCGCATTCCATAACTACTACGCTATCACCACCTACGCAATAGAACTGACGAAATGGGATGCGATGAAGAATCGAGCCCCCAGAACAATATATACCGGTGAGTCGGAACCGGTAGATCTGGACCCTGATGACGAAATGGAGCCCGTTAGTCTCAGACGGTTCGACACCGGCCGCCTAGTCCAACGACGGTGGAGCTCCTGATTGGGCAATGGGAACGGATTGAGACAAAGCAATCGAGACTTCGAACTTGATCGCTGTCCACTGTCTGATGTCATTATCGTCTTTGTGCATAAGGTCGCGAAGCTGGAGCTTGCTTGCCATAGCTCCAGAAAGCGTCGGATTTGGCAGCGTAACCTGTCAAATCGTAAGCTATGAGCTCATTAAGGCCCGGGGAGCTTGTAAGACATATTTAAGACAGACGGTTTCTCTCGTGTGTTTGGATTAGTTCTTGATTTACTTATTATCATCACAGTTTTACGCGACACTTTATAACTACGATACCCGTGCGTCTAATAAACAGCCACCGTTATGACTTCGTACTCTAGCTCACAAGATCCTGTCCCTTTGCCAGGAGCCTTCCCAGCCGACGAAATGACACCTACTTCCGAAGATCCTAGTCTGACTTCCTCGGGATCCTATAATCAGCACAACAAATTACACAAGCGCGAAGATCCTAGAGGCTGGAGCAACGAAGAGAAGGCTGCGCGCGGACACCAGTATACGGACTCTGGCATCGGCCTTGGCGATCCACGAATTCCAGAAACCCAGGACTATGGTAGGGTCAATGAAGGAGCTTTCAACTCAACCCAGGATGCCTCGCAAAATCAAGGCTCAACGCCAAGTACTGCTGCTACTACTACAGCAAGAGCGGCCGACTACCATGAAGACCAAAGGAAGCCGGGCGTCATGACCGGCGCCTATAGTCGCATTGATGACAGCAACAACAGTCAGACCCATTCCAAGCCGATCACACGAGACACCGTCACCAAGGAACACACCACAGCTGGACTTGGTGCTATTGAGCCCGCCACAAGTACAGCCACCGCGGCTAGGTCAAGCACCTCTGAGGAGAAATTGAGAGACGAGGATCGCAACATTGTCCGAAATGGCCTGAGACAAACTAGCAACGTCGAACACAAGGACCCCTACTGGGGCGACGTTTCGTATGGCACCGGCATCTATAACGGCGTTACTGGTCATGGCAGCTCCGAGACGCCAGCCAAGGGATCCGTTCATCCTCATGATCCTACGTTGAGCCATGAGCATCAACGAGCATTCCCACTTTCTTCCTCTAGCAACACCACTCAAGATGAGAATAGCCACCGAAACAGTTCGCGATTCAAGGAAGGTCTAGCAGAATCCGGCGCTGGTGCTGGTGCCGGCGTGGCCGCCTCTGGACTTGCTGAGAAGCAGCGAAACCATCACAGCGAAGGGAATTTGAATGAGAAAGAACCTGCAACCTATAAGCACGATGACGCCAATGCTAAGAAGGAAAGTAAAATCGCTAGCCTCTTCCACAGAGACCATAAAGAAAAAGAGGCCAAGTCCGAGAAGCATGGCACAAAGGAGAGGAAGCTCGAAGAAGGGACACCTAGTAAAGACAATAAACCTCTTAAGGAGAGGGAGGCTGGCGCAGCTCTTGCTGCTGCTACTACGGCATATGGTGCGAAGGACCATGCGGACAAGCACGACAAGAACTCCAAGGGATCTGGATATGGCTTGACAGAGAACACATCGAACACCCTTTATGAGCACCCAAATGAGAAGATCAACGAGCCACCCACGAAAGCCGAACCTCAACTCTCCAAAGACCCCTTCATTGCTGCCGGGTACCACGGACCCAATAGTGAGAGTACCGTAAGAAACTCCAACAACGCTTATCCTGCCTCGGAAGATGTAACTACTCGAGGCCACCCCTTTACCTCTCAGGTCACACAGAAGCCTACAGAAAAGAATGACTCCAGGCTAGGCTACGGACTTGCCGCTGCCGGTGTGGGAGCAGGTGCTGGCTATGCAGCGCACGAGTACGCTAATAGAGACGGTGTCGGGCACCGAGATCAAACCTCCCAGCAGACATATAAAGCATCCACAACCGCGGCGTCCAAGGGTCCTGAGCAATCATCGAAGTCAGGTTACACTACCGGCCAACCCCAGTTAGGCGTGGCTGGCAACACCACCAGCACGGCGGAGCACGTACCGTCCCAAGCCGGCTCCAATACCAGCCGCTCTCGTGTTGACCCCAGTCACCACAATCAGTACAATATCTTAGCTGATGGGACTCCTTCAGGAATCAACGTTGGTAATCACTTCAGCAAAAAGAAGGACACCGTCACTTCTTTGCCAAACGCTGGAGACAATAACTCAACGACGGACAAACACACCGGTGCTAAGGCCGCCGCTGCTGGCGCTGGTGCCGCCGGTGCCGCCGGTGCCGCTCACTATGCGGGCAACCGGGACAGCGATAAGATCCCAGCGTCCGAAACGCGCCAGATAGCTGCTCCCAGTTCAAGGGAGGTTCACGAGCCGTACATGGAGACTACTAGCACCGCCGCAAAAACTCATTCGTCTATCGACCCCAGCCGCCATGGCGAGTATAACGTCTTGAATGACGGCACTCCTTCAGGTATCAACATCGGCGATCACTACGGGGACAAGAAGAGCGTAGCCACATCATCGCCTACCGGCCTGCGTAAACCCTCGAACGCCAGCAATCACACCGGGGCTAAAGCGACTACTGCCGCTGGCGCAGCTGGTGTAGCAGGAGCCGGCGCGGCCGCAGCCCGCCACCGCAGTAACGACAACACGGCCGCCGTCTCGTCCCCATCGACTCGCAACTACCAGCCTGTTAGCGCCAATTCTTCTAACACGCCGAATACCGCCTCTAGAACTAAGGGCCACACCCGGAACCGCTCGTCGACGGACTCCAGCCACGGCGGACAGTACAACGTGCTTTCATCCGGCACGCCTTCCGGAATCAACATCGGCGACCGCGACCATCTTGGCCGCAAGGGCCTCGAAAACAATAACTCCGCCGCTAACAACGCCGCCGCCAAGTCATCGGCAAGTGTAGTCCACCCCGCAGCCGCGAGTGCAGGCTCGACGCCAAAGAGGGACGTTACAAATGCGGCTACGGCCGCGGGCGTAGGTGCGACCGCCGCTGCCGCCGCGCCCGCATCCTTGAGATCCGGAGATCGCGTGGTGCACCGGTGTAGGAAGTGTGGTGAGGAGAATGATATTACGGACTATTTCCAGAAGTAGGAAGATTGGGAGCAAAAGAATAGGTGAAATGGAATACGTGAAGGGGGGATAGGGGTATAGTATGCTATGTAATTAGGAGTTGGCTAGCTATATTGTTCTTGGAAATGTTGGAATAATGTATATCTATATGTAACCACACTACGGAAATAGCTCAAAGATACTTATGATATATCAGTCGTCCGTAATAACTTATCAACACAGTGATGGAGTTTTGCGCGCCCTATCATGAAGAACAAGAGGCATATATCATGACCGTACTATCACCCATGCCCTAATTACTATGTACGGCCGTAGTGTGCTCACTGAATGGTAAAGGTCGTCTATAGACACGTCAAACTATCTGAGACGGAGGTAATAAAATCGGTAGTCTGTAGTGCCTGTCTAGTCTTGTTGAAGAAAGGGGACATGGTGAGTGTCGAGACTATATATTCACAAAAGCCATGATTAGTTGTTGAAGTGCTCATTATACTTCCCAAAAGAATCAGTATAGTAATGTCAGCTGCGTATAGCATTTGAACTACTAGAGAGGATACGAGCACGTAATCAGGACCCAAGTCACATAACATGTCGGCCGACCCTATGATCTACTTTTCGCATATGCGCTTATGAGTATACCGGTGCTGATTAGATGGAATTGGATCGCAAAGGGTGGTTTGTCTTTCTAGACTAAGAGATAACGAGGCCATCTACGATTCCTACGGCTTGCTGCTATGAGTCTTTTGCAATCTGTCTCTGACATTAACAAATATAAAAATCTATCCTTAGCATACGGCTTGCTGCTATGAGTATTTTGCAATCTGTCTCTGATATTGACAAATACAAAAATCCATCCTTAGCATATAGCTTGCTGCTATAAGTATTTTGCAATCTGTTTCTGATATTGATAAATACAAAAATCCATCCTCAGCATACGGCTTGTTGCTATGAGTATTTTGCAATCTGTCTCTGATATTGATAAATATAAAACTTTATCCTCAGCATATGAAAGACCTTCGTTGATCCCACCCAATACACGTCTTCAATTCACCTCATACTCATACTCACACAATCCATCTCCCCCCCTGCCATCGTATAATCATCCACACCTTTATCTAAACTCTCCCGAAGTATTGGTACCAAAACCTACCTCATTATCTTGTACTTAGGCCCCTCGTACAAGCGAAAGACACGAACCATCTAGCTCTTGATCGAGGTCATCAGATCAACATGGCGAGCATCATGCCGGAATTGCGGCCCCAGCCTCCGCCTCAGGCCCCAGCTCGTGCCAGCCTGGATTTCAATATCACTCGTAACGGCCTAACCAATATGCCTCGTGAACTACTCGGCGGCTTCGTCTCCAAGCTCTACATGGAATTTCTGCCTCCCTGGGAGGCCCAGCAGTTCGCGGGAGGTTCGCCAAACCGAGTCATCCTCAAGTTCGACTTCGAGTTGCCCATCATTCTGCCAACGCCAGCCGGACCAGATGGCGCCTTCCAGAGCGTCCGCATGGCGATGTTGCCCAACCTGCCTGTCAACCCGGACGGAAGCGACAATACAGATCTCGGCCCCTACACGACCGGACACCTGTGCGCTATGGCGTTGGAACGCCTGGGCCCCTCCCCACAGTCTATCCGCGCCTTGGAGTTCGCTCCGCTCGTCCCGATGCTGACGTTCGAGAACGCGTTGAGGCCTATCGTCGAGAGGGGCCTCCACCTCTTCGAATTCGACACGTCCGACGGCAGCGCCCATGGATACCGCGACTTCGTGTAAGTTCATCTCTCTGGTACGGCGGCGTGGTTGAGAGAAGTTTACTGATCTTGTGGTTCAACTCCCTAGTTACCAAGCTTTCTTCCAGTGGGCCGCTGGCGGATACTTCAGCAACGACTACAACGGCATCCATCCGATCAACCAAGCTCCGATCCAGGGGGAGCAGACCGCCGTGCACGTCTTGGGAGAGGGCCTTACTGTTGGCGGGGATCTCATGGGTGTGCCCATCGGCAAAGGGAGATTCTCCTCCCACCGCCGTGTCAACAGCGGCAACCCCCCTTACCATTAGGGAGCTGAAGTTCGGTCGGGGATGAACCGCTCTCGGTTCCATCTATTTCGGCCTTTTGGGAGCCTGAGAGTAGGCAGTTGAGGATAGGGACGGTGTGTGTCCAGAACAAGGCGATAGGTGGGCATTGCGCCAGGCCCATAGGAGGCTAGATACCCTAGGTGTTAGTTAGCATTAATCCCCGGTGTCGTGTGAGGTGGCACAGATTGTTCCATGGCCCCTTCGCCGCCCACGCACCATGAATCCGAACCAAATTGCTATGCTATGCCTTGACCGCCGTGATCAATATAAAATGATGATACTGAGGTCCAGTTGCATCTGAACGTTGACTGTGAACCAAGCCATTCGCATGGGATAATCCTCATCACATAACACGCCTCCGTACGAGTCCCGACGAGATCGGTAAACTTGTATTAGTTGATATTATATGGAATCCTCGGGAGTGACGTACACCACTTTGTGCTGAATGGGGGTTCCCAAGAGCGGTAGTCAGACTTACAATGGGCGGACTTCATGAACACGAGAGCTGGTGATTGTGAGGCTGTCAAGGTAGGTAGGCAACTCGTATTTCATGCCAATCAGACATCAGAGATTTATATTATAGTGGCTGTTGGTCAGCATCGGGTTACACTTACGATCGAGATCTTCCTAGTCTCGTTACAACTAAACGTCGGCCCAATCCTCGAAAAATCTGGGAATTTGAATTTCGCAGTGATCGTGGACCTACTGCGAGGTTCCTGTCTTCAAGCACACTCTTCGTAAGGCTGTCAAACCCCATACATGCGGTAGGTATGATGATGATGTTGATGTTGATGTAGCGTGATCTACAGTGGCATTGCATTATTCGGAACATATCCCGGCTGTGGGCTTCAAATAGTGTATTCAGCTCCGCAGCCCCCAATGCCCCCTTGAGCGGGTCCTGAAGATCTGCCTTATGTCCCTGCCTGTAATTTGGCCCCCTGCCTTGAGGCTGAAGAACCCATCAGATCGGGGACCTAACTGAATTCAAACATAGCACCGTCGCTGATCGCGGGCGCAGCATGCGGCTACTCTGCTAGCGATACGCCGATTCGCTGATGATCCAAAGATCGACCTGGTGCTGTGCTCCTCCGCATCAGGCTACCAGGCAGCTAGGCAAAGGAAATGAAGCTAAGCCGACTTGTGGCTCTAAGATCAGTAGGGCGCATCTTGCGTACACAGCCATATATAGAAGAAATCTGATGCGGTATGACATTGTAGTACATCTAGCAGATGAATCCTTCGCCATGGATGCCAGGGTTCTAAACTAGGTACGTACGTACGCTATTTGTAGGTCGCTCCATGGTTATTAACTTCGCATGACCCTTGACAATTGCCAGTTCTTTGCTTTCCTTCTCGACTCCTTTGTCATCGATTGATCGCTAGTAATTTCAACGTCCCTCAAACCTCGTGATTGGAACCGCACGCCAGTATAAGGGGCGGATCGGAACAAAGGCGGCCTAACTTATTTCGCATACGATTTCTGTTGAACCCAGATTCGAGTCTTCATAATGGATACCCAAGAGAAATTCCTCTACGTCGGCCCTGAACATTCCCGGGCGAACGAACCGCAACAGCAGCAAGTAATACGAGGACAACCGGGCACTGGAGCTGATATGCACCCACAAGCAGAATCCTCAGAACTACAATCACAATCACAACCACAGCTACAGCCGCAAGCGCAAATGCAACCGCATCCGTACCCGCATATGCAACCAGGACCAACGGCCTACGGCCAGCAAGGTGGTGAATGGCAGGCGAGTCTCTGCGACTGCTCGCCATGTACGAGCTGCCTACTAGGCTTCTGTCTGCCATGCCTCTGTAAGCGCCTCTCTTTCCACAAGCTCCCAGTCACACATACGTCAATTAGCTAACACAATCCGTTTTTGTAGTAATCGGCCAGACCTCCGAGCGGATTAGAGACCCCTCGATGCAGACGGCCGACATGATGAACAGCGATTGCATGATATACACTCTCATCAGCTGCTTCACCGGCTGCGGGTGGATGTACGCTCTCCCCAATTCCCATAACGCTAGGTGGAAGCGCTGACGTGCCATAGCTACGCCCTGATGAAGCGGGACGAGATCCGCAAGCGCTACAATATTGAGGGCAGCGGCACCAGCGACTGCTGCGTCTCCTACTGGTGCCCGTGCTGCGCGCTGATCCAGCAGGACAACGAGGTCGTCATCCGCCAGAGGAATGCCCAGCCCGTGGCTCAGGGATACCAACCCCAACCCACGATGCAGATGCCCGCGCCCGCGCCTTCTTACCAACAACCATAATCCAAATTTCTCACGTGGATGGTTATATTTTCTGTATACCTAGATTCCATTGGTCTCGCCGAAGTGCTAATGAGTCGGACATGGCTGTAAAATTACTTATTTGGGGATTATAGAACCGTCTCCTTTAGATTTCGACCGGCATTGCGATGCGGATTATCACGGTTAGGTTAGATGTTTGCTTCTAGGGACGTATGAGTTATCTAGATTCCGGGTGGGATATTTGCGTGGTCGGTTTATACCCGGGATGAATGTCTGAATAAAGCTTCAATGACGCCGGCGCGAGATGGCCTTGCGGCGGGCGCTTCTGGCCCGTGTAAGAGATCAATTCTATAGAGGTTTATTTACTTGCAGCCAAACCCTGGCGTGATGCCGCCCTCAATGACGACGAAGTAGATACGCGCCGGTATTTCGCAAAGGTGTAGATGTGAGACGGGGTATAAATTGGACGCCGCGAGCTTGTGGATTTGGACCCTGGAATAAGCTAAGCTTCTGTCAGCTAACCCCTGCTGCCATGGTGCCATGGTGCTAGAAATGGGAATGCGGGGCTTCCAAGGTTCCGCTTGGTACTTGCGCATTTTGATCTCCTATTCCTCCAACAAGTACGGGCATGTATGTTCATCTTGGAAGGAGCAGTTTTAGAAGGTCTACCTTAGGTAGATATTTCTCAATGGGAAATTTCGGAAGGTATTAACCATACCTACCTCCTCTGAATTTGTTTATTCTAAGATAATCCGGCAAGAGAGCTTAGAGAGGATTTCCGGTTCCTCGTCAACAGAACGCACGGTTCCTGCCCAGGTTACGTCTCCGATTTCCTCTTGTCGACTGTGAAGTAAGTACCAGGAGCCCAGGACTTCCACCTTCTGCGTGTTTGTTTAATCGTGTGAAATATTCAAATCTCTTTTGAGTTTAGGTACCCACAAATCTCTTGGATGATCTCATGATGGATCCATATTTGACTAACCGGTAGGGGGTTCGCTCCACTATAACTTAACTCAATTCAGCACGCGTCCCGCGCCCCATGCGATCAGAGTGGGGCATTTCGTTTCCTTCCTAGGTGCCTCCGGGCTACTGTAGCTGAACATTTACCTACGCTTACAGCGGCCCAAACAGCCCAACATCTTTATCCCGTTGATATTCAGCTAGTCTCGTCTTTGCTCTTTAACCGAGAGAAGATATTCGATTTTAGGATAATTAGATATTATTTTCCGTCTACTTTCGACTGGGGAATGGCTAAGTTGTTGGACTTGCCCAACGAGCTTCTCATCGCCATACTTGAGATCCTCGCCACCCTCGACCTCCAGTCACTCATCACCTCACAGCTCACAAACCGACGACTCCATGCGCTAGTCCAGGACGCCATACATAATGTTCATACCAGCACCACATATAACGCTAAGGAGAATGCTGGGGAGACGCAGATAAACCCCCTCTGGAATGCCAAATTCCAAGGGTTGTTCAATACAGCCGATTGCTTCTCGGTGGAGGAAAAGAAGAGAATGTTCTACTTGAGTCTAAATGGCGATTATACACTTCCATTCAGTAGACTTCCATGGGCCAAGAGAGAAAGCCAGCGCAAGGCATATCTCTGCCCGGAAGCGAGCTGGCGCAACATCAGCCTTACTTTCGGCCATGCTCCCATCACACATCTTGATGTCGTCAAGAGCTATTCAGCGCCGGAGGGCGATTCCATTGATTACTATCAAGTGGAGCTGCCTCCTAGCGGCATGACAATGGGACTCTTCTGGGACGTCCTGCTGTCCGAGCAGGCGACGTACCACTGCGAGACGGGAAGCTGGGAACTTATCGTTGGGCGGCAACTACGCAGCTACGATGTCCTGTCCGAGTACGAGTGTTTTATACTAGACGATAGAGACCTGGTGGACTGGGGCGAGGGAGCACGACAGGCGGCTGTGTTGTATGTGCGAGGTGGCCCCGTTAGTTGTTACGCTTCCGCTAGTGAGGACGAGAAGAACTGCTGGATCAGCAGCAGTCAGAACAAGCAGCGGCTACTCCCTTGGCAGGGGCCGATCCAGAACTTTATCTTTACGGGGTATTACAACTAGGCACGTCTGTAGAATCAAGAGTGGACCTACAGGTTCAAGCCGAGTAGAGAAGGTTGGAGGTATATTCTCCACGATGACTACCAAGTACTAATTGCATTAGTGATCCAGCCAATCAGCATCATTGACAACCTAGAACTTCACACCGTCTCGCGAGAGCTTTGCAGATTCGGCGAGGGAAAAGTGTCCGTAGCTGCTCGGTGTGTTTCAGCCTCGGGCTGTTTACTAATGCGCTCATAGTTCGATCCTCGGAATTGTCCCGAGTGCCGGCTGAGCTTATCTCTAAATAACTCGATCTCACAAATCAGATTCAAATTTCGATTCGTAACAGGGGATGCGCATATAGAACCACGAGGTTGCACAATGAATAAGCATCAGTAAGAATTAACAACCAGTCGAGCACATTTCGATATTTTGAGACGGGTAAAACGCATTCGTCACCGCTTGCCTCTCAACTCCACGTACTAGACCTGCCCACCAAGCTAAGGCATTTAGCATTGCAACCGACACGTTTCAAAGCCCGCGATGCCGATGCCGTGTATCCACTGGCCCCATCGGGAAAGAGAACCAATGTTCAGACGTAACCTTGGCGGCGTTACACCGAGTACTAGATTACTAATGCAAGTTTCCAGACAGCTCTATGTCGCTTCCTGAACATTCTGCGTGAATACATGGATCTAAGAGGTCAAGGGCTAAGAGGGGTATATTATCTGTATCCGCATCCCGGTTACAACATCAGCAACTCGAATTGCAACATCGCGAACAGACTCTTCACTTACCTCGCTATACCTGATTACACCTCGCCATAAGTCGAATAACTCAAATAACTCAAACAACAACTCTAACCTCGTCCACTTGATAATAACGACCATGGCTCCCTTTGGCAAGATCTACTCCTACCCCAACAACTTCCGTGTTCAGCGGGTAAGTTCTCTGTGAGTCTAAATCCGACCTGGCACGATTCTGACTTTCCTCGCAGGCCCAAGTCATCGCTGCCTACAATGGCCTCGAAGTCCCCCTAGCCGAGGACTTCCAGATGCAGGTGACGAACAAGACGCCCGAGTTCTTGGCCAAGTTCCCCATGGGCAAGGTACCCGCCTTTGAGGGTGCAGACGGTTTCTGTCTAGCGGAGAGTGCCGCCATCTGCCACTATCTCGCGCTCTCCGGGCCCAAGAAGGACCAGCTGCTCGGCACCGACCCCAAGACCCAAGCCCTCATCTCGCAGTGGTCGTACTTCGCCGAGAACGAGCTGAACACGCACCTCTTCCCGCCCGCCGTCATGGTCCTCTTCAAGATGCAGCCCTTCGACGAGCAGAAGTACAACAGCTCTGTGGCATCCTTGGAGCGTGCGCTCAAGCGCATCGAGGTCGCTCTACAGGGCGGCAAGAAGTACCTCGTCGGTGACAACGTCACTTTGGCCGACATCATGGTCGCCGGCCCGCTATACTACGGCGGCAAGTTCCTCATCGACGCCGAGATGCGCAAGGACATTCCCAACGTCGTTGCCTGGTTGAAGGGACTGGCTGCGCAGCCGGAGTTCAAAGCCTTTGGCGAGTTGGTTCTGTGCGAGACTCGTACTAAGCCATGAAGCCAATATTGATTCCAGGGGAAGAGCAGTCCAGTAGTGAAGAAGCACGTCACATTACACTCTCATACCAAAACGTCTCATAATGGCTTACCCATGAACACGTTGGTGCGGATATAGAACTAGGGTGGAAAGCTTAGAGGGCAAAGGAGCGCGGAATAAGCCTGTGGTGTCGCCGGCATTCGAGGAATAGTGTACCGGCAAGGAGGACAGCATATCAAATACCTAGGCAAATAAAAGATTATTCAAGATTACAAACTTACCTTCCTACGTGCCATCCAGTTGTTCCGCTCTGGTTATATATTGTAAAGCCGTCCGAGGTTATTACGTCAGCATCCGTAAAGGGGGCCAGTCACCCACATCGACGAATAGTATCCTGGCTTTCTTGTGCAATAGTGTGGGGATGTCGGTCTTCCCCCCTTACTTCACCATCTGCATTGAGACACGCACGCCCACGCGATGCTAGTGTAGTGGAAGGTTGCAATATTGGCCCGGATAAGCGAGTCGGCAAGACGCGCGTTGCAGGGATGATCGAGATATGGCGCAGTATGTATGGCGCACGCAGTGCGACGATCGAGCACGCCCTACCGACTACACGACTATCTCCGGTCCGGCGAGGGATATGGGTCCGGGGCCCTCGTCTCGAAAAGAGACCCACTCCCCGTCAGGATTTTACGTGCGTAACCTCTCAAAATAGGATTTCCCCTACCACCGTTATAGTTATATTCGACAGTCCCTAGGCGAGCATTGGTATCTCGCACTGCCAGGTAAACGAACAGCAGAGGCCATGGCGCAGAGCACGAATGATAATACCCACCTCGTCGTCGTCGCGCTGGAGACCTTCTTCGTGCCGGTCCCGGCGTTCGCGCTGCCCGCGCCGTACACGTACGAGCTCAGGGAGTACGCGCGGACGCGGCCGGACCAGGTGGCGGAGCGCATCCGCGACGCCGACGTGCTCATCATGACGGTGCTGCCGATCGGCGCCGACGTGCTGCGGCCCGAGGTCTCGCCGCGGCTGCGGATGGTGGCCGTGGTCGCGTCCGGCACCGACTCGGTGGACCTGGCGGCGTGCAGGCGCCGCGGCATCGTCGTCGCCAACACGCCCCACTGCAACGCCGTGTCCGTGGCCGAGCACGCCCTCGCGCTGTACTTCGCGGCGCGCAGGTCCGTGGTCCTGTCGCATACCTTGGTCCGGGCGGGGGCGTGGCCGAGGATGGGGGTGCTGCAGGAGGTGCTCAATGGGCCTGATGGCAGGCCTCCCCGGACGTGCCGGGAGGAGACGCTGGGGATTGTTGGGTACGGCGCGGTGGGTAAGGCGCTTGAGGCTGCTGCCAAAGGTCTAGGCATGAAGGTCCTGATCGCTGGGCGGAAGGGCTCTCCAACTGTGCCGAATGGCCGCGCCACAGACGGGGAAAACGGTAGTGTTAGTAAAGTGCTTGAGGCCACTGCCGCCGGTTCGCCCATGAAGACCTCGACACCTGGCACCGAGGACTCGGCAGCGCCAGAGGGCCGCACAGCATTCGATACTCTGATTCGCGAAAGCTCGGTCATTGCGCTGTGCCTACCGCGGTCTCCCGAGACCCTGAATCTTATATCCGAAGCCGAGCTGGACGCGATGAAGCCTTACGCGGTGATAGTCAATGTCTCGCGCGGCGGCATCGTAGACGAGAAAGCCCTGGTCGCGGCGCTGAAGGCGAGAAAGATCGCCGGCTACGGCACCGACGTCTACGAGCAGGAGCCGGCGAGCGCGGAGAACAGCCCCCTGGTTGGCCCCGACACGGCGGATCTCAACGTCGTCACCACGCCGCATGTTGCGTGGTGCGCCTCGGACACGATCGACAATTATAACCGGGCTACGAAGGAGAACATTGAAGGGTGGCTGCGCACCGGTCGCCCGAAGTATCCGGTGATTTGAGAATTAACAGTACATAATACATAGAGGTTTCCGGGCGTAAATGTCATAATAGGTTCATCCCAACCAGCGCATTGCATTTGGGTCTTGGATGGTACTTCTAGGTCCGCGTTTCGCAACATGGCTTGATTGTCGTATGTCGGTGATACACCTTCTCCTAAACAATTCCTAAGTACGAGATTGGTATTTGCCTTAGGCAATAAAAGAGCCAAAACGACAGAGAAAATAAAGGAAATCGACAGTCGGAGCTTAAGCGTACAACTGCCTTTTGCGATGCTGCCTGAGTTCCGGCGCACGAAGCCGCTTCCTACAGTATTAGCGTAGTGCCGGTATTTCCTCGGAGAAACTTTTACCTGTGTGGGGTCAGCACATATACTGACAAATAATAATCCTTGTCAATAAGTTCCGTGGGGTAATGGTAGCCCGACCCAGATTCTATCCGTAAGCGGAGATGCTGGTTCGAATCCAGCCGGAACTCTTTTTATTTTCCTACTTTTCTCGCTTTTATCGTCATTCGCCTTAGTCCTTCGTCCATATTTAACTGTTTTCCTCTTCATAGTTTTATTTTATCTTTTGATATTGGGTTTTTCTTATTACGACAGAGGATACCTGCTTTCTATGTTGCGGTGTGCGGGATTCCATACGGTAACAGGTCTACCTCTTGACCTTACATCAACCCATGCGGCTCAACGTTCTTTTCACCTCTACATTAACTTTTGATTTAATCCCGCCATCCCTGGTATGAATATACCAAAACGCGTTATTAGTTACCCCCAACTTGAGTGGACTGAATGTGTAGAACGCTCCGAGCGTTGGTTTGTTGTAATTTGTTGCATTTGTATACGAACTGCCATCAAACCGGCCGTCGAGAGATCCTAGTAGCACACCGGTGCGACAAATTTCTACTTCCAGCGTAATAGTTTGGCCTTCGCTTTTCCGTTTGACCTGTAATATAAGTCGAACTCATTCACTTCCAATGTTATACGGACAAATGTACTAGCAGTCTCAGAACCCGTTTTATAAAATAGACAAGCATAAGATGTAAATAGACAAGCATAAGATGTAAATAGACAAGCATAAGATGTAAATAGACAAGCATAAGATGTAAATAGACAAGCATAAGATGTAGGTAGCCTCTTCACCGGCGCTTTCTTACCCCTGTCCTTATTAGCTCTAGGTCTCATCGCGCTCGTTGTCCCCAGCGCTTGTTAGATCGGTCGATTTGATAGATCTGCAATTTGGCGACGTCATTCCGAGCAAATATATTACGAGCCTCAGGCCTGATGTGGATGTCAAAGTCCACCTACATCGGGCAAGCATCGTACACCAGCGAAGCCTTTCTCGGCGCAAAGCCATCGGACTCGAGAAGGTGTACGGGTTTGGAGATTTTGATACATGCGGGAGAGTTCGACAACGACACCATTGCGCAGACCCGGGGTAGTAGGATGTAATCTTAATAGTCCAACCCAATAATCTACACGACTACTCACGCTTCGGGTCCGAGTCATAGAAGTAGACTGGGTGGCGCGCTTAAACGTCTGAGACCCAGTCGTCAGTCACACTCTTCGCCAACTGTGACAAGAGAAGCCACACGTACTCTCACCGCCGGCGCCGGCACGATCGCTTCCAACACGTACGGCGTGGCGGACAAGGAGACAGTCGTTGATAGTATGGTGGCTTTGGGTTACTGTAACTGGCAAGCTGAGGTTCTAAGCCCACGATCATTAATTCCTTCAAATAACGGCGTGTCGACTTACACAACAAGCAGAGCTCTAAGCAAGGGCCACTCAACAGCAGTGCACATCACCGACACCATCCGCTAGGTCGTGCAAAATACAACGGGGACGCCAGGACGAGTGGCCAAGCCTGCCACCACGTAAGTTGAAGTACCACTCCTCCCTCCCCCCTTCCCCCTTCACATTCCATATAACAGCCACCAGCCTCGAAATCCTGTAATGCCCTTGACCGCGCTGTAGACGCTGCCTTAGCCATCGGCATCCTCTCAGAAGTCAATGCTGGGACTAGCGATCCGAATCTCCCAGCTTATAGCGGTACTACTTACCTAGTGTACTCATCACTGCCGTCCCCGTCTCATGAAAGCGGTGTCAAAATTGGTAGGTAGGTAAATCGGATGAAGGACAACGTTGTTATAAGGATTGGTTCTACTGTGCTAGCCACCTATCTGGGCCTATCTCGATATTCTAAACCGCAAAGGCCGATTTGAAGATTTTCAGACAGACTAGGTACCTATTAACACAGTTGCCACATGGGCACGTCCAGAAGACAGTCTTCAAGCTAGGAGTGACTGTCAATCAACATGCTGCACCTATAGTCAACCTCTTGCAAGGAATCACTAATCACAAATGGGAAGGAACATGGAGACTTCTGAACTTTCATCCGAGTACGAAAGCTATGGTTCTCGGTATCAACCTAATCCTAGTGTATGCACCGTAGCCTTGGTGCTAAAGACGGATCCCCTGGTAAAGAAAAACAATCGTACATGCGATCCCCGGTACCACTTAGCAAGAACTTTTCTGGCCCATTTCCGTGCCATGCCCCCGCCAATATCAACGAGAGGGTAGATAGTTCCCTCAAGAATTCATTAGAGTAGAGAAAGTTCCGTGTTCAACCACGCGGAAAAAAGAGGTCGTGATCATCGTCGTCACCAATCTCAATGGGTCTCTTTAGCTCGGTACCTAGTAACGTTTGACCTAATTCGCGCTCTCCGACCAGGTGCATGGCTTTGGTGCGATTCCTAATGATAATTGCCGCCCCAACCGCCCTGCTGCTGGCGACCGCTGTAATAGTTTCCATAACCCTGGTTGCCGCTGTAACCTCCGTACGGACCGCTACCGTGACCTTGGCCGGCAGTGCCACCGAGGCCGTAGCTACCTGCAGACTGATTTCCATGAAGACCATGGCTAAGGTGGCTAGGATATCCGCCATATCCGCCCATGCCTTGCTGAGCTGACTGTGGAGGCGGAAGGCCGGATCCTGCGGGGGTAGTGTTGGTCGCAGAACCCGGTCGCGCGGCCGCGGTAAGAGAAGGACTAGGTCCGCCAGCAGCTTTCGAGTCACCGTATGGCTTTAAATCATCGTTACCTGAACCCGTGTTCGAAGCAGGTGCATTTGGAGCGTTGAAGGCCTGACCGGCCTGAGAAGGGTAACTAGAGCCGCGTCCAAACGTGTCGTGCATTCCCCCAAATCCACTGCTACCAAGACCGCCAGGAGCACCCGACTGAGCAGAGCCTGCCCGACCATAGTTGTCAATGCTCGAGCCCAATGCCGTCTCACGAGCGCCAAGATTAGATTGACCGAAACCACTAGTTGCAGGAGAAGAACTATGGTCATAAGGGCCTTGGGGGGACATGCCGAACTGATGAGGCTGTCCATAAAGTCCACCCTTGCCGTAAGGGGCACCGCTATATCCACCTTGTCCGTAGCCACCGCCATACTGGCTGATATACTGAGCATAGTATGGGCTCGTGTAGTACGGGTGAGAGTAAGGGAATTGGTTAGCATGAGGCTGCTGGTGGAGGTTGGACTGGGGTTGGTTAGTTTGACCAGAGGCCTGCTGACCGGCTTGGCCGATCGGGTTGGGTGTGTTATGGCCGCTGTTGTGAGATTCAGCGGCGGCAGCAGCCCCGTATCTGCTCTGCTGAGCACCGCTTTGCGGATACTGACTAAGGTTGTCATTCTGGCCAGCATTGTAACCAGCGAAGCCGCGGTTCGCGGCGTTAGACGTTTCATGATGACCCTGACCGCCATGCTGTTGTCCGTACTGCTGACCGTAATAGTTGTTGTACGCGTTGCGACTCTGAGGGTCAGCTGTGTAGTAGGACGAATACTCGCTGGGAGCGGAGCTAAATGTGCCACTAGTCTGGGGTCCTGGCGCTTGAGTAGTTGGCGTCGGGTAGTTATCCAGACCAGCCGAGGTAACAGCTGTTTGCTGGCTAAATGCGTCGTACGGTTTCTGGGGGAAGCCGGCCGGTTCCTGCACGTTAGCTTGGCTATAACGTCCAAACTGTTGGTTGCCTGAGGGCGCTTGTGGCGCTGAATTATGGTTAGTGGAACGACTGATTTGAGGATATTGCGACATACGCTGAGCTGTAGTAGCGGCTGGACCTGTCGGGGGTGCTACGGGCGTTGCTAGCTGAGAGTTAGCGAATTGAAGAAGCTCGAAAACAGAGGGAACTCTACCAGTAGCGCTGGGTGCCGAAGGTAGGGAAGTGGCGGGCTTCTGAGCCGCCACGAAGACCTCAGGAACTGCGGCCGGTTGAGAGGCGGGAGGCAAAGAGGCGCGTGGAACGGCCACAGGAGATTCGGGAGGGGGTTGTGTTCTAGTCTCGGGATCTTCACGATCACCGTCAATGTCGTCTTCGGTTCCGTTCAAGCTAAAAGCACCGAATTGCACAGCAGCTCGATCGACTTCACGGTTGCCAGGCATTCTGACTGCTTCTTCCTGTTCGAGAATACGCTTCTGGTAGCTGGGCATACGCGGAGCAGGCCGCTCCGTCGCTTTGATAGCAGTTGCTGCGTAACCACTCGCGGCGGGGCGAGTCGACTGGTGCTGAGCCTGTGAAGCCGAAAGAGGAGTGGCGGCATTGCTCTGCTGCTGTTGTCTGGGGTCCCAGGAATCCGCGGCCGTGCTAGCAGCCGTAGCAGTTGCCGGGGGTTGGGATTCGTCAGGCAGTTGTTCGAGATTGACCTTGGTCAAGTCGTCTTCCGGTGGGGGCAACGCAACTTCAGGTTCGACAACCTTGGGAGTCTCTGAGGAAACAGGTGGTTCGACGACCTCTTTAGGTGTCTCCTGGACAGCAGGTTGAGGTTCGGGTTCAAGTGGAGTAGGCTCGGCCGGGGGCAGGGGTTCCAAGATTTCGTTTGCCTTCGGAGCAGGAGCTTCTTTCGGCTTCGCGACTGGCTTGGTAACGGTCGACTGTCGTAGCATGCTAGCCCAAGTCTTAGGCGTACTTGTTGGGATAATAGTGGGTTTAACGAGCATAGAGTCGGTGGTCGTAGTGGCGGGGGAGGGAGTTTTTGTAGCTTCGCTAGTCGACTGAGTCGCTTCCTCATTCGTGGCACTGGGTTCTAAGTCTGACGCCTGGCCAGTCGGAACGGAGAGCTGTTGATTCTCCTTGGACTGATGGCCATTCGTGGCAGGATGAGAGGTAGCTCGACCTCTGCCACCTCCTCGACCTCTCTCGGTGCCACGGGCGCGCCCACCTCTAGCACCATCCGAACGACTACCACGTGTAGGCCTGCCGCCGCCAGTCGATTCGGCAAGACCGGCCGAAGTAGATGATTCCTTCGCCTTGGCACGGGTCGTAGTCTTCTTCGGTACTTCGCCCCATTGGGAAATGGTACCTATAAGTAACATCACATTAGCTAGGTGAAACAGTGTGGCAAGGGAGAGGGAAAAGTAGACGTAGGAGGATTTTAGAAATAGCTTCAGCTTACCGTCAGCAATTCGCGTGGCAGTGACTTCAACATCACCATCTGTCTCTTGGAGAGCGTAGAGGATGTCGGCA
The DNA here is from genome assembly GCA_022578575.1 of Hypoxylon sp. FL0543. Classification (NCBI taxonomy): domain Eukaryota; kingdom Fungi; phylum Ascomycota; class Sordariomycetes; order Xylariales; family Hypoxylaceae; genus Hypoxylon; species Hypoxylon sp. FL0543. Next base: position 448,418 of record MU394000.1, read on the forward strand.
TCAGACCAATGCGGGAAGAGTTCCTTGATGGTGTCAAGCTTTCCACCATACTGCTTCTTCAGCTGACTAACATCGCTACTATCTGCGACGGTCGCATCTGCGGTGGTCAGCTTGTCGCTGTTAGGTCGTCGGTTGGTGGAACCGCGATTGGCAAAGCCACCTCTCCCACCTCGGCCACCACCTCTACCACGAGAGGATGGTGCCTGAGATCGAGCCTGTACCTCGGCCATTTGCGAGACTTGGGTTAGGCTGTGTGAAGTAAATATGAATGATTCCCTTCGTAGAAGGGGATATCAACGATAGTGGTCCAGTCGGGGCGACAAAACGACTTATGGCAGATGTTGTCGAGCTGTGGGAACAGGTACCTAGGTCAAGTGATGGGAGGAGGTGGGTTGGGCGGGTTGGCAGGAAGACGAGAAACTGGGGTGTCGCGCGTGGCGCTGTATGCGATTCGACACAGCTGTGTTCGACCGAGACGTTTCGTGTCAATAACGCGACGGTAGGCGAATTGGCCAATTGTCTTAAGACAATGGCAATCGTTGTTCGAAAGGTGAGGAAGCTTCAATATGGCGGAGGGAAGAGAAATTGTGGTTTGTGTTTTGTAGTTGCGTTCGTGTGCGAGAATGCAATCTGGAGCTTGTAGCGAAAAGGGAAGTGCACTGGATTGGATCTGAAGGCTTTTTCGGCCGTTGGATTATCTGATTTTACGGTGCACAGTCCGCGTACCTAGGTACTTAGGTACCTGCGCCTTCACGTTAGGCATGCACGGGCGTTAGGTACTCAGGTACTGGTAGGAATGATCTCAGCCCGGATTGGTTTCCCATGCACTCGCCTGACCCGCTCAAGGTAGGGATTGCGCCCCGCAAAAGCCGGTGCTCTGTCAGCCTTGATTCGCCAACCATGCAGGTGGGACTGTATAGTGGCACGTGCGAGTCAGTCACCTACAGTACCGTGGTTTCTGTGTATGGGGAAGCTTATTCTGAACTTGAGGTTAGCTGGAAGTCGCCGAGGTTGCTATGTACACTATGTATGTAGATCGATTGACGCGCCTTGCCTAATAGGTCCATTAGGTAGGTATATGCGAAATTTCAATTGAGTACATGTATCTACGATGCTGCCCAGTTTCTCTATTCTTTTTCTACGCATATTACATGAATGTACTGTGCATTCAGGTACCAAGGGATGTGCACTTTCCATCTCTTCTGTCGACGTACCCACATATCTCCGGGTACATGGAGACTTGGGCATGTGCTTGTGGAATGACGGGTACCAGACTGCGGTGGCTTCAGGTTATGTCCCGAGCAGTTACGTATGTAGTAAGTCGATGGAATTTAGGTGGATGCTACTGTTTGCGTGCCAAGCCCTATCTTGATATACATAGTTGCTAAACTCATTCATGCGAAACATTCAATGTTGGTTGAAGATTTGGATCTTCAATGTTACGAGTAACTGACTTAGAAACCTTATGCAGTACTTCCAGCTAGCTTTGGACCAAAGCAGATCATACTCCAATTCAAACTATTAATATCTTTGATCATTCGAACCATTTAATCTAATAGCCTATCTAAAATACCTAAAGGAAGGGCTATTAGATATCTCGATCCTCATATAAGCACCGTAGCATGTACTCGAGATCAATTCTGCCTTAGGTAGTTAAACAGAGAAGTAGATTCACTAGGAAAGAGAACCGCATCGTTGCAAAGGTTCTAGACGCCTTGACTAAAGCTGCGCCACAGAAGGTGTGACCTTTGGCCGACTCAATCGTAAGTTAGTGTCGTGATTTCTATGTAGATTCCTTGAATTGTACCATTATCTTATCTCATATGGCGAGATGCCGTGATGTCACAGGCGCCATATGTAGAGCATGTAGTTGTACACACACTACAATGCCTGCCATGCTTCAGCTGGACGTCGAGCCAACTGTCTATAATCCCGCCGAGTTGAGATATACGTAAATCAAATGCGAGATTATTGTATTTAAATCATGAGCTCTTCATGTTTTGTTGTAGGTATATGTATGTATGTACCGTAAATGGTTTAGCTTCAAATGTATAGGTACCTACATACGTAACTCCCATGATAAGATTTATGGACGTACCCTTGTACCACCCAGAGCCTCAAACTTGGAGTGGGAAAATCGTGGGCCGATAATCCGACGGTTCGATTGAATGGTTGACCACCTATCTATTCGGCCTCACTGCTCGCTATCCGATGCCAACCAGTCCACATAGGAGTACCGACGTCTAATTCCTATGCGCGGTACCCTTACCTTCTAGGTCGGCCTCATTCCCGCAGGGGAGCTTGGGAGTTGCGAAGCCCGAATGTCCCCGCAATATCAGACCCTACGCATCTCCATCGTCACAAATCACCAGCTACGGTCGTCGAAACCTCAAGATGGTAGTCCGAACGAATTCGCTCAATTCTCTCAAGAATTTCCTTCCCCAGATACACCAGCCCTTGCCGCTGTCTGGCCGTGAGTCGCGAAAGCTGCTGGAATCGATTACGACCTCCTTCCGGAAGAACCTCGACAAGGAACACCCGTGGGAGCTCAACGACGAGTCTAGCTCAAAGAATCACGCATCCCAAACCAGAAAACCCGTCCTTCCGTCTCCAGTCCCGTCTTCTTCCTTGCAATCGAGTACCCTAACCCGCCAACGTCCGACGGATCGTCACCTACGCGCGATCCTCTCAAACCCCCTCTTTACCCACGAAGAAAACAAACAGCCACAAACAGCTTCTAGGAATCCGTTCGATGTCTTCGATTCCGCTGTCTCGAAGGGTCTTATGACCCCGCGTCGCGCCGCCGGCTTTCTGGCCAAAGTGCGATCTCAGATTGCCGGCGAATCTGCCGACGAAATCCGGCAAGGCATGGCGGATTCGGGTGCCGGGCTGCGGGTAGTCCAGTGGCTTCGGGCATCTGGCTTGGAAAACGACCTACATCTCCTCGCCGAATCGGGCGCGGTATTGTTCGCGCACCTGATACCCTTCATGTATGCGGAGGGCCTGGAGGAGGTAGTATGGAGCTGGGTGGCGCACCTCAGTAGACGCAATGAGAGTGTTGAAGCTAAGAAAGGTCACCACATCGCTTTGATGGGCCTCTTAAATGCTATCATGAAACAGAAAAATACCTCGTATACTGGGGAAAAGACTAGCCTCGATGGCGCCTACGAAGCCGTGGTCCGCGCAAACGAAATACTGCCCAAGGAGAACGAAATAGCGTCCAACACTTTCAAAAAAGTATGGAGCCACATGTCTTGGATTTCCACCGTGTGTGCCTCGGAGCGACCAAAGCCCTCGGCTCCTTCATTCGACGCTTTCGTTGATGTAGGGCGGCCCCTTAGGATGCAGCTGGATATGGCCCATCTGGACCTCCATCATCCTCTAACGCCAGATCATTCAGCTGCGGTTCAATTCATGCATCATAACGTCGTCCGGCCCAACGGCCTTCACCCATCCGTTGCTAGGCGGCTCGTCTGCTTGGCCTTGGATACGGCTGGTCGACTGAAGGAAGTAGGGGATACGGAAGAGGTGTCCTGGGTTGAGCGATACTTGACTAGGATAAGCAACCACCTAAATTTCGGCGTCTTCAATGCGCTAGAAAGAGATTTGCTCGCATCAGAGGAACCCTTCCATCGTATGGCATAACGGAGGTGGAATTCAGTATCAAGCGGCTCTCGGGTCAGGCTGGTTTGTGTCTTTGCGCGGAATATCCCGGTTAGGTCGGCGTTCTGGGGAATTGAGTCTGAATATTAACGTTACATGTCTGATTACAATAGGCATCTATTCCGAGCAATGAAGATATTGTAAACAATTCGCCTCGAATTCAACGATACGATACATAGCAGGAGAAATTAGAAATGAACTTGATCAAGTTTATTCTCTTGTATATTATTATTTAGTGCGTATATCGAAAGTTCATATGTGTAGCTACTTTATATCAACGCTCGAAGTCATATAGCGAACAGAAGTGGGTATCCTACAATCATCCAACAAACAAAGCGAATGCTCAACGCATGATCGTACGTATATCTCATATCTCATACCCGTTTTTTATTCCCATCGCGTCGAAATTCTCTTGAAACTTTTCCTCATATTAGGTGTGTAATGCAGTCAACGAAAAGGGATGAAAACGAGGGCAAGGAAATGCAGAGGAGGACTATTGTTGGTCTTCCATCCCATTAACCACCTTCAGCGCACGCCTCGGGCCCAAAACCACACTGAAGAAATTCGGTTGCCGTCCATCCAGAAGCGCCTCAGCCGACCCTCCGCTGGCCGTGCTACGAGTCGCACTACTCTTCGAGCGGTTGACACCGGCCGCATTGCCCGCTCCAAGGTAACTATCGTAGGGCCAGGGGTTGCGGTCCTCGCTGGGCCGCGGGCGACCAGACCCGGTCCCCGAGCCAGAGGTCCCGGGGCTGGGCTCGTCGCCGCCGGACATCCACTTCGGCTCGCTGAGATGTCCCACCCATCCGAAGTGTTCGCTGGTGCCGCTGGAAGATCCTCTGCGATGCGCCTTGCGCAGCTTCTCGCGCATGCCACCGGCGGCTGCGGCTGCGTCGACTCCAAAGCCGCCGTCCTCTTCCACGGCGCCCGAGTACCGGTTCGCGACGGCCATGTGGCGCTTGTATGCGGCGACTTGTCGTCGGTACAGCCACGCACAGAAGCCAAGGTACAGCGCCGCGAGGCCTGCGAGGCCTGCTATGACACCTGCAGCGATCAGACCTCCGTTCGTCCCTGATGGCGATGATGCGGCTGGATTGCCGGGGCTTAGACCAGTCGCTCCTGGATTATTGGTTATGGTTGCGGTGCTGCCCGCCTGTGTGACTGTGAACACGGGTGGCGTGCCTGTCTTGAATGGGCCGTCAGTGGCGGGACCAGAGGCGGGCTGTGTTGCTGTTGCGCCGCCGTCTGACGAGCCTCCTATGACAGACTGCACTATATCGGGAACCTTATAGCCATAACTGCCAGCAAGTATACTGTTGTCCGGATTGTCGTCTGCTGGATGGTCTGCGGCAGCGAAGGAGTCCTTCCACTGCAAATTCGAGGCGTCGAAGCTGTAAATGCCCGGACTGTCGCAAGCGATCTCGGTGCCGACGTAGCCGCCAATTACTACCATCTGGCCATCTCGTGCAGCGCATTGATGGCCCGCTCGAGCTGGAGGCTCTGTACTAGTGGATGTGTCGACTTTGATCCAAGTAAACGAAGGTACAGTAAGGATCCAAATATCTGTGTACTGAGTTTGGTTGCCATATGGAAGCAGATTCTGACCTCCGTACATGTAGATATTGAATGAACTTGCATCCGGAGCTGAAAAGATTACTGCGCACGGGTTGACTCGTACCTGCGGTGCATCACCAGAAGTCTGCTGGTGATACCAGGTACTGGTCTTGATGTCGTAAACGTCAATAGTGGTCATTGAGGCGAAAGCGTCGGTGGTCTCATGGTCTCCGACAACTCCGCCGCCGAGGCCGAGTAGGATGCCACTTGGTCCCCAGCCGGGTACATAGACAAGGACACCGTCGGCGCGTTCCGTGAATCCATCTTGGTTTTGAATGCCACCCCAAGTGATATTCCGATAAGCACCTCCAGCGGGTGCGCCAAAAGAGCGGAGCGAGTCGACGCCGGAGTTAGCGTAGCCTGGATGTGTAAATTCAAGAAGGCTCTTCAAGTAGACACGCCCAATCTGGTTCGACCACCCCGGTGTAGTAGCCCAGTCGAGATGACCACCGAAATACCAGCTGACACCTAGCTCGGGCACGGAGATGCCAGCACCTTCTGCAGCACGCTGTACCGGGACGCCTTCAGGATCTGAGTAGTTACCGGCCGATGTTTTGGGATTTTGAAACTCTGACCATGTCGACGATGCGACATCATACATCCACGTAGACACCGGCGACGGCTCTGCAACGGGATTATCGGAAAATTCGCCACCGTACAGGTAGAGACGGTCTAAGTCGTTCCAGAGATAGCCGAGTGACACGGCCGGCGGGCCAGACGGTCGGGGAAGACCGGTTAGGGCCGGGGAGCTGATGTCCCACGACTTGGTGAGATCCAGGGTTAGAAAGTCGTTATCTGCCATCGGTTAGCAAGAGTCATATTGTATCCTGATTGTTCTACTTACTCCATGTATTTGCTTGTTGATCGCCATTAGTCTTGGACCGGCCACCGTAGAAGTACACGGTTCCATTGATTATGGCGCCTAGTCAACGTTAGCTCACAATTTTACTTAACCGTAAGTAGAACATAGATGTATTCTTACTCTGTCCAGCCCATCTCGTGCAGACGGTGGTGGGAGTATTGTCGCGGCGATGGAGAACAACGCTCGGAGTTGGTTTGATCACGCCCGCGTCTGCGCCGCCATTCTCAACCTTCTTACGACCGTTATTATAACTAATAGTGGGAAGAACAATTGCAATGAGTAGAGCGATCATAGTGAGCCTATGCAGCCCTGCAGTAGTGGGAGGTGGCGCACTGGAAGCTGTTTTGATCCTGGGACGCCTCGCCGATGCCAATTTAGACAACCAACTAGATTTTCTTTTTGGCGAATCTTGTCCGTCGGAGATCTTCTTTTCAACCGGCGATGTCGGTTCTGAGGCTAGTTCTATTCTTTCGCTTCGCACGCTGTCTTCTGTTGTCTGGGAAGCCAAATCCTGCTGACCTTCTCGCTCATTCTCCATCAGCCCAACCTCTTTGAACATCGATCGTCGGTCTTTTCGAAGATTGCTACCCATCGGAAATACTGGAGGTTTCGAACCTTCTCTTAGCCGATCAGATGTGCTGAGAGAATTAAATCTCGGACGCGAAGTCGCGTTTTGCTGGCCGCCAAGATTGGAATTGCTGTGGGAAATTTTCGTGGAAGTCATGGCGAAATGGTGTCTTTGGTACCGCTAAAGCGTAGAATATGTAGGTAATCGCTGCTTAGGCACTCCATACAGAAGGGTATCGCCACTCCATGCATAGTGATGGCACTGGGAGGGGGGAACGACATCCCCATATATGGAACATGAGGTCACAGGGCAGCCTTTTAAGGGTCTTTGGGGGGGCAGTAAAGATGCATAATAACGGTAAGGGCTATACAATATCATTACTTGTAGGTAATGGCTAAACCGTCAGGATGTAACGAGGCGACAGGGGCTCCTGGTCCGACTACATCATGGATATGGAGATACAATGCTATGATTGCATCAACCAGCAACGTCTACTGTAAGGCACGGCCAGTAATGAGCCGAGCCGTTTGAAAGTAGAAAACTTGGAAGCTTGCTCGATGGAAGTCGGTAAGCATGCAGCTACTCGTTGCCGTTTCTGGACAGGAACCGATGCATTCGACCCAGGCGATTGGTTCTTGGAGAACGGGGCGGGCAGGGGTAGGTTAATTATGACGACATTCTCCAAGATCTAGTCGATGCGAAGTCTGAAAACTGAAGCGCTTGGGAAGGAGCTGTCCTTACCTTACACCAGTGAATGTACGTGAGTCTAAACATCTCTACTGTAGAATGCTTTCCGTGTTAAAGATAGGCTCCTCTTAGCTTTACTGCTTGCTAACAGATACTGGCGCTTTGTAGCTAAGCCACCCCCCTTGTGCCTGTGGCGCCGCGCTTTAATTCGTAAAGGGGCAAGACCACAGAGCGAATCTTTCGAGATACCTCCAAACAAGTGGTAGTCGTTAGTAAATCTAAGTATCTCCATGTATTTGGCCAATTAAAGCGCAGTTCTGAAGGTACAGGAGTCCGCTTAGCCAGTGCCAGTAAGTGAGGTAAGTGGATTGTACCCGAAGTGGCTGAAAACGCATATACCTACATGTACACCCATTGAAGGCATTCAATGTGATTACCATGATAATCTAGAGACTACCTTGTACATGTAGCCATTTAAAAGATGTAACCTCATATTTGTGTATGTATGTACATGTTACGGGAATGGAAAGGTGAAATATGCATAGTGAGTTATCTGGCAGTGGCAGTGGGCTAAGAAACTTAAAGAGGCAACTGTCACCTAGGTGATCTCGGTAGCCGTGCAACAGTGTATTCTGTTTCAGCATAGCATCAGGATGGTCAGGTGCTTATACTGCCAGATACACTGTAAACCAGCGACGATTTGTACCTAGATACCTTTGTGGACGCCAATTATATCCAGAGGGACCTCTACAGTGTGCACGGTGCACGTTCTACAGTGTAAGTTGAACATATCGTGAGCTTTTACACACATACGCGTACCTAAGGGACCATGCATCAATACAATTCACCTAAGGTCTTGCTCCGTGCACCAGTTCAATAAGTTTTTAGGTGCCTACCTACATCGGTATTTGTTATTTATTTGTATGAGCACTCTTTCTACAACTTCCACTCGTACTCATCGCCAACTCCCAATAACATCAACTACTCCCAATAACAACTACTCTCAATAACATCAACGACTCTCAATAGTATCTACGATCCTCAATAACATCAACGCGTCCTCGTTCTTTTCTAAGATACAGTTCTCAACCACAATAATTCGCCGAGTTCGTTTCTTCACACCTGCCACCCATCAAACAATACTTCCTACCAGCGCTTCACCAGACCCGACCCTAATAAAGATGGAGGCGGAGCGTGTGAACATACTGGCGTTGCCTGCCGAAATATTCGTCAAAGTCTGTTCCCACTTGACTCCTTCAGAAGGCAGAGGTCTCCGACTATGTTGCAAGGAACTTGCTTTCAAGGGTGCACACCACTGCTTCCAGGAGATCGTATTTCACCTCTACAGGCCCGATTTCGATAGGCTCCGCGCTCTAGCCAATCATCCTATCATTGGCAAAAACATCAAGTCTCTCTACTATGAGGCTGCAAGCATCATTGACCATGGAACTGACCCATACCTTGATGTTGTCGACCCTCGTAACCCCGAATTTGACCCATACCTCGACCTTGACACTTATCTCTGGAGGTCCGAAAATCCTTCTTTCCGTCGGCGAGTAAAGAGATCAAAGGAGAATTGGCTGCCCAACGGCGCATTTGACCACAATCCCATTAGGGACCAGGACATCGCTGAGAACTACCACCAGTACAAGCTTGCTGTGGATCAGCAGATGCAGATCCTATGGAATAGAGAAGACTTTGCCCTTTTCGAAGAGATTATCCCAAGACTCACAGGGCTGAAGAAGATCACCGTCAACCAGGGACCTCCTGAGCATCGTTCGCCTTACGACTGCTTCTTCAAAGCCATAGGATCGCACACGGGCCCGAAGCAACTCCGATCCGTTATACATGGACTAAGAGGCACCAACATCCAGCTACATGGTCTGTGCAGCAAATCACTGCCTGTGACTCTTATCAACGCACCTCTCTTCAACCAGATCGCAATGTGCTGTAAAGAGTTGAGATCGATCTCCCTCAACATTCCTGGCGAGGACTTGTCGGACTGGGATACTGGCGAGAACCAGATCCTGTACAGAGACACTCGGCGTATCATTGACACGCAAATTATCCCCGAGTGCCTCAAGGGCCTCTCTAAGCTTGAGGTCATATCGGTGACCTTTGGTGTCCAAGAAGCCCGCCATTTGCCGAACCGCTATCCAGGCAGCCTTCGCGGACTGATTCCTCTTGGATACCTTTGGAGGAGTCTACGCCAAGTCGAACTAGCCTTCGTCGAAACGGAGAGACATGATCTCTGCAACCTCTTCGAAATGCACGAACGGACGATGAAGGTTATCCGTCTGCACTGCTGCAAACTGACGAGCACTTCGTGGCTGAGGCTCCTACATCAGATGAAGAGAAGACTGAGACTCAGCGACGTATGCATCTCAGGACGTGTTGTCGGTCAGTTCGAGGCAGGAGAGGACAGTAATGGTTACCTTCCCGCCAACAACGATGACGATGTGCAGAATTGGTGGTTGGGGAACCCGGAGACCATGACACCGGGTCCAAGTCTTACAGCTGACTTGACCGCTTGGTTTCTTCATAACGCACCCTGTCCTCTGGTGCCTGGAATTCAAGACAATGCCCAGCCTGAGGACGATCAGTCTGAAGATGAAGAGTCCGCCGATGAAGACTCCGCCGAAGAATCCGTTGACGAAGAAGCCGGAGACGATGAGACCGGGGACGATGAATCCGAGGACGCCGAATCTGGGAATGGTGAATCTGGGAACGACGAATCCGGGAATGACGAACCCGGGGATGAAAATCCTTGATGACCGAAGGCTCATTTATGCGTTGTCATATATATATTACGGTTTTGATGTGCACGGGAGGTGCGGCGTTCACGAAAGCAACTTGCGGGATGGGCAAGGAGGGGTAAAGTAACAGCAGCAGCCACGTTATGCTGCTGAATACTTGTGATTACCACAGGGCGTTAAATGGAGAATTTTGTCTTCCATGATACCAGGTCGCGAGCTACCCCTCATGGCTAGTTTTCAAATCTCTCACGGTATCAGCGTCGCCGCTTGCCTAGGTGTATGTTGCATATCAGGCTCGAGATGCGAAGTGATGTTCATTTTTAGAATTCCTTGATAGGGGCACATAAAATGCACTCGCCTAATGACAATGAAGTTCGTTGAAGTCTAAATTTGAAACACAAGAGAGTAACATTAAGTCATTCCATGAATACACTAAGAACGAGCACCGTGATGTTCGGCGCAGACTGACGAGCGACTGATTAATGCTTTGTTTTCAGAGATCTTCAAATTTTATGGTGCTCTTATTTAAGGTAGCGGTATAGGTTACGTACTGGCAATAAAGGAAATGTAGATTAGTAGTGCAGATGCCTACTTTGAGGGATAGAACATATTACAATCAAAGTGTCATTTCTATATATGTATGCCTAATTTAAGTCAGGCTATTCCAAACCTTGGTGTCGCCCCCTTGATAGCATAGCAGATAAAGCTGCTTTAGGAAGCATTATAAGGTCATGCCAAGCTTCTTTCAAGGTGCTAAGCACTGAAGACCTTAACTTCTAAGGAGTCTAAAAGGTTACCAGATAATTTATCAAAGGTTTTATCATCGCTAGAAAATACCTACCTTTAAATAGATTCCTGTCTATGAGTCATATAGCAAGCCCTTGAATTAATGTCCACTGTTGGATCAAGAACTCCTTGCTAGGTTATGATTGGCAACCGTAGCTACGACAAGATATGAATAAGACCAACTCCACGGAGAGCATGTGACGCTTGCAATTGATTCATTGTGATTGAAATAAGCCTGTTCAGTCTAGATACCGAGTTGATATGTTCCAATGCGATTTAAAGTACAATAGAACTGCTTCCATGGATCGTGACTCAGGAGGTATATCTATAGGGGTTCTACCATTTCAAAATGACGAGGAATGAGTATTCTGACAACACCTTGTTCACGTATTTTGATTGGAACGACCGCAGTTCACTCATTAGAGCCGCTCTGGCCGTATTTTTCTTATAGAAGGTTCAAAAAGATGTCATCAGCTTTCACTTCTGCCTTATAAAGCTACAATTCGTATCTGAGAGCATATCTGCTGCAGCTTTCCTAACTGGACCAACAAAAGCAAACGCAATGTCCGCTTTACTGCTCTTATTACTGGCACTGCTTGTGGATTGTCACCACCACCATGAGCCTGCGAACAGCCTAACCATGTTGAATCGGACGGCGTCATCGAAGGCTTTGGGGCCTTCCATTCGACCAATATGGCGAAACTCTACCACGCCGGTGCCAACGACCAGGCTTACTGTAATATCTGCAGAGTGTCTCTCCGGGTTTGACCAAGGGACAGAAGTAGCGGGAATATCTTCAATGAACACTACTTCCTCAATCAATTTGACTGGGATGCCACGCTGGTCTAATACTTCCGGCTCAACAATCCAACTTCCGGTATCAACTACGCCAAAACTCCTCGCAACTTCATACCCTACCGATGAGGATTCAAGCATGCCCACTGCCGTAACAGTCTGGCCAAATACCGACAGTGTAGGAATTCCAGAGACCTTATCTTGGTCTCTCGGTGATGTCCATAACACTCAAGGCTCCTCGACAACATCCCCTGCTATTGCTTTTACACAGAGCAGCGGAAGACTATACGATTCTACATCGACAATTACTACGACAGAACCTCTCGCCTCGACTGGGCGGAATCGTGGTGAACAACCTCTGGCTGACGACACATCACTATTAAGCACGCCCCCTTTGCCTCTAACGGTAATTGAAGTCAGCAGTATTACAAGTACTATTACAGCTACAGTGACGGATGGAGGCCTAACTGTCAGACCGATGACAGCTACAAGCCTGGACTATTCAGACCTACAGTTAGAGACCACTAGCCCTACTACAACGGCCACTGACACTGTGAAAGTCCGCCCACCTATTTAGCAAGCTATGAGGGAAGATAATTTCTTATCTCTATAAATTGACTAGGGATATTTCCTTCGACAATGTGAACATCAATTTTGACGCCAATGACAAATAATGTGCGATAAGCTTTGTCGTCTTGGTGCTAACCATGTGAATAACTTGGGCTTGGGTCAGGATATGGCAGCGAATAGGGAGCTGGACAACTTTTGAGGATAATAATGGTATTACCCAGTGGATTTATTATAATTATAGACTTCCAGTCATGAATATGGATGACAGATGTAGTAGGACTTCCACTGTCGCGAACGCGAGATATCATCTTAATGTGACGGCTAACCTACCAACTGTTCTCAAGCCCGATTAACTCCTAAGCGGTAAACACAAGCAGAGAGAAATTTGAGGCATTCGTTGCGTAAAGTCAATAGGAGTAAAGGCGACATTTATTGATTATCCTAAGATAAGAGGCTAACTACCTATACCAGGCGCAAACGTACCTCTGGGCTGCCGTTTTCCTCCTCCCCTCTTTTTTTACTTCCCTTTTTCTATTGATCTATCAATGTACACTGTTGCAACGCCTTCCCGTCACCTAATCCCCCGACAACAGGGTTATAGATTTTCGAGTTGCCGTAACTGACGCTTTAGTTTCATAAGATCCCCTCGGCTTAGGCTGGTGGACCGTCTGCATATCTCGTCCTGCAAGATCCCGTCCATCTTATGTTGAAGAGATGAGTTTGCATGAGCGATGTTAACATTTCTCCTCACTAGAGCCTTGGGGATACCCCATGCCCAGTCGAATTTCCCGTGGGGATGGGCTACCTTGAAGGAAGTGCCGAGGTTGATGGTTCCAGCACATAGGAAACACGGGTTCTCTGAGCACCCAATGAAATCGAACATCTCTTGCAGTCTGATCTGATTCTTGTCGGATAGAATATAGTTCAGCACCTGCATCTCACAGTGAACTATGACTTGGGGACGCTCCTCGGTTCGAATAGACTCTGCCACTTCGATTAATTCCTCCCTTATGCGTCGATACGCAGGGTCATTGGAAAGTCCTTTAATGCAATCCTGAATCCTCGACATAGAGGGACGGTACTCCAGGGCGCTCCTGCTACAGGGCCTGATTTGAATCACCTCAAACTCGGCTTTGTCGGTGATGTGCGAGCTCCGAAATCCAATCAAGGCCTCCAATGCTTCAGGGATCCTGGCCAGCTGTTCTATGCCGTTGATCACAAACAACAAGGAACTTGCAGTCAAGTGACGACTATGTGTATCTCCCAAGAACCGCTTGACTGCCCTGATGGTGCCTGCGTTATTCTTAGTGAACTTGTAGCACCCCGACAGGACTTCGTTGTAGCCAAATAAATCAGGAGAATCTCCACGTTGGATCTTCTCTACTAAGCCGTAGAGGGTACTGAGGAATATCATGTCTCCAGTGTCTTCGGCATTGGTCCTGTGCATTTCTTGGAGCTTTTCCAATTGCGCATAACACCGAGCGAATTTTCCGTCTTCTCTAAAACCCAGATAAGACTGGATGGTGTGTGAGAGGACGTCACTCCAAACAGAGCCAATTTCAAGATCGGGCCTCTCCTGCTGGCCATGCAACTTCATCCACCTACAGATCTTGCCAATCAATCTCTTGTCTTGGTCATCAAGGCCTCCATTTTTTGCAATAAATAGGGTGTATTTGTGACTCAATCCGTCTGGGACATTGTTGTCAGTTCTCTGGAGTGCGGTTGCCGTGACTTGCAGAGCCGACTCATCTTCTGCCGGGTTCATGTTGGGATCACTCCGGTTTCGTGACAGTAGTAAAGCCCAGGCATTAACGAAAGCACGCTCATCACTGGTAACATCCGTCTGCCTAGGTACATTTCCTTGTAGCGTAGTGCATGCGGGACCGTGACTTGATCCAGGGCTGCTCTGTCCCAGGCTGGTAAGACCATCAATACTTGGCAAATGTAGCTCGTCTTCTTGCTGTTGTTGGAACTTGGCCCAGATGATGCGTGCCCGAGCATAGAACTCCACATAGGGGGTTTCCTTTTTGCGTAGGATTCTGTTACTGACATTCTCTTCAACTCCAGGGGTTTCTGTATTGTATTCAGAATTCTGAGCTTGTTCAAATGGCATGATGTTTTGTGATTGGTGAGCCATATTAGGAAAATTATTCTCAAAGGAGTTCAACTAGAGCATTCAAATCCTGGCAAGTAGATGTTGATGATGAGTAACAAGATTCTATAAATTCGATAGGAGAGTACGCACCCAGCTTCTTATACTCATGTGTTACTGAGAATCCCCTTCAAATGGCCACCTCCTGGTTCAATAGACTCTGACATGTCACAAATACTGCTTCTTTTTGTTTGAGAGCATGTTGGTCATTTTGACGCTTTATTACGAGCTCACTGTTGAGAACAAAACTTCGATCGTCATGAGATGAGATAAGTTGAGACAAGAAGCCACGTGTTCTATACTGACATCGTGTCAGTGAGACTTTCTGTGACATAACTTACCGAATTTGCCTTGGCTGAGGACAGCAAATACTTATCAATCTGACTATCTACTTCATACTGAGCACCGTAACAAGATATCTCGCGAGGTGGATGTCAATTCCTAGCTCTTTGGTTAGGTAACGACGAAAATGGCAAAAAGTTATCTTTACCAGACAAATTATGTATTAACTCATCCATGATTCTTCGCTTGGTTAAGGAACGAAATTGTATAGTGGTAGAAATTGATGCATGGCTTGGGGGGGTACTATCATGAAGGGAAATTCCTTATTCTGTTACACGGAGATCAAAAATTTAGCCTCAAAACTTGTCAGTGCGCACTACATCCAAGATACCTATGTTGGTGTGTACTGCTTTATATTGAGTGAATCAGCTATTCTAGTACTTTGGGTAGGAAAAGCTCTGACTGATACTCCCCATCGTGAAATATACCCTTTGATGTACAGTAGGATGCTAAGTAGAGGTAGTCAACGGCGCAGCTCAATCTTCATATGGAACTCAGAGTTAGCGTCGGTAGGGTCCTGAACTTGTGTGTCAATGAAGAACAAGACTTTTCTGATTGACGCGTTTCCTATCTCCGTAGCATTCTCACTCAACAGCCTTTGCAACCCTATTATGAACGGGTTGTTGGTCTCGAGTTCCTCCCACCCGACCTCTCCAGGGGCGATGTCCAACCACCCATTTACCTTTTTGGGCTTGCTCATAGCATCAAATGCGCGAGTCAAAGCATTGCGAACATCAACGTTTCTGATTTGTTGATAAACAATGAGTTCCAAGCTACTTAGCCTACCATGAGCAGCTATGTAATTCTCCTTGAGAATATTGCGAGCCTTCACCTTCGGTTCTGTTCCCACGGTGTCGATGTTGAAACATACGTATATTCCTGGTACCGTAGCGAAACTAGTAGTATATCCTCGGTCACTCCACGAACTATGCCCGGCCTTCCAGTTGAGGTCGGAGTTGGGAAAGCAAAACTTCAGGAACCATTTCTCGTCTTTAGCGAGATTTCGGTCGTATGTCCGAAGGAATGACATCGCCATAGGAGTTATTGGTGGAGACTCAACTGATTGATAGCGCTTCTTCAAGGGCAAAAATCGTTAGACCAAATAGACATTGTAGGGCGGAGCTTGGCCGGTGGAAATTTGGGAGATGGTAGGGCTGACGGAAGAGGCCCGAGGTGTTCATGCGAGGTCTGATGTTGCCACGAATGATGAAGTGCAAGGCTGGCAGGACTAAGCAATCGTGTTTATCAGTTACTACGATGAAACGTGACTCGACGAAGGTATTGGTGGTCCCGAAAAGGTCGCATATATCGTGCCAGATAAATGAGGCTTGAAACATTTCTTGTGGTAGGTCCAACTATTGTATAGCTTCACCTCACCTTAGGTAAGCTGAAACTTCAAGGGGAGTGACACCTGAACATGTCACACAATAACAGAGCCTGGCAGCAACGAACTACTTTAGATAACCTACCTTTGTACAACCTTGCGATGTTTGTTTATGATCTATAAGTACCTTCCACGTTGATGTAAATTTCAAGACGCCCCACTTCCAAGCAGATGCTAAATATAAAAATCTCGGCCGCAGTATTACGGCAGGAGTGCTCCATGATGTCGGACTGTAGAGCAGTGTTTTTAAGACGCTAGACCGCTTATCATGACCTGAGCAATGGTTTCGCGCGGAGTAACATATACTTTTCCGTGATAAACTAGGTATTGGCCTATGCGCTCCATATGAAGGGACTCCCCCGGCCAAGCTGGTGATAAGAGATGGATGAGGTGGCTGAACGTCCGATTGGCAATATTGAAGTATCGAAAACATCTTATACGACAACGTTATCTGTGCTGTATATGACCGGGACAAGGAGATGACAATCTATTTCTTGCCGAGTTTGATGTCCGACTTGTTGGATGAGAAGTAGGAGCTGGGTATTATGCGTTATGTACCTCCTAGGTATTTCCGTTGTTCTGACGTAGCTCTGCGAGGAGTCATCTCTGGCATGAGAAATCGTGCATTTATTTAATAGTGTTAAAGGAAAACCTGCCTTTTCTTTCATATAAACCCCCAATCACCATGATAAGTCTAATTATCATATATTTGGACTGTAAATCTGGGATGAGACAAGGTCAAATACGATCACTAGATTTGCGGGGGAATAAGCGGTAAAATGTCTCACATGATGTACATGGCAATCCCCGCATGTCAATGAATCCCGCGTGGAGACCCTGAATGGGACGGGATTGGGATCTTAGAATGTCAACGCAGGTTTACGTTGTGTTTTCCTGATTCCTGGTTCCAATTGCTTGAACGAAAACTCGAGACTTGCAAATCAGTGGTCAGGATCGCTCTGAGTATATCTTCCCATAGCTGCTCTCTGGCCCGACGTGCTTATATGTATGTCACGCATGGGAATCCTTCAAAAATGATTCGGAGGCTTACGGTGGCCCCCACGTTTCTTGGCTTAGTTACGTGCGTCAATGCGTCAATCTAATAGCAAACTCGAGTCCCGTTCCGCAAAGAACAAAACCGGCCAGGCCCGGTTCAGGCCCAGTTCCGGCACGTGGATGATCAAGGGGGAAATGTCGGATGGCGGAATGGTTGAAGGTGGGATGAAGATGGCTGAGATTAAGGGATTTGGCAGGCACCGAAATTCTGATCTTGATGCAATGCAACGGCAAAGAATGCAACGCTGTCTACCTTAGGTACCTCTTTACTGGTTCCTTTTTCTCTTCTTTCGTATTGTCGAGTTAAGTCTTCAGCAGTGAGAATACCAAATAATTCTACATAGGGCGTGTCTTTGCAGAATGCCTCGACGACTTTATATCGACCGGGTAAGTATTGGAGTATCATTCTTACAATTGGATTGTCACTATATTCTGTTAGGCATGTAACTATAATCTTATCAGGTATCTTGTATTATTAATGACGGTATTTCCGGGTTCCATACCCCGGTTTACGGAGGACCGTACCTCTTCGTCGCATGAAATTAACATTAAGCTAGGTATAGTTGATCCCCTATCCGAACATCGAACTTCTCCTTCCCTTTTACAAGCCTATGTATGTACTATTTTAGAGCATCTTTGTCCCTATCCACGTGTCTCCACGTCGCCATACGCAGAATGTGACGCAACTGCGAATGCATGTCTTAGCCTGACCTTTACCAAAGTGTTCTTTTGATACATGTATTAGACGTCGTGCACCACATTGTCGGGCCTCACGGATGTACACATGCAATTTCGAGCCTTATGTAACATGCCTGTAACATGCATGTCCGTACATGTATTCTTGTTAGATTTAACCCCGAATAGCGAGCAGCCATGATCCCTGTTCATAGATCTTCCCTTTGCTTGTCCCTCATTGGCGTCTCTGCTTTTGAGAGCGAACAATCCTGATCCCTGCAACCTTCTCGAACTCCGCCAAATCTTCTTACCGAACAAAGCTCCAACCATCTCTACTCACGCCCTGTTCTTCCCCTTTGGGTATTCTGTTATGATCCCAGATTGCGTTCAGAATCCCAATAATCCCTCCATATGTTCCCTATATGTTCCTTGCTTATCCCTACTATCGCTTCTCAGCATCAATAGCAGCACTCCCGTCCTGTTAGGGTACGGAGCGGCGGTTCGAGACCGAAACGAATCGATTAACCGGTAGTGTAAAGGCAAGGGGAAGCAAAGAACAAAGTAGAGGGGCACGATCATGCCCGAGAAACCACTTACCGTTGCTACATATGCCGCGGGCGCTTCTCTTGCTGCGATCACACTATTCTACGTATTCGCCCCCAATTACTTCTTAGACGGCGACTCCAACGCGCGCAGCAAGAAGGGCGTGGTAGTTGGCCTTTCAAATCCGGCAAACGACTGCTTCATCAACTCCGTCCTCCAAGCCCTCGCCGGCCTTACCGACCTTCGAATCTACCTAATCCGAGAAAACCACCGAAGAAAGATAGACGAACCATGGGTTTACCAAGAAGTCGTGGAGCACAGGAACATACCCGAATGGAAAGCACAGGGGTTGCAAGCGGGCCTTGTCACAAAGGGTCTGAAGGACATTCTTGACAGCCTTAACGAGCGACCTATATATAAGAAGACTATCTCGGCAGCACCCTTTATCAGGGTCCTAGAGACCGCCTTCAAACAACGTATTAGCAGGCAGCAGCAGGATGCGCAGGAGTTTCTGCAGGTGGTAGCCGAGCGATTATGCGACGAATATCATGCCGGAAGGAGAGCTCGGCTGGCTGCGAAAAAGAAGAATGGCATTGAGGCGTCGACGAATAAGGCGGAACCGATAGACGGAGGCGCCGTTGAGGAACGACTAGCGAAGCTCGCTAGTGGTGAAAACGGAAGTGCTGATGCCGCCGAGTCAAGCGAGAGGACACGGAAGACCGAGGGGGAAGCAGTCGTATCCGACAGTGACGATGAAGAAGGATTTCCAATGGAGGGCAAATATGAAAGTCAGATTGAGTGTCAGAAGTGCGGCTTCAAACCGAAACCAACAGAGAGCACTTTCTGCACTTTGACTTTGAACGTGCCACAGTCAAGCTCGACTTCGCTCAATGCTTGTCTGGATGGCTTCTTCAAGACCGAATACGTGGACGATTTCAAATGCGAAAAATGCCGACTCATCCATGCAAGAGACTTGCTAGAGTTACGGTTGGCGGACTCCAATTCTGAACCTTTCAAGGCTGGCGCGCGAGAAGCCATCACGAAGCTGCAGCACGCCATTGACACCGATCCCGAGCATCCGCCGCCGGACGTCCAATTACCACCCATGCGAGACGCACCCACATGTAAGATTGCCAAACACACGCGGTTAACGGGCTTCCCCAAGATCATGGCTATCCACCTGTCAAGATCCATATACAACAGTATCTCGCAGAAGAATTCGGCCAAGGTGTCATTCCCTGAGCAGCTACTAATGGGCAGTCTTCTACAACGCAAGAAGTACAAGTTACTCGGCACAGTTACACACAAAGGCAGTCATCATAGCGGACATTACGAATCCTTTCGTAGACAGAACGTTTCTCTTCCGTATTCCACACCGAATGCCTTTCAGGCTTCCGGCGTCTTCGTTAAGTCTGCTACAGCAAGTCCAGCGTCGACCCCCAGAATTGTCGCGATGCAAAAGTCCGGAGATCCCAGTCCGGTAGCTTCTACTCCAGATCTAGCGGCTTCGTCTGGGAGTGGCTCGCCGAACCAATCAGTTGAAGGTCTAGATAGGCCCTCAACTGATTCCTTACCCCAAGCTTCCCCCAACGGCCGATCATCGTCTCGTCCCAGTCCTACCTCCTTCGCAAGGGATCGCGAGTCAGATAGTATCAGCCTTAAGTCAGTGGCGGCGTCTGCCCGGTCGACCGTGTCTCGGATATCCAACTCGGCTAGAAATAGCAGGCCAGGTAGTCCCGCTGGCAAGACGCCAGTTGCGCCATCCACGGCTAACGGGAAGACCGTTACGTCAAAGCCGAACGGATCCAAACCGAAGCGGAGGAAGCAGAACGACCGGTGGTGGCGGATCAGCGACGAGAAGATCAAAGAAGCGAAGACGAGTGAGGTGCTTGGTATGCAACGGGAGGTCTACCTGCTGTTTTATGAACTGGAGCGCGAGAGTCCGGCAGAATCGTAGCGAGAGGTACGCCAGCTCTTGGAGAATATCATGGAAGCAGCAGCTTATGACCCGGAGGAGGATGAGCGGGAAGACCCGTACTTCCAACAGCGGGCCGAGCAGAGTGTCGCTGGGCAGGTTGAGGTCACCTTCCTGAGATTCGGGTCCCGGTTAGGAAGGATGGGCAGGAGGCTAAGAAAGGTTATTAAAAGGGCGTGGGATGGCTATATGGGGTACGGTGACGCGGAGGGCGTCGAGCCTAGTTACGAGACGAGTCTGTATCGCCAAAAGCAGCAGCCTGAATTCAACGGTTATCTTGGGTGCATGGGATACTACGATGCACGGAGTGAGCACCGGCAAGGAATCTTCGACTCATCATGTTGACTTCCGAAAAGATACGTGTGAGGAAGAGATTATGAAAGCGACGAGAGTGATGTAGGATGCGGGTGGAAGTTGGACTCCCACTTTTTCTTAGCGAAAACTGCATAAAAAGCATATCATAGCGGCGTTGGTGGTTCAAGGATGATGGGCTTTTTTTGTGCATTTTCTGGCCCGGTGGCATTTTTGAGAAGTGTTTTACTGGTCTTTTGGCTCCGGTTCGATCACTGCAAAGAAAGAGCACGGATCGGGATGGATGGGCTTTGGTTTAGAAACCATTGAGAGCAATCGTAAGAGCGAGACCAACAATGCATTTTTGCACCGGTCGAGGTATGGAATGCGTACAGTACATAAAATAGATGTTCAGCATCGGCATAGGATATAGCATCTGCATATATAACGGGATGAAGAGAGTTCATACTCATTGACTACGACCTTTGCACATTGTCGTAGCTCTTATGATTTATGAGACGTTGAATATTCACCGTCGCAAAATATCCCTTGACACTCTGAGGTGGAAATACTACATTTTGAAGCCCCTTTACTTAGGTACGTAAGGTATTCCATATCTCTGTGCGGGTTCGATGCAAATGGTTACTACCTAAGGTTAGGGATCTATCGCGTATCGGTGACGTAAATCTCCATCGACATCCCGCAAAGATATCGCGGTCAACGTCGCATGTATGGAGCCTCATAGATTGATGACGTATTCTTAGCATAACACGATGAATAATGCGCCAAAGTGTCAATAAATGACCAAAGTACGACCAATCTTATTCATTCCTCGCTAACCACATACGCCAAACCGCTCCAAAAACACTCTCGAGACATAACCTCTCGATTCTACCACAGGAACATGGCTGCACCCGGACAGAAAGATCAGAATAAAGCCGGCAAGAGTTTCGACAGCGGGAGTACCGACGCTCTGCCTACTACCGATCTTGCCAGTGGTATATTCGAGGCCCCGAGCGCCGTCGTAAGTGACCGGACGTTCCCGAGTCGAGGCGACATCTCTGCTAAACTTCATGTTTTATAGCAACCTGAAGCTCCGGCGAGCAAACCAGTACCGACCACTGGCGGTCCCTTAGACAAGCAAGCCGCCGCAATAGTACGTTTCACGAAGTTCCATCTTATTCCGGATGTTCTCTTATTGGATTCTCGACTGACCTGTTTGTGATAGACTGGAAAGAGTAGTGATGACAAATCGAGACAATCTGCAGGCGAGACGCATGAGGTGGTCAATAGCGATGGTAGCGTCAGTCGCAAACCGAAGGATACAGCTGGTGCTGGTGCTAGTAAGTCATATCGACAACCTTTCGTATTTCCCTCTGGGTGTTCTCGGGAAGTCTGGATTCCCGATCGAGGAGTCGATACTCGAAATATCCTCAAGACTTCCGAGCCCCTGGCAACAAGAAGCAATCACTGACTCGCGGCGTTATAGTGATATTGTAGGATATGCCTTGGCTGCCGAATGTTGCTCTCTGGGAATGAGTATTCAGGTATCTATCGGCTTTAAGCTGGTGGTTTAGGTAGGGGAGCTGCAAGCCCATTAGTTACCTGGCCTAGCATGACTTGGGAGAGACCTAACTGTATGATAGTTATACGTTCTTTACTGCCAGAATAAGCACAATAACGATTTGGTGATTTATTCAACTCTATCTCACCGCTATTGGTCAAAAGTCTTGAACCTCAATATACCCCTTTAAAGGTACCTGGGTCTTAAGAGGTATATAATACATAGGACGTCTTCACATCTATAACATCTAAGGTAATATATCTCGCCAAGACTGACCTCAGAAAGCTAAAACGCTGAAGTTAAACTCAACTAGAAGGGGGAAGATATATCAGAACATCCTTGCTGCCCGAGCCCGGGCTAGAATACGCGGATGATAAAGCTCGGCTTCTTTTCTCTTCATTGCCCCTGATGCCGCCCCTTTTGCTAGCCATATCTGTCGTTCCCTCCGCAATGGACTTGACTTGACAAGCCAAGAACATGTATGGCTTCACCGGAAATATTCCGAGTCGCCTCGATGGGCTCCCCCGCTTTACCTATAACTGTATGCCCGCGGCCTCGCAGTGGCTCTATCTATCCTCCCAATACGACGACCCGCCACACCATCACGGCTTTCCCCTTCCATCGGCATTTATATTTCTGACGGTGGATGCTCGTCACCGACAACCCGGGCCAGCTGCGAACCCCTGCACTTCCCCAGGTACCCCGGATTTTCCATCTCGCGGCTAAGTATGCGAGCCCTGTCGCATAGGCCTCCCCACGACGCACTGCGCTCGGCTAATTGCGCGCAAATGAAGGAGGACTGCAGATCCCTACATTTCCGGGCCAGTGACCTGTTTCAACGCGCTAGATAGGCCAATGCGCCGAGCATGCCACTTTGAAGCGGCGCTTCAGCTTGCGAGACTTGGGTATGCTCCTCGCTTTCGGCCGTGGCGGCGCATATACAAGATGCTCGGGACTAGATGCGCTCTTAAAGGCTTAGACCTCCTCCTGAGACCTGGGGCAGCTCTCCCACCGCGCTCTCAGTCACGCGAGACTCCCGCCAGCAGAAATGCATGGTAATTTATACATAAGGGCCGCTACCACGGCAGCATTGCTCTGTAAGCACAGTCGCCATTATCAATAAACGCGCATCACCCTTTTAACCCGGTTTCCAGTCTTCCAGCCAAGCGCGGCTCGGGCCAACATAGCGCTGGAGCCACCCGTCTGCTCCAATGTGACCTCGAACGAGACGTGGGACTACATCGTGGTGGGCGCAGGGGCCGGCGGCATTGCCATTGCCGACCGGCTCTCGGAGGCCGGACACACGGTGCTCCTGTTAGAAAAGGGCCCACCCTCGACGGGAATATGGGGCGGAACCATGAAGCCCAACTGGCTTGAGAACGCCACGCTGACCCGCTTCGACGTGCCCGGACTAGCCAACGAGATCTGGCATAACCCGAGCGGCGTAGTGTGCACCGACGTCGACCAGATGGCCGGCTGCGTGCTCGGCGGCGGCGTCGCCGTCAACTCCGGCCTGTGGTGGAAGCCTCACCCGGACGACTGGGACCGCAGCTGGCCCGAGGGCTGGCGAAGCACCGACGTGGCCGACGCGACGGCGCGGCTGTTCGAGCGCATCCCGGGCACGACGCACCCCAGCACGGACGGCAAGCTGTACCTCCAGCAGGGCTTCGACGTGCTGGCGGGCGGCCTCAACGCGAGCGGCTGGGAGTACATCGTGCCGAACGAGCATCCGGACCGCAAGAACCGCACGTTCGGCCACAGCACGCACATGTTCTCCAACGGCGAGAGGGGCGGGCCGCTCGCGACGTACCTGGTCGCGGCGAGCAAGCGGAAGGAATTCACTCTTTGGATGAACACGACCGCGAGGAGGGTCGTACGCGACGGCGGCCACGCGACGGGCGTCGAAATAGAGTGCAGCAAAAATGCCGCCGGGCACGCTGGACTCGTTTCGGTCACCCCCGGGACCGGCCGCGTGATCTTGTCTGCGGGCGCGTTCGGCTCCGCCAAGCTCCTTTTCAGAAGTACTGCCGTCTCCTGTGCGATATGCGATGCGAGATTTCTAACTGCGTGGAATAGGTGGCATCGGGCCGAAGGACCAGCTGAACGTCGTAAAGAACTCGACATCTGATTCCAAGACGATGATCTCTGAAGACTCCTGGATCGATCTTCCTGTCGGATACAACTTGATCGACCACGTCGGGGTAGGCGCCCGGCTACTATACGAAATTATCCCTTTTTCCGCTACTAGATTGCGCTAACTTTGTGGTTGCATCAGACTGACATCGAGATTGCCCATCCCGATGTCGTCTTCTATGATTTTTATGCAGCATATAGCAAGCCGATCCTGAGCGACACGGAGATATACTTGCGTAAGATACACCCAGGCTTTCACATAGAATCTCGTATTAAATTGTGCCTCAGAGAACAGGACTGGAATCCTCGCGCAAGCGGCGCCAAATCTAGGCCCCATTGTGAGTGACTCGAAGAGATTTCAAGACAATTGTACTGACGTTGACGCAGTTCTGGGAAATCATTCCTGGTGCTGATGGTATCGACCGACATTTGCATTGGCAGGCGCGGGTAGAAGGGTCCAAGAATAGTAAGTCGTCGGCAGACTTAACCCCTACTGTTCTCGTATCGTACTGCCGTTGACTGACCGTACTGCCAGCTTCCATGACCATCACCCAGTATCTCGGGACCGGATCTACGTCGCGAGGACGCATGGTGATCACGCCGCAGCTCAACACACGCGTTTCCACCCCCCCATATCTCCGCGACTCGAATGACAAAGCAGCCGTCGTCGAGGGACTCGAGAGAGTGCGCAAGTACTTCCAGCCTATTTCGAACCTGACTTGGGTCCGCCCCGCTTCTAACCAGACGTCGACTCAATTCGTGGATTCGGTGAGTTTTACCCCTTTACCCCTTTTCTCTCTTGCTTAGTCATCACGAATCACCCGACTCCATTAGCCAGCATGTGCTCCCAAGTCAATCGAGAAGCAATAATCAATGCTAACGCTGGTAAATTGGAAGATCCCAGCGGTTCCGGCCTTCCGCTGCTCGAACCACTGGGTCGGAACAGCAAAGATGGGTCTCGACGACGGGCGCGTGGCCAACGGAACGTCCGTCGTGGATACTAACACCAAGGTCTACGGAATGGATAATCTTTTCGTCGTTGATGCTTCCATTTTCCCCGGAATGATGACGGGAAATCCCTCCGCTATGATTGTCACGGCTGCTGAGCATGCTTCCAAGAAGATGTTGGCGCTTCCTGTGCCTAAAGCGATTACAGCAAATTAAGGGGCGATCAGAGTATGACATGTGTACCCAGGTGCCTATATAGGAAGAAAACGGATTTATGGCGTTTATGTTATGAGCCCCTACGCTCTTATTATCAAGTTGAATCCTCGTGAGCTCATGAACCATCTGATACCTATAATTAAGCACAGTAGAGTACCTACCTAGATAGGTATTTATTTAGCCTCAAGCCATTAAATACAGGAGTCTCGGAAACGAAGTAGAGAATTAAGTTGACCATAATTCCACACAAGCACCAACAGAGAGACATGAGACTCCTGCTCCTTTTTGTAGTTCCAACGACCATTGCGAAGACAATACCGCTGGTGTGAAGGAACGCCAGAACGATGGCAAGCCCGCCACAGAAGCTCCAGCCCGCAGAGAGACGGAAGAGGAAAATGAGCACACTCCCCATGTTGAAAAACATGGTCCATAAGAATATAATTGACCATTTCCTTTCTTTCGACCACCACTGCCGCAAGCCATGACGAAAGCTGTAGCCTCTCCTCGTTAATGCAGTTTCAAATGTGACGGCTCCGCCTCGAAGCTGTTTTCTTATCTCTCTCTTGAGCTGCCGATCTGTCAACGAATGCACGTCAATCCCAGCCTCTTCAAGCTCCGTTTTGATGTTTTCGGCTAATATGACTATGGCTCTCCAGCCTTTGGGTATTTCTGATTCACCTTGCAGGGGCAACTGGTACTGAGCTTTAAGCCACATCATATACGTCCCAACCGTCCAAATCTCTAAAGAAATCACCGCAATAAGTAATTGTATGAATGAAAATCCCCATTGGAATCGCTAGGGAACACGTGATTGTGTTAGAAGTAAGATGTCGGCGGCTTCGGGAACTCTTGCACTCACATCTTGGACTGGTTGGCAAATGCCTTTGTCTTTAATGTAGGCAACGGGGTACGTCTGGTTGGAGTAGGTAAATGCCATAGTTGATGGATCCGCGAACGGTTGTTTGTGTTCCATGCTTCGTGAATCAGACCAGTCATAGCCATAAAACCCATATGAGGGGTCAACGTAGAAGGCGGATATATTCAATATTGGACTATCTAGATGGTAACTGCCGTTCCAAGTCGACGATGTATTTCGGAGGCCAAAGAATCCATTTGTTGAAACGTCTATAATAATAAAGTTACATCAGCTCTCTTCAGCGCTGGGACAAGGGTGATATACGAACAGTTAGACACAATTCTTTGTAACGAGCAATCGGTATATATAAGATCAAAACTGACGGGATGAATATAACAGCTACCTTCGAAAGACCAAACAGAGGAGCGTATGACAGGTTCACCTGAGAATGTGCTAAGCAGAAGGTCTAGGTAATGAAGCTACGTTTGTTGCTTACTATTGCCTTCATTAGAGCCAAAGACAGAGACAGGTTGATTCCCGGTTAGATTGACTCTCCATCCATCGTGGACAATGTATGCTATGGGCTGAAAGTCCGAAAATGGAATGTAGTTAACGTTGGTATCCGGGACAAAAGCCTTGTTGAGTGTGGTGTACCCGGTCATCGCACTGGCCATTGTTGGCCATCCAATAAGGAATAACATGCTCAATATCATAAAACCCATAGAGATTTTGGATTTGATACCGCGGTCGGAGATGAAGGCCCGTGTAACACGTAACGTCGACAAGAAGGAAGGTTCGTTTTCGAGGAACACAGTGAAAAATGTCACGTACGTAACAGGCACGAATGCCATGGAGGTCGTCACGTAGTCGGCAAATGCGCGCCAAGATATGAACGCCATCAATACTTGCCCCCATCGGCCTATCGTCTGGGAAAGAGTATCAGCTCATAATATTCGAGGAGAATTGGATGGAATCTAACTATGTCCCAGGATATATCAATGACTTTTACCTGAGTAAAAGTCAAATCGCCGAACCCTAAGTTTATGTCGAAAAATCCTGACGCTGTCCAAGAGCTATACTCAGATAGATTGAAGTTGAACGAGCCATCAGGTCGACACGCTGTGCTTGGATGCTCCGAATATATCGAAAGTAGATCCAAGACGGCAAGATATATGAAGAGACCTAGCATAGTCCCTGTCCAGGATACGCAAGGGATCCAAAGGCCGACCCGAGCCCATTTGATGGACCGCAGGTCTGACCATACTTCTCGGCGAGCTTGAGCCCATTCTGCTGAAATAGACTGGAACAGTCTCCTGAGGATTACCAGCCTCTGTTGGGGGGGCACAGTCTCTAAAACAGCCGGCTCTAGTTGCAATGAAGAAGAACGATCCATCTAATGCATCTGATACTAATTAAAATTGTGCCGTTTGGAATTTAGAAGAGAACAACATTTACCGTAGGATCTTATGGCGAGTGAGGTAGTTTTATACTTCCCTCTCAGATGCGATGTAAGATGGATGGACGCGTTTGAAGTGGACTCAGCCACATTGGACGACTTCGTGGAACACTGAGGAGGAGGGAGTTGGGCCAAATCAGGAGGCACATGATTTAGGTAGGTACCTAGGTAGGTAGGTAGCTATTCACGCTGCTCTCCATTTCGGCCCTCACATGTATGTAAGTAATTCGACAGCGGTTTGATAGCTTACCTTAGGTAGGTACCTCCAGCCGGTATTACTAGAAACCCCAGGGGTTATTAGACAGCCAGACAGCACGCCATTGACCGGATTCGGCGGAGGGAAGCGCTGGGATTGGGCGAGTCAAGATCGCAGGGCTAGGATGGGACTCGAAAGCTTCGGGACAAAGCGGGGTGATTTTCAGTCTCCATCTTGAGAAATGCCACATGCCGCCCGGAGCGGGGAAAGGCCATCAACTGCGACTGCTACTGTGCGGCGAAATAAGATTTACCTACCCCTTTAAAATCTGATAAATCGACACCGTTGAATGACTCCCGAGTAACTGATAACAGACTGCAATATGGGCGAAGCAGTTTCGCCTATTAACGTAAGCCGCGATACGAAAAGGGGCTTAGAGCTACACTGCTGACGAAAACATGCAGCTCAATCTGAAACACCCAGAACTTTTCCGGGATCAAGCCTACGTCAATGGAAAATGGATTGAGGCAAAATCAGGGAAGAGGTTTGACATCGTAGGTTCGTCGGAGCCTCTGTACCATGAGGCCCAATGCCCTTTCTTACGCGGTAGCGAGCAGACCCGGGATCAAATCAGAAGTTTGCTTCATGCCCGGACATGGCAGCCGAGGATGCCGACGACGCCGTGAAAGCAGCGCATGAGGCGTTCCAGGTTTTCCGCACCTTCACGCCCCGTACCCGCGCTGATCTATTGGCCAAGTTTGACGCGCTGATACGGGAGCATAAAGATGACTTGGCCACAATCCTGGTCTATGAGACGGGAAAGCCTCTAGTAGAAGCTTACGGCGAGATTGAATACGCGGCCTCGTTCACACGCTGGTTTACCGGCGAGGCGGAGCGGGTCCAAGGCGCAACCTTCCCAGCCGCCATTCCCGGCAGGCGGATCTTCACGATCAAGCAGCCCCTAGGCGTCACTGCAGCTCTAGTGCCTTGGAACTTCCCAATTGCGTGAGTTCGCTGCAACACACCTGACTTATATGACAGCCCTATAGCTAAATCTCCGGCCTAGCATGATACTAAGGAAGGCGGGCGCTGCCTTGGCTGCAGGTTGCACAATGGTAGCGAAGCCTTCGCCGGAGACCCCCTTGTCAGCCTTAAGCCTGGCGTACCTTGCCGAAAAGGCTGGATACCCGCAGGGTGTGTTTAACGTGCTGCCTACCACCCTCACAAATACCCCTTCCCTGAGCGAGGCTCTCTGTAAACACCCACTTGTGAAGAAAGTAACCTTCACCGGCTCCGTGAGTAACCCACCGCATTCATAAGCTGCGCATGGACGATTGACGTGCTGTTAGACGCGAGTAGGAAAGATTCTCGCTGCGCACTGCGCGGACGGTCTCAAGAAGCTCACTCTCGAGCTTGGCGGCAACTGCCCCTTTGTCGTATTTGATGATGCCAACCTAGATCAAACCATCGACGGTGAGAAGCTCCGCGCTCGCCAGACCATGGGATTAAGAAACTAATTGGGATCTCATCAGCACTGATGCCGCTGAAGTTCCGACACGCTGGGCAAGCATGTATCACAGCGAACCGGGTTTACGTGCAGAGGGGCATATACGACAGATTTGCCAACCTTCTCGTGGAGAAGACTCGCCAGATCCGAGTCGGCCATGGAATCGACAAGACCACGACCATGGGTCCTCTCACAGTTCCCGCAGGTGTTGATAAAGTCGCCGGACAAGTCGAAGATGCCAAGAAGAACGGCGGCACTGTCCTGACCGGGGGTAATCGCATGAAACTGAATAATGGGTACTTCTTCGAGCCTACGATCATAACGAATGCGTCTCAGTCCATGAAGATTGCCTCGGAGGAGACGTTCGGTCCTGTGCTCGCGCTATTCCCGTTCGACACAGAGGAGGAAGCCGTGAAACTAGCCAACGATACAAGCGTACGTGCTAGTAATTACAGACATGGTACATATAGTCTAGAGTATTAACGTAAGTGCGCAGATGGGTCTAGCTTCGTATTGCTTCACCAAGAACGTCGACAGAATGTGGCGCATGTTCGAGAATCTCGAGGCGGGTATGATCGGGTTGAACAGCGGTAAGCCAACTCCTATGCCAGAACTGAATGCTTTCAAGAAGCATCTTCCGGGAAAATCAAGAACTGATCTCAAATGAACCAGGCAATTCATCAGCCGCGGAGTCACCGTTTGGCGGGATCAAGGACTCGGGATTCGGCAAGGAATCCGGCAAGGACGTGGCCATCAACGAGTACCTCATCACCAAGACCGGAACCTTGACTCTGGAGGGACAGTATTAACGGTATTAAAAGCGCGGCCTCTTGAGGTTAGAAGGAAGTACTAGGCGAAGTGTGGTGAAATTTTGGTCGGATAATGCCGTTAACTCAGAGCTATGCATCAAGTTGACGAATGGTAAACTAGGTATTTACCTAAGCATACAAAGCATTGATCTGAATTTCCCCAGCAGAACCTACCTACATGTATGACGTTATGAAAGTGCTTGGAAACTGAAGGATTTAGCTTTTTCATGAAACATGTCAATGCTGAAGGACTTCTTGTATAATCACGTTTTCTAGTCGTCCCTCCCTATGATTTGAGTCCGTGGTTAGAGAAGGAAGTGTCTGCCTCGTACTCCGATAAAAGCATGACAAAGCAATCTGAGCGAAATGATTGGCCAAAAGTCTCCGACGGCAAGTGCCGAGCCACTCAGCGTCGACCTCCAAAAATTCGATCAATCTCGACAACCTTAAGCTTCAAGCAGCTCCTCAGAACACCAAACGCCCAACGGTAGCCAGGCGAACCGCCAATCCGCCACCAATTCCTCCCACGATGGCACCCACGCACCTAGTCCGACCGCCGACGTGCCTCTCCTGCCTGCGACGGCTCGCCCTGCCGACTCCCTCGCCGTTCCTCGCGCTGCCCCTCGCGCAGCAGCAGACCCGCGGCGCCAGGACGACGAAAGCCGAGGAGGAAGATCTGCAGGGCATTCCCGTGCGCTTGCTACAGGATATCCGAGGGTTCGGTCGTAAACGTACGCTATCACTTCTCCCCCTTCCTTCATGCTCGGAATATCTTTAGGATGCGGGGATTCATCGAATACTTACGAGAGAGGGGAACAAAACAGATGCCATCATCCGCGTGAAGCCCGGCCGTATGCGCAACTACTGGTTCCCCAAGGCGCACGCCGAGTACATGACGCGCCAGCGCTTCAAGGAGCTCGGGCTGACCGAGGCCGCCATCGGCGTGCGCGACCGCACGTTCGGCAGCAAGCTTCTGATCGAGGAGGAGGGCGACGGCAAGAAGCTGCTTGTTGAAGACGGGCCGCCGGGCACGACGAAGAGCAAGAAAGATACTCTGACGCTGCCGGTAAGTCTCCTACTAATAACACCCCCATCCGTAGTAACTCAAGTCTGCTCACGCCACCGGAAAATAGCCCGAGGAAACCCTCTCCCTCCTCCAGACCATCCTCCCCGCGACCCTAACATTCGCGCGGAAAACCATTGCCGCCCCCACCCCGACCCCGACCCCGGCGGCCACTCGCTCGCCATCTCTCGCCGCCAACGCGGCGATCTCGACCTCGTCCACGCCCGCGGATTCTGCCCCCGCGGAGCCGGCTGCAGTACCCATCTTCGGATCCGTCTCGACGAACGACATCCTGGCCATGATCCGGGAACAGCTCCTGGAAGCCGATCCGTCGCGGGGTGGCCGCGTGGCTCTCGAGGTCGAGGACTTGGCGATTCAGGGCCTGGAGGACGGCGAGGACCGCATCAAGCGTCTTGGCACCTTCGAGGTCCTCATCTCGGCTTCAAAGGACATGGAGCCTGTGCGGCGAGAGGTCAAGGTCGTCGCTGAGGAATGAGCTTCCAGCACCGACCGACCGGAGCGTCAGGCTTTGCGGTACTTGAAGAAAGCGCTTAGATCCGCGAACGTGGGTGAACACAGAACGTCAAGGGAGCCATCTATCATACGGCAGTTAGCTGCTATGGTTCTCGGTAGACAAAACAGGCGCCATGTTTGTGTGTGTGATATATATCCCTAGTGAGGAAGAAGCTGCGCTAGAACTAGATGTGTACATATAAAATCGCGATTCATATAACGCCTTTATTTGTAAAATGCCGTGTTCTACCTGACTCATAATGCCTTACTTGCCACGACTACGTAATAACTGGACTTGTACCACAGGACATGTGCCTTTCCGTACTCAACCGACTCTTACTAAGAAAAATAACGGGGTAGGAACCAAGAAAATGGGAATGACACCAAGGCGGGAGTTAAATAGTCCACTAAATTGGGTATTATATTGTATCCCTTTCCTTCCCCAGAGACAGCAATCTGATGCTAATCCAACTTGTTTCCAAGAAAGTAACCAGACATAAACCCAACCATTCATAGAATCTACCCTCAGCTCCCAAAAAACAAAACGAAGCAGGAAGAAAACGGCAATGCCCAATCACCCAACGCCGGCGCTGTGCCCGATGATAAAGATGTGGCATGGGAATATTAATCTATGTTATGCAATTCATACTGTATCGCAATGTAAGTCCTCCACCGGATAGTCGGTGCCACACTTTGTGGACTCATCCTGGGTATGGAAGGTACCTAAGGTAGGAGGTGTGTTTATAGACAAAGGAGGTTAGGGGTACGCCAGTGCCCATCACTTGCCAGGATAACTGACATCTAAGTTCCACAGCGAGTCCCAAACAATGCTTCTCCTGACGGGACTAGGACTATCGACAGATGTGGCGCTCACTTCTCGGCGGAGTTGGGAATGCTGTAGTCGCGGCCGTTGTGTCTGTTCTTGTTGAGACTGTGTTCGAGGATGGACCGGCGGCCTGTGCTGCGATTGCGAATTCGTATTGGGGTTGCCGTCGTCTTCTCGCCGGCGCTAGATCCCATCAGCGACCATGTCTCAAGGACCTTCAGTGATCGTTTCGCACCTCGCTCTGCTCGCCATTGTCTCCGGCTCCTTGCCTATCCGCCCCATGATCTTGTGGCGTACTACTCGACCCAGCAGTTCCCTGTCGTTCAACCGTCGGGCTCGCGATGCTATTTGTCTCACTAGCCAGTGCACTACCCTTTCCAGCACCACCTCCGCTACCAGCAAACGGTAGGGCCTTCTTAGAGCCCGAACTACTACGTCTACTTTCGAGGCTCTTGCTGAGGGTTCTGCTTACTCCTTCAATTCCGCCATTAGGACCAAGTTTAGATTTCCCCTTGCTCAATCGCCCAAGTTGGTGCATGTCGGCAACCGCCGCGACATTATTCGCAGCAACTGTCGACTTGCCAAGCCCGGGCGTGGATGGAGCGCCAGGCTTATCTTCGTGTGCATCGATAAGCCACCAGCGCAGACCATCTGACAGATCAAATGGATTATCATTCTCGTCGCCCGTATTCACCGAGTCGGTTTCTCCCTCCGATGGAGGTGCGGTAGACTGTAGGCTCTTAGACAAGTCGACTACGCGTTCCTGAATACGAGTTATGCGAGCTACAAGCCACTCACGGCTGCGTAACCGATGACTCTCCTGCTCGCGTAGGAAGAAATGAGGACATCCAACGTTGAAAGCAGCCCAGGCACCAGTCGTCTGGTTACGGGTTGGAAGGAACAAAGCCAAGTCGCCCTCTTTGAATTGTTTGAAGGCAATCTTGTCGCGGGCTTCCTTAGCTAGATCGTGTGCCCGTTCCCGGTAATTCCGGGCGTCTCGCGTCATCTTTCGAGCAGCGTGCTCGGCTTCCTTGACGCGGCGATACATGGCTTCAGAGAAGGCGT
Organism: Hypoxylon sp. FL0543; assembly: GCA_022578575.1. Lineage (NCBI taxonomy): Eukaryota > Fungi > Ascomycota > Sordariomycetes > Xylariales > Hypoxylaceae > Hypoxylon > Hypoxylon sp. FL0543. Next base: position 482,289 of record MU394000.1, read on the forward strand.
CGATGTCGAAATGGCCCGGACCAGCCATGAAGGCTTGGTACTGTTCATCTTCCGTATTCGAATCCTCTGCATTCATCCAATAGAGCAACCTAAGGTCGCCACTGTCAGCTAGAGGATTGCTTGTTAGCGAAACTGAGCGTCGTATAGAACTTCCAGGATCGGACGAGTCGTTCGGGTTCTGGGATGTACGTTCAGATCGTGGGATTTTCTGGATGACCATCGATCCATCTTTCCGCGTGACAGAGAAACCGAGTCGTTCAAGAAGCCTGCAGAGCCTCTCGTTTTGGGTATACAGTCGTTGTGTCAGGTCTTTGGTGCGAACATTGCGCAGCTCGGATCGAGAATTGAGTGCTTCTAACATGGCATCGGACGACTGTAGTTTTTCCTGGAACATTCGAACCTCCTCTTCAAGGCTGCCAACCTGGGACTGCTTTGACGCCAATTGCTCCGTTAGCTCCGCAACTCGTTTCTCCTCGTCGCCAAGTTTCTTTCGCAGAGTCTCCGATCCCGTCTCGCCCTCGGTCATTTTAACCCTAAGTTGGTTGAGCTGCTCCCGCCCTTCATTTACCTCCATTTCGAGAGTGGCACATCTGGTCCTCTCCTTATCTAGCGTCTCACGCATATGCACTGCGCCTAGTTCTTCAGTAGAAAGCTTCTCCTTCGTGACGTGCAGCTCGGATTTAACTTCCTTGACGGTAGCCTGGGCCAGCTCTAGATCGGCCTTCATTAGGGATAGATCTTGCTCGAGGGATTTAGATTTGGCCAAAATATCGTTGCATTTTGCCGTAACGGCATCCATTAGATCGGCGAAATCTTCAGGAGGTTCATCCATTGGCGATAATTGGATGTGAAGCTCCCTCAGCGAATGAGCATGCATCTCTGTGCTCGCATGGGCGGTCTCGGCTCGTCTATTCAGCTCCTTGATCTTCTCACGCGACTCCTTTAGTTCTCTCTCTAGAGACACGTTACGCTCCCTCTGAACCCGGGCTTCGTTACGCAAAAATTCAACTTGGCCCTGAGTCTTCAGAGCATCGTCCCTCTTCTCTTTATTAAGACGTTCGATTTCCGCCTCGAGGGAGTGCAGTCTATCGTCGTATGAGAGCTTCTCATTTTCACGGGATTCGTCAAAGTGCTCAATTGCGTCTTCGGTCTCCTCGAGGCGGGCCTTTAGGGCTTTTATCTCCTCCTCTAGAGATCTACGCTCTTCCATGAACTCTTTTTTCAAGGCCTCCATATTTCCTAGGAGATCTTGCTTTGTGGAGTTGGCCTCATCTATACGACCAGCATGCGCATTGGCCTCTTTCTCCAAAATCGCGGACCGCTCCCTCTGAGCATTGAGATCGCCTTCCAATTGCGCAATGCGATGATATAAAGCCTCGCCGCCTTCGGACACTATTGATCGCCGTCTATCTTCGGACGCACGTGGTGTCTTGACAGAACCTGTAGACTCATTCTGTTGTGGTTGGAAGAGGTTTCCCAAGGGCGGTGGTCGTGATGCTTGAGTTTGGCGATGCAAGAGGTCTTCTAGTCGACGCACTCGACTCTCCGCTGTCCTCAATTTGCTTTCCAACTTGGATTTATCGCCTTGCAGGCTTCTGAGAAGATCGTCATCTCCGCGAATGAGCAGGCCACTTCTTCCAAGCGCTGCTTCATGAACGCTGCCATTCTTGAAAGCCTTCAGCCGTTTCGACTGCTGCTTAGTGGGATTATTGAGCTCATTCATTAGCTTGGTAATATCCCCCAAAACACCAGCGTCTGCATTATGGCGCCTCAAAACCGTCAAGAATTCGTCGAGTTCTTGTTTCGTCATCTGTGGCCAAGAATCGTCGTCACCGCGAAGATTTACTTCGAGGCCAAGGACACTGTTCTCGGACTTCTCAGGACCATACGTACTACCAACCATTTTCTGCCATTTTCGACGCCTTTTTAACTCTTCGTCCTGAAAAATAGCCATCTCGTTAACTAGGGTAGATGAATCAACCTTGACCTTTTCCGACCATTCCCTACGCCGTATGGCCTCGGCGACAAAAGATGCGTACATATAGGGGAGCTGCTGTATGAGGCGTAGGTAGTCAAAAGTGGTCATTTCCTCCTCTCCTTGGTTAATTGCATTTATCTGAGTCTTGACACTATGATGTAGGCTAGTTATCTCTGCAATTCTGCGCATGAAGACCAGTGAATCCGCGGCAATCTCATTGCGCGCCTGGGTCGCATATCGAAGCATCTCATCCATCTCGGAGGCTCGATTCTGAATGCTTGGTAGGAGTTGTTTGGTATGGTTGACAGCGGTTTTTGAGGCCTGAGGGATGTCTTTCGTTTGGTTGGAATAAGATAGGGTGGTTTGGTAGTCCGTATCGACCTTCCTTGCAACAGCCTCGATATCTTCCAATAATTGGGCACAGTCGTTACTATGCTGCAATACCGAGCGGTCGATTAGCTTATTAAACTCCTGGTACAACTCTTCGCAGCCCCCAAACATCTGCTCTACGATCTTGTCCAGCTCGGAGATCTTATTATTGAACTTTCGCAGGGATGTGGCTGCGAGCTTGCCGGCTTTCCGCGTTGGTTCGGGGTCAATCAGATCCTCCAGTGTCGCCTGGCGAGACTTTCGAACGTCCTGGCCAGTCATGAATCGCACCATAGCCGAGGAGATGGGGATGCTACGCGCTAATTCAAGATAACGTTCCCAATTAGAAGCCAAGTTGGCGTATTCCTCCTGGGTAGGGGTGGCCCATTTCTTCAGCTCCGCGTGCTTCGGATGTAATGGCTTTACGGCCGTGTCGAGGTTTGCTACGGCAGCGTCGAGACATTTTAGCATGACATCTATCTCGCCATATCGTGCTTGGGCCGCGTCGGCCATGCTGGTACAGTCTTCCACCACCTTCAGGGCCCAGTCGCGACGCCTTTTGAACAGATCCTGCCATGATTGTAGCGAGTGTGTATTCTCGATCGAGTTCGGAGCAGTGGATACGGTGTACCGCTTGGGTATTGGTAATTCAGAGATAAGGGTGTTCGAGGCGCCTGGCGAGGAAACTTGGGTTATCCGAATATCATAAACGTAAACCTCTTTCTGGTATATGTCAAAACTTAAGACCCTAGACGACGCCAAAAGGGTGTGGGTAGGTGAAAGGCTAGCTAACCTCTGATTGTATGGTCTGGACCTTGACCGTCTTCCCTTGCGACGTAAGTGCAACGATATTTTGGACGGGTATGGAGCTCTGCCGGGCGACCCATCCCTTGAAATCATCAAGGCTAAATGAATGAAGAAATGCCGTTAGTAACAGTATGCATATGGACTCGGCAGGCCGCATACGCCGATTTGGCCAGCAGAAGCAGAAGACGTACGATGAGAACTGAGAAATATCGACCTGCAGGCGCTGGCCCGTGTGGGCTATCAACACCTGCGTCTGCGTCGCCATGGTCTGTACAGTCCATCCCCTGAAAGAATGAAAGGAGACGACGCGATGACAGGTATGTTTCGAGGTAAGGATTGCCGTAAAAAGGTGACTTGGGCGACGATGAGCTGCCGACAATAAATTGGAAGATATTGAGATGGGAAGCGAAGCTCTATCTCTAATCGGAGCTCGATGTCAGCTGGCAGTCAGTCAGGCGCCGCTCATATGTACCTACGTAACCTTAGGCTCCTTCCGGTTTCCACGTATTCGTCACTGCGGACCCACGAGCTGGGGTGATGACTTAAAGCTTAGACCACGCAGGGGTTGTATTGAAGTTTATTAATAATCAAACTCGTTACTTAGATACCTCTACCAGAACTCAGACGTCTTTTTTTGTCTGCAACAAAGATTATTGGATCATTGAGTGTAAATAGGGTAGTAGAAGGTTTCAAAGGCTTCAAGGATCGAATACTAAGTTCTCAAGTCTCCACTTTTTGAAATGTTTAATATTGAAAATTGACTTGGTTTGTCGCTTGCTACCGGAAGTCAAGGTTCAAATCTGACAAGCCCATAAGTCAAGCCACGATTCACAACCGGATCCCAGCCACACGCATTGTAAGCGCGATACACACAAGAGGCGAGAATCACTGCCGGCGATGGCCTTGTTGTAACGCGACAGCTAGAGAAGACCTAGTTCCTGATCCTCATCCAGTCGAAGTTTTTGAACCCATTCCTTTCAACGCGGGCGGAAATAATGGCAGAGGGTACTACGTATACCCCAGCGCTGTTGCTTCTATCAGACGATGAACGGCGAATCTTAGAGCTACATGATCGCCTCCAGCAGCTCCAGTTAGAAATTGCCTTGTTGACAGCCCAAAAGGACTACGACCCTGGTTAGTATTTTCACCAGGCTATCATCTACACATCCAACCTAACACCTGAAATTAGACAGAAGTCCATATGCCGAAGATGGGAGCATTGAAGCAGTCCAAAAGGCTCTTCTGGACTCCAGGTCTAGATATGTCTTGAGGGATCAGGTAGTACAGAGCGTCCTAGCTGCCAACCCAATTTTACAGGCAGTACACAACGGAACAAAAGCATCACCCATAGAAAGGTAGAGCTCGCCGCGGAAGTCAACCTGGTTTCATGCATCATAACTAATACACAGCCCCGCTCTTATAGGGACTTACTCCCGGTCCTGGAACAGCGTGATCAATCGTCCTCAACGCTGGCGCACCAGTCCACGGAGCTACGTGCACTACTTAACGAGATTACCGAAGTGGAAAGTCAGAGTATACGCCTCGGTCGTGAGAACGTAGATTTAGCGTCCAAGTTATTAGATCTTGCCGAGCAAATGAATCGAACCAAGGAGGAGGCGGTCAACACGGACCCCGAACGGGCGGCCGAGATCGCGCGCCTGGAAGGCGAGGTTAAGTTAAGCAGACAGAGGTGGCGGGTTCTGAAGGGCACTGCGAGCGCGGTGGTTGCGGGCAGTGGCGTTGACTGGTCCCGGGATGCCGAGCTGAGAGATATTGTGCTTGACCCCGAAAATGACGACGACGTCTAGCGGGGACAATGAAAGTTCCGTAACGGAATATGAGGGCAGTTCAAACAAACAAGATTAGCAATAATCTTCGTGCCTAATAGGGACCCTAGTTCTAACCTAGGTAGATTTCACGAGAAATCAGTTTTACCGTACTCACCGGCACTGTTGTGGTGGTGCTTGTAAGCTCATCACACTTTAGTCTCGAGCCTCACCAAAGGACGGTTACCCTGTCCCTATGCATATCGCTTTTCCATATCGCACTTACCTAAACGCGAATCACTGACGAAAGGGAGATCTTCAGCACATACACGTACATAAGCTGCTGCATCGGTTCCTGATCGATAGGGCTTAGCGTGGCCAGTTTCGGGCTGAACCTGGTATTAATCACGTGAATATACATCTATTTTCGGATTTGCATAGGAGCAGGGCAGCGCTCATGCAGGCCTGACGCATCGACATCCATACCTACACTAGTAGATGGCGTTGAGGGGTTCTTCATTCGGGCAGCGCATCAGAAATTCTAAACCAGGGTCCTATTGCATGGAAAGTGGGAGTCTTGGTGGGAAACATGCAGCTCCTATTATGCGGAACAAGCCACGCTTTAAATAGACACCCAGATCATTGAACGTTGGCTTATCAAAGATGGTTGTAAACAGAATGGCGCGTCTCCTCACCTAGTTCTATGCTCGGGCGATGATAGGAGGCTAGAGTATTTTGCCTTTGCCGGAATCAAGGCTGTTTTGCCATGGTGCCGTTGGTAGTGGAGAAAAGACCTGAAGAAGAAAGGCCATTTGTCTTCGGTACATACGCTAACGAAGATAGGTACTCACATACCTATGTACCTGTAGTCAATGGGCTGCGGAGACACAGTGTATGATGCTCAGGCCGCGTTCCTCAGCATCCCTTCTATGTCCCTGTGCAATAGGAGGTATCTGTATAAGCATGTGGTACCAAGCTGGATTTCCGCTTCGTTGATTCTGGCCTAGCAAGACACCCGATGCCAGGAATGAGACAGTATTCCGGCTTGTCGCTGACAGAGCAGCATGTTGCCGGATCTAGGCACGACCAATGTTCCAAGTGCTGAATACCTGTGCAATCCTGCCCAGAATGGCGTGGAGCTATCAACCAAGCCGCGCTACCTCATCCATTAAGCCAGGCTTATGTGCGAATCACATCAGAAGTTGATGGGTTGATTGAGCCATGCCAGTGGAGTTCGCAAATCATGAGGGTGAAATAACAAAATCCTCATGATCCAACGGGCCTTTTCCCCTATGCGACCTTCTTGCTTCCTCTTAGCATTCCTGGCACGCGGTAAAGCTGCCCCTATTACTCCCCTATTACTTCATGTATATTGTAGCAGGCATCCATTTGGGTATGGCAAATACCCATCCGGATGCGCCTCGATAATATCATGTTACACCCCCAAATCCGTGCAACAAGCTTGCATTGATCATATTGCCATAATATAATAATATAAGGAAGGAGATGGGGGTTTCTGGAGGATGCGCAAGCACCGGAACTCTGCAAAGCGTCGTTACGCCAGTACGACAATCAGGATAACTGCAAGTGCAGGACCTTAAAGTCATTGGCTCATAGAATAGCTGTGTTGTTATTTGCTTGTGTAAATGCGGTCGCTGTGGATAACTCCTTAAGTTACCTACTCTTCAGATATCCCGCGTGTGTATGGGTTTACAGGATGCGCATCCCTCTAATGATGAGCGTCACCACAATAAATGTAATAGTTGGTCAGAATAATAAGTATGTAGACAGGTTCCATAGAAGCGCATAACAATTATCAAAGCGACGAGATGCTGGTGCTTTAAGTTTAGACCGTTTAAGTCTTTACATAGATGAGAAAAGGTAAAATTGCACAACAAATAGAATCAAGAGAATGAAGAACATTTTCTCCCTTGCTCATTTTTTTTTAAAAAAAATGAATAATCATAAAAAATAGAAAAAGGATCGGTGGCCAAAGTGAACATTTTGTAACTCGACAACCTGTGTGGTTGGTGTGGTCACAAGTTGGGAGGCGCTGGGGTCGAATGCGAAAGAAAGGGGAGAGGCAGAGAAACTGGTGGCAGCAGACAGAGAGTGGGAAAGCCAGACTCCCAGAACTGCAGTCAGATTTGTTGTGTGGTGGTAATCAGCTGCATAGGACCAGACCAGGCAAAGGCAAAAAAATAAAAAAGATAAAAAGTCCACCAAGTCCAATCCAAGCCTGATAGCGTAGGCATGTACTTCCGCGCTAATGTGAGACTGCAAGGTACTTCTAGTGTAGACCGTAGACCATGTACGGAATACAGCCTGTACGTACATGTATGTGTACCCTTGTGTTTGAGCTCTGCCTTTTTGGAGTCCCCTTTTTCCACCCCTTCTTCCTGGATTCCTGCACGTCGGTCGGTTGCCAGCCTGCATGCTGATCTTTGCTCTCACAAGAAAATCTAAAATTGTAGGAAAGGTTCCAGGAAGCGGAAGTGGTAACAGGTGGACATGCCACAAAATCGAGGAGTTGGTAAAAAATGGTGGTAAATGGTGGTAAAATAATGGTTTCCAGAAAGCTTTGGCAAGGAGAATAATAAGAGACATACATAATCAATAAGGGGCGACTCACTCAGACTCGAGGTACACAGTATCATATGCCAAGCTAAGATTTGGTAGGAACATGTTATGCTGTACTCTGTATCTTCCCCTTTTGTTTAGTCTCACAGGTCCCTTCCGGTGAAGTCGGAGAAACCGCACCCATTTTCGCGGTTTTCATTGAACCTGAACATTAAAGGCATAAATGGCGGGATAGGGGAGGAGTGGTAAAAACAGAGTCGATGTGACTTAACCCCCAAAAGTAAAGTACCTCTCTATGTAAAACTGGGGGATGGTGTACTTTTTTGCTTTGGGAAAGGATTAGGACTGCCATGTGGGTTGTGCTAGGGAGGTGCTGCTGCGAGTGATGAAATAACTGAATAAAAATTGATGAAGGGAAAGTCAGAGTGATACAGTAATAACAAAGCAACATCCCATGCCTTCCTCCAAAAAAGCCAACTTTACCTGCTAGGAAAAGTAGCTTGTACAGTGCAAGGCACACCGTACATCCGAGGTGACCTCCTTCCTTGTATCGTGCTGATTGCGACGTCCAGGACTACAAGGGCTCGGAGTACCGCCCCACCAGATTTAGCAGGGAAGGTACAAACACTCTAGGCAGCCCACACACAAAGTTCGTTGGCCAGCAAGCCAGCACCAGTGACCACTGGTCGCTCTTGAACGAATTCGCTTGGTCGCTTGGTTACCCCCCCTAGCCTGGCAGCCAAAAGAGATCAGTCGGTCACTATCACTGTGTGCCTCTCTACCTAGGTACGGTCTTGTCGCCCGCCTGCCCGCTTTTTGGTGCAGACCCCCTCCCTCTTTCGCACCCTCCCTTAGAAATTGGGGCAGTCTTAAGTCTTGCTCTCACACAATCACCCAGGCGCAGTAAAAAGGCAGTAGGCCAACGCTCCCCCCATACAAATTTCCCTCTCTTCTCTCTCATACAAATCTCCCACCAAAATCGTCTCCCATACAAACGCCGCCTACACTCAACCTCAATACTAGCACATACAATTTGTGAGTACCTCTGTTTATATGGCACTGCACCGCAAACACAAAGTCACCTCAACCAACTTATCCGTCCACGCGCCTCTTTCCGAATTACTCGTGTCAATTCCTTCGCAATTGATTCCAGTAATTTTTTTGTGTCCTGCATCGCCGTCAAAAGCTCGTTTGGAGCTCATCTAGAGCTTCTCTTGAGTTGGCCCGTTGCACCACTCTCTCAAGCCCATCCGTCATCATCAAAAAGCCCACCATGCACCTCTAAGTGATCGATTCCACTGACGCGACTGCGCGCAACAGCTCCATCGAACACAACCACCTCATCGAACTACTCTAGAAACCTTACAAGGTATGCAGATAGGTCTAATTCGTTCGATTCCGAGCTTCAAGACGCGGTTTTCACGCGTTGGTGGACGCAATTGCATTTGCGACAGCAACGCTTCGCCATCAATTCATCGTGCATCACCACCTTATCCATCTGCCCCTCAATTCACAACCATCCAAGCCGTCGCTCGCCCGCGATAAACCCGCCATCAATTCCTAGGCATCGTCCTACTCTCTTCCACCACAACACCCTTTCGTCTTCAATCCTCGACCTCGAGAACCTTTACCTAATCTTACAAAGACTAACATCCTGTTTGCAGCAACACTACATTCAAGATGCCTAAGGAAGCAACCAAGCGCGGCAAGGCCGGTAAGGTCGAGAAGCGAAAGGGCAAGAAGGGTAAGTTATCATACCCGTCATACCCAAGCGATTGTCGCATACTCCATGCGCAGCACATGCTGTTTCGGCTTTCGATGTAGCATGCGTCTTTCCATGGCCTCTTTCTCGTCTTAGAGCCTCGCCTCGCTCGAAGATCTGGTAGAGTGTCAATTATGAATGATCGCTAGCTCACCTCTGACCCATGCGTACACATGACGGTATACGTCCGCTAACAAGTTGTTACAGACCCCAACGCCCCCAAGCGTGGTCTGTCAGCCTACATGTTCTTTGCCAACGAGCAACGAGAGAACGTTCGCGACGAGAACCCCGGCATCTCGTTCGGCCAAGTCGGCAAGATCCTTGGTGAACGATGGAAGGCCCTCAACGACAAGCAGCGCGCTCCCTATGAGGCCAAGGCCGCGGCCGACAAGAAGCGCTATGAAGACGAGAAGCAAGCCTACCAGGTACGTCTCAATACACTCTCCCTCGACTAACAATGCTGAACGTAGCTGATTAGGCCGAATCCGATTAGGCTGGTGCTGATGAGGAGAGCGAATAAATGATGTCATTACTTCGTCTTCTTATTGGTTACGAGGTTTCACGATGAGATGACTCCGGAAGGTCGTCAGCCTGGGAGACCTTGAGCGTGGTGGAGCGCAAGTTTCCTTTCGAGTCTAATGCGTATGGGATCGGTCGGTGTTGATGCTTGATGCACAGGGAAAGGGACATTGTGCTTTAGTTTTCTCAACATTATTTTCGCTCTGACTGGACCAGGCTTCGGGGAATAGCTATGATCCAGTGGAGTTGTCGCAGGTTACCTCAGCATCTCAGCTACCCTGCATGAAGCACGAAGTCATCAAGTCGGTGCTTCTCGGCAACACGATGTAAAATAGTTTGCTTTTACAATTCGCAAAGAGAGTTGTCTGCATGTCATAATATGCGGCCCAATGCTGGCTCGCCGGTTTCATGAATAAGTGATGATATAGGCATCAAGCACAACGTCATCCCACGTGGATGGATCCCACCCAGGATGTCCCGTGCTCGGCAGACAGACTATGCGAGGACCTACAGTGTTCCGAGGATCTGGACTGACGGCCAGGGGTCTGACCGAGAAGGTGTGGGAGTGACATGGCTCGAAAGGCCCATCCCCCTCCCAAGCCCTTTATTCTACTTCACAACATCATTACCAAAGACAAGGCTCTTCAAAGTACCTACCTGCAATAAAGAATCGTTACATATTACCCCTGAATCGTTGTTACTAATCAAATCGACGTGGATATCTTTGTGCCTTGTCCTAGTTGTCGTACCAGCTTCGGGATCGCCCGCATTTGTAACCGTGCTCTGGAAAACATCTGATTCGATCAATCCAATGACCGACTTGCCTACTACAGGTGTTTGGGGTCATTGTAGTGTTCTAGACTGATCTACTTTAGTCCAGCCATATCTCCTCTGGCAGATACTCTGTGTGGGCCCGTACTGACCACGAATTCGTCGTACAGCATACATGGCTACCTACCTGCCTACGTACACTAGGTAGGTATTCATACATGTCGACCTCTTACGGAGCCAAGATCGCTCAGATCTGCTACCCGTGCTAGCAACCCAACTCGCTCAAGGGATTGGGAATACACCAAGCGCTTGCGAAGCAGCGCAACGACCATCGAGTTGGTTCTCACCCATCGAGGCCTAGCTCGGAGCAGTGCATCGGTCCCTCGGGTTAGACCTGGAGATTACGCTGTTTTCCTCTTCCCCCAGATCCCAGATCCTAGTCCTTGGCACCCTGCATATTCGAGGTGCACAGCATTTGGTTCTACCAATACCACTGCTCCACAGCATCATCGTCAGGCTGTTTATATTTTATATTCGCCTTTCCTGCCGGTTGCCCTTTACCTTTCCCACGTACCTCATCTAGTGTTGGTCTAAGAAACTTCTCTGCACTCACGATTTTGACGCCCAATAAGCGCCAGCAACCGTCCTAGGTCAGGTTGAATCACGTAGGTTATCAAATAGGCCAAGCCAACGTCTACCAGCGTCTACTCCTACACATCAGCGCCTACAGAGCAAACGGCAGCAAGGCTCTTAACAGAGTATCACGAGGCTTCGGGGCATTTTCCTTCCGTCTTTGATGCTCGATCTGTTCCATTTCGCGCCAGGTCACAGGCAAACAAGCAGCCGGGACATCATCGTCATGGCGTCCACCCCTCGCCCCTCGACCAGTCCGCTTTCTTCCCTGCATATTATTTCATGCAAGTGCTCCCTTCTCCGCGCCGTGAGCAAGTAGCACCATGACCGCTCTACGCCTGATCCGGCCTTTGCGGCCAAGCTCCACCAATCCCTGATGCATATACTCTCGCTGCCGGGCTTCGTGGCATTCTCTCACTTGAGTCAGGAAAATGTATGAGAGGCCATTTTATCGACTGCCTACCTACACTGGGAAGCTTCCGAGCGGCCGGCCAAGCCAATTGACGTTTTTCTTTTTGGTCTCCGTCTTTTCTTACCTTCCCTCTCTTGATTGCCCTCTCACATTCATTTATGTACGTATGCGTCGGCTGATTCCTTCAACATTATTCGATTGCCGTCATATCTGCGGATTGCCTCTCGGAGTAAAGCATTTATTTCATTTTTTCTCGATTGATTTCGCCTTTTCTTACTCTGCATTGTCAGGAGAGTCAACGACTAGAACACTCATGTATTCTTTACACGTCGGCTCCAAACTATTAATCCAAGTCTACGTCTGAAATCCTATACTGGTTTCGTACGGCTTTGACACATCGTCGTATAAGAATAATTTCTCTCACGCCTCCGGCGGTTTGTCAGTACGCACTCCACACACACATCATTCTTCGCATTGAAGTCTCTTCTATTGGGGAATGCACACCTAACACGTCACCCCCACAATGGTTGGGCTTTGAACTCACGTTATATGAGACTTGCAGAGCACACATGCTTTCGTGGAGAAGATTCTCATTGATTCCAAGTCACAATAGGTTCAAGACGAACTGTTCTTAAATCTTCACTGCTCAATTCCGCCCCAAGCTTTCCCTTCCCCACAACGACCAACTGGCTCGGCTTTTGCGGAGACGACGATCATTCACGCGCTTATCAGTTACTGAGAATCCTGGTGCTTCCAAATGATACTACATCGTCGTCTTCATATTAAATCTACCATCCCTCCCATCTCCTGCAACCGAGAACATTATCGAGACCATTGACCAGTGGCACTACTCCTGGGTGCAACGAAGCGCTATCTCGTGGTGGCTGTGGAGGAGAGGCCCCGAGAAACTTTTTTTCCTTCGGAGTGAGATAACTGAATTACTTGCCATCATGGGACTATAAGTCCCAAAATGTCACTATGGACCCTATTGTTCACCGTACTAGAACGCCTACCGGCAGGTTGGCGGCTCAACAACTCTGCCCCCAACTGCTCAATGGCTGTTTCCTTGAGGCTGACCGTGCCGATGTGGTCGCCCTTAACTTGCAAGGCCTACGGAATGCTCTTCCAGAAAGCTTCCATCCCCACCTAAACGGTATCATTGAGGAAATTTACAATACGAGCCGATTACTAAGAGACCTCGCGGAGCAGGCCCAAATACATGTCACACAGTTACCCGCTGTTTTCGATTATCTCAATGTCGTTCTCCCATGTCTGTGCAAGACGCTCCGGGACATCATGGCGTTCTATGAGGACAAGTCAATGAACAAAGAGCATCGATGGAGGACCATGTACCACAAAATGGGCAATGAGCTTCCTGGGACGACTCTGCCGGCTAGGTTCATCATGTACAACCAGTTCCTACGGCTTCTCCAAGACCTTCTAACGAGGTAAGGGTGTACTGTCCGAGAGACTTGTTGATATACTTATAGGCCACCTAATTAAACAGATCACCCAACTTTGACTTGAATGCAATGGAATCCCTGCGAATTCGCATACTTCAACTGCGTGAAGCCAGGAAGATTCGTTAGTACCCCTTATTCCATATCGCCAACGTCTTGACTAAACCGCTCTTCTAGCTCCACCAAATCCCATCAGAACCGATCTTATAAGACGAGATGAGGCATTGGAGTTTTGGAACCAAGAGACGGTAAGAGCCCACCATTCTCCTTTTGGGTTCATGGTACTGAGTGCGTGCAGAATTCGCACTGGGCCGAAGCAATCTTCACTCAACCGCTTCCATCTCGGAGAGAATTCAAGCACCAGGGAAGGTAAGTAACTTCGCTAATAGCTCTACTGTAAAAATGCCTAACCTAACATCAAATAGGTCGGATGCGTTTGGGCCCCTACAGAAACTCGGACATCTCCCGCCGCTCTCCCGAGACGTCAAGATACTAGTCAAGAGGTGATAACCCACGCCCCTCTCTTCCCCTATGATTATCTGCCTTTTAGCTTACACATCGCATACTGATCAACACCTCAGATCATTCGATACCGACCGCATCTCGGTTATTTTCTTCCTGCAACTGAGAAACCAGGCGCCGTCCATCTTGATTCGATCGAAAGTGGCAACCCAAAACTGGGTTTCTGTACTCGGCGTACACGAGTTGTCCATTCGAAGAGAGGGCGAGTCGGTCTTACATTTATCTAGATGGAGCCGCTCGGAGCAGCGGGTCAAACCCTGGGCAAACTTGTCCTTTTTGACCTGGGAAGGTCAGTTTGCTCATCGCTCACGAAGGGTGGCGTTTCCGAGGAAAGAAGCTAACAGGAGGTAGAAATGGTACTCTTCTACTGCACGTTCCTGTGCCTGAGAGTTACGAGTCAACTCACTCTCAACGTCAACCCCAACGAATTCCAGCTTCGCAAGGAAAGACGTCTATTTCAAGCGTAAGTTGTCAGGTTAACGCTACCCGCTGGTTGGACTGGAAAACCTGACATGTCTCCCTTAGCCAAATTATCGACGACGGCTACCAGCACGTCCTGATGGTGTTTGAGGATAGTGCAACAGGGGGTTGCCGCCTCCACGCTGCTGTTTGGGAAGGAAAAATGCGAGCATGTCCCGTATGGACAGCATTTAGTACGTGACAACACAACCCCCGGCTAAGCAGCTGACACCATTGTTTCGGATTCCCAGCAAACTAACCATCACTTTTCCTATTAGTTCCCCCGAACGTTTCATCGTCCTGGCTCCTCCGCAAGACCAAGCGCCGCATTTGGCTACGCGACATACAGCCGTACGTGTTCTGCGAACACTACAAACCGATGCACCAGCGTAAGGGCCGGTTCGGTGCGTACGAGCTGTGCTTCGCGCATAGCGAGGCCGCGACGCGGTTCCAGGAGCTATTCGCATCGTCGCCGAATGTGTCAGCGGCGTCTGTCCCTGATTCCCCTCGTCATGATGTCGCCGCGGCTAATTAGCCGATAGATCAGGATGAACCAAGGGGAGAGGAGAGGAGAGCATTTTACTCTAGGACACCATTCCCGACGTCGACGAACATGACAAAGGAATAACCGAGGCGTCATACCAATTTCAGGAGGCGATATTCCACTCTGTTTATAGGAGAACTGGGAGTCCCATTACGATACTAAACCCATCTCACAGGTCTCTACCAAAGGTCTCTATCTACGCTCGCTCAGCCTCTCTTTATTCCTTTCAAATGTCCCATATTTGCGAGGCCGAGCCGGCATCTATCCTCTATCCTTCGAGCTAGGAAGGGAAGGGCTAGCATGCACCCGATGCGCGGCCTATACGATTCGGGTAGATACCTATATCTTCATGCGGCACACTTTGCCTATTATCTCCTTACTTTACAATAACACAACACGACAGACGAAAACGCGACCACAGGACGCAGACGCACGAGTTAACGAAGCTCACGATGCTTTTATTATGTCATCCTCCCTAACGATGCTGACGACGGACATGACTATGATGAGAGGCAGATTGCTTGAGATACCCCTTTTTCTTACCGTAGCATCTAGCGAATCTTGATTTTATTTTCCTTACTTTACCTAATCCGTTCCATATTTTTGGTTTCTCCTTACTTATTCGTCGTGAGCGAGGGTGCACATAATGATTACGGTGCTGGTGATAATGACTGCGTTAATATGTATTTACGATGATGAGCGGAGAAGAGGATGGGGTTTTCTCATGATACCTACCTCTTAACTGCTCATTTGGAACAGGCCCCCTTTTACTTTCTGTTTGGAGGGAATACCCGCTAGGTCGCCGTTGGTGTTAAGCACATCTGACTCTGTCTTTGGGAGATTAAGTTCGTCTTAGTATCTAGCTCCTTTTTACATTATAACTAAAAAATACTTACCCTACCTATCGACGTTATATATGAAATGTATCTATAATCGTGGGGGAGCGTGTCGCTTCTTTATTGCTCTTTATAGAGTAAGTCTATTTGGGCTTTTATAAATTTGGGGATAATAATATAGGTCAGTGGAACCTTCGGGGGTGGGAAGACGGGCGCGATCTTGAAGATGCATAGGCTATTCATCCTGATAGGGGAAGTAACGCTTGGAGGTCACTTTTCTGAAGCTCAGAAGGCCGGCGAGTTATCTTTCTCAATAAATTTGATATCAGCTCTTTTTAAGAACGTTATCCCATGCTTTCAAGGCGAGAACTCAGAAGGGTTCCTCGTCGATTTGGTAGCGCTAACATAAAGCGGAGAGTTTGAGGTATTGCTTCAATATCGAAGAAGAATACTAGGTTGGTGGCCGGCACCAGAAACGCCAAAGCTACTCAAGACATATTATCTCGGTCAATTATTGGCAGTTAAAAGCCTGCAATGGCTTGAGAGCTAACGTCCGCCTCGGCTTCTTCATCGTCGATGGCCAAGTTCTTTAAAGTTGAGACGGAAAGAGTAAATGCCAAACTATCAGCCCGTGTTTCGACTTTGGGCATTGGCTTACTTCCTGGCGCCATAGAGGCAGACCAGAGAGATACGATATAAGGTACTCGTTCAGGCATCTATAAGTATATACATGTATCCCTGTGTTCTCGAATCGTTATCTGCCCACGAAGTCCAAAAGCACTTCTTTATTAAACCCAACCTCCCTTGGATGGCTTACACTCGCAACATGCCATTTAAGCTACACTACTATAAACACATCAATATGGGAAGAAGAGGGGAAGGGAAGACAAGGATAGAGGTTAATTATGGGAAGAATCGAGAAAGACCAAAAAACCGAGGGGCGTATGAAACTGAAACTCCAGAATGGACTATGTCACTATTTGGTTATACCCAAAAGTAAACCAACCGACCCAGACCACTGGAACCTGACACTTAGAGCTGCCGGCCCCCCTTCCGCCTTGGTCTTTACCATCTGGGTCCCGGGGTTATCGCGAACATTTTGATTTGCAACTAAGTAATGTGTAATGTAGGATATAGACCCAAGCCGTGGGGCGGACTGCACGATCTGGCCTTTACGTGTGGGTACCTCTACGTTTAGTTTCTGTAGAATGGTCGCCGAGCTTGTCCTCCGAGGCGATTATGGTACGAGAGTATGATTATCAGCGATGATACTCACAATTTCACGATGCGTCCCTCGGATCGAGTGTCCCAGGCAACTGACCATTGCACATCATTTACTTATACCTCGCTGGACGTACATCGGGGAAGGGCAGAAGAGAAGACAAGTGACACTCCTCTTGGTTACGTATCACGACCAACTAGACAGAGTTTACTGTTGCATATTTCTCAATCAAATCATGTTATTGATTTCTTCAGGAGTCTTGGGTGTCAAAATATGTTTCACGTAGTAGAAGCTTCACGTCCGTCAACGGTAATGCCCGTAGAGCAATGAGCAAGTCAAACAAACATCCATTCCCAATTCATAGTCGACTCGCCGTTTGATATAAACCGAATAGATGGTCTCAATCGCTACTCTCTTGACTGGTCCTTTCCATCAGACAAGCTCCTGCTGGCAGATGACCTGGCATCTTGTTTCTGATATCTAGGCGTCCATGGAGTTGCATTGAAGGTAGAGCCATGATCCCTACACATCTCTATAGTATCCTCATAGTATTGAGTTGAACAGAAGAATTCCTTGTTACCCCTGAAGAGCCCGTTGAAAATTTCACGTGACGGCGCAAGTGCTCCGCATAAGCTATAGGCCGTTTGACGATCTGGATACTGGTGAAATAGGCTTTAAGCTGCTTGTGTAGGATGATTGGCGCACTAGTGTAGGCTGATGAAGGATAGCTACCATGGCGGTGGTAATTAGGGCTAGCCCAATGGTTGCAATGCTACTCTAATGTCAAGAATGGCAAAGGTCAACGTTGGGCTAGTGCTGGATATAAGACGGTTTTGTAGCGCATTACCAATCGAAAAAGGCTACCGGCTCTGAACGCAGTGGTGGTAGAGCTAAATAGTGCATTGGACGGAGGCTTGTACTCAAATTTAGCTGGCATATTTCCGGTGGTATTCCGGGTATCCTAACTCGACTAGGTAAAAGACGGGCGTCAATTAGGGGGCCTTCCCCAGTATTTTCAGCCGGAGCTTTTGCAAGACAGGGTGTTCACCTTCTCGCCATGCTTCCGGCATTCATTATGCACTCTAGCCACGGAACGCTTCCGCGGAGCTATTCTTCGAACACACACGTGGTAGAGTTCAAACAGTAGACGTCGAATCCAGCGTCGAAACAATAATGGCCATATTTGGGCTGCTTTATCGAATGGACCTTGCTCCAACATATCTTGGTTACGCCAAGGAAGGAAAACGAGGTGGGCGCATGCGAATGCGCTAGATCGTGGTGATCTCATACATATCATAATTCCGATGCTTAATAGCTGCCACTAGAGTAGCTCTGTATTAGTAGCTGGCCTTCTCTTGCAAATTTTATCTCGATCTGGGCCCCCGGGAGTTCTCCACTGAAATATAAGCGTAAACGACCATCGCCCACTCGTGTTGCAATAACCTCGTAGGGCCCTGATCAGTTTGAGCCGCATTCCGAGGCGTACGTACGCTCTCATGCCACCCCACCGATTTCCCAGACATTCTGTGAAGCAGCAGAAAGAGGTCAAGCTCCAGTACCCTACTACGACATTAACTATACAATAAGCTCCAGACCCTGGGCGTTTGGAGTTCTGGAGAGGGCTGATCTGGGCCGTACAGCCAAGATTGCCTAACTCCTGACCGAGAGCTTTGATGCGGTGGGGCGCCGGCCTAAAGGGTCGCTACCTTAGGTGAGCCAACCAACTAGAACTCCGATCTCTGTCAGAATATGAGACGGCGCACCTCGCTCGCCGTTCACCTAATGTTTGACCTCTGTCAAGACGAACGCTACCATTCGCCCAGGTGCCGGAGCTTGTCTACGCCGGTTCTGGACCGTCGGAGCATATTGTAGAATTTCGAAGAGTCCCCTGAGCTCCGAATGGAAGTTCTCGCTCAACGTACCATTTTCCCATCGAACGGCGACCACTATGTAAATGAGACCTCCATTAGTCATTAGAAGATGCTGTCGCGCAGTAAACCTATTTCGAAAAGCGTCGATCATTTATACTATATTCTATCAAGTTTCATTTGGTGAACGTCTTGAATGGGTGGCCTTAGCGGAGATTGACTCGGTCGGCCGGAAAGTTCCAACGAAAAGACAAGGGTCGACCCCTGAATTGATCGGTGCTTAACCAAGATCTTATCAATGGCAGCATGCTCCCGACAGAACAATACCATTATTCAGTGACACATATACCCCCAGCCTCACAAAGTTTTGGTGGTGCGAAAATTTCAGACGGACGTTTCTCAGCGGACGGGTCAACATGACGAAATGGTGAAGTAATACACATTGGACGACAAAGAACACCGTCAGTTACTAGAACCCATTCGATGATTCGACCCTTCTTATTGCGTGTGAGATCTGTCAACGAAGCTTTCCATGTAGCTACCTAAGGTAGGTAATCATGATATAATTGGAGCTTCAGCCTGGGTAGGCAGAGCATAACTTCTGTATCCCTGGTCGAAGTCTGGCACGTTTCCTTGGCAATATCGTGGGACTGGATGTTGGGGGCCATTTCAGAGCTAAAGTGCCGAGCATGACGCCGTCGTGATTTGCCCATCTCCACTAGCGGACCCTCATATAAGCAACCCAAGGGGTCCGTGTGGATGCAGGTAATGAGAGAGAAATATGCAACCCGAGATCTAGGCTGATGTCCCAGTGACTTCAGTCCAGATACTGCAGCTTTCGAAACCGCATGCAAAACATTAGTCAAAACTTGCTTTCTGTAGGGCCGATAGTAACAGGACGCTGAAGAAAAATACATATACATCGGAAGTACCTATAGAAACTCTTCGGTCGCGAGATGGGAACTATCTGTGGAGTTGAATCTCAAGTTGCGTTTCGTACTGTTTTATAGGACGTCGCCCCGGGGTTTCCTTTGCGTCGCCACTCCGTGTCTGTGTGTTTTTTTTTGCTTGTCTCCTTTAAAAAACAATGATGTCCACATAAACCAGTTATGTCGTGTGCTTCTCCGCTGGGCAAGATCCGGGGTTAGATTTCAACAGACTCCTATTAGCGTTGGACTATTGGAAAGGTTCGTGAACAGACCCAGCCTAGGCTTTCCATGGCAATTTCTCCCTTCTTCGTATGGTGGAGGGACCTGGGTAGGACATACTAGTATAGAAGGTTATCCTTTACCAGCGATCTCTGGAGCCTCCTTGGCTTTTTTTCCGTCGTTGCGTTGGTCACGGCTTCTCATCTCGTCCTCTCTCCTTAGTTGGTCTTCTAACCCTCCTATCACAGGCGTTTGCTGCTGCGTTCATCGACGACGCTTGAGGACATACCAACCGGGAAGCGGCAAGATGGCGACGAACGACGATGGAGTTCCGGCTGAATATTACCTGCCGCCGAACAGCCTGCTGTCGATGGACAAGCACACCTATAATGGACTCCTCGCCATAGGAACTCTCGCCACCATCTCGCTGGTTTTCACGACCGCCCTTCTGAGCTTCATCTCGTGGCGTATGATCAACTGGAAGTCCCATTATACCAGTGCCGTCGGTCGAAACCAGTCGGTCGTGCTGATTTATCAACTTATTTTGGCCGATTTCATGCAGTCGCTGGGGTTCTTGATATCATTCCACTGGGTCTCCGAGCAAAAGATCATTGGGCCGAACGCGACGTGCTTTACGCAGGGTTGGTTGATCGAGCTGGGAGATGTCTCGAGCGCTTTCTTCGTCCTCTCCATCGCGATTCATACGACGTACCAAGTGATCATGTCGAGAAGCTTGTCTTACCGGACTTTCATTTGCTGCGTGCTGGGTGTATGGGGTCTTTCTATCGTTCTCACCTCCCTCGCTCCGATCATTGGCGGTCGTTGGGTCTTCCAGAGAGCTGGCGTCTGGGTAAGTGAACTTCCTATATACCTGGAAGCCAATTCAAGCAGGATAATC
This sequence comes from Hypoxylon sp. FL0543, assembly GCA_022578575.1. Lineage (NCBI taxonomy): Eukaryota > Fungi > Ascomycota > Sordariomycetes > Xylariales > Hypoxylaceae > Hypoxylon > Hypoxylon sp. FL0543. The sequence goes on from MU394000.1 coordinate 502,843, forward strand.
TAACACTCAAACTAGTGCTGGATCCGATCGGATCTGGAAGGACTTCGACTTTCCCTTCACTATATTTGGATTTTCATCGTCGAGTTCGGTTCCATTCTCGTCTACGCCGTCGGTTTCTACTACCTTTTCCGTGCCAAGCACTCCGACGTCGCGATCCCGGGCCGAAGTATTGAAGGCCTACGCAAAGCCCGAGCTGCTATGTTGGCGTACGCAATCGTTTACACTGTTCTGAGTCTTCCTCTAGCGTAAGTCCCACCCCAATATTATCTCGCTATCACAAGCTTACACAACTCCTAGTGCTGGAAGAATGGCTAGCATGTCGAACAACGAATTATCCGACGGATATTACCTATTCGCTGGCGCTCTCTTCACGTGTTCCGGCTGGGTAGACACCATCCTTTACACCATAACCCGGCGAGCACTACTCTTCGACGAACTGAACGTCTACGGCCACCGACCCAGACCAAACGTCGGCAACGGTCATTTAGGTGGAAAGGACGCGGGCTTCCAGAGGCAGAGCAGCACGGACAGCATACTGGCTTCCAACGGCTTTGGAAGCATTGGAGGCATTAAGATGGAGAGAACCGTGAAGGTTGAGATGGATGATCTGGAGAGCACGGGTAGCGGAAGAGGCCCGCGGGAATTCTACGCGACGGCAACGGCGACGGCAGAAGCTTTTAAGCCATAAAAACAGAAATGGACTGGTACCAGAAGCGATGTAAACGATGTACGACAGATTCAGGATTCCCCTTATTTTAGCAAGTACTACCTATTTAATGATCGCTTGTAGTAATAGGTTGTAGTGCCGTTCCTATGCCGGCAAAGTCACACCAGCGTCTAAAACTATTTTTTGCCGTTTTACGCCTTTTGAATTACCAAAGGATGTATCGAGACCGTAACGGAAGTTATCTGTCAGGAGTTATCCCTACGGGATATGAGACAGTAGGACAAAGAGCTCCGTACCATATGTACGGAAGAGTCCTCCCTAGATAGGTTCATAGTTCCTTGCGGAACAACGTTGCTTCTCCCTTCCTTCTTGGTCGGCCTCGTGACATTATCAAAACATATGCAAGTGGTGACTCGAAATCCGAGCTGTTATCTGGCCCTTGTAGTTTGTCATTACTCCAACCGCAGCGTCCCACGGTGCCACGAAAGGAGTTTCCTTGGTCCTCCCCCCTTTTTCTTCTTTCTCTTTCAAGATCACGATAGATAAAGCGAAAAGGGCATCGCATGAATCTCATAAATACCAGCCATTTTTGAGTCAATATTGTCTTAATGGCATCAAGCTGGATCGCTCCGGTGTTCTACGACTGACTTGTGTAGGCGAATACTGCCAATAATATCATCGTCTACACGACTGCGCCGAACACCATATGCCGCCGAATGCCTCGCCGAGCGAGTAAACACCGCGCGGACTATATTTAGCAGCCTCTACCAATCCTCAGATGCTAGATATAGAATCGCTGAAAGCCACGAGGATGGGCCAGGATGAAGTGGTGCAGATCCTAGTGTCACTTACCTAGTTGGTACGAAACGCTATCTCTCATTGGTCCGAGCCGTTCGCAGTGTAACACAAATGGCGTATCTGAGCGTCGGGGTATCTACCTAGGCACTTGGATCTTCGACGATTCTCAACCTGCAACGCGATTCATTCATGTAAGGGATACTGGCTGGATCGGGTATATTAAGCAGCAAGACTTTTGTATAGGCACCTGCCTGAAATAAGAGAGTCGGCGCGTCTCGTTTATATCAGGGCGTAATCGCGGTCAATCGGTCAACTTGGGACTCTTGGCTGCGTGGGGTCCATTTAACACCGGCGATGCAATGTCTACATGAAGTAGGTGGGATCCCTGACGAAGCACGGCAATTAATTATATATCCGTATCTCAATATGCTTAGGAAGCTTCATTGTATGACAGAGGCGTTGAGTCTGCCCTTTGAGGTTGAACGACGTTGTGCTCAGTTGGAAGTGACACCGGTATCCCGGGTAAATTAGAAGCTTCCTTAGTAGCATCAGTATCCCAATTGTAGCTACGTTTAGATAGGATTTCCCCAAATATCAAACATGGTATCATTTAACGACGTTACTATATACACACGAACTCATTGACCTTCGGTCCGCTCACGTCTCATGCCTTGCGCTACCAAGCCCTTGATGACTCGGTAGGCATTCAGTCATCCCGGCCCTTCTTGGACTTCTTGGCCTTTTTATGCTTCTTATCACCGAACGCTTCCTCGTAGACCTCTGCGGCCGTCATACCGGCTTTCCGCTTACTCTGTTTAGTCTTCACGCTGACTACCGGATTAGACTGTCCCTTTTGTGTAGCTTTCAAGACTTGCTTTTCTGCTTCTTCCCAGCCAGGTGCATCGCCCTCGATCTCGTACCTGAAATTAAGTGTTAGTATAAATGCGCTCTACCGGTCATGGCTAATCGGGTAGGCTTACTGATCGAGAGGGAGCGAGTCAATCAGCTCCCTCTGTTTCGCCCGCAACTCTTGCAATGCCTCGTCACCAGCCTCGTCCAGCTCAGCATCTAGGCTCATCTCTAGCGGTGCATACTTATCATCCACTGCCTCGTCTTCATGCACGCCAGATGCGTTCTCCCTGCTGACACCAATCTTGTCCGATTTCGGCATTTCAGCTTCGACAGCTGATGTGACAAGCGACGAAAAATGCTTCGTGATTTTTCGTATGATCTTCATGAACATTGCCAGACCCTGTGACGATTCCATATTCAATTCTGGGCATATGTCGCCCACATCCTTCCGCTGCAGACCAATGCCCAGCAGAAGCGCGCGTTGTACGCCTGAAAGACTGATGCTGTTTTTCAGGGAACCCGTAAAGTAGAGCTCTGCTAACTTGGGGACAAGGTCGAGGATGGCGTGGTGATCTAGTACACCTCGCGCATAAGATTCCAGCCTTTTGATGTCGAATGGCGTTAGGAGTCTGTCCAATTCTGGTTTGGTTAACTCAGGTGGCTGGTTTGACGGATCTAACCGGGCACCCGCTGTAGCGGATTGGTCTATACTCAATGCAAGGGTACATTGAAATTCGCGGAATTTGTAGGACAGAAGAGTTAGGAAGCGGCGATGGAAATCAGTAGCGAAAGCTCCAAGCCACTCCTTGTCATCTTTCAGCGGTCTAAGCATGACACATGTGTGCTCGCCCGTCAAGTCATTGGCTGTTTGTCTCTGTGAAATCGTCAGTTCTGAATACGTGGACATACCACATGAGTGGTCCAGCACGAAGACTTACCAAGTACACTGGTGCGAATGAGGCGCGCGACCAGAACTTGTGGAGGTCTGGGGTCAAGCCGTAGCTCACGCCGACATATTCAAGGTCCTCTGCTTTGCGTTCTGCCAACCTTGAGAACAAGGGTTCCATCGTTTTAATATCTCGAACCTGGATATCTTCATTCAGAAGGCCACCGGTCTCGGCTTTCGAAGTATCCGTAATTCTACTTTTCGTCTCGCTGACCGATGGTTCGTTGTCTTCCCCTAAGTTTATGAATTTGCCTTCATAGTAATCAGTTAGAAGCTCAAGTGCTTTAGACCCGTAACCCATGCGGATCGCGTCTGGGTGAGTTGCTATCCGCACTATTCGAGCACCAGATAAGGAAGCGAAATCGTCTTGGAATTGCTGGCTGACCAGCCAAGGTATCAAGTCGCCGGCAGGACGCAGGCCCCTGTCCAAACTAGCCATCACACTCTGTTTGCTGATGTTGCCTTCAAGCGCTATTTGAATGACGCACAAAGGCTCGGGCAGCCCGTTTTCTGGAATGGTCGAAGAGGTTAAAACGAAGAGCTCATGTGCCGGAGCATCGCTCATGAGTTGAATATCATCCGGCGAGTTCTTATAGTGACTAGTGACGAAAAGCGCCACCATGTCTCGTAGAAGCCTCTCTGGAACTGGATGGAAGGAGAAAAGGGTGTCGCGGTTGACATGTAAGAGTTGACATTGCTCACGGTCTGGGAATTGGCTGTACTTGGGTTTGGGAGCTGTCACATCTAAGCAAAGGAGAGCGTTTAGCCACTTCTCAACTGCATCTCCCTTTGCGTAACGTATGGGCTCGGCAAGGGTGACTTCTTTTAGAGATCTTGGGCTCCGAGTCTCGCCATCCTGAGCGACACTGGTTGCGGCCTGCTCCTTGAGCTGCTTTATCAGTTTTAATGACAGCGACCGCCCAGTACCTTCATAACCACTTATTGTGGAGGCCATGAAAACAGTGTAAGGGCCTAGGAGCTTTCGCACCAGTGGCAGAGGAATTGCCGCCGCTTCATCGATGATGACAAGCTCTGCTTGCCCAAGCACGTGGGCGTCTTGCGGCCTTATGTACTGTATCGTCTGGCGATGATTTCTGAAGATGTTGACCCTGACAATTGCCTTTTTGAAATCTGGGTTTGTAGATTGGATGATAGAGTAGTCCGTATGGTCCTGATACCCTAAAGCATCAAATGCTTTGAATACAAATTCGAATAGAGTCCCCAGGTTTTCCGGGGAAGGGGATGTGACGAAGATATTACTGTAGCCGTAGGATACGGCGGCGGCGATAGCAACACCCAACGCTGCTGATTTACCGCGACCACGCGCCGCCGTCAAAGAGACCGTATTTCGGAGCGTCTTCGCGGCTATCGCGTCAACGAATGTGACCAGTGCCTCGGCTTGATCTTTTGTCCGTGCGAGCTGGACTAGGGATCCTATCGGCTGGGTATCTCGAAGCGACTCTTTGATTTTCTCTAGTTCTATCTCCTCGGGAGATTTTGACTCTTCCGCGGGAGGCAAGGGCTTGACCGCTCTACCTCCAGATATAGGCAGGACGTTCAATTCGTCGTCAATGACAAGGCAGGACTCGCAGCGGCCTAGAGACAAGAGGAATCGTTCGTTGAACCTTGCGACGACATCGCGATGGGCTTCGGTTCGATATCGCGAATGGACATCCATTGAGAGACTATATAGTTGCCTCAAACTATCCATTCCTTTCAATAGAAGGACTACTAAGCCTCCTCCTTCAACTGTCTCAATGGTTCGCGCGAGAGTATTCGGGGTAAGCGCCTCGAAATCCTGCAGAATACACTTTCAGGAAGTTAGTACGCATTCTAGGGTAGGCTGTCTATGGTGTCGTGAACCGGGCTCCTTACCATGCCGAATGTTCTACCCAGGATCTTGTCCGTCTCCTTATAGTAGACATATCTGACATCATGAAGCGAAACAAACAGTTCGAAAGGGTCTTCTGCATTCGCCTCTCTGATCCCGCGCTTGATCTCCTTCTTGATCTTGGCCTCCCGCTTCTTCCGGTGACTGGTGAAGCCGAGGAGCTTGTTCTTGTAGGCCCATAGCACGGATTTATTCTGCCGCAAGTCCGTCTGGGACATTATAAAGTGCAGCTTCACGATGGCATCTTTCGCATGGTCGCCAACGATGACGAAGAAACTTCGCTTGTGCTCGGCGAGGCCATTTCGGATCAATGTCTGAATGCGCGAGTCTCTAGGAGATCACCAAAGTCAGCAAGTATTCGGACATCGTTGATTCAAGTATGCGTATGCGACTTACACAGCCTTGCGTGCCATATTGCCGTCCTGCTGCAATGCGACTTTCTAGGTCCGAAAATCGTACACTCGCTGCAGACATTCAATGTTCTTTGCCTGGCGCAAAAAAGTTCCAGAGAAAACATTATTCTGCCAGGCGGTGAGGGATACTGCCGAGCGGTGACCCCACTAAGTACATACTGATAGGTACGTACAGCGAAGAAGCTTCAATTCAAGGTTCGCAGAGGCTTCCACGCATAAGTCCATGTCTTTCACTGCATAACTGAAGGAAGCTCCGTTAAACTCACGCGAGCACAACTGGCACAATAAGCTTACTCTACCGAACCAGCCGAGTAAGAACCAGGGGGTCAATCTTTGCTAGCCAGGTGAGCTCAACTACATAAGGTAGGTACATACCTAGACACTTAGGTAGACCCATAGAGGTAATGCGCGGCGTTTTGCGGCGCAATCTTCGCCTTCCCCCCAACGCAAACTGTTAGCAATTCTCGCTGACATGAAGGTTCCCGTCACAAGCCGATTAAGTGAAGAAGAGGTATTTTGAGCGGAATGATCACGCGCATACGTCGAATTAGGGTATAAATGTCTGAAATTTTGAACGTGATTGGATTTTCGAAGCATACCTATCAATCAGCCCTGCAGCCAAAGAACAGGAGAATCATCGCGCTCCCAAAGTCCATGGTACTCTCGGAATCCCTTCGTACAGTTAACGCCTAACGACCGCCCTGGAAACAAAGGGAATCACGACGTCGCTACAATAATCAATCCCCTTTGTGATATCTCAGATCCAACCTCAAAGTATGTAGGTATTACACAAGCCAACTCCGTCCAACCATGTCCAGGCATCTATTTGTTCCTTTTTCCATACGTGTCCTCGTCAACGGCGAACTTGCGCGTAGTCCGCCGGGTTGTAAGCGTAACTCCGTCCCCCGTGTGAGTCTGTCCTGTATGAGCCTGGGTGGTGGTATTCCTCCGTAGTCTCCTGATGCGTAGGCAATTCGGCTGCGAATCCCTTGTGGTCGAGCCCGGGCGATGCGAACCCAGCACTGCTGGCATCGGACGAGTATGATGTCGGCCGTGAACTAGTCAGCGACGGGCTCGGCTGGCCTTGAGACCAACCCCAGGGTTTAAGTTCAGGTGAGTGAGATTGCACGGATGCCGGGGAGTTCCGGCCTTGGTGCGGATAAGTCGGTGACGGATGGGGCGGTTGCAAGTGCGGCGATGATTGCGGGTGGTGGAAGTCGCCTGGAAGTTCCATGATGGCGCCCTGAGCGTTGGGCATTGATTGGTTATTTGGTAGTTCGGCGTACTGCTGATGCACCTTATTCTGGTCATACGAATTGAGCTGCTGGAACTGAGCCTGCCAATGCGCCGGGTAGCTCATCGAGCTTGCTGTTCCAGGTCGGCTCCCTTGCTGCAGTGACATTGGCCGCGGCACCTGATACGGTATCGAGGGTGACATGGGCGGCTGGAACGGGCTCCCTGGCGACATGGGTGGCGATTTCATCCCTCCGCTCAATCCGCCCGTGTAAGTCTTGTCGTTAGGATTGAAGGTCTTTATTTTCCCATCCTCAATCATTGCCTGTAACACGCCAGCATCGAGCAGCTCGGCCTTCTTGATAATTCTCTGCACCATCTCCTTGCTAGCCGCCTTCATTTGGGCCTTCACCATGCCGACCATGGTGATGTTACATCGGATTTCGATGTCCTCCCTCAGATACAGCCCATCCTTCGGGGCGCCAAGCGCAGCCAATCCAATCTCTTGCTGCTCGGGAGGTTCTACACCCGGTTGGTTGCCTCCGATGCGATACTTGTTTCGGAGGTCGACGCCCATGGGCACGTAGATGTGCGTTTGCAGACCCCACGGTAGGTCGTGAAAGCAGCCATTGAACTTGAGTTTGCCTGATCCTAATCTGCCCATGCCGGGTATGTACTGAATTCGCTCGGTGATCTCGTACCACGTCGAGAAATACTCGTCGGAGGCGGCATCGCGAGGCGCTTTGATCTGCTTGTATTCGAGCACGAGGGGATTGAGCGTGATGACTTCACCGTGGCTGTGGAGAATGTCGATGGCGAGTTGGCGGGGTATGAAGGAAGGGATTGGCGTTATTACGGTGTAGACCTCTTTCTTTTTGAGCACCATCGCGGCGGCAGAGTCAAGGTAGAAGTCCTTCTTTCAGTCGCTTGGGTCATTGACTTTAGGGGATAAAAGAAGGAAGAAGTTGAAGCCTGGAGGATAATGTCCCTCAGGTTTTACACGTAAGCCCGCTCAGTCGACCGCATAATAATGGCTGCGCCCAAAGCGATAGGCCGGCAGGTTTGCGCTCGTACAAGAGCCTGACAAGGTGCCCTCTCGGCGTAAGCACTGTGGTGATACCAAGCCCACCTTCGATTCCACGGCACCTCCGCTGAATGTAACGCAACCTGCTATGTACACTGCGCAGCCAGATGACAGCGACCCGCAGATTTCCATTTTTGGCCCCCTAACTACCATGTAACCACCCAGTTGGGCAGTCTATTCTTAGTCTAGAACCAACATAACTTCATCCTTCCAAAACCATACGTACATAGTGTACTTACAGTAAGGTACCGACGTTATACGACGTATACGCTACTGAACCACCTGGGCAGTCGGTCATTTGAGCCGGATAGCCCAGGAACCGGCAAGCTGGGCCGACGTCGGTAGGGTCTTCGTGCTGGTAGTCTCCGGACGAGATGGCTGAGCTTCGGACATTATTTAGCTTCTCGTAGGGCTCCATCGTCTCCGTCGATCTACACGCGAAATGGCACTCGGCCACAATGGCGGTCCTATGTATTCCTTATCATCTCAGCCGACCAAGATCCTATGCCAATGATCGGCAAGCTGAGCCATTCCCCAACGCCATGCTTCCGTCAGCATGAACATCGTTGTCGGAGACTAAACCATTACTGGACGAACACATATTTTGATAGGGACTAATAGCGACAGTGAATTATCGCAAGATGCAATAACATCCTACAATAATAGGCTACACAGGTGCCCAGATGCTTACCGATTGCATGTATGCAACCAACAGATGCGCCAGTCAGAATACCTGCAATGTCCAAAGCCTCAGAAGCGTTGCAATCTAAAATACAAGCTGAGAATGGGATGATTTACATAGGCTAGTGTGTTACAGTACTATCCGCACATGGGACTTTTAATCAGATACCATTCCGGGTAGCTGTCATTTTAAGATAAGTCAATACAATAACCCAAGGGACTTATTAGATCAGTCACTCTTCTTATTTTTAAAATACAACAACATGATCACCTATGAACAACACTGGCACAAGCTAGCCTCTAGAGAGCTCTCCAATAATAGAATTACGACCACGTATATACCGACGAGAATGTGGCCAATTGCTCCCATTTTCACCAAGTTAACTGGATCATTCCACAGCAATAATCGGTGCTCGTGGTCCACTTCCACTCACGATGGATTCAGGAATGAAACTAGCCCGGCAGTTCAGATTTTCACCACAGTCTGCCGGAATAATGTCTTCCGAGATAGCTTACTTCATTCAGCAGTCAAGACCAAATGAACCAATTTGTCACCGCCGCGCAGGGCACTGCCACCAGACGTCATTCCATCGCCTCAAGGGCATTCCTGGGGAGATGGAGCAGCTAATGGTGGGAGCAGTGAATAGAAAGGAAAGCAAGCGCTAAGAGAAAGTAAGAGGTTGAAAATTACTGAGAGCAAAAGCCGAGAACTCGGAAGCCACTTTAACACGCAGGTACCCTTTCGTGCTTGGACTAACCGTGCACATCAGTAATCCAACGCCAAGACCCCGTGTTCGACTGCATGAGAGATATTCAACAAGCAGAACTACATCATACCCCGAGCAATTTCCTCTTCAATCAAATGTTCGCATATCATATCACGAAATGAAATTCGCTTGGCCGCGGCGCATGTTCAACCACCGAACCTCTGGGAGATGCCCGCGCTCCTCGGCTGTGCTACCGTCTCAACACAAGCCCGGAGACCAATACAACCAATTAGGGAGATTGAAGCTATCTAAGCAGCATACACTTCACTTCGGTCTGGAAATAACATGTGACCTTGCGATGGTTAACGCGAGCATCGGTGCACCGTAGCAGCCGTAGATCTCGTGTAACAGTCCATCAGGTTAGCACCCGAAGCTCTCGCTTCAACGGCAAATATACCTAGGTACCTACCTTGTTATTAGACTGCAGTCGTAAGACAATGCGTATACTAACGTGACAATGCTCTAATGGACGCGAAATGGTGCGACGGAGTCAATTCGCTGCGATTGACCTAGGACATCGCGCCCTCGGAGTTTCTCGACTGAATTGGCTGGGGAATGCTCTTTGTCAGATACAGTCCACCCGTTCTCCTGATCGTCATCACATACTTGAAGCCAATAACCTCCTTTGCAGATTAACTAGGCAGCAAGGCTCGCCAAGGAGACTGGACTAGCTAATTTAATATTCATGCAATGGCACAAAGACAGATATTTAACAAAGTGTTCGTGATTTATACAAGATTAACCAAGAGTAAGGTTAGACATTTTCACAAAGGATAATAACTCGACCGCATTATAAAGCATTCGACTTGAATATTATTACTTATAAAGCTATGTTTTAACCCGAAACTACCTAGACAGTTTCCAAGTCTCGTCTCTTCGGTTCCGCCCGACCCCCCTCTTGGAGGCCAAAAAAGGGGCCTGTTGCCCCTGAACGCGTCTTTTGGCTACCTACCTCTAATCAACTCGCGAAGAAAAATCAAACTTCTCGTTTAGGTCACTAATGCCACAATGAAGGCCGCGATAGTTTTAGCTACTTGTTGTCAACCTATATAGTGGCATGGAGAAGATCCCGGTATATTCTCCCTCAGGATGGCCTCCTATGGCTAGAGAAAGATAGGGAAATCGCTCTTCTGTCACAATAGGAGTAGATTTAGACCTCATAACCCATGTTGTTATTGCAATGTTCCGTCGATACCTGTAAGTGAGTTAAGAAGCAATCCAACAGTTAAAATATAAGCTCCATGTCTTATATTAGCCACAGGAGATATTTAAAAACTTGGGAATAGTTGCATGATAATGGAGGCGCGTAGTCTAGTATATAAGTTGGCTCTTCCGGGTGCTAGTAAGATAATATTCACATCAACCATCTCATTCCTACAATCCCAATCTCCATTAACCATTCTCACCGTTAATACTCGTCAACGAATTACATACACATTACTCAACATGTCCCACTCGATTAAGGCCGTCACAATGCCCAAACCATCCGCTCCTGCGACTACTGAGGTCGCCACAACCCCCATCGCCGACTCCAAAGGCGAAGGCTACCCAAAAGCGTGCCCATGCACGGTTTGTAAGCCGGAGGGGTGCGGATCTGGGGCAGAGGTCAACTCTGGCCTCTGCAAGTGGTGTCAGGAGAATTGTGTGAAGAAGTAATGGGGAACATCCTCATTTAAAAACATGGTGTCAAGCTACCTGCTTGAGCCGTAAGTTGAGATTTAAGGGAGAGAAAAGAATAAAAAAAAAATATAAAAAAACAAAATAAACAAAAATACAAAAAAAAGGAGGGGAAGGACTACGTGGTGAGTAAACGAGAGAGAGTTGTAAGATAACGATAAATTAGACGTCTACTAGAGTCTAAAAGAATAGAAATATACCAGGTTGCTAATAAGCGGCCTGTGAAGATACTATGTGTTAGAAGTGAACGTGTAAAGTGCCGAGAGATGTTCATGACTAGGTGTCTTTGATCTTGCTAATAATATGAACAGGACATCCTTGATTTCAGGCGATTGACAATTTGAATTCCACTGAGATGAAGTATCCATTGATGAACTGGCTGGATGCCGGTGCTCGGTTAGAGCCATGAAGCTACATACGTCAAAGTTCTATGTAGGAAATATGGGGAATATAAGAAAGAAGGCCATGACATGTATTCAGGGGTAGTAGTGGTAATTTCTGCGCAAGTCTGCAATTCATATCACTGAAAAGTAGGTACCTACACTTCGGATTCCACTAACAGCAAATGTCTTTAAGGAGTTACACGAGGTACGCATTATCTTATCAAGACTCCCTAGGCTTAATTATAAACATCTGTATGGATTACTCCAACGAGTCGAGAAAGGAATCTTAGAGGATATTCTAGTTTATAAATAACATTACAATTCGTAATTGATTCTAAGCGTAGAAAACATAATGAAATCACTTTGGTTTCAAGAATAATCTTAGAAGCTACAGTGAAGAACGAGCTACCCAAAGAGCGTGCTGAGCCCACATCCAGATAAGTGTGATGAGGTTAACTACCTAGAAAGCCCCCGAAACTCCAAATTATGCTCCGATCTCCATGGACTACTCGCGAGACTGCTAGAACAGTGAACGTTACTGTCCCGGTAAGGATGGGCGTTTTGAACGCGGGGCTCCAGAAGAGGACAATTCGAAGTCGTGGCTCTGGAAGAAGATGGCCGATGCCGTGCCAGTGGTATGAATCAGATTCGGGAATGTAATAACGTGGCAAAATCTCAGGGTCAGTTCACTTGTTCCTTTGCACCTTCTCGGCAGCACACGTCTCGTATGGGGGACTAAGCTCATATTGAGTTAGATAGGAGATGGGGGTTGATTGTAGAGGAAGAATATGGAGGCTTGAATAATGTAAGAAACAAGGACCCACACTACTTAAAAGGGGTTCTGGGCCGAGTGTACAGCTTCTCCGTGCCTTGATCAAGTTTAACAACCAGGTCAATCAGGCTGATCTCAAGGCTGTTGTGAAATGCCTCATTTATCGCGAGCCTGCCGCATGCCCAATCACCACTTTGTTTCATCCAGCCGGCGGCGAAAGAGCCACCGTACCTCTCCAGCCAATCATGACTACATGGCCATGCGGTCTTACTGGCTTCCTCCCTGGATCAGGCTCTGGATAACTCATGGGAGTCAGCCAAATGGAGTTTCTCAGGAGATGCTTCACCGAAACAAAAGAAACGCAACGGATTATGCCTGATGTATGTTATGGTAATATGTTCGCATTATTCGTTCCCTTCTGATCATATCGCTGTTGATTACATGGTGTACCAATGTTTTAATCTCAAGTAGCCACTCCTAGAACTAAGTATTTTCACCTTAGGTATCCCATGCGCAAATAAGCAATCCATCTATTCATCCATTTACGTCTTGACGTCGGGTTCATCGCGTCCCACATACTCCTTGAACTTGAGTAAGTCTGTGGCGAACTTGATCTCATCCTTGAGAAAGTCCTGGGCGTCTAGGCCATAAGTTGAAGGGTCTTTACTATACTTCTCGATATATAGACGGATTGTCGCTCCAGACGAGCCGGTACCAGACAGCCGAACGACGATACGGCTGCCGCTATCGAATCGGGCGTAGAGACCCTGGTTAGAAGCTACAGAGCCGTCTAGGTCAGTGTAGGAGAAATTTCCGGCATCGGTTACGGTGCGCTCTGCAAGTAATCGGTCAGTCCTGATTCAATGAGGAGCACGAAATTTCGTCTACATACCTCCAATCTTGCTGCCCTTGAACTTAGGATCGGCGACCAGATCTTTAAGCGTCCCAACCACCTTGTTCGCACCCTCAGAGTCCACATTCTCGTAGTCGTAGCGGGTGAAAAACACTCGGCCATAGGTCTTCCAGAAGTCCTGCTGAATCTGCTTGATGCTCGGCTTGGTTCCAGGATGGGCTTCTCCTAAGCCGGCAATGATATTGAGCCAGGCTACGACAGCCCAGAGGCCATCCTTCTCACGGACGTGATTGCTACCAGTGCCGAAACTCTCTTCACCGCAGATGCTCAACTTGTTTGCGTCAAACAACGCACAGAAGAACTTCCAGCCCGTCGGAACTTCGTAACAGTTTAGTCCTTGGGCCTTTGCGACGAGATCTACAGCACCCGACGTCGGCATACTACGTGCCAAGCCATAGACACCTTGCTTCTTGAAGTAGGGAATGAGCTGCGCGTGGTGAGCAATGATAGCCAGACTGTCACCGGGTGATACGAAAGCTCCAGCACCGTAGATCATATTGCGGTCGCCATCTCCATCAGAGGCCGCACCAAAGGGTATAGAGTTCTTGTCAACGACCTCTACCAAGGAATGGGCATAGGTGAGATTGGGGTCCGGGTGGCCGCCACCAAAGTCGGGCTTGGGAACACAGTTCTGAGTAGAACCTTTGAGGCCAAGTTCTTCCTCAAAAATGGCCTTTCCATATGGTCCCGTAACACCATGTAGACCGTCGAAGAGCACCTTGAAGTCGGGGTTGTCGCTGAAGAACTTCTTGATTAGGGGGAAATCGAAGATGTCCTTGAGCATCTGCATATAGTCAGCAGTGCTGTTGACGATTTCGACTTCGAGTCCGCCATAGGTCTTGGTTCCGATGGTGGTGATGTCAATATCGGGAATGTCGGCAATTTTATAGGAGGTGAGACTCTTTGAAGTCTCGAAGATCTTGTTCGTCACTCCCTCCGGAGCGGGACCGCCGTTCGAGAGGTTGTACTTGATACCGAAGTCCTGGTCGGGTCCTGATTGTCACTGAAATTAGCCACCCAGCCCGGACTGGTTTCAAGAGTCATACTCACCACCAGGGTTGTGACTGGCAGTCAGAAGAATGCCTCCTGTTGCCTTTCGCTTTCGGATGACATGACTTGATGCTGGGGTGGATAGAATGCCATTTTGGCCAATCAACAGCTTCTTGACTCCGTATGCAGCACCAATTTTTGCAATCAGCTGAATAACTTCGGGATTCCAGAACCGGCCGTCACCGCCAATTACCAGGAAAGCACCTGCGATATTCAGGTTTAGCAACCGTCACCGCAAATGTCCGCGTATACCCATTGTACTCACCCTCGGCGCCCTCGGGGATGGAGAGGAGGATGCTAGTGATGAAGGACTCGCTGTAATGGGGTTGCTGGAAAACCTTGACCTTCTTTCGAAGACCAGAGCTAGAGAAGAGTCAGCAATTCTGGTTTGCCTACAATGAATAGGGCGGCATCGTTGAGCGAATATATGGTAGGTAGTAGAACATGGTGATTCGTGACGAGAAGGACGGCGGGGTAGCTTGGATGGAGCTATTTACGTACGTTCCAGGCTTCTGGTCGGTAAAGGGCTTGAACTCAACGGTTTTGACGCTCATGGTGGCTTTCAGCTTCACTCAATACTATAATTGACTTCTGTGTCCCAGACCCTAGAAGAAATTCGTGAAGTATGGATAGGTGAAAGTGAGTTTGGTGACAGGGGATGAGGGGAACTAGTAGAAAAACATATGACGACGTTTGGCGGGGTTAGACAGGTACTAGGGGAAGCAAGCTCCTTGGAAAGCTCCAGCGGGCACGATTCCATTACAGCAAATAGAATGATCTAATAGCGCAAGGTGACCTCATTTTTCCCATGTGGGGTGTAACCACATAGGCGAGATCCCCGTATACTCTGGTAACATTCATACGGTGCCATAATCGCTTATTCTTGGTGGTGGCATACAGTAAATGTACAGTCCAGGCCTTGGAGCGCGAATGTCAAAGCCTTCCACGCCATACCTTACGAGTTCTCGGCGTTTGTCTCGCCACGCATTACCAAGGTCTGGAGGTGCCAATGGTAGGCAAACAATCTGCCACGGGAATTCTCTGCATGTGTACCAAAAGGTACACTCGCTGACATGCGGGACTCAGCCATACCAGATCCCATCCGATATCGCGGCAGCCACTATCATGAACGGATATGCAGTCATTTCAACACCAATCTACTAGCGATAAGGTCATGGAAGGCCAACCTCTGCTGATATTTGGTTTCTCCTCGATCTAATGATTGACGATTCAATTAATTCTTTTTCTATTCTCATTAAGACTTTCGGTCCAAGTTCCTGTCTTTCTGTGGCACGTCATCTGCTCTCGGTATTCTTGACGCTGCTGAAAATCACCTCCTTGTAGTATCGAGCTTCAGCAATGCTCTCAAGAATATCTTCCTTGGCCTGGTGCAATCCCTGCTTCTTCGGCGCATTCTCTATAATTTCTCTAGGACACCAACGCCGTGTGGCCTCCTTTATAGTGCTAACATCAAGGATCCGGTGGTGCAGGTAGTCAAGCACTTTCTTATACGGCTCTTTCCGAAGAAATGCGCGATCCGCATGGACGCTGTTGCCGGCCAGCAATGCACCTCTTTCGGGCACATGCTCCATGATGTAAGCGAGAAGTTCATCTGCAGCTTGCTCCGGAGTCACCCTGGACGCCACCACTGCTGCTGTCAAGCCGCTCTTCCCGTGTGTCCGAGTGCACCAGGCATCCATCTCGTCCATTCTGTCTTCCGATTGATGCACGACGGTTCCCCAGCCATCCTCATCCACGATATCTAGTGTGCCCGTCGTGATGATGCAGAATATCTCAATGATCTCCTCTCGGTCGGGATCCAGACCTGTCATCTGGCATTCCGAATCAGTTTCGTTGTAAGCCCTAATACTAAATAATCAGAAGTTATAATACCTCACAGTCGATCCATACGAGTGCATCGTTGGTTGTCATCGTCTCCCACGAGCTTTGCAGATGAGGACTAGCCGGTAGAATAGAAACCCAACCGTGGTTGGATTTAATGAATGTTGTTTTGGGATATTGTGCTAATAAATTTCCGACATGATGGAACTTGAGCTGGGCTGGTAGTACCTAAGGTTAGCTACGAGGCCGATCGGTGGCCGGGTTAAGCTGTTATCGCGTGATTACATAACCACAGGACACAAGGTTATGGGCGTGCAATCATTTTGAGACGCCTGGGTACCTAGGTACATGTAGACATTCATATGATTGTGAGGTGGGAAATTATCAAAGTCGCAGTTTCTATTCCTCATACGACCCATTTGGACCCAGGTTTAAGTCTCTCCTCTATTATAGCCTGGAATGCTCAACAGGATTTCCAAGGTTACCTAGCTTCAGTGAATGCCCCTAACCGCTAGCCGCTTACTTACCCCGGACCCTGACCCCCTGAATCGTACTACCAACACTGATGAGGGACATCGGCATAGCCTACCAAACGAAGGAACAACACCAAACCCCGTTGAATATTAACATGTTAGAAGAAGAATTACGAACGATTAGCCTTAATTTCATCTAGAGTTTCGCTCATTTATAGTACCTAGGCCGCCCCAGTGCTAGATCCCGACACCCCAAGTTCCATACGCCAGGAGCCCGCGCATCCCTGCAGGCATCTCATCACGAGCGTCGAAACAGTGTTAAGGGACGAAGAACGCACGGGAAGACATAATCTCACTTAGACTCGTTGAAATATGAAATAATACACTAATGAAAGTAAATCTGGAAAAGAATGTAAGTCACAATAGACGGTGCATAGCCCAATCAGTTGCCAACTCAGCACCAAACCTCGATCGATACACCCTCACCACCCCTCGCGCACCCCGGCGCTTTTACAAGAACACGTCCAGCGCATGCCTAGTCATATTGACAGGCTCCTCTCCATTCGTCCCCACGGCATCATACTCTTTAACGTCTCCTGAGGGGACGGCCCAGCAGCTAATAGAGCTACCGCCACCATGCTTAGCAACATAGGGTCTCTGTGCAGGTGTCTGGCAGTTACTCCTGAACCTTCTTCTTTGGTTTGAATGTGGGCTTAGGAGCCTTTTTAGTAGTAGTAACTTTGGCAGCAGGCTTGGTGGTGGTAGCCTTGGAAGTAGGCTTGGTAGTAGCCTTCGTGACAGCCTTTGCCGTTGTGGTAGCTTTGGTAGTGGCCTTACTGGTAACCTTGCTCGCGGCCTTCGTGGAGCTAGTCTTAGCTGTGGCGGTGACTTTAGTAGAAGCCTTTGTGGCGGCCTTGATTGAGCTGGTCGGCTTTGTTGTCGATGTGGACAAAGTCGTGGATCGGGGCTGAGACTTTGAAGACAGCGAACTCATCGAACGAGAGGACAACGACGAGACAGGCGATACGATTAAGGAAGACTTGGGTGCGTCCGATTGTCTCGGAATCGGATCGCCAATAGTGTAGGTCACAATTATGAGGCTTGCCGAGGGGACCTCGGAAGAAGAGACTGACTGGGCGAAGACTGGAACCGCTGACGTCGAGTTCTCCCAGACCTGCCTTGCCTCGACCGGTACATGACTAGGGAGCGGAAAAAGAGAACTGGGAGTAAAAGAGGGAGTGAATGAGGGGACAGGAGGTGTAAACGTGATCGAAGGGTGGTTGTGGTTGATCGGCCTCCTATGGGCAAGCCCAAGCACCGAGAGTGGAAGTAGGAAATAGGTGAAATGCATTGTGTCTTCACGCTGCTCAACAGGTTTAAAATGATTGTAAGAATGGAAAAGAATGAAACCTGGCTTGATTATTCTGAAGTCTGCTGGGATGGAAGGCTCTAGCATTTAAATATGGCAAGTGGTCATCGCAGAAACCTCAGAGGCACATCGGATGTTGCGCGACGGTCGGTTAGGACTTCAATAGTGACACCCGGTAAACGAGGCTTGAGATGGTTACCTCGTATTTCATTTAGAATCAATTCACCAGAATTGAGGTTTCATCTATCTTTTACATTAATACTCAACTTTGAAAATGTAGATGTAGATATTATGAACCATATATCCAAGTCCCCACCTAATCAACATGAAGATATCACTCCCGAAATCGCTTCCAACAACCAATTTAGACTTAGTAGACGTGGGAATCGATCATGATCCAAGCAAACAAGGCTGATTGCATCCCTTGTTCTTCCACAATACCTGGTGCATTAACGTGACACTTAACTTCAACAGCCAATCCTTGACGATAGCCTAAGAGCTTAGAACTTCTAGAGTACCTGATTCGAGTCACAAACCTCTCGAGGCTGTTATTCAAAGTCGCCAATCTTGAGTGCTTAGGTAGACACAAAAGGAGAAGGGTTTCCTATTGGGTTAACTTGATGAATGATTGACTAAAGCGCTGTTCGTTAGAATATTGGCTCTACGTCACAGCCCTACTGGACAGTTTCAGAGCCGGCGTTCGTTGCCTCATCGAAAATATTCCCATGCGTCCGTACGACATAACTCACGAGGTGTAACACTACTCCACATGTACTTCAGCACTTAGATCGATAAAATGAGCCAAGTATCTGGGATGCATTGTAGAGCCTCATCGACGTTGGAAGGTGCCCCTTGTTCTTACATTTTATCTACCTGGCTGTAACCTAGTTGCTACATCGTAAGATACGCATATGCTTTTACTCAATAAAACATCTTTCAAGTAAATGAAGAGACCGTCGTCGAACTATATGCTTTTTTACTATATTTTGGTAATATTTTATGGATACAGTGTAGAATCTCTTTGGCGTCAGTGAGGAGGATGTTGGCTAGGCGCCTCTATTCAGTATCATTTCTATAGAGTATTCCGGCCTCAACTTCGTGAACATGGGATATAGTTGAAACGCTTTGCTGCTTCTAACACCAAGATGTTAGGTATCATTAATGACATGATATTGTCATCTTCGTGGTTTCAATATGTCTTTGCTTTAGATAGAGGTCTCCTTCGGTGGGTGAGATAGGTTAGATCGTATGTATGGCTCTCAGAGCACATTCAACGAGCTCTGTGATGCTCGACTGAGTGGTTCTGGGTCGACGTTAAATATCGTGATGTCTCGATGCTATCATCTCAAGGAATCTCGCAAAGCATCGGTTCTCTTCTCGTCGCTCTTTCTATTCACTTAAACCTTAGGTATAACTTCTCAAGCAGAATGCGGTCCTTCACTCGCGGAGCTGGCATCGAATTCTTGGTCCTACTTTTCTCATTGCTCTATACTCTTACACTATGCTCAGCAGACGCCGGTGTTAGGTAACCTCCTTTCCTCACCTGCAGATATTATCCATACTAATAGCATGGCCAAGCGTACACCAAGCCAGCCATGGAACAGAACTCCAAGAAAGAAAGCTCTTCCCGGAGTTGATAGCTTTCAAGGATAAGTTGGCAAGGGCTGACAAGACCGTCTATACGAACGAGCAAGATTATCTGGACTTTACGACACAAGGCAACAAGATCTTTGCTTCTGACGCTTACGCTGGCTGCATTGGGATGGTCATGGCCAGCCGTAAAGGGGCCATGATTGGCCACTACAATGTTGACGAGGCCTCATTGGAACGAGGAAAGCGAAACCTGAAGGATATCTACAAGGCCCATAAGAATGATCTTGCTGGCGGCCAGGTCTGGATATACGCCCATGTGTTATACGAGAACGGCTTCCCTTACAAGCAACCAGAGCTCGTCAATAAGTTTATCAACATCGTCAAGAAGATCACGGGCCAGGAGCCTCGTATTCAGCCGTACATCGAGGCAATTGATGCTTGGTATGATCAGAACGGCGAACCTCTTGCCGACGATCCCGACATGGAGAACATGATTGGTGGTGCATTCCTGGTTGAGAATTCAGGCGGTGGCCGTGCTGACTCACTCCTCGAATTTCTGGATATAGAGATGATCAAGAAGAGCGGGGAGCCCGTCAATATGGTGTGATCGGTGAAAGGTTATCTATTTGGGTGCATATATTCAGGATTGCGCATGAGATAGATGTTTGTTGGATGGGGAGGTGGTTGACACATTGTCTTCATTGACTTGCCTTGACTGTATGGCAGTTATTTTTATTTTGTATTACCTATAGACTAGGTAGAACCCTGTTATTTTTTGGTCCTGTTTTATCCCTTTCAACGAGCAAATTGCATTCTGTGGAGAGTTAACTGTACATATATTCAAGAAGCCGAAGCCCACATCGAAAGTGGCTCAAATACCTCATACTTAAGAGCTTTGGTGTTACCTTTGATTTCGCCAATTTCTTGAAATTCTCCTCTCCTCTCTCTCTCTTCAAGCATAAACGCCTATCAACAATATTTTGTCGATTTCTATCCTAAGGAGCTTGTTGTCCTAGACGATGCCATTTTGAGCAACCAAGATCCCGCGATGTCCGAGTTGCAGTCTTTGTTCGAGGCGCTTAAAGGCTATGCGGCCCATGGGGATCTAGTTAGGTTGAGAGACGTCTTAGAAAACAGATGGGAAACCTCGGAGGAGACAGACGTGTCCTGGTTTGACCAGAACATGATGGACAAGATCCTTAGAATCCGACATGTGCTCAACTCGGACAAGGCCATGGTCCTGCAACGCGTCCTGAACACAGCAGCTAAAGAGGGCCAAGTTGAAGTCGTTAAGTACCTCTTAGACCGAGGGTCCTGCGTCATTACTCCACCAGCCATAAGGTGTGCATTCTTCAAGAAGCACTGGGATGTGCTCCAGGTATATCTTGATCGAGGTTGGGATATTAACAGCCCCATGGAAGGTGGAAACACTCTACCACTGATCAAGTACGTCGTTTCCTCCTACGCGCCTATTTTCAGACTCAATCAAGTCGTCATGTTGCTAATTCTATTGGCCATGTAATTAGTGATCTAATCGTGAGTGCACCTCATACCCAATGGTGTATAGACAATGGCGCAGATCCCATGGCCGCGAGTATGTTTCGCTCCATGGAGATTCCAAGTCAAGCAGCAACGAAAGCACGTCCTAGGGTGCTTCAGATCCTAAAAGACGGTGGCGCCGACTTCACCAAAACCAACGCTCTGCAGAGTGCGGCGTCAAGTCGTACACAAGGCCGTACCGATGTCATGGCATTTTTGCTGGATGAGGCCGGCGTCCCAATCAATATGCGGGAATTTGAATGGGATAAGGAGCTTGTTCAAAGACACTATCCCTCCAGAAGCGGTACGGCGCTCCACCGCGCTGTGCGTTGCGGGACTCTGGAGAATGTGAAATTTCTCATTGAAAGAGGAGCCGATCGAAGTTTGAGGGACGGTTTGGGAAGGACGCCTGCAGATATTGCGAGGGAGATAGGATTCAGCGAGGCCTTAGCGCTATTGGAAAATGATGAACGAGCTACAGAATGACTGTGTCCTCCCGCATATCTATACCAGCAATACCTAATTATCCAGCGGTTTGCTACCGAACTGTAGCTAGATTAGGCAGGTAATTTCCTTAGTTACGATGGAGAAAATCAAATCATCCGCACTTACTTTCGCGTGATGCTACGAGAGAGGATATGAATCCTCATTATTCTCGTTGTGTGTGATGCGCCCTTTGGGCGACGAAACTAGTGACTCATAGGGAGACAGCAATTGACTGAAGCTAAGGGACTTACCTACCTCAAATTTCTGATAACCCCAAAACCGAAGTATACGATGCCGGGCCGAATTCCAGAAATATAACAGGTAAACCACTGAAGCGAACATGTCTACTCTTACGGATCCAACTTTCTCATCAATACGCTACTTGCCGACAAACGAGGCCTATGACCGATGGGCGGCTGTCTACGACACAGATGGCAATTTCTTACAGGCGCTCGATACCATTGAGCTGAAGGAGTTGTTCCCGCGGTTTCTGCGGTCAATTAGATCTCCGACGCCTTGGCGTATCGTCGACCTGGGTTGCGGCACAGGCCGCAACACCACATTGCTCCTCACTGTCCCAGACATCGAGGAAGTGATCGCGCTGGACTCAAGCAAGGGCATGCTCGAAGTGGCGAGATCGCGATTGCAGCAGAAGGTCGACGGAGCCGGAAGTTTGAACATAGAACCGGGGCGAACAGTCCCAAACTTACGTCTCGAGGTGTTCGACATGCTGGTTTCGCCATCTCCTCCACCTTCCGCGCAGCAGGCAGACGGCGTGATATCGACTCTGGTCGTCGAACACGTGCCGCTGTCGACCTTTTTTGCGCACATCTCGCAGATGCTGAGGCCAGGCGGCGTACTCTTGCTGACCAACATGCACGCGCACATGGGTGGGATCAGCCAAGCCGGGTTCGTGGATGCGGAAACAGGGGAGAAGATTCGGCCGACAAGCTACGCACACACTGTGGCGGATGTCCTGGCTGAAGCGAAGAGATGGGGTTTAGAGGTTGAGGAGGCAGGGGAGGCAGGGGAGGGAGAAGCTGGGGTCACGGAGAGAGTGGTAGATGAGAACATGGTTGAGAAATTGGGTCCTAGGAGCAGGAAGTGGGTTGGCGTTACCTGTTGGTTTGGGGGTTTATTTCGGAAGAGAGTGAACTAAGTGAAATTTTATAAATTGGCATTAGAGAAGATGTCGCGAGGATAGCGAACGCCGCATTTTGTAGAGGGACCAGGTAGATCTAGGCGTTGGCTGAAGGGGAGTAGCCAGTTGCCATTAAATCAATCGTCGGCGATGACTCAAGCACTCAATTGCTGACAGTAGTGAGAAGATTGCGAATAGGAATCGTGGGCTATAAAGCACAAGGAGCTTTCGATCTCAAGATGGCTCGGTGCTGAGAAATTGGCGTTGACCTATCCCCAAATTCTCTTACAAGAAGCCTGGTTAGTGCTAGCTGGTTTTGCTGATAGAAACAGCTCTCCCACGTCGAGTGATAATAGGCTAACGGGCTACAGGATAGGTACGGTAGGTTACAACAGTAACTGTTCGTGGAGGGAACCAGAATGTCGCAAAACATTTACGACCAAGACGAATTCTTTGAGAAGTATATCGCGCTAGATCGTCAAGTTAAAGGGCTCGCCGGCGCACCGGAATGGCCGCAACTAAAGGCTATGCTTCCAAATCTCAAAGGCCTTGCTATGCTTGACTTGGGCTGTGAATTTGGTTGGTTCTCCCGGTTTGCTAGAGAGAATGGCGCGGTGTCCGTCCGCGCAATCGACCTCTCCGAGAAGATGCTGGACCGCGCGCGAAGCATAACGAGCGATGATAGAATCACGTACGAAAGAGCTGATCTCGAAGACTTGAAGCTGGAGGGGAACCAATATGGTGTTGTCTTTAGCTCGCTCACTTTTCACTACCTGGCCAATCTCCCAACTCTGATCAAAGAGATTGGCAGGAGCTTGAAGCCCTCGGGGCGCTTGGTATGCTCTATTGAGCACCCGATATACACAGCGCCGTCAAAACCGGCCTTCGTGCTGGTTGAAGAAGCAGGCTAGAAGTTTTGGCCTTTGGATGGTTATCAAAAAGAAGGATTGAGAACGACAAATTGGTTTGTCACTGGTGTTGAGAAGCAACATCGGACCATCGGAAGTTATATCAGTATTCTACTAAGGAACGGCCTTCATCTAACAGATTTTGTCGAATGGTGTCCATCCGAGGAAGAACTGAAAAGACATCCATCATGGGAGAGTGAGATAACGAGGCCAACATTCTTGTTGATGGGCGCAACGAAGCGATAAATTGGGAGTTCTAATGTCCACGGGTAATATTTGTGCACAATGCTATTGTAGTGTACTGTACGGAATAGTATGTAGCACAATCGAATGCTCCGCAAGCAACGATCGTTACGTAACCACGGACAAAGTATGTATGTGGCCTACGCCTAAACTTCGGTAATTCCCGAACCTTACCCCCGTGCAGCCCCCGTGTAAGTCGCGACGAACTGCGCCAGGGATCATTCCAAGCTACCTGCGCCTGTCGTCATCCCTTAAATGCGACACATCGCTCTTCCTGCCAAGTTCCATCACGGAGTCCTTCACGGTCTGTGCGATACTGTCTGCGTATATTCTACCCACTGACCCGATCTCAAACTGATCCTGCGCCCCGATAACACACTCTAAAGCGTCAGACTTCTCGGTTAAAGTACTCGAGTTGTCGAGAGTCCCCCCTGCGCCGAGCGAGACCCGGAGCTCGTAGCCTTGGGCATTTCATCTCTCCCGTCTCAGCAAACCAGTTTTCCAGGTCCTAGCCCAAGGCTGGGGAGCGGGAATGATTGAGAGGCTGCAGCGGAGAAGATTGCTTGAATGCAACCCTTGAATCCCTTCATAGCCGCCTTCTTCAAGCCCGGCAGCCCCATCGTTACTCAGTGTACCCCGGTCCATCATCACATCCTCTTAGTTCCGACCACCGAATTCTTCCTCACCTCCCGCGAAACGGAAAGCGGCTTATCTATATCAGATATCGTCGGATCGGAGGACTTCTTGGGAAGCCATGTACTTCGCATTCCCAATCCGGCGACCGCTGCGGGAGGGAAGGACAGCATCGGAAACCTACGGGAGCAGAGGGGCAAGGCGCGACAGTATTCGACATTGAATGGCCGCAGTGTTGTCATCAAGGATAATTTCATCTTCACCAATAAGGGTAGGCACAAACTCTAGATTTCCCGACTTGCTCCTTGTGGTGCTTCGTCTAACGACAATGCGACAGGTTTCAAGACGCTTACCCAAGCGCAATTACTGAATGATTCGATCTGGTACGCCGATAGCATCGAACCGCGACAATGGCTGATATACTATATATCGAGGCCTCTGGTCGGTATTTGGGGAGAAAAGGAAATACCACGGGCCATCTTCGTCGACGGCATGGCTAAGAAGAAGCTTGCGGAAGCCAAGAAGGCGGCTGCTGTCGAGAACGGCGAGCCCAGCCTGCCGCGGAAGAAGGATATCAAGAGCTTTCATGATCTTTTAAATCATTTTCCGATGATTGCAAGGCAAATGCAGCCTGGGTTAGAGAAACTGTTTAGGGAGTTCACGACAATTTTCGAGAGACCTCTGCCCCCTCCACCTTCCGCGACACATATTCCGGACCCGACTCCTGATGGCCCGATTACGACGGCGATGAAAAGGGTTCGTTCCAATAGCCAGCCTGCACGAAGGGATAGTATTGATGGCGAGGGTAATGCCCGGGTAACTGAGAATTTCTACGCCGAGGATGACGAGGACGTCATGAGAGCTTCGTTGGAGACCGCTGTCACTAACGCCATCGATCTCTTTCAAAGTGTTGATAAGCAGCAGCTTTCCATGCTTGGCGCGACTACCGAGCTTACTGGTCCAGTGGTAGAACGGCTAATTGAACGGTACGTGAGCGAGAATGTTCACAATCTTATTTGGCCACGACTCGCTGCAATGCGGCGACCAGACGATCTCGAGCTTGAAGCGAAAATACGGCAGATGGAATTCATCGATATTTCACAATTGGGGATTTTTATTGAAGGCGGACCCAGAGCGAAGCACGAGCTCACATTTCGACTCGGCCATGCAGTCGAAGAGTTTCGCAGGATGAATTCCGCGATGTGCCCGCAGGAAATGATGGAAATATTACTATCCACGATGAAAGCCGCTACGCAATTGACGGAGCAGCAGAAATCAAGCACCGAGGCTCCTTCAGCAGCAGAAAAACCTGCCCTCACCGTCAATGCCGATACTCTAGTATCACTACTTCTCTTTGTTGTAATTCGAGCTGGGGTCAAACACCTCCAAGCTCGATTACTATACATAAAACACTTCATCTTCATTGACGACGTGGACAGCGGCGAGTTGGGTTATGCTCTTAGTACATTTGAAGCAGTACTCTCGTACCTGTCTACGGACTCGAGTAGCCTAAGGAGGGCGAGCCGGCGGAATAAGGCTCTGTGGGATGCGGCCGCGAAGGGTGATATAGACGAGCTCAAGAGAATGATGAATCCAGATTCTGACGCCGTTGATGACGAAGAACCCCTTGCGTCACCCGTTTCGAGCCATGCGCCGTCAGTCAGTTGGAGTATGGTCAACGGCTCATCAAGGAGATCTTCAACAGTATTTACACCTTCAGAACCCTATTCTCAAGGATCGGGCTTGAGCCATGTCTTTCCATTTCAGAGCCAAGACATGGATGATTTCCCGAAGCCTCCGGCAAAGAAAATCAAGAGAGTCGCTATGGATACTAGGAGCATGTCAAGCGGCTCGGAGTATTCTTACCATTCTAGGACGGGGAGTATTGTCACGCTCGGAAGTGGGCTCGAAGGTGATACGTCTATTGAACGACTTTGTCAAACAGAAGATCCCTTTGGAGAGTCTATTCCGATGATGGCAGTCCAAAATGAACGACCAGAGACGCTCAAGTATTTGTTTTCGCTCGAGGAGTATTTTCCCGCCCATGTCATTCTTGAAGACTGCAACAACGAAGGGACTAGTTTGCTAAGCGCTGCTGTCCAGCTGGGTCACACGGAGCTAATTAATATTA
The DNA here is from genome assembly GCA_022578575.1 of Hypoxylon sp. FL0543. Classification (NCBI taxonomy): domain Eukaryota; kingdom Fungi; phylum Ascomycota; class Sordariomycetes; order Xylariales; family Hypoxylaceae; genus Hypoxylon; species Hypoxylon sp. FL0543. The sequence continues at coordinate 529,328 of MU394000.1, forward strand.
TCTTGGATTTTGTCATGGCATCGACTCCTGAACCGCGAGTTCGGGATTACTTATCCCTGCAGGACAATCGGGGCCGAAGCGTCGCACATTATCTATTCCACGCGCCGGCCTTAATCGCGCGCATCGGCAAGTTGCTTCCCTGGCGCCAAAAGGATCAAAATGGCCAGACGCCATTGTTTGCACTATGTCGATCATACGACCACCAAAATTACCACGATATGGTCGAGGCGGGACTCGAAGCGGCAACACATGCACAGGGCGACGGCCAGCCACTTCACCTAGATGAACACGTGGACTCGAAGGGAAACACCCTCCTTCATATTATCAATGATCACCAGTTGGCGGTGAAGATCCTTGTAAATTGTGATGTCGACGTCAATGCGACGAACGACAAGAAGTTTACGGCACTCATGGTGGCTAGTAAATATGGTCGCTTCGAAATGGTCAGAGCGATGTATTCTGACCCAAGAGTGGATGTGGCTGCAAAGGAGCTACGAGGGCTTACCGCGGTAGAGTTGGCAAAAGACGATGATGTTCGCAACAAGATTGACGATCTGACGCTATTCACCATGCCAGCAGCTGAAGATGGTCGCATTACTGGTGTTGTCAGATCATTTTTTGTTGAAGATGCCACCATTCGACTGGTTCTCAAGTCTGGCGCTCCCGCAGATCGTGACAGTTATACAGTCACTACATGCCGTCGCTCATTCGCGGACTTTGAACGGCTAGCTACTCTGCTTTCTATCGAGAATCCTGCTTCATGGATACCAAAGATAACAAGTCAACGATCACCTTTCCAGATCCCCTCGAAACCTTCGAGGGCCGTTCTTAAGGATATCCAAATACGGACAGACTCCTTTCTCAAGATATTACTAGCTCATCCAACCTTTGCGACACATGAAATGCTCTGGGAATTCTTCTTGGTGCCCGATTTGCAGGCCGACATGATGGAGTCGCGAAGCCGCCTCAAAGCCGCAATAAGAGCCGAGAAAGTGAGAGAAGAGCTTGAGCCTTTAGACGATATCCGTGAGGTAGAGCTGTTTGTGGATCACGCCAGAGATATGGTCCGCAGCGTCAATTATTCAACTAAGAGTGTGGCACGGCGGGCCAACGCCATCGGCGTCGTCGCAAATGGTATAAACACCACATTCAGTCAGCCTACTGTTTTAATGCTAATACGTTCGCAGACCTCTATGACGCAGCGAGTGTGCTCTCTCGAAGTGTCGCCAACCTTGCCTTCCTCCCGCAAACTCATATCTCCGCGTTTGAGGGATACGTCTATACACTCATTCCCCCACAATCTAATCCATCACATCTGTTTCATAATTCTTTCTTGTCCATCCAATCTACCATCCAGGCTATGCTCTCATCTCTATCCCGGCCATCCCAGCTTATCACCCAAATCGTGTCCTCTCGCAAGGCGATAGAACGCAACTATAATTCCGTTTCTCGCTCGACAAGATGGCCACTTGGCCTACTAGACGAGACACGTCAGCGGCTCAATGAAGAGAAGGAAGAGAAAGCAAGGCGTGCTCAGACAGATGTGGACACGCTAAGTAAGGAACTCCGGTACACACAGCAAACAGTCGCAAGCGAACTAGCCGGATGGGAAGAGATGCACGAACGTATGGGTCGCAGGGCCATAAGAGAGTTCGCCAGGGGCATGCTTATTCTCGAACGTGAGAGACTGCAGGGTCTGCGTAGGGCACAGCGAAAGCTGCATGATTTGAATTTCGGTAGGGGACCCCAAGAACAAGGTGTTCGTAATAGCGAGGCTGTAGTAATGGAAAACGGCGTTGGCAAGGGTCCTGCAGGTGGCGGCGAATCTAGTTCAATGGGCGAGGCGTTTGGATAGAGTAGAGTAGATATCGGTAACGGCGTGAGGTGATGACCTGGTACACCTCGGCGAAAGGCTGTTCAGTAACAAGCATGGACTCATTGCAACCATCCTCGCCACAATAGCCTCGTGTGTGTGCCTTTCGGATCTATCCCACCCGTGTTCGCGCCTCAATTTCACCGTCCAATTCTGGGTCCCGTCGTGCTACGTGAAGAATGCGAGAAAAGACTACACAGATATCGGTTGAGGCAGCCCATCAACGTATTATACAACTTACGACGACTTATGACGACTTACGACCATGTTCAGCTGCCCAAAGGTGGCCGTGCTGTTTCGAAACAGGCCTGATCGTTGATGGGCGCTTCGCTTCCGCGGCCAAGTTCGGCGGCCGATCCGCATCCCTCCATCCCATACGTGCGTGTAAGGCGCAAGCAAGCAAGGCAAAGCCAGGGGGAAATAGAGAGCGGCTGCAGAACAATGACCGCACGGAAAAAGCTTGGCTTTTTGCATGCTACGCCTATGGTACATACCTTCTAGATCTCTGTGAGAATATGAAGCAGTTTTCCCAGGGTCTTTTGCATCTACGTAGTAGTTCTCGGCACTTGTTGCCGGGGGCCAATGGATTCAGAGCAAGAGGTCTCCCATTTTTGGCCTCACATTGTTTCTTATGTAACGAGTAACGAAGGTTACTAGGAGGCTGAGTGTCTAGACCATGAGGTCCAGGACAAACATTACGCAAGACTGTTGAGAGCTACGGAGTGGGCGTCGCGAGGACGGGGCCTCCCCAACCACCCGATATTTCGCTGACCTCGGGGAACAGAGACGGGACGGATCACCACTCCGCACCTAAACATCTCTCTGGGCAAGTCTCTAGGCCTCTGATCGCACACCGATCACAAATTATATCGTCAATCTTCCCGAGAAGTCTCGAAGCATGCAGAGATGGGCAGCGTATGACCCACCCGCATGCGAGTAGCTAGGAAAGATGACTCACTGGATGCGTGCGGATCAAGGCTAGACAGGAAACGGGATGCTGGAAAACGACATCTGGGCGAACGAGAGCAGTACCGACGGTGCAGATCTGAAACGCAAGCTCAAAGGGGAAAGACTTGAAACGAAACATCTTTCTCGCTCGCTCGACGGAACTCGTGGTACCATGGACCGTTGTATGCAGCTATGCAGCTACTACGGACCCAGCCCTTTCTCGTCGGCGGCCGATGGCCAATCGACCCGTTCGCGATGTACTCGCGTAGTTGCATCGTGGGGTCGGCGGAATGCGGAGAGCCGATTGGGCAGACGCCAAAAATTCAGTAGAGTGGATTTAGTCTAAGCGCGTACCTGGATGCGTGGAAAGTTGGGCAAGGGTCCATCTACGCGCTTTTGTTGTTATCGACCGCGATTGCGTGAGTTCCCGGGTCAGGTGGCGGGGCACGTCGGGGGTGCGGGAGATGTTCTTGCGGGGCTATTCTTTTCGCGCCCATGGTTGAGGCTGTGCAACTTGTGTAACTTCGTACCCGTGCCCTGGTCTCTTTTCCAAAACCTGCGCCCAACTTACGACGCCGAACATTAGGCGCGCTGGGCGGTTGCGGCTTGCGCTCGGACACCCATGACGAGGCACATGAGAAGAGACGAAGACTCTTACGAAGGGAAGGATCAATAAGCATAAGCACCTTATCAAATCTTGGGGTGACGATAGGCATGACGAAGGAGGATAATCATACGTATGAGGGCTTACTACTCAAGGCCTGGCGATCTCTATAGCCGCTGAAGAATTACGAATGCGGGAAATTGCTGCTATACCACACCGACTGGCTTACGTGCGGCGTCTAATTCATACTTTGGGGACTTGGTCAAGCCGTGGAACACTGGTCTGAAGCTGTCCTGAGGCCGTATTCGGCGCCTGTCTCGCCTCATTTCGCGCTTCATGGAAATCGGAGAAATACATGCTCCTGACCTTCACCTTACCTTAGGTAGGTAGGCAGTGCCTTATTCAACTCACCTTGAACGCAGCTCCACGGTAATTTCTGCTTGCCGCCCGCCTAGACTTGATCTTCCTGGGCCCTTTTTGTAGCCGCCGGCGCATCTCGCGTCTAACAAGACAGCGGTTACATCGGGCCCTTCTCCGCTATGCGCACGGGCACGAGTACAGAAGCAAGCCCAGTGGCTTGTTCCGTGGGCCCCAATCTTATCGCTAATCGGCCTTCGTCAATGCTTCCTCACTATTTTTGTACAAAATTGGCGAGCGGCTATTGAGATTAATCAAAGCACTCTCGAATGCAGCTCGTCAACTAAAGCAAGCGCAAGCGCAGATTGCAGTATACCTGGCAAAATCAGGCGGCGATCAGAATCTGGCCCACCTGATCAGATCTACTACGACCATGGTTTGCAAATGCCGCTGGACAAGAATGAAGGATCCCGGATCTTAGACGTTCCTGTGGCGGAGTGCGCGGCTGCGATGGCAGATTAAGTCGCTGTAGAATGCACCCTGCCTCTTTCGCCGTAGCGCAATGCGACGCACTCTAACGGTAACGACCTCAATGCATCGTGATGGTGTTCTGGAAGGTAAAGCAGAAAAGAGGTATGCAAACGGGGGGGGAGAGTGTCAGGACACAGAAGAAGTGGCTGTGTGCCACAATCTTGTTCGCTGTAGCGGCATACGACCGCGTCCATTCACGATCACGGCTTTCGGTCGCGTCAAATCATAGACACGGGCGCGTTCTTCTGGCGTCTTCCGGGATACACGCAAGACTACATGCCGGGGATGCAATTCGGTCCACGCAATCAGCAAACTACGAGCCGAACTAATGCAGACTGCGACATGTGCCTATCTTGATATGAGTCACACTGGCGGTATATCGATCAGTGTCACTCGATATGCATGTACTGAGCTGCAGTGTATAGCACGAGAGCACCGGGAAATCCCCCCAGTCTGTCCATACGGGTACGTCGAAGTGTGGGACGTCGTACTGACTGTGTGGAGGGATCGAAGAACAGTGGTACCATGTATTCCAACCGTCCAAATCAGTGTTGAGAATCTACGACTTGCTAAAAGTATCCTGGCAGTCCCTGGACGATGGATTCTGATAGGTTGGCTTATTGTTACCCATAATGGGCTTCTGACAGGGGGGTTAAGAGTCCAAAGACGCCCCACACACCCACTTTCGCTACGTTCGGTACGTACCTCTCAACCGACTTCCTTCACTTACACAACGTCTACCACAGGTCGATTCGACCAGACCCGGCGACCAGATCGACTCGGTTTCCCACATTGCTGAGCTACGTACATGAAATATACCTACTCTAGTTCCGAATATCTATTCTTTCTCCATGTTTCAGGTTGACCACCTTGCATCTGTGGAATACTTCATCGTTTAGTCCAAGGCGAGTTCCGCCGAGCTGATTGGCATCCCGGTTTGTCCTGGACCGGCCATCCACCATGAGGATAAGAGGACCGGTCCTCCTCCTCCATCCGTCTCTCTTTCGCTCTAGTTCTTCAGTATCAACTCTCTGGTCTAATAGGATCAGCTTCCGTTTCCTTTTCATATTTATTAGATCTCTCCTGACGAAGGCCACCCGTCACGCGACCTGGGTTCCCTCTTCGCTTCACGGCGTCGTCATCTTTCTAGTCTTCCTCACATCCACTACACATCCAAGGAGCCGGTCCTCCTATCCACCCTCACTTTATAATCTATAATAATCTAGTTCTTGTCTAAGCAGACAAGAACATTACCAAATATCGAGATGACTACGTGAGTATCGGAGCCTCTATTCACGAGGGATGCAGCATAACTGATAAGCACTTCCACAGGCTGGCAGTAGCAGATATGCCCTTTGACTTCACATTCCCTTCATGCGAGCCCGTCACGCCGCCGAGCTACTCTTTTGACCCGTCTCTCCTGGAGATTCCTTACAATCCCGGACACGCTCGCTCAAGCTCGTATGCTTCTTATTGTTCCACCGAGACGTCGCCCTCCGACTCGGTCAGCACGCGGGTGACTACGCCATCCCGTTCACCACCGCCAATTCGGCAGCATGGCCCCATTCTACTTCCCAAGATCCGTTCGCAGGACCAGGCCATCGACTCGCCTCCCAAGCGTGTCAAGACGTCGCCAGCTCCTACGCCAAAGCCTAGCCGCCGCGGAAGCTTCCGTCCTACGCATACCCGCAGCTTTACCAACCCCGAGACCTTGAGCCACTTCTCAAACTCATTCTTTACGCATTCTGAAGACCAGAGCGCCTTGTCTCAATCATTATTGTGCTCTCCCATCGTATTCCCTCAAGATAGCATGAGCCACGCTCGTCGCTCCTCAGCCGTCAGCCTTGATGGCGCGGCGCTTGAGAAATACGGCTTCCCTACTTACCGCCAAATGCCGTCATACGTTCCAGCCGTCACCCAGGCTTCAAATGAGCAGTTCTATTTTGGTTATGGCTCAACCACTCGGGCTCCCTCGCCATTGAGCCTATCATCCACACCCACACCTGACCCGACACCATCCACTACTCTCATGAACTACCTCTCCACATCTAATCCCGCTCCATCGTTAGTGCGCACAATCTCGTTCCCGCTGCGCGATCCTAATACCAAGCACTTTTGGTGGGATGTCCGTCAAATCCGACCCTGGACCAGTTTCAACTTGAACACAATCCTGTCCCTCCCCGGAGCATCTGGACTCCTCAACTGCCCAGTTCCGCAACCACTACTGCAACAACCGCCCACCAACGCGCGCCATCCGGAGACAGAAGCCGCGCTCCATGGCATTTACGCTTCTTACTACATCCCAAAGCTCAACTCGGCGCTCGCACTATCTTCTCAGCGCCCTCTCCAACTCTCGGTTCCCTCAAGTAAGGCCACGGCAGCCTCCACCAACGACCACCTCTTCGTGGCCAATATTGCAGGCGAGTCCTCGACCGCGGCAGCTATCTTTGGTGGCAAGCCTACCGCCCGCGTAGTCGGATTAGTGAAATCTTTCGACCGCTTCAACACGGGCATGCGCGTTGAGGGCAACATCAAGCGCGTCGAGTACCTCCGGGGCCTGGCGCACCTCCACCACATGATGCGCGAGCACGGCACGCGCTACGGCTTCATCCTAACTGAGATCGAACTCGTCATCTGCCGCAACGGCGCCGAGGGCACGCCCCACTTCGGCTACCTCGAGGTCACCAGCGTCCAGCTCGCTGCCACGGCCGACTCGCCCTCTAACGACGGCGAAGAGATGCCGCTTACGGCCTGTCTCGCTCTATGGGGCCTGTGCGTCATGGCTAGCGATGATGGCGTCAATGGTCACGGCATGGGTATTGGCCAATTGACCTGGAAGGCGGAAATCGGTGCGCCGGCTGAGGGCACGCGGAGAAAGGCGCTCCCGAGAGACGACTGGATGCCGCAGCCTCAGCTCGCGGAGAAGCGCGAGGCGAAGCGCGCCAGAGGCTGGGTCTTCCCTGAGGACCCGGTCGGCAGGAAAGAGCTCGGGAAGAGAGGTGTGAGGTACGGCGGCATTTAATGAGACAGAGATTATTCACTTAGTCCTGGTATTTATCACGACAAGTCTGGCTGGTTCCTGACTTGTTCGTTTGGGATTGGGGTTGGGGGCTAGGGTCGGTGCGGTGATGGTTGATGAGAGACGAGGCATGAGTGACGAACTTTCGCTCTGGGTGGAAGAGTTGATTTGCCTCGGTCGAGTGAGCTAGAAGACTACCCAGGTCCCTAAGAGTCTAGGTGATAAAATTAGGTATTATTAATTGGAAGAAAAATGTTAAATCGTATGACGTCTACTCTAGAGTATCGCTGACGAGTTGTGATTTGTCAAGGTCTGGAACATTTGCCGGATGTACGGACGTAGCTTAATGAGGTTTTACATCGGTATTAAGTCGGATAGGTGGGCAGCGGAGTGGCAGATATCGGAAACCGCCGCGCCGACGGCGTGCGGACGGTATATCGGTCCCGATAAACTGGTATAATCTAGTATCTGCGTCATGACGAACAGAAGGAGTCGTTATTCCTCTTCCTTCTCCTTACTGGTGGCTTATGAGCAGGGAAGTAGACATCTGGCAGTGGTATCTCGAAGCTTCTAACCGCGTAGGTATTAGCTCCTGGCCGTACTACCGATCATGCCCCCCTGAGCATCTTACCCTGTGCAGTACAGGGCATCTCGGCATGCATCCATGCGAGCCATCTCATTTATATAGGTACCTACCTGTAGGTAGCTTACACATTTCCTCGGCATAATACATCCGAATATATTACTGCGTACCTAGCGATAATCCGGGGTTGTTCGACACCCGTGTGCTTTTCTCTTCGCCCCCTTTATGTTTCTTGGCGCCTCCTAAAACCCGGTTGCCGCTTTGCATCCTTGGACATTAAATGCCACCCTTAAGGAGTTTTCAATATTTGGTGTCATCGGATAGTAACCGAATATTCGAGATGTTTTAAACTACATGCTTCTCATTCTGTTTGATTATTTGTTTTGGGTGTATTGGACAGGGAGAGCTATGCTGAGGTCCTATATTAGGTTACCTTAGGTACCTAAGCATAGAGAAATGTGGGATATCAATACACAGCTTAACCTAGGTAGGTTCGGAGATTTTAAAACTCGATTAACAATTTATTAGATGGATTATTCCGAATTATAGCAAATAGGTCGAACTAGACGTATGGTGTATAATACAGGTATAAATCTATTCTCCAAGTCCCCCCCTTTTCAAACACCTTCACGGAAACATTACACCCCCTGACTATTGCTGGCGAACAGTAATGGTGTTCCCGCTCACTGTAGTCCTGGAGTAGATCTGCCCACTAGTCCCCTGAATCTCAAAGGTCCCAGCCCCAGCCGGCGGAACGACGGTTCCGTTCGCCAGCGTCGCGCTCGCCCCGGTGAAGGTGATGGTGCCGAAGCGGGGGAACTGGACGAGCTCGCCGTTCTTCTGGTACGCCTGGACGAACCAGTCGGCGGCCAGCGACGTCAGCGTGGCCGGGTCCGCCTTGGCGGGGACCGGTATCGTCTGCGTCGTCTTCTTGTTCTGGGTCGTGTTCTCGACCACGACGGTGCCGGTGGACTTGTCCGTGGCGGACACGGAGGCCGTGACTGTGATCGAGTCGCCGGCGCGGACGGGAACCTCGTTGGTGGTGTCTGTCTCGTTGTCTGGGAACCACGCCGCGAACGATGTTAAGCCGTTGGAGTATGTTATGCCTCCCTTCAGCACGATGTCTTGCTGCAGCGTGTCACCGATGGCGACCCATATCGAGAGTTTGTTGGGGCCGCTTAGGGTGGGGACGGTGAAGGTGCCGGTGACTGACGTAAAGGAGCTGTCCGCAGGCGCTTTGAGGACTGCGCCTCCGCGGTTTTGGTCGAAGGCTGCCAAGACCGCGGGCGCAAATAGGCTGGCGGCGAGGGAACTGCACGTAGAGAATTTCATATTCAAAAGATTGGGTTGAATAAGTGAGAATGGTTTTGTTGCTTGTGATGAGATCTGCTCAGAGTAGAGTTTGGCTACACGGCGGAATGAGTGAAAACAGCTCTGGGCCAGAGCTGATCTTCCCCCTTTATTACCTGACCGGCCTACCATAAGGCAAGGTTTCACAGCAAGCCGAACTGGCCACGTTGGATGAGCGAACCTGTAGAAGAATTTGGGGTTTCCATGCCACCCATTGCTACCGTCCCAAGGAGAAGAAGATGCCAAAAGAATCTTCTCGATATCTCTAACGAGAGTCAAGCTCGATCTAGACGTGAATATCGTGTATCCATTTCAGGAAATTGGATAGTCAAAAGAATCGATTAGGTCACAGTGCCTGCTGTGTTCGAATTCTCCCATTGGTGTGGCTATAATCTTGACTTTTGCCGCGGCAAGGTTACTATATATCCGGCATATACAGCAAGGATTCTTCATAGCACTAATAATAGATTACACCGTAGTAAATTGCGGAATATACCACAGTTCCTCGTGGCCGAGAAGCGTCAATGTGACCCTATTGAATCTCCTTTTGTCCCTTATGGGAAGATCTGTTGCCATCTTCATATTGCTTGGAACCCAAAAGAAGTTAGAAGTCTGTAGAATGATCACCGCCGCACGTTTGACCGGGAGCGTGGTAAGGTATTATGTGCCTTGCGGTAGTAGGTCATCTCTCCTGCATCTCGGTGTTTGCCGTAGTCGGGCCGTCGATACCAGATGCTGCAGTACTACATCACGATGCCTAGAGCTAAGCTATTTCTCAGTAGAGGACACTTCTAATGGCCATTGATTCTCGGTTATGAGCTCACGTCACATCACTTGTCCATCCCTGTCCATAAGCTTTCTCCTTCTCCTATAAAAGATATATTCTCAACACCCAGTCCAGCGTACTGCGTGCTGTTCTTCCACAACCAACAACAACGTCTCTTCGGTTGCTAGTAGGAAACAGTCAAGATGAAGTCGCTTTCTTTCACCTCGCTGGCGCTTGTCGTGCCCACCTATGCCCTCATTCGATTCCCCTGCGCTCAGTTGGTCGTCGACCGTCTCGACCCCTTGGTCAATCCCGGTCTAGTGCCCTCACCACACCTGCACCAGATCGTTGGAGGTGTAAGTAGCCTGAGCTTATCACATGTTACCAGACTGTGAGTTGAAGCTGTGTCAAGTCAAACTGACCTCTTCACAGAACTCGTTCAATGCTACTATGGACCCGGCGAAGGACATGCCAGGTGAATCAACGTGCACCACGTGCCAGTACAGCGAAGACTTCTCCAATTACTGGACGGCCGTGTTGTACTTCAAGGCAAGGAATGGCACCTACAAGCGGGTGCCCCAATATCCAAATTCGGGTTTCGACGGCGTCAACGCCGGTATGACCGTCTACTACATGCAAGACGGTCTGTACAACTTCCAACAGACCTCGAAGGTTACGGCCTTCAAGCCTGTCAGTGATACCCGCCAGGATGCTAGCAGAGAGAACTTTTACTAACATTCGGTACTAGGGTTTCCGTATGTACATCGGCGATGTCAACGCCCGCAGTAGGGAGGAAGTCGAGCGTTTCCGCCAGCTCACCTACACCTGCCTGCAAGATGTCAACACTAGGGACCCGCAGATCTTGGACTTCCCCAAGGAGCCTTGTCCGGCTGGTATCATGACTGCCTTGAGGTTCCCTACCTGCTGGGATGGCAAGAATCTCGACTCCGCCGACCACATGTCACACATGTCATACCCCGAGAGCGGTACCTTCGAGACCGGCGGTCCGTGCCCGGCCTCGCACCCTGTCCGTGTTGGCCAACTCTTCTACGAAGTTTTATGGGATACTCGCCAGTTCAACAACAAAGACGAGTGGCCGGAGGATGGATCTCAGCCGTTCGTCTGGTCGTTTGGTGATTCGTAGGTTACTCGTTCTCTCTCGAAAGCAAGGCTCGTCTAACTTGTTTGGACAGAACTGGCTACGGCAACCATGGTGACTATCTGTTTGGCTGGAAAGGCGATGCTCTCCAGCGTGCTCTCGACTCGCCTTGCTACGTCAACTGCCCTACATTGAAGACGCAGAGCGTCCAGGCGATGAATTCCTGCAAGAAGGACAGAGTCGTGATTCAGGACAACATCGACGACTGTAAGTTGGCAGCTAACTAGGTACCTATCATGTGAGGTGACGACTAACTGACTTTCCTCATAGGGGTTGACACTCTACCCGGTGGTATGGTCGCTGGCATGTAATTGGAAGGAATAAAATAATCAAGCCAAGTGGCCATGAGGGTATTGGCGTAATATGGATAGATTCTGGTGGAGTTATGTCAGACTGGATTGCTCTTTCTACGATATCCCCCTATTTTAATAGATTTGTAGCGTTTATATGCATTGTGGCTTCATGTGTAACGGAGTAGAACGATCTCTTTTAGAACAATAATCCAAGTAACGAATAGGCCTTTCGCTGTGTTTACGAGTTAAGGTGAAGGATGAAATAGTAATGCGTTAAGGGGCGATCTACATGTTCGAGGCAGAGCTCTCACACAACAATCTTGGACCCTTGTGCTTGTTGGTTTTACGTCAGAGAGGTATAAGCCCTAGAGATAGACTATACCATTACGCGCCTACGTAACTTAGTAGGCATGTACTACTATGCCTTGATTGGTTGCATCTTTGGCCTTGAGTAAAGCCCTCGTACATGTGCCTTTATTATAGCTCACACATTAGGCAGTGTATCTCATTGTGCCCCGGTGAATTATGGGGGTGAATGAATGGAAATGAGTAAATTTGAAAGTTCGAAAGCAGAATGTTTGATTCCGCGGGCTTCGCACTAATTATGTTCTGGAATGGAGATCCGGGAAGCCCTACAAAGACTGGGAGCTGGAGTGAGACAAGGAGATACCCACCAGAAGGCGTGAATGCGTCCTCGTCGACTGTTAGAGAATTCCGAAATGTCTCGGGAGGAATAGTTTGGAGAAGGAAAGAAATGTCATAGTCTACAAGATATCGTAGCACTTACGGAGACCGTTGGTTCTGCCTGACCACCGACTAGGAACTACGTTGAAAGAAAGAGGCATGGCCGTTTTCAGGCATACCCTACATGGGGGCTATATATTAACAGCATGAGTAACCGTCCCGCTTCAGAGGAAGCATTCTCAAAGCAAGCACGGACAAAGAGACTCTCTACCTTCTTGGCCTACCTAGCCCTAGCTATTACCCCGCGACAACAAACTCGACGGCGTAGCGAACTTACTTCGACCTCTTGAACGATCATGTCGTCCAGATACCCCAAACGCAAACGCCCGGCCACCGACTACGCCGCCATGGCCGGCAAAAAGCCCCGCACGTCCGCGCAACCACCCGCCTACGAGCTGCAGCCCTCCGTAGAGAGCGTCTCCGACGAGCAGCCCGAGCAGCCCGAGTCGCCGACCGCCGAGGAGGCACAAGCCGAAGCTGAAAGGATCGCATACGAACTAGATTATGGCTACAGCCTCACCCGCCCGGTGGGAGAGTACCCCCTTAGGGAGGCGGTCGAGAGCATGGCGATCGTGCTCAACTTCATCGAGGAGGTCAACGTCGGCGCCAGCATCGACCTAAACAGGCTGGAGACGGTCCTGAAATGGCTCGACTACGGCGACGAGAGATGGGACGACAAGAGAATCAACTGGGAGGAGGCTATCGTGCTGGCGCACGAGCGCATGAGGGAGACGGCCGAACTCCTGTATGAGCTGAAGGTGTTAGACTTTACAGATTTGATGTACCATCTGTTGAATTTCAGCAGAAACCTCTACGCTCGAGGCGTTGAGATCCTTTGATAGGACAGGGCCGTCTCGTTCGATTGCATACCGGAGTGCCTGTACTAGGTAGCTTGTCTAACTCGTAATTCGAGCTGCCCTTGAGGTGCAATTCATACTACCACCCGCGAGTCACGAAAACTTCAATATATTCTGTTTAGAGTCCTAATTGGAACAGCTCATTTAAGTGAATGCTTACCTTTCATCAGTCATGCTTGCGGCAGGCCGGGCATATAACGTGGGAAACGGGAAATCTCAACTTTGACTTATTTATTTCCTTTTCCCGCTCAACGGCGGCGTGAACTTCCAAGCAGGTCCAATTGCTCTAAATTCGCTCTTTAACCCTTGGCAGCACCGGCCTTGATCAATAAGATATCACCATCCTCTACTACATAGTCTTTACCCTTGGTCATGATCTTACCCTTAGCCTTGACTTCGGCCTCGTCGCCCAACTCCTTCAGGACATTAAAGTTGTATACTACTGCCTGAATAAATGTCTTCTCGAAATCCGTATGGATGACACCAGCAGCTTGTGGCGCCTTGGTGCCCACCCGGATGGTCCATTGCCTTACCTCGTCTGTGCCAGTTGTGAAGAAACTGATGAGATTCAATGCCTTCCGCATTGTAGTGATAATCTTAGGCAGCGCTGACTCAATGCCCAGCTTTTTGCACTCCTCAGCAGCTTCCTCCTCAGACAAGCGAGTAAGGCGCTCCTCGAACGATATGGAGATGGGCAGAATGGGATCTCCCGCAGCATGCTCCTTCATCCACTCTGCAATCTTAGCAAGATGCTTGTTCTTTTTGCGAATATAGTCCCTCTCTGACAGATTGACTAGGTACACCACGGGCTTCGCCGAAAGGAGAAGAAGGGTGTTGATAACCTCAACCTGTTGATTGTGTCAGCTGCATTCTTTCTCTAGCTGCAACAATAGACTTTGAAGAAGTTCAGATTATCAGGGGATATTTTATCTCAGTATGCACTCTGCGTTGATTATTGAGGCATTCGAAGAGCTGGGATTAGATCAGGCACTATGGCCCTTGTTCATCATGCTGAATGGGGGGAGGCAAGGAGCGAAAATGTCTTACCTCCTTTGGTGTCCATGTGCCTTTTCGAACGTCTTTCCCATCCTTGAGCCATGCGAGGACCTTTTCTATCGTTGCCTCGTCCTCTTTCGCCTTCTTCAACTCTAAGCTCTGGCCACCTAAGCGAGTCTTCTTCTTGGAGTTTTCCAAGGCCTTCTCGACGAACTCGATGTCCTTTAGTCGTAATTCCTCCGCGATGATATCCAGATCTCTGACTGGGTTGACATCACCCTCGACGTGGATAATCTCCGCATCATCGAAACACCGAACGACTTGGAAGATAGCGTCGACAGCTCGGATGTGTGATAAGAAGGCATTACCAAGACCCGCGCCGGTGGATGCGCCTCTCGTCAGACCAGCGATATCGTAGATGGTCAGATGGGCGGGCACTCGAGACTTGGGGTTGTACTTCTCGCACAACCAGTCATAGCGTTCATCTGGAACAATGACACGGGATTCTTCCGGGTCAATTGTGGCGTAGGGGAAGTTCTACTCGTACCCGGTCAGTTGGGAACACGGGTCACCAGAGGTGCATATACTCACGGCGGGGTTACCAAGGCTACACTTGGTGATGGCCTGGAACAACGTCGACTTGCCGACGTTGGCCAGACCAACGATACCACTCTTCAAGTTGTTTCCAGGACGGCCAAGGAGGACCTTCTCCTCCACCACTTGCTTCTTGGGAGGCATTTTCCGTCGCTTGGCGTATGTACGAGTGGAGATGAAGACTGTGGTGCAGCTAGGCACGTGAGGCGGGAGAAAGGCAGAGCTAGCTGCGACAGGTCGAAAGGTGCGGAGTAGAGAAGCGAAGGGAAGGGCGAAGGAAACGGAGGAAGACACGGTGATGGATCGTGGCTGATTACCAGCCTCGATATCAGGTCGGACAGATAGATACTGAGATATCTGTTCAACTCGATGACCACCTATTTAAGAATGCTGTTGGAACTCGACGGCTGCCCTCGTCGAGATTTGTTGCGCGGGTTGGAACAGCTGTCTTGTCCTTTTCCTGTCCTTCTTGGAGGGGCAGTTGGGTTAAGGCATAAGGGAAAAAAAAGCTTTCGTTCGAAGGTGGAGTTCCAATCAAAATTGTGGGATTTTGGGAATTGCGCCGGAGCTCGGAAGCCCTGTTGCGCCGAGATTTTAGTGAGCTAAGTACCAAGTCCCCGCTCCAACCCTGAACTCAAGAACAAAGGGTCCTGCCGCCCGGGCAGCTGCCAGCAACGGGCCGCCACTTGGTGCATCAGCTTGTCTCAGATCTGCCTTGCCAGGCTCCCCACAGTGGAACATCGGCCAATGGGTTCTCAACATTCCCCGACCGAGCTACCGGATTCGTCGCATCATTGGTTGGTGTGTCAGCTTAGCTGTGGCTGACGCTCTCAGTTGCTTGATCCTACTCGCTCAACTTGGATGCATTGTGTTTGTTTGTAGCTGCCTTCTACATAGTCAATGCATCTCTATAACGATTTCTTGTCATCAACTCATGATGACTTGCCGGATTTCTGTTATGTATTGAATCTCCTGCTGAATCTAACCTATTCCTCGTAAGGAGCAATAAGACTACCTACGTGACAATCAACTTTCCCCGCCACATACTTTGAGTCCTCGATATTCGTCTTATCTTCGCACGCCGCCACTTGATTCAGGTGTCAGCATGTCCTCCAAGAAGTCGTCAAGTAGTAAATCGTCAAGGCAGTCACATCGATCGACATTGTCGTTATCGAGGACGGAGGTGGTGATTAATGTCTACGACCTTTTACCTGTAAGTAACCATGTCCGACAATAACCTCTACGCCTCTAGGGATAGCTATTAACGCAGCACCAACTACAAACAGCCCGGACGCCTCTCTTCCGTACTCTGGACTGTTGGCGCATCCCTACTCCATTCTGGCGTTGTCATAAACGGGAAGGAATATGCGTATGGCGGACACGATCAGCGCGGTGTGACGGGTGTATACTGGACGAGGCCGAAGACGGAGCCTCCGGGTGGCACTTTTAGGACCGAGATCTTACACGGGTTCACCTTCGCGACACAGGCCGAAATCGATTCCATTATCCGCCACGCTTCCGAAGAGTTCCAAGGGACGGCCTACAACCTGCTCACGAAGAATTGCAACCACTTTACCAGCTACCTCTGCCAGAAGCTTACCGGCCGCCCAGGCCCTGGCTGGCTGAACCGCGCTGCAAGTATCGGTGTCGCACTTCCATGTGTTGTTCCGCGCGACTGGGTTGAGCCACCTGATTTTGAGACGGCAGAGGGCGAGCTGCTAGATGACGAAGGTTTAGATGATCACGAGGGAACGAGGATGCTGAGGCAGGACAGTGCAAGGAGACTCGCGATGGAGGAGAGTGATGAAGATGGAGAAGACTCAGGTCGGAACAGCGAAGAAGCATCTAGATATGGCCAAAGTGGCAAAGGAAAGGGTCCAGCAAGAGATACGAGTGGACGAACTCTACCACCTTCTGAGAGAGCTCCTTCCGTTGGAAGGGGGGATATGTCGTAGAGGGGGGCTGATCAGTAGAGTTTGGGCTGTGTGCATGATGCGGCGTTGGCAATGATTACGACGGGAATGGTTGCTGGCGTTATAGGGGACTGTTTGATTGATACCAAATGGATATTTGTGGCGTCACTGTCCGGAGGCCTTTTTTTGCTCATTCAGGTTTTCAGGTGCACATTGGACTGCTGACGATGTTGTACACATGTGCATTGCAATGACAAATGATATACACTGGCTGTCTCTTGACTGCCTGCCTTTCCCCGTGCGTAATTCCTTAACCCAACCTTCTCGGCTTGGGACTTCTTGTACCACCGAACTTAAGCCTCGTAGCGTCCGATACCTTCACGATCTTGTCTCTTAGCATGCGGCCTTCCGTACCCAACAGAACCTTAGTCGCTGCCTCTCGACCAGGCCCGAAACCCCGGAGCACCACTTCCAAGGCGGTGATGTTCTTATGCCAATTCCCTTGATGGAGCTTGTCTATGACATACGACGTTAACTGGTAAGCAGCATCGTAGCTGCCGCGCTTGGACTTTTTGAACCCGATATTGCCGGCCGACATGTTGATGATGGCATTCCTATTCGGCTTCGTCACCGTTATATGCGAATTGTGCTTGTGAGCATATATGTGGAAGTGAAACGGCTCATTCAGCGGTCCCCATTCCTCTCTCCCCTTGGTTTCCTCCGAGGAGAGTAGGTCTCTTGCCGTAGGCTGGTTGCGCGCTCTTGCGACCGTGTCTTGTGCTAAGATGCGTTGTAGCGCCGCCATGCTGTCTGTACCGCCTGGCCGCGGAGGTCCAGACGATTGTGGTGTCTGTGAGGTGCGTGGCAGCCTATCAAGAAGTGAAGCCGGTCGGGTGAAATCCGCCTGTCGAAGACATGTTTGGGAGAAAGGTCGGACATATTGGTGGGTGGATGTCGAGGATATGCGAGGGAGAGTGCGAGGGGTCGCCAGCAGGCGACTTGAAACCCGGCTCATCGTGGTAGCATGAGGTATTTGACTCTTAATATGGTGTCTTGAGACCTGGGCGCACGCTGAAGCGGCCACGCAGACTTCAATTGTCGAATTTCGGCTGTCCACTCGAGACGTCGCCCTGTCCCGCGGCTGATCAACCTTGAAATTTTAATGGGAAACGAATTGGATCTCGAAGTCGAATCGGATGAAATCTAGAATTTCGGGTCTTCCTTATCGTTCGGGACGATGATTGGCTAACTTCACAAGCTACACTACTTTGGGTTAGATCTTTGAGTACAAAGTACACGATGGTCCCATGGTCTCATGGGGGTATGTAATTTTTCTATCTGCCGGTTTCGCCCGCCTGCCTACATCAGCTGCGAAGAAATTCCTCGCCGTCTTCAATTCTTCCCACTTCGTTAAACCTCGCCGGTCTTTCCAAGACCCCTTTCTAATACTTCAAGAATGGCTTCCCTAAGGCAAGTTACGAGGAGCGCACCTCCACCGGCCTTCCTGAGGTCGCCTGCTCTTGCCAGTCATTCCTATGGCAGATCTCCGGCGTACAGAAGGTTATTGACGGGCTCTGAGAGCCGCCAACCAGCAAGCCGCAATGGAACGCCACTCACATTTTCTCAACTCCCCTTCTCGCCGCTCTCCTCTATACGATCGCCATTCATCCCCGAGACGATAGCTACCTTACAATCACGCACATTTCACCACACGCCGCGATGGCAGCAAGACCAATCCCACCAAGCGGCGCAAGCGACTAAGACGGACACTAAGGCGGATAGCAAGGCCGCGGATCCCAAAGTGAAGGCAGAGGAAGCCGAGCAATCCGCGTCAGGCACAGAATCCGAAGCGAAAGCCGGATCAAAAGAGCAGGCCAAGAAAGAAGAAGAAGGGAAAAAGGAGGAGAAAAAGGAAGACTTGCCTCCCCCGCCACCTCACGGAGACAAGACACCATGGCAAGTATTCATGGAAACAATGCAGAGCGAGTTCAAGGCCTCGAAGGAATGGAATGAGTCTACCAAGCAACTAGCCGACTCCGCTCACTCATTCACCGAAAGCGAATCCGTCCGACGTGCGAGACAAGCGTACGAGAGCACTACCGGCGCTGTTTCATCAACAGCAGGAAAGGTTCTGAAGACTTCAGCCACTGCTGTGGGAAAGGGTGCCGCGTGGACATGGGAGACACCTGTTATGAAAGGTGTCCGAAAAGGAGCAAACCTGACCGGTGATATTCTCGACAAAGCCACCAAGCCAATAAGAGAGACGGAGGCATACAAGAATGTCAAGGAGGTAATCGACGATGGCAGCAGTTCTAGATATGGTGGCTGGGTGGAAAAAGAGGAGCGGAGGAAAGCCAGAGAGCTGCGAGAGAAGCAGGCCCGATCCATCCATGGCAAGGCAGAAGAAATGGCCGAGAATCCAAAGTAAGTTAAGGAAATATTTACTACCCAATACACTATGCTGATTGTATCTAGCGCCGGGACGAACATCACACTGCACAAAGACGCTGCTTGGAAGGAGGCCTGGCGGGATTTTCGCGACCAAAACAAATTTGTTCAAGGACTCTTTAACATGAAGAATGTGTACAACGAGTCTGAGAACCCCTTAATTACAACAGCAAGGAGCATCACAGACCGTGTTGCCGGATTCTTTGCCGAAAACGAAACAGCCATGGTGATCAAGAAGTTCCGCTCCATGGACCCCAATTTTCAGATCGAACCTTTCCTGCAGGAGCTGAGAGAGTACATCTTACCTGAGGTGCTCGACGCATACGTAAAAGGCGATACTGAAACATTGAAGCTCTGGCTCTCTGCTGCCCAGTATTCAGTGTACGAAGCCTTGACCAAGCAGTACCTTCAAGCTGGATTGAAGTCAGACGGTCGGATACTGGATATAAGACATGTTGACATTCTGAGAGCCCGCATGCTCGAGCCGGGCGAGATCCCCGTCTTTATTATTACCTGCCGGACACAGGAGGTCCACGTTTACCGGAACGCCAAGACGAATGAGCTTGCCGCTGGTATGGAAGACAGGGTCCAGCTAGTTACCTATGCTATTGGTATTACTCGAACGCCGGAGGACGTCAATAATCCAGAAACTAGGGGTTGGAGATTGATCGAAATGCAAAAGAGTGGAAGGGATTACATATGAACGGACGTTTTCCACCATATACCAGGCTAGGGACCTAAGCTACGATATTTACGTCGTAACACTGTACATTACAAACCGACGGACCACCAGAACAGAAAACTGTGGCAAGGCGGTTTCACCACACCACTCCGACTCGGCAGCCTTGGAATAGGGGCGAGTAAGGCGTTAGGACGGCGGCATCAATCAATTGTATGATAGAAAAAAAGGTGCATATATGGTCGCGCATGGAAGACTGCGATTTGCGGATGTATTAACGCCCAGGCGCTATGCCTCTATACAATAAAACCGAGCCTAACCAGCTATTTGTATTCCAACACAATCGCATGACCCCCGAAAGCCAAAGCCTATAGTTGACGAAAAGCCATCCAACCTGAAGGAAATGATTTGGGACAACCTTTTGGCATGAATCGCCACTCAGCGCAAATATTCCTGCGGGCTTTTTCCTAATTTGAGAAGACGACTTGTTATGCTGCGGGCAGAGAGAAGGAGGCGCTGCAACCGACAGATACAACAATTGGGTTGGAACCCCCCGCCGATGAACTAACAAGAAAAAAAGGAGATGCCGGACAAAGTTAATTCATCGACTGCCTGTGAACCGGCTTCTTCGGTTCGCAGCTTTTCCCGCAGCTCCATGAGGCATATTCCCATCATGTTCAAACCCCATTTCTCCCGTCTCGGCCAGGCCCTCCCCTTCGCCTGTCCGATACCCCAGTACCGATCCATCGGGTGGCCGAGGACGAGCCGGTGCTCGCCGGTGTCCAGGAGCGCCTTCTTCAGATCCCTTGCCTGCAGCTTCGCGGTCTCGCTCATGTGCTGCGACTGCCAGGGGTAGCCGCGAGGCAGCAGGGGGCTGCTGCTGTCGATGATGGGACGCGTGAACTTGTACCAGTTGGCGTCGGCGGCGATGCGCCCGCGCTCGGCGTGCCACACGGCGTCGTCGAAGTTCTCGACGCGCCGGACCAGCTCCTTGGCGCGGTGCGGTGACCCCGTGGCGAGGATGGCGGCGGCGGTCTCCTCGTCGCCGAAGAGCAGCGCGCGGTGGTGGCAGAGGTAGTGCTCGGCCGTGGGGTAGATCTTGGCGGGGTCGTGGACGTCCCGGAAGGGCGAGGGGAACCACATGGACAGGAAGGCTGTGTCGCTGTCGATGCCTCGCCAGAAGTAGATTGGGCTTGTCGTGGTGACGGGGGGCAGCTCCTTGGGCTTGAAGGCGTATGCGCCGTGGCGCTCTCGAAGCTTCAGGCGGAGCGCCTGCATAGTATCTATTTTTGCTGTTGACATGTTGCTATATCGAGTATGGCTGTTATCTGCTGTCAAAATGAGGGATGGACGAGAGGTATATAATGTGCCTCTGCTAGGAACTGGTATGTTTGTTGAATCACCTCTAAGAGACTGATTCGATGTCCTGTCACGTCCATTTTATATTACTTCAGATACTCAATTTCGAAAGGCTTTACTTCACGTATTGATGCTCAGGAGAGTCACTGTTAAGCTCCTGGATGACCTAACGTGGCGCTGGAGTTATATGGCAAGCATACTAGTGGAACTCTACAGCACGGAATAAGAACAGCAGTCACATGGAAGCCTGCTTAGGAACAAGGACCTGTATCGAGCCTTTGCAGAATCTGCTGTTTTAAGAGGTTATAATTCATATCAATAAGCTAACGACTAGAGAGTCCAGCACGCGCCCAGACTTCTGAAGTATAGGGCTGAGGCGCTTGCAGTATATTCCGAAGCCATCTCCGGTCTGCATTTTAGTCAGATACGGTTCCGTTATATCCAATGTTAAGAGTTT
Organism: Hypoxylon sp. FL0543; assembly: GCA_022578575.1. Taxonomy (NCBI): domain Eukaryota; kingdom Fungi; phylum Ascomycota; class Sordariomycetes; order Xylariales; family Hypoxylaceae; genus Hypoxylon; species Hypoxylon sp. FL0543. Next base: position 550,858 of record MU394000.1, read on the forward strand.
AAAGCTTGAGCTAGGCTCGCCAGTTCTAGCAGCTGTCTCCGTGTAAGCCAATGTGCACAAATTCTGGGAAAATATAATAGCCTAGCTTTAATCCTATAAAGATCCGTCTGAATGTACGTACGTATATCAGACCAAATGGAGAGGCTCCAATGTTGCTCAAAGAGTACCTTATACTATGTACCTGGATACATCTGTTCCTGAAAAATATGGGTCCACGCGGCCCCTCGCCTCGGCATTTCTAATAATAGACGTGCTCCGAAAGTCTCAGCTTACGCCATACATCCCAAAATGTTCGGACGACGATATGCTGACTGACCATTTAGCGGCACCGCTACATCGGATCTTTATTCAGATGAGATGATAGCCCTCAAACGCGCAAGGCGACTCGCCCAATGATCGACCGAACTCGCAGCGCCAGCGACGCCTTCAGCCAGCCTGGCGTCCGCGCCTTGCTTCTGCTCCTGGCGATCGTTTCGCTGTACTCGATATACGGTTCGCTCTATTTCTACCGCGACCCGCTCTCAATCTTCTTCTCTGAAGAGCATGGCTTCGATCGCTTCTACTCGGCCACGCGCCAGGCCGAGGCAGACGAGTTCCTCGATGCCGTCATGGCGAATCCCGACTCGGCAAAATGGCAACTGGGCAAGGCCGGCCCTAACCCTTTGATATGCGCCGTGTTCATCACCGTAGGAAGGGATATGGTAGGACGGCACTATATCGATAGCGCCGTAGGATCATTCCTGGCGAACATGTCGCGGGCAGAGAGGGAGACGACGCACTTGAAACTGTTCTTCGCCGATGTGCCCAACCCCGATACGCAGCATAAGAGCTATGCCAAGTTCGCGACAGCCAACATTGTGGACGAAGTATTTACCTACAACTCCACACTGGCTGATAAGGAGAAGGAAGACAAAATCCGCGAACTTGCGTTATTTGCCAAGGACCGAACGAATAAGCACGCGCTAGAGCGAAAGACGGTGTTCGACTATGCGTATGCTCTAGATCGGTGCGTGCAGACTACCGATGCGCCGTACATTGCTCTTTTCGAGGGCGACATCCTCCTCGCCGATGGATGGGCGGCACGGACCTTGAAGAACCTGCAAACCGTCGAGAGGATGATGGCGGATCCAAGGCGTCGCGATCCTAAAAAGGGCGAGATTGAGCCCGGCAGGCCGAATGCGTGGCTTTATCTTCGCCTCTTCAACCAGGAGCGAAGCTTCGGTTGGTCGGGTGGTCCTGGGTTCAGGAGTAATAACGTTCATATCATCTCTGTCGCGGTGGCCGTCCCGCTCCTGTTCGTATTGCTTATAGCGCGGAGACAGCTGCCACGGCACTTAGCCAGGCACCTGGATGGGTGGACGTTACTCGTGGTCTGCGGTATTGCAGTGCCGCTCTTCATATGGCTTTTCTATGCGTCCGGGAAAGCGGCCCTCATCGGCTCGCCGGCGGGCGTCCGCGAGGAATGGTTCGGATGCTGCAACCAAGCGCTCGTGTACAATCGGGCATATTCGAAAGGGTTAGCGAACTACATGATGACCGCTTCTAGGCGCGAGTCGCCCGGGAGGAGCGATATGCTGCCGAAGCAGTTCGCCTGGGATCACGGTTTGGCGCGAATAAGCGCGTATCCGATGTTGGCGCAGCACGCCGGCAGGGTAAGCGCCATTGACACGAGTGACGACGAGGCCAAGCGGGTGTGGAGCATGGCGTTTGAGGACTTCAGACCGTATAAGTTGGCTAATGAACACATAAGGGATGTACAAGAACTTTTTGGAAATGAGGCCGCCGAGCAGATGAGAAGGCAATGATATATGGGCGGTTTATACATGTGACTATGATGGATACTATGAATATTTTGGCCTACGGAAATTTGTTACAACTGGTTTTCTTTTATACCCTGTCTTGTATCATTCATATTTGGCGCAGGCCGAGGCCAATCTGCTGTATTGATACGGCGTAAAGGAGTCGTCTCAGGTTCGATACCAAGGCGCTAAGCGTATAAAAAGCTTAGTTGAGAGACTGTGCTGTGCCTTCTTGGCCAATACCACAAATCAGTGAGACAATACCTCTATTAGGATCATGGCCACATGACCTGAATACGGGATTGAGGATCAGACCCTGTTCGAGCTCCCGGCCAGAGCTTTAGCTCTACTTAAGGCTGATCCCACCAACGATCAACCACCACCACACCTGTGCTACCTCTATCTGCAGATAGACCTTGTCTAGGTATCGGACAACCGTGATTGCATGTGCTATATATTGTTCTCATCTGAGCTCACTTTATCCAAGTCTTGTACGGTTTTCGCCTATGTCGGACACCCGCTCGTGGTTCAGTGATCCCACAGACTCAGAGGATACGGAGGCCGATCCAGTTCCTCAGGGCACGGCCGAATGGCCAGTTATACACATTGTAGACCCCGACAATCCCTTTAAGTTCCTATCTTTGCCCCGAGAACTGCGCAATGAGGTCTACGGATACTTGTTCCTGCGCGACCGCCCCGTCTTCACCAGTCGTATATGGTTCACGACAAGAGAACAGCACGTCGGCCTGCTGACTAGAGAGAACCTTCCCGACTGCTGCGGCAAGAACTGGGGATGCTCGCACTACGACGCGCGCCTGCGACCGTTCACGGGCATACTGAGGACGTGTCGCCAGGTCAGCGAAGAGGCGCTCGACCTCCTGTACACGCGGAACACGTTCCACGTCGAGCTCGAGAATATGTCTCGGTATCTCAACTTCTTCAAGATTGGCGAGCGGAACCTGCGGCGCGTTCGCAAGCTGCAGCTCAGCGCGTACACGTACCACTACGCGTACCGCATCGCCGGGCCCGGCGAGGTGCAATGGCCGTTCTTCCGGCCGGCGGCGAACGAGGTGCCGCAGTGGAGCGCGCTGCTGGACGGGTTGAACACGCTGCAGTTTGTCATCAAGGTGCCTATCTGGGGACACCATAGCGGGTGGCCGGTGTGGGTGGCGCAGCTCGAGACGGTGATGGGGTTTATCGGCGAGCATGTGGGCGAGGAGACGGATGTGGCTATCGACGATAACTATTCGCTGTACCTGTGCGAGGCCGTCGACCGCTGCTTCGGGAAGCCGTTTCGCAGGGTGCGGACTAAGGAAGGCGATGAGCATTACTACAAGACCCGATATGACCCAGAAAACATCACCGGGCCTATCTCCTAAATATCCCTGGTTACGTCTAGGCTCGAAGGCGGTGTATGGTTAATTTAGTAATTTTTACTTGCGACTCTGGATGCTTAGCCTCAGACTTCATCTAAAAATGTGCCGGCGCTCATGGCATGTCTACTTGTTGTCGTTTTACTTGCCACCTTGGCCTCTACGACGAACCTAAAGGCCAACGAATTCAAACCGGCAGACTGCTCGGGCAAGAAGAACTTCTCGCACGCGAGCCCCGACCTGGTCTTTATGACGATGAAAGACTTGTACTGTATGTACCTCGAGCAGTCGGACTGGTTGGCCAGAACGTGGCAGGCGTACTTGGAGACGACGGCGAACGGCGGGATATGCTACGGCGACGTCCTCGGAAACTTTGAACGGTAAGGCGCATAAGCTCGACCGTATCTACGAAAAATGCATTAAGTGTGTCTTCAACTGCGCTACCACCTTGGGCGCTTCGCGGTTCGATAAGTGCAAGGAGATTGGCTCGTACATTGAAAAGGAAGATGCTATCGACCGCGGGTCTCCTTGGCGAGTTTCTGTTCTATCGAACCATGTTGCTTCATTACGGGTTGTCTAATAATGTCTAATCACAGGTGATGACTGAGAATATGACTCTTTAGAGAAGAGCTTGGCTGTTTCGCTCGGTTCGCGGCGTTATACATCGAGGCGGACAAGAAAATGACTAGCCGTGGTATAGGAGGTATAGGCAGGTCAGTCCCTCGTTTCAGATATAACCATTGAGCTTTCCACCATTTCCGATATTTTAATGGGACAATCTGGTCGAAGCTCTCATTGCCATCTGCTTGCCCCTATTCGTGCCCGCTGGTGACATAAAACTTGGGATATGTCATAACATTGCCAAGAGCAAAGCAAGATAGTAATGTTTACCAATTCATGTCGTAGAGGCGAGCAGCGGGAGACCAATCGCCTCCGTCAATTCCTCGAGAAGTTACTTCTTCGCTCGATCATGTATCCCGTGATAGCGACCAGACGAAATAAGCAAGACCTCGCCACCAACAGGTCAAGATACAATGTAACTCTCAATATACAGACAAATAGATAGCCATTATCTCTTCTCCGAGGAGCCCCTCGATAGGCCCGCATGCAACCGCCTCGCAACAACCGCCAGCGCCAGCCAACCAAATCCAGGGGTCGTTCGATGAACCCCACGACACCAAGCGGCGTTGCAGCCAGCCTATCACGGAGCGCGTCCTCGTAGCAGTCGAATTGACAACTCACGAGTCTCTCTCTCCAAAAGTGATACAACGAAACTCCCACGCTCAGCCTTACTTACCTTTTTCGCATGGGTTGATCAAACCTTCGGGAGTTTGGGCTTCCGAACACTTCGGGTCCCGGTGATCCATCCCTGCTCTCTGCTACCACCGATCTTCAATTCCAATCGCGACATACATGAATACTAGCAACGCAATGCCGCCCGAAGGTCCACGATTGCGGGTACGCGGGATCTCAACCTCCCGGCGCGTATCAGTGCCGCCTCTGCGGCGTCGCCCGCAGCGCCGTCCAGAGACGCCGCCTCCAGCATACACAGAACACGACAACGACGCGCAGTCGTCAGCCCTGCTCGGTCCCAGCAACTACGACTACGACCAGGAGGAAGAAACCGGGGGCGCGCCGACGCGCCCCGTGCTGACGGGCAGCCCGCGCTGCCAGTCGACCTTCTGCTACCGCGCGGCGGCGCTGTCCAGCCGCTACTGCCGCAAGCACGGCTGCGGCGCGGCCGGGTGCGGCGGGCGCCGCGACAAGGGCCGCGGCAGGCGCTTCTGCGCGGCCCACGTGTGCCGCTGGCGCGGGTGCGACGGGTGCCGCGCCCTGGTGCCGTCAAGCCCTACTAGTACCGGCACCGGCTACGGCTACAGCTACAGCTACTACTGCGCCAGGCACACGTGCGCGGCGCCCGCGTGCCACGCGCCGAGCCCCGAGGACGCGTACCCGTTCTGCGGCGCGCACACGTGCAGGATCGCGCGGTGCGCGGGGCGCCGCGAGGCGGGGTCGCGGTACTGCGGCAAGCACCGGTGCCGTGGCGGCGGCGCCGGCGCCGGGGGAGGGTGCGCGCGCGTGTCGGCCAAGGGGGGCGAGTTCTGCGTGGAGCACAAGTGCGAGGTTGAGCGGTGCCGGGCGGCGCGGCGGGAGGGGAGGAGCTTGTGCGCGCGGCACGAGTGTGTTGTTGAGGGGTGCGGGGGGAGGAGGGTTGGGAGGAGCGCGTGCTGCGGCGCGCATAAGTGCGTCACGAAGGGGTGCGTGAACGCGCTGATGGACGGGTTCCGGCACTGCGCGGCGCATAAGTGCCGGTTGTGCGAGCGGCCCTGCATCCCTGACAGTGGCTTCTGTCGTCGGCATAAGTGTCGCGAGTCTAGGTGTTTGTCGGCGAGGGCGGAGGGCTCGACTTGGTGTCCGCGACATGTTTGCCAATGGGATGGGTGCGGCGAGCCCGCGCTGCGACGCGATGGGTATTGTGGGGATCACACTTGTTCTGCGGAAGAATGCCTGGGGAGCTTACTTCGGGTGGACAATACGACGGGGACTTACTGCCAGACTCACACCTGCGCCGAGCCGGGCTGCCTCCGGAAGACGGCGAGGATCGCCTACTGCGATGAACACGAATGCCCGCGGCGCACGTGTCCGAACTCGCGGTTCTGGGACGACGAACAGATCGGGAGGGAACATCAATGCTGCAAGAAGCATACGTGCGGCCAAGACTCATGTTACGCTCCCACGGCCCGCAACGGAGCGTTCTGCGAGGATCATATCTGCCAGTTTGCCGAGGGCTGTATCTCACCTAGGGCTCCGAATCTCATGTGCTGTGCCGCACACAAGTGTACCCGGGAGCTGTGTCGAGATCCGTGTATTCCGTGGAGTTCGTTCTGTAAAAGGCACGCGTGCGCGCGAAGAGGAGGTTGCACCGAGGGTCCGCTCGAAGGAGGCCTTTTCTGCGTCCGGCACTCCTGCGTCCAGCCCGGGTGTGTGGAACGAGCTAGCGACGGGGGGTTCTGCAAAGATCATGTGTGTTCCTGGAAGACTGGGTGTTCGAGAGGCCGCGGCGGTGCAGACCAGCTTTATTGCGTGTCCCACACGTGCACGCAGCAAGATTGCCTCGAGAGGTGCAAAGGATCTCATGGACTCTGCGCCATCCACGCTTGCCACTGGAGTCAGAGCTGCTTGAACACGCCTCTCAAGTCAGGCGACTATTGCCAGCGTCATACGTGTATCAAAGATGGATGCGTCAGAGCGAGTGTGGCTGAAGAGAGTCTATGTGGACGTCACGCCTGCGCATGGAATTCATCCATCTGCCTCAAACCGCGCTGGAAGCGGAGTAGCTACTGTGAGGACCATACATGCGGAGAGCTGGGCTGCGGGTTCGCTCGGCTCGCGAACGGATCCTACTGCGCAGACCATTCTTGCCAGGCGTCTCCGTCTTGCACCGGGCAAGCGGAGCTAGGAAGCGACTATTGCATCGACCACAAGTGCAGCAGGCCGAACTGCAGGCTCAAGAGCGTCGGAAATACGGGGTTTTGCAAGAACCATCAGTCATCAAGTCCCCTCATAGGGGCTCACGACTTGGCAAGCCTGCAGAGGTAAGAGAACCAACTGCCGCTGGATCACCGCGTTTGACTTACATGCGAGACAGTTTTCGATCGCGAAGCGCCTTCGGCTTCATTGACCCCCTAGTCGCTGCGTCGCTTACAGACATGCGATCTCCGAGGAAGAACCAGAAGCGGTTTTCGAGGCCACGTGAGCCGATGTAATATCACGATAATCTCACGGCGGTGCCGTTCATTGTGGCTTGTCTTATTGATGACTTGGAGTTTAGACTGTACTCAAAAGGGTTATGATATGGTAGTATGTCATGTATGTTATGAGATTTCACGGCTTGTACGGTTTCATTTCAGGCTGGGCAGTGTATATCAGAGTTGCGACTTCGGGATATAAGGTATGGAACGATGTAATGATTAATTATATTGACTTCTGCTCATTACAAGGTTCTGATGTCTACCCTCAATCTCCAGTTCAGTAAAGGATTTATTCCAGACTTGCCAACCTGAGAACAGGAGCTGTTCAAGAGTAAATCACAACCAGCGTGACCTTGGTCCAGGGTCGATCAGGATCGTAAGCTGGGAAAATTCATCAGTACGAGAATCTCCACTAGGTACACTGTAAAAGGGGATGGAACTCACCTGTGTTTCCCTCGGGAGTGTACCGAAAGTCGTACATGCCATTGAAGGGGCGAACACCAATGTTCCCGCCGAGTGCCAGATCTCCCAGTGACTGAAGGGGTAGTTCTATCTGCACCGCGTCCGTGTCAGGATTGCAGCCGTACACCGGGCTGAAAATTGCACGCGGGTCGCCACGCTCAGTCATGAACATCTTGGTCGTGTTATCCTTCGGCTCATACTATGTACGTTTTCATCCCTGGTCAGCCCGACATATCATATATAGGGGTTTTCGAACTCACCTCTCCATTAATGACAGCACGACGAATTGGATCCCAGGGCAAGGTGATCACGCCATCGACGAGTGTAAGCTCGCTGGTAGAGTTCCCTGCGGGGCTGACGAAAAGATGCTGGTCACCGCCGCCCCAGTCCCAGATATTGAGAAAATGGTTGTGGATATCTGGAAACGAGGCGTTTTGAATCTGAACTGAAAAGCTCTGGGGAAGTGTATTCGGCAGAACTTCATCTGGAATGGTGCACGCCAGGACAGCAGCGGCAGAGGCAAGAGCTGAAGCAAATATTCTGTGCATCTTGAAAAGGTGTATTGCCCAATGAGTTGAGGAGGTAGTTCGATTTAAAGCGAGTGTCAACGGTAACGATGTTGTTATATAAAAGAATCGAACCCGTCTCGATAGGTAAGCTGAAGCTGAATGCAGTTCCTGTTGGTGCATGCCAAGACTTTATACGAGGTTGTGCATGAGGTATCAGTTGGAACGTAGTATCGCTGCAGTGCGACTAGGTAGCAGTATTGAGCCTAGACGTTCGACGAAGCTTATCTGCGGTGAAAACTATATGCGTGATTGCTGAGGAACTAATGCAGTTTGTGTTATTCCTCAGCTAGCCCTGGAATGTGGCTCGCAGTTGATGAGAAGGCGGTTGCACCCAATGGCCACGAGTATTAGGTCACAGTATCCTCAGCTGGGTATTTCCTGGTTCCTAAAATGGCACCATAGGTGTCTTGGGTATGTAGGATTGAAGGACCTGATGTCAACATCGTGGGAAGTCTCGGCCCTTGACAATATATACACCGTGTTGGGCTTATGCTGAACCACTCGAATACTAATAAGCTGCAGCACTAAGAAAGGTAGTCTAGGCAGTTAGTGTAGAAAGGCCTCGATGGTGTTGCTCTCTATTGAGCGTTAATCCAAAGATCTGCCAGGCTATTATCCTTCACCCTTTTCACTACGGTTCGTAGCGTGGTTGGGCTCGATGCGATCCTATGCATTAGATATGTATTCCGAAAGGGGAAGTAAAGGTTCAAATGGCTCATGTCAAACTTTACTAAATATCCAAACTTTGATAGTGAGAAGTGTAGGTAAAAATCAAAATCGATCAACCTCTGCTTGTTCAGATTCACTTGGGCCCAACCGTCACCCTTTCGATGAACCTTAGGGATTCATGAACGAAACTTTCAGGATTCTCCTCGGCGATGTAGTGTGCTGCATCCGGAACAGCTATGACCTCGTAAGTCCCCCTTTGATGAACTTCCGAAAACATTTTGTCGGCATCGGGAAGGTGTCTACTCCTGGCTCCGGTCAGGCACAGTGCCGGGAGGCTGAGCTTTCCATACGATGATATCCACTCCTGGCACTCTTTGGCGTCTTGCTCGAATGCGCGGTAAGTCTCGAAGGCGCATCTCATGGCACCGGGTTGCTCGTAGCACCGAACGTAGTGATCAAGGTCTTCATCTCTGATTGCCGCCGTGTTATGCGCAATCTTCTGGAAGAAGTGGGACAGATAGATACGCTCGCGGCCTGCCACTAGCGCTAGCGCAAGGTCCGGTACACAGTGGAAGATGAAATGAAACTGCTGGACTGCGTGCGTGGTACGACTAGAGACTGTCGGCATTGCACGTTCGCTTCTGAAGGTTCTCGTTGGGGTCCGGACTTACTCCTCCTCATGCACTGAAGTACCCGGTAGAGGACATTCTCCCCAGTTGACACTAGCCACGCGTGACGGATGCTTCGCCGCCATTGCAAACGCGATCATGCCACCGATATCGTGCCCAATGACATGAACTGGCTCGTTAATTTCGAGGGCGTTGAGCAGGCGGACGAAGTCTCGTGCCATGACTGATTTGGTAAATCCACTGGCGGGCTTGGACGAAGCGCCTGCGCCGCGATAGTCAGGGACTAGGACACGGTATCCCGCCCTCGCGAAAGGGTCGATCACATGGCGGAACTGGTATGATGTTTGAGGGAATCCGTGTATAAGTAAGAGGACTCCTCGTTGCGGTCCCCTGCTTTTGGATGGGCAGTCAATGTAGGCGATGCGCACTGAAGGCTCTACCTCGACAGTCCGATGTCTCCACGTCTTGTAGTCCATTTTTCCTGATGATTTAATATCTCTCAAAACATTATAGTGCAGGTGGTCTAACGGCCATGAGCTGGACGTGGTGTGTCGCGGGGTCATATACCTAGGAAACGTATTATCATTAATACCGGCTGCATCGTGACGCTGAATAAGTTAGGTAGGTAGCTTTGGTGCCCTATGACGCTCAGGACGCTGAAGAAAGACAGCCCGGTGTTGGGCCTATAGTCTGATTATATAAGCAGCCTGAACCCCCATTATTCAGGTGTATGTTGCAGAGTTATAGGTCTACCGGGGACTATGGAATAAACAGAATCTTTACTAGAACTCGACAGGTGATACAAGTTGGCAGAACTCCTAATGAATATTCGTCTTATTTTCATGGAGAATAAGGCTTTCGCTGAGAAAGAATATTAAATTCCCAGATTCATCTTTGCCCTAGTCCCAGGCGGCTCCGGCTTCAACCTTCTTTGGCATTAAACTCTCTCTCTCGTTCCATTTTAGAATCGTTTAGTTGCATTAAGCGTTTTAGTAATATGTCTATATCAATAAGATGGCTGGATAAGTGGAGCCATCGACATGGAGTCCAGTGCTGCGGGGTACAGAGGAACCCCGGTTTCTTGCATGAGTCACAATGCGTATGCGAATAGGGGCTCATTTATCTGCTCCGAATGACGATATATCGTTGACCACCCCTACTTCTCCTTGAAATCAACATTTGTGTATTATTAGTTAGTAAAATTTTCGGGCTCTTTTTGCTTTTCCAGCGTGTTTAGAGTCAGTCCAAAATCAAAAATGAGTAATAATAACCCCTTTCACGTTCCTACGATGTTATCGTGCCAAATATAATGCGTGGACTGCGCAGGACGCCGGACTCTGACTGGAATATTCGTCAAAGGTCCTGGGTCTCCTATCGGTGTCCGACTCATCACAGCAGCTCCCCTTCCAGGAGCTCGGATGCGGCGCTGGACTCACCGTGACGCAGAGATTGCTGACCTACCCGACCATCCATGTCGCAGCCGATGACATACCAGCCGGCCAGATTGAGCTGGCCAGGACTCATCTTCTTGGGACAAAGAGAATGATGCGAATGCGGAGCGCTTGATTCTGATTGATGGTGACATGACGAAGCTATCATTTCCAGACCAGTCATTCGATGGTGTTGTGTTCTAGAATTCTACAGTTTGTGCCACCTTCTACGGGTAGAGCAGACGGAAATTTTTAGGAAAAATCGCGCGGTGGTTGAAGCCTGGTGGCTATCTTCTCGCCAACTTCGCCGAGAGCAACTCGGAAGCGATAATGATGAAAAGTGGCTCGGCGAGAAGGACCCGACGTTTTGGTGTAGCTGGGGTAAAGATAAGACGCTGAAGATAGTAGAAGAAGCGGGACTCCAAATCGTGGTTGGTGAGGTTAGTAGGGATGTTGTAGATGCATCGTTCCTTTGGGTCATCGCGGAGCGTTGAAATGAATAGCAAGGCGAACGGGGTGTTGCTACAACTGTGCGAGTCTTTGGTTCGGACTGGCGAGACTACTGGTTCAGAGAGTTCATCTCCAGGGACGATGAGGAATGATGGTATTCTCGGCTCGACCTTTGTGAATGGTGGAGCGATCAAGACATGATCAGGTATTATCCGGCTTAGTCACGACAGTACATATTTATTAACAATTATTATTATTAGTGGCCTGGTATAACCTCCTCTCCCTCCCTACCTCCCTTGGGGCAACCTGAAGCCGAAAAGTCCTGACGTGGACATCATAAAGCTATCTTACAAAGAGACACCAATCCCGTCTAACACGGGACATAGACCGCGTAACGTAAGGTGTCTCCGACGAAAATGAAACTAAAAGTACAGTAAGTGCAGGACCAAGCGACACCAAAGCAGATTCTACCTCTGCCACCTGGTCTACTTCTTTGCCTCTGCCTGTGGTCCGATTTCCATAGTGGGCCATTTGGCAAAAGCCATGCATCTCAGCTCCTCAGGTGAGTACTTGTCATACGGAGGCTGGAAGCATATGTGATTAAGGGCCTCTACCTCCCTGCCCATCGGAAGTTGCAGAGGGAGTGCAACAAAGCAAGGAACTCCAGAGTCAATTCTACTCCAATCTGTCCGTTCCGTTATTAGTCTATACGTTGAAATAACCCCTACTCTCGCCGCGAATCTGACTTACACGTTGTCGACGGTGCAGTCGGTTGGGCGACGGGCTTAGGTGGGCCTTGGGACGGCGCGTCCGTCTGGGGCGCTTTCATGATTCCGAATAGGTTCTGCGGCAGTGAATGCCCAGCAGGCGCTTGCAGTCCAGGGGCATTTTCGGTCTGTTGGGAACTGAAAATGGAGTTACCAGGAGGAGATGGGAACGTAGCGGCAGGGGGAGATTGACTTCCGAACAAGCTCCAAGTTGCTGCCGCACTGCTAGTTCCTCCTTCTTGCTGCAGAGCAAGAGGGAGTTTTGCGGTAAACAACAAACTGTTTGCGCTTTTGGAAGGACTCTGTCCTGCTGAGGCCAGAACTGATGGCGCCTTCGGAGTAGTGGGAGGGTTAAAAATGGACAGGTGGTTTCCTTTGTCGGGCTCAGCTAGTCCGTCTGGTGCTTTCTGGACGTTGCTCTGGGCCGCTAGCGTTGGGGGGTGTGCCGATGTTCCAGATGTGCGGTCTTCCGCCTGGACGAGCGTAGAAGCCTCCCCTACAGTTAACGTAGGCGTATTTTGTACTCCATTGGTAGACACATCCTCTGCCCCGGATGTAGAGACTTTCGCTTTTCCAGTGGTGGGCTCATTCTCAACGCCTGGCGAGGATGCCTCCTCCGACTCAGGCGGGACCAGCGGGCCGGCTTGGATTCACACAGTTAGCATAGTTTAGGTAGATAGCTTTATAGAAACTACTCACGAGTGAATATTCGCAGATTGTGCCGGTGGCAAACTTCGAGCCCCTTTGCGAAAGCATCGCACCCTGCTTGCAGCTTCTCACGCTCTTCTTGAAGCTCTGCAGACTCCGAGGCGAACCCTGTAATCTCGTCGTCCGTCATTTCGTCAAACGCAGCCGACGTCATCACTGAGGGCAGCTCTCGAATGAGACAGTTCTCGACGGCCAAGATGATCACTTGATCAGTGAAGGTCCGAAGTGACATCTATGTAGGGAGTTAGCAGGAACTTCGTACCGGAGAGATCAATTTACCTCATAATAGGCCTCAGCCTTGTGTATAAGCTCCTGGACAGCGAATGCGGTCGAGTGCTCTGGGGTATTCATTTGTGCAATTGCCTGGCGAGCTGCCGGCGTGAGGAGATCTGGTCGACTCTCCATTAGACCTCGAAGTGCGTCTGGATCAAAGGTCCCCCGGCGCTTTTGTGCAAGGATATTGCTGAATTCGGTGTCATGGAACTGCGGGTAGCCACTCTTGTAGTGACGGAGGATCTCTTCGAGGTTGGATTCGAGGATCACAGACTTCTCGTCAAAGAAGGGCTCGACTACCCCCGATAGAATCGCGGAGAGGGTGTTTCCGTCTGGTTGGATTATAGACGTCAGAAGCGTCCGAACAAATCCATTGGCCACAGTCAACATAAGCTGAATATGGCGTCGCGCGATCTTTTCCCACGGTTGAGACTGGTCTCGGAATAATTTCATAGCTAGGCGATCGTTCGACGTCCCCGGGAACTCGTTTCCCTGATGAGTCTCCAACAAGCACGCCAGTTCTTTGGCCATATCCTCGAAGGAAACTTTCTCAGGGTCGTCGATCTCGTACTGGCGGTCCAGCCGCCAAAGGGAAATTGGAAGAGTTCGTTTCGGCCGGGAATCGGTAGTGCCGTGAGGGAAAGCATTCGAAGCTCTTGGAAGAATGATGCGTTTTGAGCCCTTTGTCTCTAAGACACGCGCGAAGGATTGATTCAACTCGCGTACTACAGCTCGAATCTTCGTGAGTCTGTACGCTTTAGCTGGGTCCTCTTCCTTGATAAATAGGCTACCAAAGAATTCGTCGTCGTAATTTCCCCCTATGGCGTCGAGGCACAGGGTGTGGAACCGAGAAGTAACCTGTTCAAGGTACATTCGTATTCGCATGGGAGTCGACCTTGGTTGTCCCAGCCGCTTCAGTTTGACCTCATGGTCTTGGATCTTGTCCCTGATGCTCTGAACTAGGCCGCTAAGATTGTTTCTGATGTGTTCATAAAGCAATCCGCTTATCTTTTTGCGAAGGTTCTCTACCCCAAGATCGCTCGGAGGCAAAGCGGACCATGCACCTGACTCTAAGAAGCTTCGCTCCTCTTCGGCTCTCTGTTCCTCGGCGTCAGATGTATCTTCGGCGCCTCGATTTTGAATAACGTGCCATCCCAAGGGTAGCTGTTCCGACGTAAACCCGTTTTTGGCTAACTGGACGTAATTATGCTCCTCCGTCGACTCGGGTTCGAGCAAATCGACCTTGGTCAACACTCCGATGACTCGATCGTTGAACTGTTCGTAAGGTTGGACCATGGATGTCACGTCTTCCTTCGTGAAATCCTTGTCCGCTGGGATGACGGCCAGGGTAATGCTATTGTCGCACTTCATGTATCGATTAACAAGACGGTCCACAGCATCTCGATAGGCGTCGGGTTCAGTTTTGTCCTTAGAGTGACGAAATCCAGGAACATCGACTAGTGTCAGACAAGGTACCTCGGGGCCACTTATCTCTATTCTCAGGGGAACCTCTGAGAAATCTGCACCATCCTTCAATCGCATCGACCCGAAATCTCTGGTAGCCTCTAGTACAGTATCTCTGCCACCTAACCCATGCTTGGTAAAGGTTGCTACTTCCTCAGAAGACGTAGACGATTGGATTTCAACATCAATCTCATGTCGACTTTTGGTGCTTAGAACCAGTTCTGTTGGGAATCTTGTGGGAAGTCCGTCTTTAGCGGAGAACCGAAATCCTGAGATAGCTTCGAGCAGAGAGGTCTTTCCAGAGAACTGGCCACCAACGACGACGATCTGCGGTGGGCCTAATGGATAGTGCAAGCCATGGCTGCGTAGGTCGGCAACCAGGTCGAGGAGCTCTTTCTGCTCTTCGCACAGCTGCTTTATGCCAATACCGTCCATCTTGGGTAGCGGGACAATTGGCGATGGGACACGTTTCCAACCTGTAAGAAAATCGCAAGGTGACGTGAGAAGTATAACAATCAATCGCAATAGGCAGTAGAACAAGAAGGTTTGGTTGCTTTTTTGGGTTGCTTCTTGATGGAGGCGTGGTGTTGATGAAGAGAGACGCGATTACGTTGAAGTTGAGGAGATGTGGGAGGTAACTATCAGGTTCGATGCAGTGGCTACGCAAAGCTGCAGACTAAGGCAACGCGTAAGTTGAAAAAATCGCCTCAGACTTTGGAAATCTCGGGTAACGAGAGGATACCTAATGCACGGGCGAGAATTTGTTTATGTACCTTAGATAGGTCAGATATCTCGCGCCGCGCGTCGCATCATTCGCGTCGTGCACTCCAAGAAACAAATAAGGGGCAGCCCAAGCGGAATTCCTTTGAGGTTAGCCAATGAGCCATACTTGCGCAGCAACGCTACAAGTGAACGTGAAAGATGGGTCTACTTTGTACTGGTGATTTGATGGCATAAGCATCAGCTATTCGGGTATCCTGTCATCTCATTCATATGATCTTCCGCTGGTGCTTATGCTACAAGTTCTGAGTAACCCCACAAACTCTTCTATTGCTGTCCTGGAGAAGTGAATAGCAGAAACCAAAGGGCCTAGGTCTGTCAGTACTGCGAAAAGCATCCTGGTCGCCTTCTGCGTCACCGCAACGAATGACTCGAATCATATCCTACGCTGCATTCTGACACAATGTATCTGTCAACCAGTGTGTCACTCCGTATCTAGTATATAACCACATGATCTTCACGGGTAATCCTTTCGTAAAGAAAAAATATAATAAATTTCCATCAGGACCGCTAAATCCATTTCACGGCCAAATCTCACCGGGTTGATCGGATTAAACGAATTAGTAACCCGAAAAAAAAGGCTAATAGCCTCATGTAACTGTAACTAACTATGACGTTAGACGAGTCAGACGAGTCAGACGAGTTCGACGCGTTAGAAGCGTTACGCGCTGCCGCAAGGTATCTTGCCTACAAGAAGGCTAACGAAGCTTCATCTATCCAGGAGCCAGATGATGCCGACTGCGCCGTATGCCAATGTAAATGTTCTAAAGATTCGGAAGAACACAAGATCAAAAAGGACGCTGAGCAATACCCTGCTCTTGCTGATCCGCAGAGAATCGTATGTGGCGGCTGTCTCGATCGTGAGAAGGTCAAAATGGGAACGTGTGGTTAGCCTAGTATTATGTAGTGTAATTATATACACGTCGATAGATTCGATTAGGAGTGGAATAACGACGTCGATTGGAAGGGAACTTGAGACCTATGTATTGGAGCTCGTATCGACGTGCATGGGTACGTGGTTCATGCTTTTGTTCTGCTGCTTCACCCTCTGGCGGTGGCGTGTCTTATTCGTATCCCTGAGTAGCTTTGTGACAACGCGAATGCCAGATTTTGGGAAGGTAATAAGACTAATGTGTGGTTATCTATCCAAAGTTACTTAATTAACCTAGGACGGAATATGAAGCCTCATGATCCGTTGGCAAAGGGTGAGATCAGAATTCAGTGGCCGTACAGTGGTCTACTTGTTCCGACGTCCTACATAAATGCAATTCAACCGAAGAGTTAGGAGGAATGTGCTAATGACAATTGGCCTAAGCTTTACCTAGATACAGTTCATCTTTTCTTTCGTCCATGTCCAACGTTGAGTCACCGCATGTTTGGTTCAAGAGTGGAGTTGCAGAGCCGCAAGCCAAATGCACTCCTTACCCCTATTTTTACTCCGCGCCTAGCCCACCAGGGCTTCGGAGTGCAACACTCCGCGATTCGCGGATCAAAACCCCGATACTACGGAAGTTAGACAGCTCTGTAGTATATATGTAATTGATGTACATATAGCTTCATGAATGTCTTGACATCGTGAGATTATAAATGGCGCGAGCCGTCAGTACTAACTCGCCGCGATTATCGCCTCTTCTGCTTCTCCCCAAGAAACCATCCGCTCATGCCACTTTTTTCTATGCCTACCTAACCTACCTAAGCCATTCAAGTCTTTCATGAGCAAGATGCGCTGCAAACTGCTCTCCGCCTTTACCTGGCTCCTGGCCGTCGCCCCGTTGTGTATAAAGGGCGCGTCCCTCGAAAAGGTGACTTCCGACTTTGGACCGAACCCAAGGAATGTAGGGTTCTACATCTATGTCCCAGACAAGCTGGCCGCCAAAGCGCCAATTTTAGTCAATCCTCATTGGTGCCACGGTGATGCGCGAGCCTGTTGTTCCGGATCTCAGTATGCGACACTTGCCAGCAAGTACGGATTCATTGTCATCTATCCCGATAGCCCAAATACAGTGGACAAATGTTGGGATGTTTCTTCGAATGCGAGTTTGACTCATGACGCCGGAGGAGATAGTCTGGGAATCGTCAGCATGGTGCGATGGACTCTTGACAAGTACCAGGGGGATCCCAAGCGCGTGTTCGTTACCGGTGTTTCTTCTGGGGCTATGATGACCAGCCTATTGCTAGGCGCGTATCCTGACATATTTGCCGCTGGGTCTGCATTTGCTGGCGTGCCATACGGATGTTTTGCCGGCGATGGTTACGGAGTCTGGAGTGATGCCTGTGCCACCGGAAAGGTCAAGAAGACCGGCGCCGAATGGGCCGCAATGGTGAAAGCGGGCTATCCAGGCTACACAGGATGGAGACCCAAGCTTCAGATCTTCCACGGTACGAAGGATGAGGTGCTCAACTATACCAACTTTGAGGAGGAGATTAAGGAGTGGGTTGCAGTGTTCGGGTTCAGCGAGACCCCAACGAGCACGACGCCTAATACGCCTGTCACTGGGTGGACGAAATATGTCTACGGTAGCAACGACTGGTTTGAAGCATACAGTGCTGCAGGTGTTTCCCACAACATTCAGAATCAAGAGGCTACTGCTATGGATTGGTTTGACCTCACCTGCACAGGCGACCATTGTTTCAAGTGGGGACAGGGAGGTCCGACAGCACAGTAGAGCCCAGTCAGCTCAGTATATATTACATTGGGTAAAATTGGACTGAGAGCTTCCCCTTTTCCTTTCCCCTCTTATCTTTCCCCCCTATACGGGCTTTTCGCACAGGTGTCTGTCTACATGCATGTTTATCCTGCGAGGTTGCATATATGTGCATATAAGGAACCCAATTGTGTAAGAAGTACATAGGTATATTTGCACAGTAAGGCATCCTTGATGTTAGGTAACCAAGGCTTTGAATCCGTGAGTAGACGCTTATTATGATCCGGTATGAGAATAAATGATAAATCTAAGTAAACTCAAGATATATAGACCGATAATGTTGTACAAATAAATTCACATTCCCAACAGATTCCTTAGTTACTCCTCCCCTTCGTACCCCCAAGAGTAGACTGCACAGAACCGCCGATACTACCCTCCGTCGTGAATTGCTTTCCGATCATGCCCTCTTTATCTAAGGGGCCGCCGACCTTCTGCGCCGTACCGCCAATTGCGCCCTCTTCTGAAATTGGTGAATTAGCCTCCAGTCGCAATGTGGTACTCATCGGACATATCAAACAGATACTCACCAGTGAATTGCTTGCCAATGGAGCCCTGGGCGTCAAATGCCTTCGGCTTATCCTCGCCGATGCCAGCTGTGGCAGGGGTCTTAGTTTGAGAAGACATTCCGGTCTCTGTCTTCGAGCCGGTGTTGGAGCTGCCGTGGGAAGACATTTTGGATGTGAAGAGTTGATAGTAGTCTCGTCTGTTTTATGGTAGCTGATACGGTTGATGGCAATTGAATTATGAGAACTTTAGTATTTGGTAATGATTGAACTATATATACATAAGTTATCGGAGTACAAGTCAACTAACTAGGCAAGGCTTAACGTTGTACTATGACGTCGATGAGGTCATAATTTCGTTCTCCATAATCGACTATGTCACCACTCACATCCTCGGTCACAACACGCGAACTAGCTCTTTATGTACACGCATAACATAAGGTAAAATGCGAGTAATTCAATACCATTCGAATCATGATGAGCGGATTTTGGGGAGTACATCTTATACGCTTTGATCAAGTCCTGTAGGAAAATAGTCTTTAAATCGATACATGGTTTGCGTGCATATGGATACCTCCCAGCTTGCATATATATGTTTATGTACCATATAGCAATACAGAGAGGGAAGCGCCAGTTAAGTCAGTTCGGATAGAGTTCTCTGATTATCGTGCATTGTGCCTGAGACATACAGCCAGCCCTGAGGAAAGTTCACATGGACTGCAGTTTCGATCGGTTGAAATTTATGCTTTAGCTCCCATTCGCAACCCGCCCTGCAATTTATAGATAGGCGACTTTTAAGTAACCGAAGACGACGTTAGGCCAGCCGCGTGGGAAACGTGTAGGTACCTCCTAGGTCTAGGTAGTTTAGCCAATCATTTCGAAAGAAAGTAGTTCCCCTCCCTGCGTCAGCTAAGCCCCATCTTCCCCCAAGGTTAAGCGCGGGAACCAATCAGACACCTAGTCTCATAGGGCTGAAAAGGGGCTTTGCTGATCTCGGGCATGGCTCAGATGACACGCTCGGTGAGACGCCGAATTACATAAGCTGACCCCTTCGGCATATCAATTCCGGGACAGGTCGTCCTCTTTCTATTTTCTTTCACTGGTTTTCGATGCTGACTCTGGCGATTAAGCAACTATTTTCAACATGGCCGACTTACTCGCGTCCCGGCTCGCAAAGCTGAATCCCCTTTCGAAGCTTTCTTTGGAATACGACGAGGATGTGGGGCAGGAGATCGACGACACCACCATTGCAGGAGGCGGTCACAGCGCGAGACGAACCAACATCACAAAGACTCAATTGAGGGTCAGTCATGCGTTGAAATCATTCCTCATCAAACACAATGTATTATCCGAGGAAGAAGTCGGCTTAGAATCGGAACAGCCTGGATATGGATTGAAAGCGTTGCTGGACAAATCACATATTGAAGTCCCCTCTCACGTCACAGACAGATCGTATCCGCTGCCGGAATACTTCATCAGCTCTAGTCACAATACGTACCTGCTAGGCCATCAGCTCGCTGGCAAATCCTCTGCTACGGCCTATGAGACGGCACTCAATGCTGGATCCCGCTGTGTTGAGATCGATGCTTGGGACAATGAGGATGATAAGGAGGAGCCCAAGGTCACTCACGGGTATACCCTAGTTACTCACATCCCGTTCCGCAGCGTATGCGAGACGATCCGCGATGTCGTCGACAGGGAAGCAGCGCAATCTAGTAATACGCAGGGATACCGGGCAGCGCCGATCTTGATCTCCCTGGAGAATCACTGCAGCGCCTACGGGCAGCTTCGACTAGTCCAGATTATGAAGGAGATCTTCGGCGACCGTCTTTTGTGCAAAGCTGTCCGAGAGAAAGGCCATCGCGAGCAAGAGGGAAACAGCGATCCGGTGACGCTGGCAGAACTCGGATCTAAGATAGTCTTGATCGTCGAGTACCACTTACCAGAAGAAGTGGACACAAGTGATGAGGACAGCAACTCCAATTACGAGGATGAGGAGGAGAGGCAAGCTCAAGCAACCTACCGGGCTAGGAAGGCTACCGCAGCTTCTAACGCAATAGTCCCAGAGCTCGCAGAACTAGGTGTTTACGCCCAGTCCGTGAAACCAAGAGACAATTCGTGGTTCGAGGGTGTCCTCAAGGACTTCCCTCGGAACCATCTGATAAACGTCTCTGAGACCGGGCTCGCCTCGCAGATGCCTATGGCGAATGCGAAGATTGCTCATCATAATTCTCGACATCTAATGCGCGTCTTCCCGAAAGGCACACGTATCTCTTCTAAGAACCTGAAGCAGGTCCCCTTCTGGGGTATCGGCGCGCAGATCTGCGCCATGAATTGGCAGACCTTCAACGCGAGCATGCAGATCAACGAGGCCTTATTCAGCGGTACGGACGGCTACGTCTTGAAGCCAGCGGCGTTGAGGGCGGGCGGGAGCATGAACCTCAATTCAGGCAGGAAGAAGAGACTAGTTCTCCACATCGCAGGCGCGACGGATATCCCTGTTCCGGAGGGCCAGGAAGAAGACGATGTGAAGCCGTATGTTACCTGCACGCTCGTCCATACCGATGAGTTAAACGGCAACCATCCTAAACGCAAGACTAGCCCCTATAAACAACACAAGCTTGGGTTCTTGCATAGGGGCGAGAATCCACCGCCTACAGACCCGCTGTGGGACCAGACGCTGGAGTGGGAGTACGAAGACAATGAGCTGGTGTTTCTCCGCATACTAATCAAGAACGACGTCAGCTTCGCGGAGAATCCCGTCTTCGCTGTCGCTGCAGTAAGGCTCATGTACGTTGCTCCTGGCTGGAGCTTCATACGCATGTTAGATCTGAAGGGGCGGGAGACCAAGTGCTCGCTGCTGGTTAAGTTCTATGTGAGCGATGTATGAAATAAGTGAACGAGGGCCTATGACTTAGGTAGTCCTCGAAATGGGGCATGGGGGTTCAGATCTGGACAATATGTCCTTGGCGCAATGACTGGACGCAAAGAATCAAGTTATTATAATAGGTTATCTGTTGACTTCATTAGACAGGCAGTCAAACCTCTTTATCATGAGAATCATCTTTCTGGGCTCTAGCCTTCTCCTGGATGACTCGTGCTCTAGCTATGCCGGATTCCAGATCGTACTAGTTTCTATCATTGTGATATTCCATTAGCATTTACGAATTTCTCTCATGGATATGTTCACATGTTATA
The DNA here is from genome assembly GCA_022578575.1 of Hypoxylon sp. FL0543. Taxonomy (NCBI): domain Eukaryota; kingdom Fungi; phylum Ascomycota; class Sordariomycetes; order Xylariales; family Hypoxylaceae; genus Hypoxylon; species Hypoxylon sp. FL0543. The sequence goes on from MU394000.1 coordinate 572,389, forward strand.
ACCCTAACGCAATTCGTTGAACAATGCCATTTGGTCGACTGTTACAAAGATATTATTATTGCCCCCTGAAAGGCCTGCACCGTGGACGTCACCACTACCCATATAGCGGTAGGTAACTTTAGGAGGCCTAGATAGACACGCTAGGTATTTTCGATTATGTCTCTTAATCTATCTAGCCTAGGTACTTTTCAGGAAACAAGACGATGCGTCGTCTTCCGCTTATCAGCAATACAGACATAATATCGGACTGTGGGTGTCAAAGCGTCCGGCTGGTCCCATTCATAGGTACCTAGACAAAGAGAAGGACCACCTCCAAATCCCCAACCCAGAATTTCAATAGATACATTCCCAGTCCATCTGATGGATTAGGTACTCAAATATCACATAGAGGCTCAACCAGTGAAGATCAGCCGGGCCCAGAGTAATGAAGACAGAGGGCGTACTCAGACGATAGGCAAAAGCGTCCAACTCCTTGCGCCTCCGGTACCAAAAAGGGCGTGTCCCTTTTAACACACTGGCATGCCGCGAGATACGGTTAAGCATAGCCTGGACCTCCGGATAAGGATCTTCCAACATGGCCCGATGATCTTCTCTGGTAATAGGCGTACGCTGCTGCTTATGGACAAAGTACCTCCTGGTCGTCCTGGGCCTGCTGTCTCACAAGGGGCGTCCGGGGCGAGGTGCCAAATGCTATGGTGACGTGCAAAACGTCCGTCGTGCCACTTCATAGCAGGTTTGATGGAGCTCTGATAGGTAATGGCTCGCTGGCGCAGCTCGATGATGTCAGTGACCCTATTACGGAAGAGATTTGGGCACGTAAGTGATAGTAGAGCGCGGGATTGATTGAATGCGTCAAAAGGGATCGACTGTATCGGTGCTGCATGGTATTGTTGGTGAATTCAGACACCGAGACAGAATAATCTCACGAAGATGAGATCCGTCATGACTGGCAAAATGAATGCGCGCGGTTCTTTGTACTCCCTGAACTCCGTTCGTGCTTGCTTGGAATCCTTTTGTTGGGAAGCTGATCGCGACGGGGAAGTTGTGGCTGGTCGCGGTACTTGAAAAGTTCATGTTAGAAGAATAACATAGATGATATAGAGCAGATACGAAATTGCTCACCTATTCTCCCAATCATCAGGCTTTGGGAGACACACTCCAGCTTGACCATTACCGCAGCTGGCGCCTTCGTAGAAGGTCAGGCATGGGGAACGGTGTTGTCAGGATAGGATGGTGATTGAGTCCCTGTGGATTCGAAGGGGATAACTCGTCTGTAATTTGACATACCTGGCTGTGATGTTAAGAAGCTCGCAATTCTTTGATTCAATAGAACTCCAGAGCGCAATTAGAGGGGGCCATTATATATCGCTGTTCCTCGAGCATCTTCTCAGGGCCAGTATAACGCAGAACCCAAAAACGCTTGTAGCGTGAATGTGTGCTCGCCTGGGTCTGGAGTAGCTTCGAAACGGTGTATGGCAAATGTGGATAGTGGGTGACACGACTGAAGTTGTCGTGAAGGTTTATGGAAAAGCTCAGGAGAATCAAGTAAAGAAAGATACTAGGTACCTAATACCTTAGGTACCTAGGTATCCAAGCAAGGGAAATACGGCTTCTTGCATCTGAGGCATATCATGTCTTATATATAAATCTTGATGTGTACTATTGAACTGGGGAATCAGAGGCCAGCGCTGATAATGTGCTACCCAGGAATGGATAAGACCCGACTTCTGTTTGGCCTGGTAAAGCCTCAGTTAGCTCATTATCATCTAAACTGAGATCCAACTATAAGGTAGTACAGTCGGCTCCAGATGAGATTTTTAATAACGTCTACATACTTGAATATCATATGATTGTAGAACTAATGGCTACAGTTATAACCTATTTGAGTCGCTTGGATCGGTCGACCTTTGCTTGGTCCCGCATAGTTTCTATGAGGTGGTCCACCGTATTCCTCGCCTCGGACGATCCATTTTCACACATGTGGCAGAGAAGCTTCTTCAGAGCTCCGATGTCGAAGTACTGCAGATGAATCACCAAGCCTTCCGAGCTGTACTCGATCGCTTTTTTATCCACCGTTTTCACGCCCTTCACATAGGTCAAGGTGTCTTTATGTAGTGTCCGGTATTTTAGGCATAGAGACAATATGATCTCTCGGATTTCAGCACCGTCGAATTTTTTGATCCGTTTGCGCATACTTTCAAGGAACTCTTCCACATCTTCTTCGTCTTCGTCGGAAGAGGATTGCGAGCTTTCGCTACGTTCGCTGCTTCCGATACTTTTACGGCTTTCGATCTGTTTTTGGCGGCTGTACCATACGCGTTAGCGGGAGACGAAGACAATATAGGCTTGATACGAGAATGTCCACACTGAGAGGCGCCGTCTGTTGGCTTTTAAGGAAAAGGGGGAAAGTGGGGGGAGATGTGGTGGCACGCAACTGTTGAGCGAATGCTACTGATGGAGGAGCCCAGTATCTATAATACGGCATGCCTTGAGGGTAGAGTCCCTTGTTGGCTACTTGAAGGCCTAAGCAACGCCATGTTACAACATACTAGGGACAACTTTTATAGAAGGTGGAAGTAAAAATTACCGCCGACTCCTCGTTAGATCACATGTTTGTAGTCAGAACTTGGAAGGGTTCCTTAGCCGTTGAGTTGCACTGTAAACGGTGAATATATAAGATAGATAATTGAGGTGTCGGGATGTGGTGTACTAATGAAGAATTCTAATGTTCGGGCAAATTCGGTACTTAGAGAGATACCAGTACAATGGTTGCTGTCAGGCAAAGTGTCTTCGGGGGCAGAACTGAAAAAAGCAGGGGACCGGCTTGAATAGAAATATGCTTGTTTCTTACCTTTGCCCTGACTTGGACTTTTGACTCTGGCGAGATAATTCTACTGCCAAATGCCGCTGGCCATCCGAAAACTCAACACGTTCAAAGGTATAACGGGACTTGGAACCACTCCCCATGGTGGGTAGTGCAAAGTCAACAGAAAGACAACGAACAAAACAGAAAACTATTAATGTCTCAATCTCAACTTAGTAAGAAAGGACTGGACGTTATTTATTTGTATCTCAGTATGATTACCTACCGATGCAAGTTGAAGCTCATCAACGAAAATTGCCAGCAGTTTGTTGAGTTATATCTCTATCCCAAACCAAAATGGCAAGAATGGGATCTCTCATATGTTGAGCGGAGTATAAGAGGATATTATCGTATCATGTTCTGAATCTCCTTCAAGAAATACAACTCGGAGTACTCAGGTCTTATATCTCTAATCTACAACGAGGTATTAGTCATGTAAGAGGTTTGTAAAGGCTGAGTAGCATAGGATATTTGAACAGATTGTGTTTTTGTGAATTATCATTTGCCTTTTCGGCTTTTATTAATGTGAAGGTGCCTTTGATAACAGAGTACCTAAGTTTGTTGAACAAACTGGCTATAATCACCTAGATTTACTGGGATAGATAGGTAGGTATCTATCTAGTCATAGTGCCCAAAGTCTGATTGCATTAACGTCGATTAGCGAACGCTCGCATTCTACTAGCAAAGACTCAGGCGGGAGTTGCGGTTGAACCCATGTCCGACATATGGCAGCGTTTCAGCTAACCGTATCTTGATAATGACTCACTGTTACTCATACATGTCTCAGCAAGTAGGAAAGGCTTATGACTGGCTAGAATCTATGACTTCTGGAGCTTATGATGACCCTCTCCTAGCTTGGGGAGGCTTTTCTTACCGTTGAAGTCTAACAGAATGCTTGCAATATAACAATGGAAAAGAAAAAAAGAAGAAAAAGAAAAAGAAAAAAAAAGGGAAAAAGGGACAAGCCGATTGAGGGAAGTGTGCAGGGCGGAAGAATGTCTCCTATGGAAACAAAATGAGGCGCACAGCCGTTAAGAGTCAGGGGGCCCATCTCCGGCATGCCAGCTAGCTACATAATATCAGCCGTCTCTAATAAAAGCTACTGCATCTAGGTGTTAAATAAATCCTAGATGAAATTTTGGCTATACACGTAGCATGGTCAAAAAGTGAAGAAGTGACATTTATAGTGAGTGGTCGAAACGTCTTGGAATCGCCTCGCTGAATTCTTCCGGTCCCCCTAAAACAGCCAGAATCTCCCCTGCGGATACGCCAAATGACCACCTAGCTGTAGCTTATTTCAATAAATATCTGCATTAATGAGTAGGTATTCTACCATCACGATGTCAAGTAATAGTAGTAATAGTCCCTGGCTAGAGGCAGCTAGCATTACATTCCGCTCTTTATTTTGCCTTTTGCTAGCTCAATGATATGCACCTAGATGTGGCTCCGACATGACTAGTCAGAACAGGCTGTAATCACATTAAAGGTGAACTACATGAGGGTTATTAAGCTTCCCCGTTCGCCCACCGCCCTGACACCAACAAGCACCATGCCCACTATATCCAGATAGGCGGCGTTTTCCTGCCTCGCATGCCTTTCAAGCATAGCATGATGTGAGCGAAGTTGAATGTCTATCCTTTAATTCGTAGTCGATGGGGTATCTTGTATATGACAACATGTTACAGTTAGTATACAAAAGTGCGGCCTATTTCTCCGCTTCTAACTTCTGCGGGATGAGATGCTCAGCCATACTGATGGCGCCCTCCATGTCATTCTTGTTGAACAGGAAGAGACCTTGTATGGCAGCTGTACTCGTGCGAGGCGCCGACTCTCCTTCTTTCGCCTCGCGGAAGAGCCCTAACTCGTCGAGTCGCTTCAAGAACCTCTCCCGGTGGGTACCGTCAGTGTCCACGTCACCGTAGAACCTGTCCCACATCTGGGCCGCCTGGTACCTAGTCGCTTCTCCTATGCGGACCATCATGTCTACTCGACCTGGTCTAATCAAAGCGGGATCCAGAAGTTCGACATGGTTTGTGGTGAGGAACGCGATCCGCTCTTCCCCAGCAGATAAACCATCCAAGGCATTCAGCAGCCCAGAAAACGTCACAGTACCGCCAGTGTATCCATCTGCTTCACGCTTCCTCCTGTTGACGAATGCGGAATCAGCATCTTCCAAGAGCAGGATTGTGCGTTCCGGAAGTTTCGTGAGGAGGAAGGCAAGCTTGTCGTCCGTCACTCCAATCTCGCTTAGATTTACCATAGCCACACTAAAATCGAGTTCGCCCGCTAGAGCCTGGATGAACGAGCTCTTACCGCTTCCCGGCGGCCCATATAGGAGATACCCTCTACGGTACGGAATCCCGCGGTCCACGTACCACTGTCGTCGCGCGAGGAAATCCTTCGCATCATTGACGATGTGTTCCTTGACGCCTTCGTCCAATATTACGCTACCCAATGGTCGTTTCCTCCGAGGCTCACCCAGCGGAACCCAGTCGAAGTTCCTCACGGAATATACGACGGTCTTCCCCTCGTTCGCCTGAAGCGCCAGAGCTCGAGCCTCGGTGAAGATATCCTCGAAGATATGTCTATGCGCATATAGAGTCGTAAGTTCGACGGTCTCGTGCGGCTCGCCGGTATTCGTCCTCGCGGTCGACTGCTTCTCCCTATTCACGGCGATGTACGCATGCTTGTATTTCACAATATGCCGCCCATAGCCAGGTTGCAGGAAGAAGCTCGCTTTAGTGGCACCATTCGGAGTGGAACTGGTGGTCGTAGTGACGGAGAGCTTGTTGATGCGCGTCAGTCTCTTGGCGAGCAAGGACGTGTGCTCGCGGGGCTGCGACAACCAGGCAAGGATCCAAGGGTAAGACGGGTCCTGTCTGCTGATTTCGACGTTGACGAGCATACGGCGACGGATCATGCCAGCTGTAGCGAGTGCGCCGCGACGAGCAAACGCCAAGGCAGCACCGAGCGAGGCGAGGCCAAAGCCTCCGGCGAAGACGGGGTTGTCGAGCAGCGCATTAAGATTGAGGAGTGACTGCGTTGCTGCAGGTTCCGACATGACGCTGCTGGGAAGCTTCCAGGTTGAGATCCGATCGGCGGCTTTTTCCTTAGAATTCTCACATGCCCAAGGACACTGTGCTGACTAAGCGGATGCTGTTGTGGGCCGTCCCTGCGGCGGGGTATGACGTCGTTACGTGCTTATCTAATTGTAATTATCCCATTAGGTACCTATGCTTATGTGCATATTTGTGTGTGTTAGAGTATCACTTATGAGGTCATCGAGGTACAGGTATCATCATGACGGCCTCGACTAAAGATAAAGTTAACGCCTATAACAAGCCAAGTATATCGTAGTCATGTTTGAATACAGATTGTCTCCTTAATTATACATTCCCTACCACATCGTAGAAACTATAAGCATTTTGACACGTACTCGACTCAAGGCCATAGAACAAAAGCCAATATGTCTTCAGGCACTGAAAACGCGAAGCAAAAGTTTATGAACAGCGTCCAGCAGACCAGAGCTCCCGCAGAAGGTACGTTAACTTACATCATTCGCAACGGAAACTTGAGATTAACAGCAGCTCAGAGCAGACAAAGCAGAACACTCTCAACACACAACCCACTGCCGGAGGTGATAACCCGAAGGCTGGCGGTTCATCCTTCAAGTCAATTGCTAAGGGCGACACGAACTCATCCAACTACGTCCCCGCTAAAGGCCCATCGACTTGATGAGGTATACATGAGGATATGTGATAAGTACTGTACACTCGGGATTCACGTCTGGAGTTATCAAGGGCTCAATAATATATGGAGGCGACGGTTTATCTTTGCTGCACTATGAAAGGCTGGCTGTGGTTGGCATCAACTGCTTGAGAGATGGCACATCCTAGGTCTATGTGCGGCGAGGAAGGTTATGTTTGAATACGCTTCGCTCGTTTGGTTGGTCTTATCTTTCCCCGAGTATGAGAGAATCATGGGACAAGACACCCGGTTTATAGACCATAATACAGAGTCACTGTATCGGAGTGAATTGCAAGCTTGTATGGGAGACGGGGACCCAGGTGTAGCTTCTAGTTGAGGGGTTTTCGTAAAATTATATTATACCAAATAGACGAGCCGTAAGCATCGTTAACTATTAGCTTCGAGGAAGTTCCCCAGCCAGGGATGAGAATGCCGCACATATCCGAAGATAATGACAAATATTAGATCAACTTATCCAGACGGATACAGCATCTCAACCCTTCAAACTTTCACGCACAAGATAACCGAGCCTCAAGGGTTTTCTCTTCTTCCTTACAGACCCAGTAGGACTGTCGCCGTTCCTGCTCATACTAGAAGTACTCACTTTCGTAGACATACCTTTTCATAGAGCTCCATGATCATTCCCTTTGCGTACCTTTATTATATGATTTCCTACTTAGCCACGTCTCTGTGAGGTATCGAGTCCGCGCAGCGATATCACACCACTACGGCAGGACCACGGCGCCTCTTCGGATCATATATGTGGCCAGAAAGTGTCTGGGCCGTTTTCCTTCTTGAGTCAGCGTCATTTATTACCACCTGGCTTTTCTCCCTGGAGGTTTTCCACATGTATCATAGAAACACGCGGCTGGTTCTCTGCAACGAAGACGTCATCACGAATATTTGGAATTATTGACCAGATGTCTGAAGTGGAACGGGCTTCAACATTGAATGTTCATTCTTTGTAACCTGGATGGCGTCGCTACGATCCCTGTAATGAGACGTTCTGTTGGAAATTCCCGGCCGGATGAGATCTCGTGGAAACCACATGTTCCTCGCTTCGACCAATGCAACCCCTGGCACCTAATAAATAGACGGCGCTACGGTACATCTACCGAAGTAGAACATTCTATACATGATTCTTCCTTAAAAGCCAATGTATACCAGGTGTTGTACATTCGAGATCTTGATTCCCCGGTCTTAATCTGCAATCTCGGCCAATCCATAGGAGCCTCAAGGTTGGATTCGTACTAATCAGGCAGGACGCATCCAGGCCAGGTGAGGTTGGTAGCATTGGAGTCAAAAGTGGTAATAAGGCTCAGACGGTTCCGGTTCTAGGTATCTCAGTGTTTCCAGCTTCTACCTTATTCAAGAGGGTTCCCCCTATTATCTATGCGCCCTTAAAGGCATCGCTTTTACTCGAAATTAGGAACGCGATTGTAGAAGACATGTAGACCTATGCTACCATTTGTATCTTTGCAGACACCACACGAAATTAATTTACTATCACCAGCGCATTCTTTCCTGGCCCTACAAGAGAGTGTACACGGCCCAGGAGTCACATTCGCCTGCCGGCAAAATTCAATCTGGCTAAATTGGCGGTACGTTCCACACTTAATCTCAGAACCGACAACGATTCGACGATGTATTTATAAATCTATCGGTCCAGAGGACTCCATTCCCTACCATGTTACCCAGAGGCCAAAAGACCACATGGCTGAGCGCGACGTGGGATCGTCGGCAATTGCAGCCGTCGGTGTTCAGGAGACGAGTTAACCATGTGGGATGCGACATATAAGTCCCGAGCCATCCTACCCTAAGTTGGTCAGACCCGTTTCTGGGCGTTGAGGCGATCTTGAGCACACTACGATCGACAACCTGCTATACTCCTTCTAAGAGGCTGTCAACATCACCATGCAGTTAAGGAACTTAGCACTGCTGGCCGCCGCGGGCATCGCGCCCAGCGTCGACGCTGCCGCAACACTTCGATTCTCCTGCTCGCAGCTGGTTGTCGAGCGTCTAGATCCGTAAGCCGATACTCAACCTCAAGAAAAGAAAGGTCTGATGGTGTTCTAACGATTAATGTTCAGTCTTGTCAACCCCGGAGAGAATCCGTCTCCCCATCTTCACCAAGTTGTCGGAGGAAATGCCTTCAACGTCACGATGGACCCCAACGTACATGACCTGCCCTCGACGGCAACATGCACTTCGTGCACGCCAGTTGAAGACTTCTCCAATTACTGGACCGCAGTCCTCTTCTTCAAGTATGCCAAGGCCCCTTCTTCCCTTCCTACCCGCCAGCTTGAAAACAATCGAGCCAGAGATCTCATGACATAAATGCCTATTAACGCTTCTCATCAGGGCCCGGAATGGAACTTTACACCGCGTCAACACTTTCGGCAACGAACTCGGTTTCTCGGGCGCCAACGGCGGCCAGACCGTCTATTACCTCACTTCGGGCAAGGCCACCGCTTTCAAGCCCGGCTTCCGCATGACAGTCGGCGACCCGACCATCCGCACTGCCGAGGAGTTGAACCGGAGGTACAAGTACATGGACTTCACCTGCCTGCAAACGTCCATGACACGAGGTGGCCAGACGACACACTTCCCTACCCAGCCATGCCCTGCTGGAATCATGGTTTCAATCGTGAGTGCCATCGAGAGTCCTTCACTTCATCTTTTGGCTTATCTCGGAACCCAAATTTTTTCAACCGGGGTAAAAAGAGGGACACTAGCCCTGAGACGTTCCTCAAACTCCTATAGTCTCCTAGAATACTGAAGGCTGACTCTCGTTGTAGCGCTTCCCGACTTGCTGGGACGGCAAGAACCTGGACAGCCCCGACCACCAGAGCCACGTCGCGTACCCCAACGGCAACGCCTGCCCATCCACTCACCCAGTAGTTGTAAGCATACCTAAACCTCAAAAGCAACCAGAGAGCATATTCAGAATTGAGCAGCACTGACTCGAGCCGCATCCAGATCCCCCAGGTCTTCTACGAGACCTACTGGGACACCCGCCCGTTCAACAACAAGGCCGAATGGCCGGCCGACGGCAGCCAGCCCTTCGTGTGGTCGTTCGGCGACCAGACCGGCTACGGGATCCACGGCGACTACGTCTTCGGCTGGAAGGGCGACGCCCTGCAGCGCGCCCTCGACGCCAACTGCAACTCCGACCTGTTCGCGAACCAGATCAACTGCCCGACTCTCCAGGTCCAGTCGCTCGACCAGGCCAACAAGTGCACGAAGCCGAGGACAGTTACGGAAAACCTTGACGGCTGGCTCACATCCCTTCCCGGGGGTATGCCGATCAGCTAGACGCGTGGTGGCCAGGCCGAGGCCATCTTTTGCGGGGGGCGCTTGGAGTGCTTAAGAATGTAGAGACGCGGTTATGATCTTCGCAAGTCGGAGGATTCGTGCAGCTTGATACCTAATAGCCATCTTTTATATCTGAGTAGTTAAATAGAATAAATAGTTTATCAATGACTGAATTCTATGTTCCATGGAATATGTGTTGGACACATTATCTTAAGCAGCATATGATGGTTGAAGTTCCCGTATGCGCCGTCAGCTACCCAGGCTAGTACTGAACAGGCAGACCTGTCAGAGGGCTTACTCGCACCATGCAAGCTGCTTTCGGCTACTGAGAGGTTACCATAGGCCCCGGACTTGGTGCTGGTAGGGCAGACCACCCTGGACTCTTACACCCCGGACATACTGAAAATCGAGCATAGCTGTTTGAGTTTCCACCGCACCCATCCAGGCTCTCTATTTTCTGGGAGATAAGTCTCTAGGTTAAGCATCAATCACAGAAGCCGCAAATATGCTCTGTGATCTATGCAGCAGAATAATCATCACGGCGCCATCCAGTGAAACCCCGATCAGAATATATGCGAGCCAGCTGGAACTTGAAGAATGTGCAAAGAAGCCGTGTGGGTTCTGTCGAATGATCGCGCAATCCCACCGCGAAGAACACAAGCGGTGGGACACCTTCAACGGACCAACCTTGTGGGATGCGAAGACGTTCAGTCATTCCGACCTCAGGGTGTACTATACCAAAGCCTCGATGGAGTTCGAAACTAACATAACCTGGTCCTGTTCTCAGTCGGATTTGCATAGGAGGCACTCCATGAACCCTGGCCTAGGCGGCTTATTTGCCCACCGCAGTAAGTCCGGATCCAGATTCGACACATCATCGCCGCACACTCAGACGGTAGCTATGTTACAGATGACCCAGCCGCCAATTACTTCGTCGGCCGTGAGATTATGACTAGCCCGACATCAGATATTATGTACGACCTTGTGAAGTCATGGATCAAGCAATGCGTTGAAAATCACCGTACATGCAAGACAAAAGCTGCCTCGACTTTGCCAACCAGGGTTATTGATGTAGCTCTTGGTCGTTCCATAGACCAAGCCTTTCTCGCCGAACCAGATCCGGGAACACGTGGAGAATACGCCGCCTTGAGTTATTGCTGGGGTGGAAGTCAAACCGCCACATTGACATCAGGTACTTTCGCAAAGAAGAGGTCTGACATTGGTTATCGTGAGCTAGATAAATCTCTCCAGGACGCCATCTTCATCGCACGAAAACTTGATATTCCATACATCTGGATCGATTCGCAGTGTATACTGCAAGATTCCGCCGAAGACTGGCAACGGGAATCCGCCAGGATGGGATCTATATACCACGATGCTTTCCTCACCATCCAGCTTGCAGCAGCAGAGAACAGCCGTGCGGGTTGCCTCGCAGAACGGCCCCGTCCAGAGATTCCCCCGGTGAAGTTGCGGTTTGAAAGTCCAGATGGGACTTTGGGATCTGTTTACGTTAGGTATCGATCTGTCGTTAGAGACGAGCCTATCCACAAAAGAGGATGGACTTTTCAAGAAGAACTTCTGTCGCGGAGAGTATTATGCTATGGTCATAACCAGCTTTCTTGGGAATGTAGAGAGGCCTACCAGAGCGAGAGCAACCACGTAATCCGCGAGGAAGAATTCTACTTCGGCTTGCCCAAGCCCACTCGCGTTCCGCAAAGGTTTAATATCTCAAGGCCGAATTTTCAACCGGACGACAGCTATCATCAGTTATCCTGGACGTGGGCGAACGTCGTGGAGAACTTCACGCAACGCCAACTGACCTTTTCCAAGGACAAGCTGCCGGCTTTGGCAGGATTATCGCGGCACATATCCACCACACGCCCCGGAGATAAGTACCTTGCTGGCATATGGCGGAATGATCTCCCCAGGGCTCTTCTGTGGGGTTGTATTGACATCGGCGTCAGACCACTCGAGTATCGCGCCCCTTCATGGTCATGGGCATCATTAGATGGACCGATCGGCATTATCGGGCTACGTGGAATGTCCCAAACGATGGACTTCTGTAGAGTTATTGATACGGGCACAACCGTCAAAGATTCCTTCGAATTCGGAGAGGTACTCGGCGGGTATATCAAGCTGCGTGGCCGATTGAAGGAAGCTTGGCGAATGCGCATTGAGAACAACCAGAAGTTGGACGACGTTGTTCAGTTCCTATTCGACAGGGACCGGCCGTTGACGGCCTCTGATAGACCATACTCCCTAAAAATAGGCTTTTGCCAAGTCAACGTATTGGAACCGGTGAGACGGTACAATCAACCGTCATCCACTTGGTGCTTTCGGGTTGACACTACTGAGGGCCTTATGCTTCATCGTCGAGGTAATGGCGAATTTGAACGAATTGGGACTTTTGAATTGGATGAAGACAAGCTCGAATGGTTCGAGGACGCAACCGAGGAGACCATTTTGATCGTTTAGGGGATTCTAGCACTTCTCAATTAACTCGCCGGAGCCTTTTTCGAGACCTCAATCCCTAAATCAAGGCATAGAATGTATAGAAGTAGAAAAGATCTCCTGCGAAGGGAGACAGGCGCAGCAGACTTCAAACCTAACCATATCAGCCCGTGAGCTCAGGGTCCTTATGCTTAGCGCCCACTCCGCAGCACGCTTCGACATCCACGAAACCAGAAACTCTCACCCAACCATCCAAGTCGGCGGCGAAGTCACGCTTCGTATCAGGCGTCCCACACATCTAGACAGCAGGTCGTAGGACTGCTCGAACGCGGGCCCCTCGCCGTCATTCCTCTCGAACTGGTGCTCCACGAGCTCGATCCAGTCGCTTCGCTTGACCATGGCTGCCAGCGCGACGAGGGCTTGGTGCACGTAGTCGAACGAGTCCGTCCAGTGCGGGCGCGACAAGTCGGTGGAGCGGCACCAGACATCAGACCAGATCAGGGTGACCGAGTCCGGCCCTTTGCGGGCAGGCCTATAACGCCGACAAGCAGTGGCGTATTCTCATAAATTTGTGTATCTGCAGAGCCTTTCGTTTGGGGGAAGAAAGGTGGGAGTCGTACCACTTCTCGCAGCGCTGTAGAGCACTCTTGAAGCCACTGCATTATATGTCGACTGGGGCCAGGACACCTTATCATCCACTTAGGCCTTCACAGATGCAAAAGCCTGCTCCAAACGCCTATTCCTCTCCTCTGGTGAGATGACGACGTGATCGATAAGTAGGTACCTAAGGTATCAAAAGACATTGCATCGTAGTCGCAATAAGTTTAGACGAAGAGAATTAGAGGTTGCGCCTGGAAATTATACAGGCATTCATCTATCTAGGTGATAAACGGCGCATTTCTAGGGGTCATTATGTAGGTACCTTAGGTACCTAAGGTAATCACTCCCTTAGGCGCCCATTTTTGCATAGGCACCTAGGAGGTAGGTACTAATAACCTATATTAAGCAACGCATTTTTTTCATATTGATCAGCTATATAAGGCAGCAACTAGCTAAAGGATCTTCTGCAGGATTGAACGAGTATCGCCCAATATTATTAGCAAGTTCTTGTTCAGGGTTAATCGCAACCGAATCATGCAATAGGAGTCCAGTGGCGGCGTGTTCTGTGCATATGATGTCCCGCCGTTATGCTCTGCGCCATCATCTGTATTCTAGACCATAGTTAGAACCCAGACAGCCTCTTGGGATTGAATGGATAGTTACCTGCCTTGTGATCATAGTGTCATAATTTCTTGTCATGTTGGTATTTTGCTAGGTTTCGTAGGTATTTTAAGCCGACGACCTTGACGATTCAAAGATATCCTCTTTTTGATATCTCTTAAATTGCAAAGGCTACGCGAGCGCGTCGTTTTGAGGGCTTCTCTTGAGTTTCATCTCCATTGACATTATCTCCCGATTCGCCAGTTGCCGAGGAAGGGCTACGAGGCCGTTTTATGGCCCTATTGGCCTTGAAAGGAATGCGGCCGATGCTGTTGCGCGGCGCTGCTGCATCGGTATCCTTCTTGTTCTCCGGACTACCTGTTACCAATCCTTCGTCAGGGTGAAGCTCTCGACCGAAACCCCTGCCGAAGACGAATTGGGGTGTTTCTAGCATCGCGGTCTGCGCGACACCGTCTTCCTCTTCAGACATGGGTATGATCTTGGCGTTCAGAATCCATTGATAAATCAATCGGTCATCGAGGATAGACTTGACCTTATTGTGTTCGGCATGTGTCATTTGCTTTCGGCGGTTGACAATAACCTCCTCGATACTGTTGCGCAAGACGAGTGTCTCGACCGACACGGGCTTCTGTTGACTGATTCGTCGTGCTCTTCCAATAGCCTGCGCCTCCACTTGCGGGTTCAAGACGGGACTGATGAAATAAATGCGTGAAGCACTGCGCATGTCAAGACCAAACGCCGCCTGACTGATGTCCATCAACAGGACTCGGAACTTCGGATTATGCGTGAAAGTAGCAACGTATTGGGCTCGTCTGTTTGCGCTGAGACCAGCTCTTGCGTAGATCAAATGCTGAATTTGTAGCTATACACAATATGATCAGTATCTATGCAACCGAGGACATTGAGCGGTGAATGCTCACGATTTCCAGTACACCAGCTAAGTAATACGCGATGTTATCGTTGTCATAGAAGACAATAATTTGTTCCTCACTTTGATACTTGACGATGGAGTCGATGAGGTAGGACAATTTCGCTGAGACAGTCGAGATAATTTTGGTATCTGCCAGGGGCTGAGCAATTCTCACGTGGCCTTCTGCAGGTTCATTATTTCCCTGGTCTCCCACACTGAGTGATGATATTGCCTTCTCTAATGAACCTGATTTCGGTTTTGAGTGATGATCTTCACCAAGAGAGGTGTTTCCAGCTAGCGCTGTGGCCTGACCAGAAGCTTCCATTGCTGCCGTCAAGGCCTGGGAGCGTTCAGCTATGCCCTGCTGATCGAGACGACCGCTTTCTATCATCAGTTGCAAAGACGTTGGGGCATCAATGCAAGGGTTCAAGAACTTTTGAAGTGCGTGAACCATCCCTGCGTCCGTACAAACGGGCTGGCCATCAATCGCCTGGTCGTCAAGGGACCAGCTCTTACCGCTATTACCAGGAAAGTTGTCTATATACAGCGGCATCGCATGGAATCTGTTGCTGGCATCCTTCAGTCGATTCTTGACGGCAAGTCTGCCGAAGGAAATTGCTTCATGGAGAAGATCTTCATCCTCCTTACTGATTGGAATGGCCTTCTTCTTGAGAAAATCTTCTGCGGTTTCCAATGACCGAGCAATGTCGTCAGCGGAATAGAAAACGCCACCAAAGAAGCATGCTTGCCTCAAATTCCTAACGAGTTGGGTGAGACTTTTGCGCTGCTTCTCGTGGAAGAAATAATCCATATCTGTTCGTTGCGACTGGACTGAGTTGAATATTATCATCATGGAGAAGAGATTCAATGACAGCTTGTCTTGGTAAGATCCATCGAGGACGACTATTTTCTCCTCTACCGGAGGGAGCAGTGTGCTGACATCGGAAAGTCGATGACGAATAATCAACGAATTCAGTGCTGTTCTCAAACAATCTTTACGATTGTGACCCTTCGCGTGCTGCACTGGATGCATCACGTACACGTTCCAGTCCGCTAAGCTGTCGCCGACTTCGTCCTTCGTGTTGGCCCACGGTCGAACCTTGAGGTACTTGGCCGCAATATTGCCAATTCTTTGCAGGTCTTCTCGCTCCTGTCTTAAGCTAGACGGCGTTGTCCCTTTAGTAGTCTTCCTACTTTTCGCACTAGACGACTGCTCCTCAACACCATAGAGACCTCGTGACGGAGTTCCGGTGACCACCCATCGGGCGGCGATCTCGAGACGGTCCAGAACTCTCATCACATCGTTCTTCCAGCTTCGGCCATTGTTTCCCAGTTTATGGCCTTCATCGATTATGCATCGTTTGAATCGGATGTACTCTAGAGGGCAATAGACGTCTAAAGCCGGTCCTTCTCCATTCGATCGTTCTTTCTGTATGTATTCAAAGCGGCTCTCGGAAAAGAGAATCAAGTCGTAGTTCAATAGTGCAGTTACGGGCGGGATAGGTTGCTTCTCTACGAGCACGAGTACATTGAGGCCGCTTGTGTGCTTGCTGATCTCGTTTTGCCATTGCTTGACAAGATTGTTAGGGACAATGACTAAAGTAGCGTAGCTGAGATAGACTTCCTTTGGTGGCACAATATTAGGTGTTGTCCTATTGCTTCTTCGCGGCTCTACGAATGTGTTGCGGACTTTGTATAGGGCACGATTCTCTGGGGCAGTCAAGGCGTCTATGCAATATCGAAAGTACTCGCCACGCTGAGCCTCACGACGGTCAAAATACGCTTTCCATGGTACGGAGTACTTATTCACTGCGGCAGCAGCCATGTCCATCAGACTCGCCTTCTGCGTTCGTGGGAGAGTCTCGGCAACGAAAGGCTCCGGAACTCTGGTATGCTCGCCTTTTGTACAAAGGATAAGAGCCAAGCAGATGAGCGTCTTTCCGGTACCCACTACGGCCCCGTAGTCAGCAATTTCCATTTGCGGACAGGATGGTGAGTAAAGGTAGGCTGTGAGACACTCGCCGACGACTTATGGCGCAAACCATATATGATGAAATAGAGGTAGAAGGTTAAGAAGGTAATATTAATGTCTACTTACTCTCTTCCGCAAGAATGCCCCCGCGGACGCCGTCGTAATATCGGGGGTCTCTTAGGACAGTGCCTGTGACGCTATCATAATACCAAGGGCTTCCTTCTTGGTCAAGCGCGGATTGAAATCGAGGATCAATAATCCGTCCGGGATTCTCTTCTCGTTGAAACATAAGTGCAGCCGACCTGCGTTGGTATGGGTAAAGTTTCGTCGTGAGGCCATCGGGTTGATCCGCTAGTAAGCATTCCATTCCGTCACGGGTATCTAGATTGGGCTCTGACTCTGGGTGAGGGTCTGGCGACGGAACGTTGTTGAACATGGACAAAAGGGAAGTGTCATCATTAGATAGCTCCGCGTCGCATTTCGCTGGGTGAGGGCTACCTTGATGAGTGAAGCCCTTCTCTCCATTCCAACACGCCGGCGAGTACTCGAGTCGAGATATCAGATGTGATATGAGTTTCGTAACCTCGCTTCTAGCGCTGACGCTACTTCGGTTTACGTCTTGAGGTAGAATGTATACTCGAATTCGTCCAATGCTATCAGAATCAGAGACGTGGGTAAAAGACATCTGAATATATCGATGATTCCATAGTCCTAAAAAAGGTTGCAGAGAAGGCAGACTTAGAAGTGATTCCTGTATCTTGACAGGAAGGCGGGCTGGCGCGGGAAGATCATCATGACGCCGAGCGAAGAACTTCCAACTCTGTAATTGGCCTGATAGGGAGAGATCTAGAGGTATGTGTTCGATTTCACCCACAGGTAAAATGAAGCAACCAGCAGGTACGTATTTGCTGAGTCCGGGGTCGTCCATGATGGCCGCCATTACGGGGAATGCGGGTGATCCTGCAGTGGCTGCGTGAAGACAAAGTCTAGGTCCATGGGCTATTCAGATGTAATGATTCAAAGGGATGTTTTATCTAAGTGATGAGCTTTAAGATTGTGAAGGAATGAAACGAATGTGAATTGTAATGAATGAACGTTTTGGTATCCGGGATCTTGACACATGTGAGGCTGAGTGAGAAATGACATACGAATTGCCACGTGCCCCCGCTATCAGCATCAGCCCCGAAATATCGATAGCCCTAACCTAATATGGTGTTCGCATGCCACTCCCTGTTTCGGTAGTTGCAAACATTCACATGGTTTATAGCGGTTTCCCGACAATATAGTACAGTCTACATGTATGTGAGGCCAATGACGATATTCGGGTAGAAGTAACTATCCCAGTTGACCGTATTATATATTCACATGTATAGGTAGTTATTGTCTATTAAATTCCAGAACTTATAATATCTCATGGCATATAGAATACTTATTCATCTGACATCAGCAGGATTACTGACATGATGAGAAGATGAGTAACACCCTAAAGAGCCCAGGCAATATACTGGACCGGGGGAGAATGGTTTAAAAAACTTCATCATCATATTGATTCTCTTCAATAACTTGGCGGTTATATACCGACTAAAACTCTTAAACTAGGTACAAATGAAAGAGAAGGCTATCTAGCAGCCTAGGGTATCGAAGGTTTATGATATGAGGTAGATATGGAGAAAGCCATTGTCGCCAACAGCCCAATAGACTACCCCAATGGAATTATGGATTAAGCAAAGTGCGCTGTCATACAGAAAAGGGGATCTTGTTCTCCTCATGATCATAATCCATGTGATGAAAGTCTTTAGTAAGCAAGAGACCAAAGGGATATGTCCTGAAAGGAAAACAAGAAGCTAAAAAGCTCCGTGGCCCTTGCTCGATGATTGAAGCACGCTCCATAATGGTATAATCCCGCAAACGCCTGATTAGATATAGATTCAACATTACGCCGGTTCGTCAGAACTCTCTAGAATTCGTCTCGCAGCTTCTATCCTTCTCCGGTACGCCCGATACTCAGCCGTGCCACGACCAGATTCGGTTAAGCCGAGAACGCATCGGCCAAGGCTCGCAACTAGACGTTCAACGAGTATACGATCGTCCTTTTGCAGCATTTCGATCGGAGTCGCCTTACTGTCTCCGCTCTCCGCACTGCTGAAGCTCTCATTTAGAAGAGCTTCGGAGATCTGCTTCAACTCTCGGTCTGGTGATTCTCGTGGCGTCAACATACCGCCATTTACCTTCGCCTTATTGACTAACGGAAAGCTTCTGTGCGTCCTGCCAGAGTCGAGAGACGACATTGAGGGTCGATGCATAAACGCTGCCGCACTGCTCTGTGGCCGCCGGATGTCATGGGCTCTAGACCGAATCCTGTCTGATCCAGAATCGCTCGTTTCGTTTGGGAATCCAGGCCGTCGTGCCGTGTCTGGGGTATGCGTTCGGGCACGTTTCGGTATGATCACACCGTGCTCGCGATAATACTCATTATCCGCCCTCGTGTGTCTACCCTCCGTAGCAGTTGCGAACGAGTCCACTGAGGAGACCGAACCAACACTATTCCTGCGAGAACGGTTTCCAGCCTTGTTGGTGGTCGGTTTCGAGTTGGTACTTGCAACTGGACCCCGAGTAGTTTCCACAGAGTCTTCCGAACTGAAGCTATCGCGACTCCCTTTTCTTCTCATCCGACTCTGGCTCATAGTACCCATTGCACTATGTAAGAAGAAATGCTCGTAGTCGAAAGCGTCTTCCCGATCCTCGTGTGACACTTGATTTTGAACGGTATCGTAGTAAGATGATGCACCACTCTCACTCGCGCTGTCGTCCACCACATCCTGCTCATTTTCTGCCGTCTCCGCCTCGACCTCTTCCTCCTCTTGTTCTGACCCATTACCGTCATCCTCGTAGCCATCTTCGGTTTGCATGTCGTCAAGATCATCTTCCTCTTGATCGACAACTGATAGATTGTCGTCTTCGTGCGAGCGTGGGCTTTTCTGCGAGTCGCCTAAGTCTCTAGGATGATCACTGCCATCCGCACTTGAGAAACCATTGGGCATCGATTCTTCCTCTACCTGAGATCCCATCTGTTCCGCTGCCAGGTTCCTCTCACCACCTTTATTACTCGACACATCCTCATTTGACACCTGCGATTTATAATCGCTATGGACGGAGCCGGTGTCTCCATATTTGGCCGTGTCCGCGTACCACTGCTCGACTCGAGCATGCGTGAAAGGACTTGGGGTACGTAGGCTCTGGAGACTTCGGCGCTTGAGGCTATCTGCTCTGGCTTGGTCTCTTAACGTCGACAGTCTCCCCTTGAGGTCCTTCATTTGGTCCTTCAAGTCTCGCATCTGAGCTGTTGACGCAGATCGCTTCAGCCCCTTATCTGTATATGAGCCAAAGCTCGGACTAAGAAAAGTGTCCAATCTAGCACCTTCTAGACTCGGTCGAGATGAGCCCACGCTCTGCGAGACATCGTCCTCACTCAATGGCTCGAGTGCAGGCTCTTTGACATGTAGAGATGTCTTGCTCCTGGCATTTTCATGCATGTAGTCCGCGCTACGAGGGCTGTGGAGGGGCGGCCGATATCCACCTGCGGCGCCTAAGGCGCTCGAAGACCTGGGCACATATATGCCTGGCTTAACCACATCAATTGGGAGAGTAGGAATGTTGTTCTCGCTAGATATCCTCGTGTGCCCATGGCTATTCTTGTTATAGATAGTGTCATGATCACGGTGAATTGCAGTGGATGGTCTGACCATCGGAGGCGAAGGCGTGGAGCTCGATTCAACAGACAACGTAGGAGAGTAGAGGGTTGTTCGTGCGCGGCTCAGATTTCCTTCCATAGTCTATTATCCGTTAGCAAACCCCAGCGCAAAGGAGGCGTTCTGAGGCTATCCTCACCGTCAATCGCCGTTTGGCATTTGCTAAGATCTGCTCGGCTCTCCGACTCAGTGCAGTCGAGTAACGCTCTTCTCCAACCTTTCTGCGTGCTTCCTTCATTGCATAGCTTTCTTCTTGAATCGACGCATCGTCAACAAAAGAGTCGGCCACACTCTCTTCATCGTCACCTTGAAAGTTACTGTCACCAACACTAACGGCGTCGTCGAAGTCGGCAAACAACCCGGCTTGATCGCGCGTTGTTATGGTACTTGTAGAATCAATTGATGTCCGCCTTTCGCGAGAGAGCTTTGAATCCTTCTTTTTAATGATCCCGTAATGGCCCAGGGCAGGTTGCATCGAGGCATCGCTATGTATGGATCCAGAACGAGGCTTGTTTGGAGGACATGTGCTCTCAACCTCTGTAACTTCGCCGATATCCGATAGCATAGTCCCATTTCCATAGATAATAGGGGTGGTGGGAGTGACGGGACCTGTGAAGGCTTGGGGGGTCAGATCAAACCCCATATCGGCGGCATGTGCGTTCTTCCACATGATGAGGGGGGAGTGCGACCTGTCTGGAGAGGAATAGGTATCGTCATAGTCGGGCAATATCATATCTGGGTTGGTAAGGGTGGGCGACGCTGGCAGAGCTGGGTATGGCATGGAGCCTGACCCTGACCCTGACGCCTGGGCCGGCGGAGTCGAGGAAGTATGCATTGGCTACGTGAGATGGTTTGGCCAGGCCTTAAAGGTGGCGGAGGTCTAAAGTCCTGCAGGTTGCAATGTAGACTTTCCGCGCTTTGGAGAGTCCTGCTGAAATAGGATCGTAATCTATTAGGCACAGGCGACGAATCGCGTCTGCCTTCACTTCAAACTGCAATTAGCCGTGTCGCTTTTCGCAGGCAGATGCGAGAGTATTAATCAGGTCGATGCCAGTATATCCAAAGTTCCACCAAGATGTTGTGCGAGCCCGGAAGGTGTGTAGGCGCTCGAGAGCAAACAGGAGGAAGCAAGTCGAGATTCGGTCGCCAGCACAGGTCCAACCACATGCGAGATCGATCGCCAATCAGGCCCGTGTATCCTGCAAGCCAAGGTTCATTGGAACGAGCAAATGCGAAACCTTAACTAGAACTGGAGTGGACGGGACGCTGCAGAAAAGGCAACGAAAGGAATATGTACGAGCGAAACAGGCGGGTTGGGAGAGGCTCGAAAACGATCGATCGGCACCAATTTCAGAATAGCAAGATCTATCCAAGTTCGCCGGTTCAACGAGATCCAAAATTTATCATTGCGGAAGAAGAGAGAACCAAATGCCGACGCCCGTCCTGACCTATCCAGGAAGATGGATTGTGAGTCGCTCAGTGTCGATATCGATGTCGAGGAGGTTCAACACTAAGTTTGGCTGATCAAGATCGCAATGACTTCGGTCTCTGGTCGGATGGGCTTGGGGTAATTACAGTAGAAGTGGGCAAGGCTGCTGGGTACATACATGTGCGTAGGTTCGTGAGAGTACCGTGTACCGATCGGTTCCTGATCCTTCCTGTAGACTTTACTCTCTCTGATTGGGTGCTTTGTCACAGCTCGCTCCTGACCTTCCAGCTCTTGGGTCTCCAGCTAGGGTTAATTGGCTGTTTGGAAGGGTGGAGCCAACTTGAAATGACGAAACCTCCTTTTAGTGCTCAAGTACCCGGAGTCTAAATTTCATAAGTAGGAGCCGGTTGTCACAACCTGCCGGCTCTAAACCGCCTTGAGCTTGGTGTCTTTCAACGCTAAGCCCTTCTGTGCTTGAGAAGGCCGAAAAAGAATCTCGCGTAGCAGAAAGATTCAGAGGATCTCGGGATCGGTATGGAACACTGAAAGGACGAAAATGGGGAAGAGTGGTGGTCACTAGACCGGTTACAGCGTCTTCGGTATCGCTTCTCGCATGACGAGAATAATTAACCAGGTTATTCGTGCCAGCGGGCCCAGATTTGAGGGACCAGCTTCCCACACTTATCCAGCAGCAAGGATCGTCAAATTTTGCAGGAGATCCTACATACAATGTCGCGAATAAGGGGTAAAACACGCGTGCAATCACACGACGAGGTTGCTTTCAAGCCCCTGTCCCGTTTCAATGCGGGCATGCAGAAACTCGAACAGCAAGGCCCATCTCTAAAATTGTCATATGCAGGTAATCCGGCACCGTCTACTGATAATTCATCTCAAGGGTCCTTGCTGCATGTAGATGTGAAAAGAGCTAGTAGGCACACGGGTTTTGCATTGTAATGAGTACGGCCGTGTAAGATCCAAGGTCTTCCAGTATGGATTCCATTTCCATTCAATTCAAGAAGATCGCTCACCTAGGTGCGTTGAAATAGCTGAACACAGGGTGATGACACGAAGAACAATCAATTTGATTGTCATTTTCAATGAAATAATACCCATGGCCTTCATACTTAAAGAGCCTTGTGGATGAATTGACCATAGGAATCTTGAAATGGAAGCACCAGACGGCGGGAACTCCCATGCATTGGGACGGTCCGCTTACATAGGTACATAGACGCGCTAATATGTAATTCAAGGTTCGCCCAGGTGTTTGCGTTTCCAAGTAATCAGGCGAGTGGATTACATAATAAATCTCCGAACCCTTTGATTGGTTTGACGGCTCTCCACTTATATGGAGACGGACTTTTCCAAGCAATTTTCCATCTTCTGATGCCTCTTTTCTCTTCTGCAATCTTTGGTAAACACAGGCGTTGCCTATCTCACGAGCCTCTAGATCTGAACCGAACTACTATGTATCAACCGTACTTGGCCTGAATCGTGGAGGATCACCGTTTGTACCAGATGGTACCGTCATACTAGGATGTGTACCAATCACATCCGATCAATGTTAAGACATAACTAAGGTAAACCCTACATTACAAAAGCATTGAACCTCCCACCCAAACCACTAAGTGATGAACAATCAAGAATTCTGCAATGCTGAAGAGGAGTCTTCGGGCTTGTCAAAATGTGGATATCTTTCTTGCCTGATAGTGGTTCCCATCTCAGTTCTCCAAACGCTTAAGACCCTCAATATCTAATTCGACGAATAGTTTCCCAGTAAGAGTCTCACTGCAAAGTCCAAAGTTATCTAGAATTTATTAAGACACAAGTATGCTGGCTACCAAGGACTCCCGAAGACACCAGTCGGAGTGAGTATTAGTAAATAGAGGCCAATGAAGGGGGGATTAAATAAAGCTGTAAGAATATGAGACAAGGACTATAGAAACAGGGGAATCAGACTCCCAAGCCAAGTATTCAACAAATCCTCACGACTGATGGTTACCTACCTAGGTAGGTAGCTACATGGTTTACTCACGGCTAGTCTAACGCTCTTATTTGAAGCTACGAAAACTTGAGTAGATCTAATGTCTTATACAACGATGAGCCAAAAGGGGCCCGTAAGATTCTAAACTCTAGCATTGAACCACACTACCGAACAAACCTCGGGCCCCATCAAAGTCCAAGCCCTTTCCCCTTCTCCTACTCCCGACTGCTACGTATTCACAGGAACGTGTTCCGGGTACCGCTCACCAGCACGCTTGAACTTGGCGAGCGTGACATCGATCTCCGCCATCTCCTCGTCCGTGATATCGACCTCGACAGCGTTCTCGTCGATGCGGGCCGCCGTCGTGGCGCCGGGGATGGGGATGATGGTCTTGGGGGCTCCCTTCCGCCAGGTCGAGATGCGCTTCGTCCAGTTGATGGCCAGCTGGGCGGGGGTCACGCCCTTCTTCTTAGCCATGGCCTCGACTTGGCTCGCCAGCTGCCGGTTGATCTCGAAGTTGCCGGGCTGGAACCACGGCCAGCTCCTCAGGTGCGGGTCCACGTCTTCGATGGTCTTGTATTTCCCGGCCAGGAAACCCCTTCCCATAGGCGAGTACGCGACCAACGGGATGTTGTACTGCGCGCACGCGTCGGCTACGCCGTTCTCGAGGATCTCCCTTGAGAACCTTCGTGGTTGTGTCAGCTTGCTATAGTACCTATCTATCAGGTTTTGTTGGGGTTTGCGTACAACGAGAGTTCGGCCTCGACAAATACGACATTTGTGATCTTCACAGCTTCGTGGATCGTCTCAGCCCTGACCTCCGAGAGTGAGATACCACCGATTTTGCCGGTTTGGACATCTAGTACGTGTTAGTATTTACTTAGCCAGGAAGAGATAGGCAAAACCGGCCAGTATAGGAACAGAGAGAAAATGGGCCAGAACATACACTCCTTCTCAATGACATCAAAAGTAGTCTTCATAGGCACATTCTGGTCGCGGCGCGCAAACTCAAAGACATCAATCTTCTTGCGGCCCTTCAGCAGAGCGATACAATTATCAAGAGATCGGCGCGTGCCCTCGGGAGAGCCGTCAGGGCTTCCTCCCACTTTGCCCGCGCCGCCCTTGATGCTGAGCACGACCTTGTCCGCGTCTTCCGGGTACTTGGCGAAGTAGTGTTCCAGCAGCACGAGGGAGTTGTACTCCGGCGTGCCGTAGAACTCGCCGCCGTTCCAGAAGTTCATCCCGTTTCTCAGGGCCGCCTTGAGCGCCTCGAACGCCTGCTCTTCCGGGATGGGGTTCTGCCGCCAAGTCAGACCCATCATGCCGTACCCCGTGGGCCCGACCTCCTTTCCGAGGAGCGTAGGCATCGTTACTTGTAGGTTGGTTTTCCTCGGGGGAGATTTTTCGAGTAGGGGCTACGAGGGTGGATGGACGAAGATATTAGATGACTATCGCCCTAAATACGTGAGTATGAGCATGTCGTATCGTCTTCCTTCCCGTCGAGGCAGCCGTATCTTATATGTTATCCGCCAAACCCCTCCCTCTACGGTGAATATGTCGTAGAAACAGCATACCGTGCCGACGAGAATGGGCCATGTCGTTCTAGCTTGCGGGCGCACCCCGGCTCTGACCAGGATAAATGACGCCAATGCCCATTTTTCGCGCGGTTTAGCTTGGAAGCCAGCAGCTGTGTGGATACCAGTGGACATCAACGACACAACGGCGTTTTCGGCACGGGGTTAGGGAGGGTTCTAGCGTCCACCATCTCGGCTTTCCAATAGCTCCAGATACAGAAAGCCGAGATTCGCTCTGCACCTTACAAATAAACTGAGAGGAAACGCCGCGTGACATATAGTCCCCTACCTTAGGTAGTTGGCATTCTCTGTTGGCTAAGTGGCATACCGAGAGTTGGTCTAATTATTACTAAGGACCCGGTGCTTTGTGCTATGCCCCTTATAGTCCTCGCGGCCTCAGACATATTATTATTTCACGGCTTTCTTCATTTATGGACCGACGAGAGTTGATCGAACACAAAAAGGTAACAATATCCTGTCGTCATGAAGAGAAATAATACTTTGCGATTATAGGTCGACAGCTTAGTCTCGGCCTCGGCATACCGGATTTACTACAAAAGATCGGCCAGGGCTGCGAATCCTTCATCTATCTCCTCATTGTATAGCAGCTTAGCCATATGTTATAGATTCAGTATCTCCACGGCGCTATGTAGCATATTCCTCGAGGATCATAAGAGGTCCAAGCCGTCGGCAAGAGTTATATAGAGTCGATAAAATATGTACACGCAACCTGAGGCATATTAGTGGAGCGAAGTGCCTACTATAGCGATCAAGGGAAGACTTTAATAACCGCTTTATTTATTTTAATTTTTTTTCTCAAGTAGCATCACAAGCCGCCCCTAACTCATTTCTTCTGCATTCCTTCTAGATACGCTTTCCAGCCTGTAGCCTGTATTTTCTCGTCCTTAGCTAGCACCTCGTTCTTCATCTTCTCCTGATAATGCTTCATACGCTCCGCATACTCGGGGTATGCGCTGCCCAGGATGCGTATCGCGAGGAGCGCCGCGTTGGTCGAGTTCCCGATACCGACCGTCGCACACGGGATTCCTCTAGGCATCTGGACAATGCTATGAAGAGAGTCGACGCCGTCTAGCACTGACGCCTTCACAGGTATACCAATTACTGGAATATGCACTTCGGAAGCAAGCATACCCGGCAAATGCGCAGCGCCTCCTGTAGTATCAGTGTAAGTAATTATTCGCCTCTTTTGCTCGCCAACTAAAGCTTAGATCAAAACCCGACGAGAGCCCATGTTTTCAGAGTGTTGAAAAGCGAAACAACTCACCTGCCGCTGCTATTATCACCTTGCACCCAGATTTTGACATTTCCGCCGCAAACTTCATCATATGATGCGGTGTCCGATGCGCTGAAGTTATCCTCACCTCATAAGGCACATTGAACTCGTCTAATATCTTTAAGCCTGCTGCCACAGTTGTCAAATCCGAATCGGAACCCATTGTGACAGCAACGAGCGGCACAGGTTTGTGACGCCTTGTATGAGCCTGAGTGGGACTCTTCAAGCCGACACGCTCAGCTCGAATCTCATCCATGACGTTAATGAGAGGACTGATTGTATCGGCTAGACGCTCGACCGAAGAGAATCCAGTAGCAGTGATGTGACCTATCTTCCGCCCAGGCTTTGATTCTTTCCCGTAAAGATGCACGTATACATCCGTGAAGTCGTCATATGCTTTTTCGGCCAGTTCTACAAATCGGTCGTGAGACGTCGGCTGAGCACCACCGAGGATATTTAACATTATAGCAGAAGGTACCCGTGCCGTGAGATTTACGCCTTTGGGGGGGACAAGATCCAGTATGGAGTATAGTTGAGCTTTGTATTGTGACATCTGGGGAACAGCCTCAACTACAGAATCTATGTTAGTAATTGCGTATCAATAGGATCCATGGAAAGGATATGGATTAGGGGAATGGTCTTTTGTATGATCGAATTAGGGATAATTGATATAATATGAGCGCCAAACGATGCATAACGAATTGTAATAAAATACGTACTGGTAAAGTGGCCGGAATTATGCGGACGAGGGGCAACCTCATTGACGAGAATATGGCCATCGTGAAGTAAGAACATCTCGACGGCGAAGACTCCTCGGCCCCAGAGGCTCGCTATGACATCGCTAGCAACTTTCTGCGCCCGCTTTTGGACATCCTCTGATATGTTCCGTGGTGGGTAGAATACCTTGGTGCATATGCTGTCCTCATGTATCGTCTCCACGACAGGATATGGGTAGACGTTCTTGAGTTTACCATCATCGTCTTCTGTTCGTAATACCATGACAGACAGTTCCATTTCAAAAGACACCCATTTCTCAGCATACAGTGGCTGGTCTCCCATCTGCTCTGCGGCGGTCTTCAGGTCTTCTGGGCCACTGACCTTGAAATTTCCGCGGCCATCGTAAGATCCTTTACTGCCTTTCAACATGAATGGAAACCCGTACTTCCAGGCTGCCTCGTCGAGTGACTCGGCTCTGGCTTCCCCAGATTCTATAGCCATCTGTTCTGCGACGGGAATTCCATTTTTGGCGAAGTATTCCTTCTGCTGGTATTTATCCTGGATCAGCCGTATCGTCTTCCACGAAGGGTGCACTGGGACTTTCTTTAGGGTCTTCCCTCCGTCAGGCGTAGGTACTTCTACTCCTTTCGTTGCTATCTCCTCTAGCACCTCCGTCTCTACATGCTCAATCTCGACAGTGAGGAAATCGCACCGTGAAGCGAGGAGCTTGATCTTCTCCGGATCCTTGAAAGACCCAGCGACGTGCAGATCATTCTGGTTGGTCTGCTTCGCCGGACACCCCTCGGCATCTAGGACAGCGATTGGTATTCCTAATGGCCCGGCTGCTTCACATAACATACGACCAAGCTGGCCGCCGCCAAGAAGTCCAATGACAGGCTTCTTCGACGTCATTTTCCGTAGAGCTCTGTGGTGAAATAAGGATGTAAATCGCAACCTAGAAAAGACTCAAAAGCAGAATTTCTTCATCGATGTAGTCGGCAAAATCCAAGCTACACGCGATCTTGACCTTAGATAGGCAAGCGGTGAGGGTATTTCAGCGGTTTAATTGCATACCCCGCGGTCGATGCCCCTCTACCCCACCATGAATTTGATTTTAAGGATATAGGTAGCTACATCATCGTCCCTTTCATTCGTCCATTATCGCACTAGAAAGTGTGCGGAATTTGCTATGCCATCTGAGACCTCAAAGATATTCGGCTTGTCTACTATACTGCCGCTGGCGCTCATATGACAGGCGCCGTTACAATATGCAGCATATCATATATCCCTATCTTAACAGGTGACCAAGATGGATTCAGAGAACGAAGATGAGCTCCTTCATCCCAAGATCCAGTACGTTTACTATACACAACTCCCCCTTTCACACCATATTCTGCCCCCTACCCCGAATCAAATCACCCAGCCAATTCCCACAACCGCCCACAAGCTAACACCCCCCTCAGCCCCCTGAAGCTCTTCGACGCAGCCAAATCGCAGCAGCGCCTCCTCTACGCCTGCGCGCCCATGGTGCGCTACAGCAAGCTCGCCTTCCGGCAGACGGCGCACCACTTCGGCACGGACCTGTGCTGGACGCCCATGATCCTGGCCAAGGAGTTCAACCGGAGCCGCTTCGCGCGCGACAGCGACCTGACCGTGTCCACCCCCACTCCTTCTTCCTCTTCCCCTTCCGCCGCGGGGGGCCGGGGCGAAGTCCCCACGATAGCCCAGTTCGGCGCCAACGCCCCGCTGGAGCTGGAGCGCGCCGCCTCCCTAGCCGCCCCCTTCGTCAACGGCGTGGACCTGAACTGCGGCTGCCCGCAGAGCTGGGCGTGCGCCGAGGCGCTGGGCGCGGCCCTCATGGAGCGGCGCGAGCTGGTGCGCGACATGGTCGTCGCGACGCGCGCGCGGCTCGCGGGCGACGGGTGGGCCGTCGGGCAAGACGAAGGCGACCTGGCGAGCCCCAAGGGCCGCAGCGTCAGCGTCAAGATCCGCGTGCACAAGGACCTGCGGAGGACGATGGACTTCGTGACGACCGTCATCGGCGACGAGCACCGCCGCAACATCGACTGGCTGACCATCCACCCGCGCACGCGCAACACGCCGAGCAGCGTGCCCATCAATCTCGAGGCGCTCGAGGTCCTCACTTCTACTTTTGGGACTAAGCTGCCGATCCTCGTGTCCGGCGACGTGTTCACGCTCTCCACGCTGCCGTATGCATCGCACCTGCTGGACCCGCAGCCCACGTTTACCACATCCGACGATACCACCCCTCCGGCCGCGGAGAGAGGAGCCAACGGTATCTCGAACAAGCTCCATCTCCCGCATCTTTCAGGCCTCATGTCCGCCCGCGCGCTACTCGCGAACCCGGCGCTCTTCGCCGGCCACGACAGCTGCCCCTGGGAGGCCGTAGACGTGTTCATGAACAACGTGGCGCGGGCGCCGCTGCCCCTGAAGCTAGGAGTGCACCACCTGACCGAGATGTGCGGCCCGGGCTTCGGGCCCGACCGCAACGCCGCTCTACTGACCAAGAAGGAGCGTATACGGCTCACCGAGATGGGCAACTGGATTGATGTTATAGACTATCTAGATGAAATCCGGACTCAGCGGGGAGGGAAGGATGGCGTCGTGCGGTTTGCTTGAACCCCTAGGTGTTCGAGCAGTGTAATTTACCTATGCGTATATCTTACTGCCGTCTTTAAGGAGTGTACTCACGGAATAATATATCATAATAGTCTACTAAATACTTATTACACACGACATGAATCGTCGAGTTGAATAAGCGCAGAGAAAACATCAATTATGACTTATGCATTCGTAGGTACGTTGGTCTCCATAGGCACTCAGGTATCAAATGCCCTCCAGCTCATTTCCGAACGCAATAGATACCTAGCCTACACACGCCCCCTCGAAAATGCAATGCTTGGATGGGCCCATCCTAATGTACAACATACAGATGAAGGTATCATGGACCTGACCTAGAATAATAAGACGTAAAAATACGTCACACCGGCCCTTGCTGCAAGAAGTCAAATGTGTACCACGATCAACGCCCCCCTTTGCCATAAAGCCGCCAACGCCGCATAAGCCCCGAGGCTTGTGGAAGACAAATATCGAATGATAAAAGTATGAAACTGCTGGCCGCCGATAGCCTGGTTCCTCTAGTTCCAGTCCTTATAGGCAGGCACTATAGGCATTGATGTTCCTTACATAGTCGCAGTGGCTAGAAGTCTTGCTGACCACGGGAGATGTAGAGGCGGTCCATGACCTATGGCAAAGGCCGGCAACTGATAGGATCAGAGAAAGGCAGGAATAACTTCATGCCCGTGGGAGCATACACATAGCGCTGAAAGTGCCTGAAGCGTCCTTTGAGTTTGCGACTTAGCCATTCATCTTCGCCATAATATTCGCGGACCCATATGTTCCGAGTTGGTGCACGTCCCTATTCGTGCACTTCACCTTCGTCATCGTCGGAGCTTAGGCGTCGGCGCTTCGGATCCCGGCTCTCTGGCGCTAGCGACTCGACCTCTTTTCGCTTCGTCCCATTTGTGGTTGGGTGTATGGCCGGGTTATTCGCTGCCTCCTTCAGAACAGCATCTGAATCACCTGGAGCAGCTTGAGAAGCAGATTCAGCTGCAGCTGTATCGATCTCTCTTTCCACTGCTGCTTCGCCGACGCTGTTCACTTTGCCCTTGGGACTTTGCGTAGCGCTGTCGGTTCTAGGAGTGCCGTTGGTCGAACGTATGCCGACGTCCTCTCCCCGTCTTCGAGTATTCTCGAGCTCGAATATTGGCGATTGTGAATAAGGATTTTCCTGTTTACGCAGGGGGTTCTCCTCATAAAACTCCTTCAGGACTTGTACCGCCTTTAAGCAGTGATCCTCGTTGGCATTCAGCGCTTTCCACCACGCATCTCCATTTACGTCCCCGATACGCTCTTCATTGTAGATGCTGGCGAAGAAGATAGCCGCGATTGCAATACCGCGCGCATCCATCAGTAGCGGCAAAATAGTGAGGCATGCGTCGTTACAGAATGCCCAGGCCGAGTGCCGTAGATTCCTATTGTGGATTATCTGTAGCTGGCCGAGGAAGTCATAAAGCTTGTAGTGGGCGCTCTCGATCATGAGATCAAAGGTGAGGTTTTCTAGCATGACTTCCTCGAACATAAGGATACTGTCGCGCCATCTCCAGTATTCTTTAGACTGCTCGTCTACCATGAGCTTCAGATTCTTCTGAGCAACCCTCGCAACGGCAATGATGATATCTTTCGTCTTGCGACAGTTCTCTTCCGTCTTGTTGGCGAGGAAAAGCGCGGTGGCTGCAATGTTCTGTATCAATGAAATGGTTAGCGATGCATTGATATGCGCCGGCTTCTTCCACTCTTCGACCGGGGTAGAGCATCGTGACGCTCATAAGATCCGACTCAATCAGGACTCTCTCGCGTTTGACTTCCAAGGTTAAACTAGTTGACCCTCGTATAACTTACGTAGTGATGTATGCCATGCTTCTCCTCAACCATGCTGCATCTCATAAAGAATCGATGAAAGAACACTCCCGCGACGTAAAGAGTCGTCTGGGGGAGTTCGAGCAGAATGCCGGCTTGGTAGATGAAGTTCACACCCTTTGCTCGTCTCAATCTCTCCTCTGCTGGTGACAATCCGTCTATGATGCTAGGACTGCTAAGGACTTCCTCCTGCGTGAAATACCACTGGTTCGCCATCGTGAGCGGCGTTCGGGGTACTGATCGGGCAGGAGAGGGCGCGCTTCGTCGCGACTCTGGTCTCGGGGGTGAGGTACGCGACGAATTGGTAGGTGGCGAAGGTGCAGGGGGAGGAACGTCGCGTCTCTTTGACGGGGATTTGGAAGAGCGATGGATGGAATTATTGGTGGGAGGTGCGGTGGGAAGTTGGTAAGGTTCCCGGTAAGGAGGACGGTATCTGTCGATGCTCGCCATGATGCGGTGGGTTGAAGGTGAGAGATTCCGATTATGA
Organism: Hypoxylon sp. FL0543; assembly: GCA_022578575.1. Lineage (NCBI taxonomy): Eukaryota > Fungi > Ascomycota > Sordariomycetes > Xylariales > Hypoxylaceae > Hypoxylon > Hypoxylon sp. FL0543. The sequence goes on from MU394000.1 coordinate 604,599, forward strand.
ACTTCTTGCGACGGTTCGAACCTAAGGTGGGTCTCCGCGGCAAGGAGGTATCTAGGTATCGCTGGTTGACCGGACCATCTCTTCTGCGGCTTATCGAGGCTCCGAGAGAGAGGATATACCGGTAATCCTTGACAACGAGCGGCGGCACAAAGAAATGGTTGGATGGAAGTTTTAGATTGATGGAATAACTTTCTTTTTCGAAATTGCCCTTACCTCACCATCGAATTCGCGGCTGAACCCCGGGGTGTGGGTCTATCACTGGTTATGTCTGATTATGTCATCAGAGGCTGAGGTGCGCAGGTACCGTGCACTGACGCACTGTACAGCATGTGCAACATCTCCATCCGGGGACATCTCTGTATCTCTTCTCGATTGGGTATCTTCAAATTTACTTCTAGTATCCCCTTCACTCCTATCCATCATACATCCTACTAGGTAGACTCGCTAGACCCCCTCGCCATCATTCCGACCCCACAATTTGACAGTCCTGTCATGTCCACCACTGACAATCCATCTCGCGTCCCTGCTAATGTCCACGCTGGCAACTGGTCCCGTGTGCCCTTCCAGAGTCTGTATGAGAGTCCAGTCATCGGCAGAAAAGACGTTAACCTTACGGTCAAATCCGCTGGATACGAAAAATGTGCTCGACTTCTTGGGAAGCTGGTTCCCCTTTTCATCCTGTCCTGGAGGGGTACCAAGAAGCGGGTCGTCTGCCCCCTTATACCACCTGAGATCAGAGACGGCGCTCGTATGAGCTCCGATTCCACCCGTTCTCTGGACTTTCCTCACGTCCCAGCACTTGATCCAGCCATCTGCCGAGCCGGTCAGAACCCGATAGCCATCTGAGCCCCAGTCGATGCCGTGGATTGGTTTGATGTGCCCGTCTCCGTGGCCGTCTAGAATCATGACTGTCCTGCCGGATCGTAAGTCCCATATTCTACCGATGCTGTCCAGGCCTGCACTAGCTAGTAGCGACCCGTCAGTATTAAAGCTGACGGCGAAGACGCCCCTTGAATGGCCCTCCTGTAACAACAATTCCGTAGTCGTCTCAACGTCCCACAAGCGCCACGTAGTATCCTCCGATGCTGAAGCAAGATACCGCCCAGAAGGGTGGAATTCAACTCGACATACTCGCTGAACATGCCCTTCCAGCGTCGAGAGAGGCGTATCTTTGTTCAAAGACCAAAGATTCACCTGGCCTTCAGCGCCGCCCGAGGCTAGATTGACCGTTTCTGGTGACACATTACCTTCCGGTAGGGTCGCGCCAGGAAGCCAAGCGATGCCGCTGACTCTGCTAGTATGTCCCCGTAGAGTCATCTTCTCTTGTAGTGTCGGTATCTCGATCAGCTTGATCGAACCTCCCCAGTTTCCCGCGGCAACAAGTCCACCATTAGGCGATATTCTAGTCATGCTGACATTTCTATCTCCTGCGGTCTGGCTGCCTTGAAGCTCGAATGCTTGCAAGCGTTCTTTGATTTGCTTGCGGAATTTGACGTGGGTTCGTAGAGGTATTGAAGCCTCTTCCTTCTGGAAGGCCAATCTTCGCTTTGCCCGCGGCAGAGAGAATCTGGCAATTTCTTGCCGGGCACGTAGGAGTTCATCGCTTCCATTTGTGTAGAATTCTTCTTCTTGATCTTCTTGGTCCTCTTCCGGTGCATCTTCCATAGCCACGTCGGGAGACTCTGTCGGCGCCTGCTCCGCTTGTAGGGTAAGGAGTTCTCTTAACCTGTCTCGTCGGTCCGCAGGGCCTTCGCCGAAGAGAGTTATAGGCTCTCCAAGTTCCCGTAGTCTGGCACGTACTCGACCGTCGTCTGTCGGTACTGCCATCGTCGCCGCCCTCCTCTTCCGCTCGAATTGGGAAAGGATGGCTGATGCTTTTTCCGGCGCAATGCCGGCAGCTGCAGAAGGGATTTCATAGTCGCGGTCTTCGGGAACTTCGTCCAAGGACATGCCACGGTCCTACACATAACGAGTATCAGTATCAAGATGTTGAGAAGGTTACCTGGAGCTTACTTCTTCTGCCTCCTCCACGTATGCCTGGCGCGACGGGTGCATCATGATGGGCAACAAAGATTGGCAACCCAACTATTGCTTCGTGATGATAGGTTGTGCAGGTTCGTTGAGGCTACATAAATTGGTAATGCTCGTAATGCTCGTAATGCTCCCTATCTTGAATGCGAACCTTGAAGCAACAAACCTTGGAACTTGTAGGAATAAGGCGGGCAGCTAGCTTTTTCGCGAAGTACCAAAGTCGCGCTGGGGGTGTGAACAGTATGTACATGTAGGTACATAGTGGGGCGCGCTATCAGAAGGCCATCCATGGATAGCTCCAAGGTCCCGAATTCATCAGCACCAAACTCCTTGCAGCCTTATAAACGCTGGCGGCTTCACATAAGAAACAATCTCATTCTTCATGATACCTGTTTAAGCTATTGCCATTAATCACACATTCATGCGATATCGTTATCTATATATTGGCACTCAAATGGCTAACATATCACGATCTCCAGAGGACATCCAGCACACGATTCAGATAGTTACATTTACACAGGCAGAAACCTATCTCATTGCTATGTATCAATAGCTCGGGCTTCCAGCATGTGATATATCACTTCGAGCAGCTTAAAATGATGACGCGGTGTTAGCCCGAAATTCAAAATCTACCTACCTATGTTGGAAATACCTTGCCCCCACTGCGCTTGTAATTCCAGCCACTATCCCACAGGGCGTTAAGGGAATGCTACCTGCCTAGGTACTCAGCCCAGTTGACGGCGTCACCCTTCCAAAGATCACGATGAGTTGTCCTACAAGACGTGGCCGACGAGGCCCCTTGGTAGCAAGCCCAACGCGTTATTCATTGAGGTAGTAGTAAAGCTCAAACGTACTGGACCGGTATCAGTGGATTCGTTGTTCAAAAAAGAAGCTATACATGGTATTGGTTCAAATGACCGAAGGCTGTCGCACAAAAGAAGCTGACGGGGAGAAATAAACAAATTCTGTTTTCGGATGATTACTGCGAGCGGTAGCCGTTCTAGTCCAGATCTTCGTAGCAGCTTTGGGTTGGTCAGCCCAGAAAAATTGGAGCGTCTGGATTCGAATGATGCTTCAATACCTAGCGCATTCGACGCACTATATCTACTGTTCTCGACTGTCAAAGAATCAAGTGTTTAGAGAGGTCATTATTTTGAGGCTCATGTTCTCGGTAATATTTCAAATTAGCTGTGAAAGGGAAGAATCATATCATTGACACGAGAGACGGCAACGGAGTGACTCTGAAATTTAACGAATACAATGTAAGCATGCAGATTTCAGACTTGTATGCAGTAAGAATGACAACAAATAGTTTGTCAAGTTTGAATTCCTTCGCAAACACGGACATGTATCGAGTCTTGACGTGGCAAGTCAGTCGAGGTATGAACGGAATGAAGTCATTTTTGCTTCAGTGATTCGGACGCGTTCCTTGATTTAGTCCAATACAACTCCCTTTATTGGCCACAGAGAGAACAGGTGCCTGAACTGTCAGCTGTACCTTAGCGGCTAATCGCGGGAGGGCGGGGAATGGTTGGGCACCTGAACAGCCTATACAGACGCTACTAGGCCCGCTGTTCGCCTGGTCCGAGCAGCCCCGGCATGGGGCTTGCCAATCTGCACAGCTGAAAATAGAAAATAAATGGATTTGAGTTGTTAAGATTGAGACCCACTCGCTTGCACCCCACCCCCGAAAACCTTATGCTGTGCCTTGGAAAACCTAGTCGCATAATTCCTTAAAAGTGGTGGCCTTTTCTTACATCTGCCTGGCTTCTGATTCTTCCCTTTTACTTTTCAACCACCACCATTCGGTGAACCCATTCTCGACACACAACGCTATTCGAAACCCTTCGCCCAAGAAACTACGCGATTGCAAATGCATCAGCAAAACAATTCCGACAGTTTTTCTTCGTCTCTAGTCTGCAACCAGATGCACGCTCCGACCCTTCAGCCAGCACGCCCGGATTACCTCTGCGAAGCACGCGCCGACGCTGAGCGACGACGTGGCACCCGCCTACCTTGAATCGGGGCGGGTTGAGAGAGTCGCATTGACTTAAGACTCTATTTTACCATATATTTATTAGATACTATAAACGAAAGCGAAAAAGAAGTAGCGACTAGACATCATGCTACCACCGGCCGCTCCCGCCCTCACCACCGTCCGTGGTTTCGCACCGACCCCAATCGTGTCCGGCGACGAAGATTCCGACCACTGCAAGACTCCGCCGCTGTCCGCGCGACGCACCAGGACTCCCCGAATTGACGATGTTGTCAGCGCCAACTGTAGTCCTGTTCTGCGTGGGAACAATTCACCTGCTATTAGCGGTATTGCTAAGCTGCGCATGCAGCTCGAACCGCTCAGTATCGGCGATTCCCGGGCCAGTTCACTAACCCCAACTCGAAGCAACAGCCGACAACGCTACATGAGCGGATCCACGACTCATGCAGGCCATAGTGACGATGAGATTTCAGACGCTGGATCGACCAGTTACGAAGTTCAATTGGAAAATGACTTTGTCAGCGAAAGCGTGCAGGAGAAACGATACGGCGCGATCGAGGGCGGACTCGTGCCTCGAAAGATGCAGGCCGACGACTTCGAACCCCTTCGTTGTCTCGGCAAGGGCACGTATGGCACCGTTCTGCTCGTCAAGCAGCGCGCCACAGGTCGGCTCTACGCGCAGAAGCAGTTTAAGAAGGCGTCCGTTGTAGTGCACAAGAAACTGGTAGAGCAGACAAAGACGGAGCGACAGATCCTCGAGTCCGTCAACAGGCACCCCTTTGTCGTCAAGCTATACTACGCTTTCCAAGACCAGGAGAAGCTGTACCTCATCCTCGAGTATGGACAGGGCGGAGAGCTATTTACTCATCTCAATACCGAAAAGATGTTTCCAGAACCAGTGGCTGCCTTCTACATGGCGGAGATGGTTCTAGCCCTGTCCCATCTCCACGACACGCTCGGCGTAGTCTACAGAGATTTGAAGCCCGAGAACTGCCTTTTGGATGCACAAGGTCACCTTCTACTGACCGATTTCGGTCTCTCCAAGGTTGCAGTAGAAGATGATGACAGCTGCAAGTCCATGCTCGGAACCATCGAGTACATGGCACCCGAAATCGTCCTAGGCCAGAAGTACGGCAAGGCAGTCGATTGGTGGTCCTTCGGTGCGCTGGGTTACGACCTTATGACGGGTAACCCACCATTCCGTGGCGGCAACCACGCCAAGATACAGCAGAATATTGTTAAGCAGAAACTTGTCTTGCCGTACTTCCTGAGCCCAGACGCCAAGGACCTACTTACGCGGCTTTTGAAGAAGGATCCCACCAAGCGTCTAGGTTCCAACATGCCCAGGGATCTCCAGATCATCAAGAAGCACAGGTTCTTCCGGAAGATCGACTGGAAGAAGCTCGCGGCCAGGGAGGTGGAACCTCCTATCCAGCCAATGATTACGGATCCTGAACTTGCGGAGAACTTTGCCCCGGAATTCACCGAGCTGTCTCTGAGCCCTATCGTTACTAGGGACCCATGGAGTGATCTGTCGCCAAAGGACGGCTTTAAGGAAGACCCCTTCGGCGGATTCAGCTATGTGGCTTCTAGTAGCTTACTAGAGAGTAACAGTTTCATGTGTGCCGGGGCATAGAGATTATTGGACGAGACGCGCTCTGATAGATAGGGCGACGGTATAGAAGCGGCAGCAACAATTCGGAGCCGGTTTGCATTCGGTTTGGCAAACTGGGTCGTTGTAACGAGGTTTAGTGACGGCATTGGGATCCCGAGTTAAGGATATAGACGGTTCTGAAGATTCCTTGATGGAAGTGACAAGCGACTTTGATCTTGCATGAGCGAACGACACGCCCGCCCCTCCTTCGTGATAGATACCTATCGTCTTTCCGTGATGCGACAACTGGTTGCCTTGTTCACTGCACTCACCATTCAAGCCTGAATGGACCCAGTAATTGATACTTCTACAGATGCCGCCTACCTGCGTTTAGTCTAGAGCTTATCCGATAACTGAAATGCATGCAACTCATCCCAGGGGACGCGCAAGCGCTCAGCCCCAAACAACACACCACTACCTACAGTATACGACCAACCAAAGCACCTCGACAGCCTCACGAAACGGACGATGATGTCGATTGTAGATCGTGTTGCAATAGAAAGTGATTACTAACAAGTTGGGCAATGAGATCCGTACCAAAGTTGGCATTTTGGTTGCATTAGACCCCTGCCCACGTTGGAGGTGAATGTGGAATCATGAGTAGAGTGACGCAGATGAAGACAGCTGCACATGCGACTTCTACTGTCCTAACCATGACTTTCGGCCGGTAACCGAAACTAGTGGAAGTTACTTGGCCTTCAACTACACCTCGGCCAACACACCATTTCTATAGGCACTCAACAGTATGGTGTCGTGGCCCTAGTACTCACTTATAAGATAGTGTCCACGATAGGCAAGGCGCTTGGCGTACAACTTTGCCGGTATTGCTCCTGAGCCATTTCGACCGATGTCTACCTAGGCACAGGTAGCCCGCAAACATACCTCGGTATCTAAGGCAGAGCCATCAGTGATACAGCGCAGTATCGCGGCTCAACTCTTGCTCATGCGATAGGGCAGAGGCGACGCCAATAGGGAGACTACGTATAATTTAGTACGCCCGCAACCTGCCTATCTCCGCATGACATACTAGAAGAAGCCTTTGACCTAAAGGTAGGAGATACAGGACGACAAACGAGGTAGAGCAATATACGGGTCGCTGTATTTCAAGCACCTCACCTCATCTAAGCCTCGATATACATCGTTTTCTTTTTCTTTTTTCTATTTACAGATATATCCGGGCTTATAGATATATCCGTACGAAGCTGACGAGACGACTATCCCGTCGGATACTGAGCTTCCCGTAGGAAGTGCTTAGTGTCAGCTGATTATAACGAGTTGGCTAGCGCAGGCGACCGTCGAGACACGCGGAATTGAAGCCGGACGTCTTCCTTATACAGAGCCTCAGTGCAAATTCCCGGCTCCCCGAGTGGCTGTTGCTGGTCTAAACCGGTGTTACCGCTGCTTGGGTTGGGTGTACTATGGCTACTCGCATATCATTGGTGCTTCGCGATGTTTAAGTTGACTATGTCTTCGGCCTTCGGCGATATACAGACCATTTAATTGTGCACGTATTCAACCGCCAATGTCTATCTTCGCCTAGTCGATGATATATAACTTGCACACATAAGCTACAGCGGCCTTTATTTTGCTAATACATGACCGACACCTACGCAAGCAAAATTCAGTTAATAAACTAGCCACAGTGAAATAGAAACAGGAGCCTCCCCCAAGACGCGGAGAGCAGATCGACAACATCTCATGCCGCGTTGAACATCATAGTCGAGCCTGTCTCTTACTAAACATGAGCCGTTGCTGACGAAAGCTAAAAATAAGAAGCTCCCTAAGCCAGATTAGACAGCTGTCTAGCGGTCCCCTGTCCGACGCGCGATTCAATACCCGAAGTCGTCGCGAGGCATTGACGAATCACGACCGCCATAATTCCAATAGAGGGCTACGGATGGGCATGGGGTTGCGTTCGGATACTTCGAGTGCCGGGAGAACCTACCTTGCCCACCTTCCATTTAGACGGGAACCTTAGGTAACTTACGGCACTGCATCCCTCTACGCTGCACAGCCCCTGAAACCGGCTGCGACCCAGCCATCCGGTCTTGGCAGCCCGCGGGGGAGAGAGAGGGAAGAGCTGTCGTCAGCCATCGCCATCTAGATACTCCCAATTTGCAAGTCTCGACGGGATGCTAGTTTCTTGGAATCTTTAGGTCGAGTGTGGGATTGCCAGATGTATACCGGGTGCGTGACAATTGGATCGACGATCTCTGCATGCATAGCCATCCCGTCTAAGACGACCAACGTCATTGGCAGCTCTCTGATATACATACATACGTAGACACCGAGGCTTTGGTCCTTTAGTCCAAGACGCTATGCACGGTAAGTGTCGCCGTCCGACTCATGGTGGTACACCCAAGTTGCCAAGATGATACATGTATGTAGGAGTACCTACTTGTGGTACAGTAAGTTAGATTGATCTAAGCTGGAGAGGTCGGGCGTAGATCAACATACGGCATCAGCATATACACGAGCCGTGGTAAGACCGAAACCCAGGAATCTCTCGAATACCTTCCTCTTTGCTGTAATCCGCATATAGAAAAGAGAGGCAGTAGTCCACTGTACTGATATATATATTCTTATCTTCGCTACCGGGCGCCCCCCCTCTCCTGTTATGAGCATATGCCGATTCTCACTCACACCTTCCTATATCAGTGCTGAGAGGACAAAGCGGAATTTGACTTTCGCAAAGCACGGTTTCGAAGTTTAAAGTAGGATAAGGGTTCAACACTAAAAACTGCATAGCCTACATTCACACCAGCAGATTACATTGCCAAGGCGTCTGAGGGGGAGGAGAGCGAAGGGGGTCATAACACTTAACATATCCACCGACGCACAACTCGAGGCGGCCACGTTGAAACTCTACGTCTGCGTCTTCCATCCCGCGAAGACAAAATCCAAATAGGGAACTCACTGTATAGGCAACCGTTTTTGCACATATCACAGGTGCTTAACACGATAGTCGTAAATAGGCATTCGAGATGATCACTACATACCTGGCCTCCGCGGCGTTGTGTAAGTATCAGAGCGACCGAATTTCCTTGATATAAGGAACTTACAAGGTTATGAAGAGATGGTATTGCTAACACCTCTCGCAGCCGCGCTGGCCTACAGCACCCTCGCCTCTGCGGAACCAGTGCAATACTGTCCCGTCGAGGACATATGTTACCAAGTAGCCGTCCCATCATCCTCCGCCTCCTCCGATAGCGGGAACATCTACCTGCAACTGCGGGCGCCGACCTCGTACTCATGGGTAGCCTTCGGGACGGGCTCAGCCATGGCGGACTCGAACATCTTCGTCATGTACCAGGACGGGGCGGGCAACGTGACGGTCTCCCCGCGCACGGGTAGGGGACACACGATGCCGCGGTTCAACTCGATGACGCAGCTCGAGCTCCTCGAGGGCAGCGGCCTGGCCAACGGCAACGAAACCATGATCGCCAACGTGCGGTGCGGCAACTGCGGATCCTGGGCCGGCGGCTCCATGAGCCTCGCCAGCAGCGGCTCGGACTGGATCGCGGCGTGGAAGGAGGGCAGCGCCATAGACAGCAAGCAGACGGACGCGGCGATCCAGTACCACACCGCCCACGACCAGTGGACGTTCGACCTGACGCAGGGCACCGTGGCCGACGATGCGAATCCGTACGTGGGCGTGCGGCAGTTCGATAACAACAATAGGGGTGTAGGCCGCGGCAGCTTCGCCGACCCACGGACTTTGATCCTGGGTCACGGCATCATCATGGCAGTCGTGATGGTTATCATGTACCCCCTGGGCTCGGCGCTCATGCCGTTGTTCGGGAAGTGGATCCTCCACGCCTCCTGGCAGTTCCTCGCGTTCCTGCTGATGTGGGCTGGCTTTGGGCTGGGTATTGTTGCTTCCCAGCGCATTCGACTCGTAAGTCTAACACATCGTACTTCCTTACCAGTTGAGCGAATACCGTTGGAAAAGAAGTAAACTGATAGACGTGAATAAACAGGACTTCAACTCAACACACACCATCCTCGGCACGGTCGTAGTCTGCTTGATGGTCGTCCAGCCCGTTCTAGGTTGGGTACATCATCAATACTTCGTGAAGCATCAACGGCGGGGCCTCGTGTCGCACGCTCACATCTGGTACGGCCGGGCCTTGCTGGTCATGGGCGTGGTGAACGGCGGGCTAGGTCTTCAACTCGCGGATGCTTCCAGGACGTTCTTCGTTGTTTACGAGGTTCTTGCTGCCATCATCTTCGCCATCTACATTGCTTCTGCTGTGTTTGGCGAGTTGCGACGCACTCGGCGTAGTTGGCAGCCGAAAAATTTCTAAGCTGGGGCTTGGTGATGGGAAGCGGTTCTAACGATATTGAAATGCTTGAATTCTTGGTGTTTGGATATAGGGCCGGGGGCTTATGGGTAGGGTACACATATGAATGGACAGTCCTTTCTAGTTAACGTTCAATTAATTTGATCAATGAAAGTCAGTGTTATCAATGGTTCTTGGGAACTTCTACAAGAGCTTGATGAGATACTTGCCGGATAGAAGCGAATTCGTTTTGCAAGGTACTAACCGCTAAGGAATAGGTCTGCGAGGTATTGAGAGGCAGCACATACAAGCCATACGTAACTGTCTAAATCTCCTATTGGGTAATCGACAGATGCTAAGCGTAGGAGCCTTCGTGAAGATACAATTCCCATCATCTGCTTCGTCGACATATCCTAGGGTCCAGGAATAATGAAATGACGTAAACGGCATACGAACTCGACTTCCTACGCCGTCCTTCCTTTCAATGGTCCAGTGTCAGGCTGATAGGAGGATAGCCTAACCGTAAAGATGTTTCGCATGATTGCTAATTTTGTGGTCGACTAGAATGTTCATTGAGGTACGGAAATAGGTGAGCGCGCATTGTCTGTCCGATGAGGTCACCAACGTAGCACAGTATGCATACTGTTAACAGCTTATCTTGAGGCTAAAGAGCTACACGGTCACGTGAATTCTCGGAACACCGCTACTCCACCCTAGCAACTGCGGCGCTAAGAATTGAAGGAAGGAAGGCGGCAAAAGGAAAAACCTCAAATCGCAACCTTCACGAAGATCAACGCAACGTCCTGCACCACCGACTCTACCATCTCACACACTTGTCAATTGAGCATCACCACAGACAGACACCATGCTCGTACAATTGAGAGGCAAGGTAAGGGCAATCCCGCAGCGTTGTGATAGTGTTTAGGTAACTGGGGAATATCGGAAAATGGTGCTGACTCGGCTTTTTCTTCCCACTCAGACTGCTCGATCGGCCGCTTCGGCCATCGCCCGCGTTTCCAGAGTAAACGCCGCCAGAACATTTATTGCTCCTACTGTTTCGCGACGAGGTAAGGCTCGAGATTTTCTTATCATATTCTTATAAATGATCAGGTGGATTGGGAGGGCAATTGAGACATGCGATTGGACCGTACGGCCGAGCTTGGAGGCGGTGGGGGAGCCTATGAAGTGTTGGAAGGATATATCTAGGTGAAAGTCCACTTCACCACTCAACATATGGCTTCGAAAACCCCCGAGAACTACGCACTGGACAGCGTTCACGGCATCCAAGTCTTCCGGATACATAGTTCCGTCGATCTCTGCGCTATTCTACACATACACAGCTCAGACATTTATACTAACGCATACCAACAGCCGACTTCGTACAAGAGCTCTACCTCAAGGAACTCAAAGCCTACAAGCCCACACCCATCAAGGACTCCGACGCCGCCGGCCAGGTCCAAACCTTCAACGTGCCCAAGACCCCCAAGTCCCCCGAGGAAGCCGACCTGGCCAGCAGTCTAAAGGAGTACGAAAGCATGGCCGTTGAGGTCGAGGGCAACGAGGGTGCCACTTCGGCCGGCTCGACGCCCGCGGCCGTCGAGGACTGGCTTGTTGAGGAGGAAGAGGACGAGCCTGCCCACCACTAGATGATTGATTAGGTAGAATTACGAGGTCATAAAGAAAAGTTATAGAGGGGAGGCGAGGGGAGGGGCGGAGAGGAGAATGAGAAGAGAAGACACCTGAGGCGTATGCCACCCGTCTGAAGGAGAAGGAGGTGAAGGTGGAGTAATCCAATAACCTGTACATTTATTCCTAGGATCGCCGTCGTTGAATCACAAAAGATCCTTCGTTCCCAAAGATTGCCAGCTACTTCTCTTCCGTGCTCCCTGGTATGAACCGCAAGTATGCTCTCAGAGTTCAGTACCTAGTGCCGGATATATTCTAACTTCTCAGAGAGTTACTCCTCATTAGTCTCAGCGTCATATACCTTGGAGTCAACCCCTATCACCCTCAACCTCCTCCAAGGGGCAAGCACGGTCACTATCGCACATTGCTCAGGCAGTAAGCTAGCAATGTCAGTAGGAAGTTCCAACATCGGAAGATATCAAGGTCGTCCTACTGGGGTTTCAGTAGGCTTCCGGAGGCGACCTTGTAATCGAAAGGACGAAGCCCACCTTCGAGCAGACTCATACCACCTTCTGCCGCTGCCCAAATTTACACGGTCGACGAACTGGGCGGCATCCGGCTACTTAACGCATGCGCTCCCTATATCTCTCTACGAGAAGATCCAGCCATACTCGAGAGTGCTCACCTGCGAGTTTCTTTGAACTTTGACGCTGGACGAGCAGGATATTCAATGTGGCCTCATTACCAACTCCTACCAATATAATCGAGCCAGCTGTAAGGTAGATATATGTTGAGAATCCTTCTATCGCCCTATATCAGCAACTACCTATCAGAAATCATCAGCAAGCGATTGGAAGTCCACGTTAACAAGACCGCGTATATATATCCCTTAGCTAGCTAGATACCTACCTCTCTAAGGTAGGTTACGCAAGACTCAACATCTCGCTACCCACCATCGTCACCAATAAAACACATAATTCCGCACACACTTCCCAAGACCCCAAAACAAACACACCAGCATAAACACCAAAGACCCCGTAGACTAATAAGCACCGCACCAGGGCCCCGGGGTGCCAAGATCAATACACCCAAACCCCAGCGCGGCTGACGAGATACACAACCCAGCACAGAGTGTGACCGCAGTCTCTCTATTACCACGTTACACCGACCCTACCTATCTACCTACCTAACATATCTCTCTCTACATACAGGGAAACGCACGTAAGCACACCACTCTGACACATCTCCTCGCGACATTCTACTCTCCGACACGCATCATCCGCCGCTTACCTATCTTTCTCTCTTCCTCCCCGACCCTGCTGACCTCACCGTCCCCCTTGTGTTGACATGTAAGCGGGTAGTATTAAGTACCTACCTACCTACCTACCTCATAGATACCTAGTATACAAGTATGATATATCCGCAATATAAGTACCTATATACACAACGCAAAAACGCCACAGCAATGGAAAGTAGGCAGTCTCTATGACTTTAATATACCACTTACCACTCAAATCACCATCTCACCTATGGGAGATTATCTCATCCCACAGTTCCATCCGGGCCAGCATCTTCAGTCTTCCCTGCGCATGAACGCCATTGCCACTATCAGCCATCCACTTAAGGCTGACCAACTTCAGCTCTCCTCAGGGGCGGGAAAGGCAAAGAATCGCTACTCGATTTGGAAAAGGGGGAGAAGGCAAGGAGACCGCTTAGTGGCACAACGAGTCTAATCTTACGTGTGTTGCCCTCGACGCATGTAAATGGAGCTGTTCCAGAAGTAGGTAGTCATAAAAGGGGCGACGTGCTCTCGGTACCACAAACTACATTCTTCCGGCTACCTCTGTATTACGTATATGTGTATGAGTCTAATAACGGTGTTCTACGCGAGCAAGTCACATTCAATGGTATCCTCATATTATAGCAACCAGGATGATTTTATTTAACTTTTTGTTCCTTATTTCTCATTAGGAGGCAAGTTTCATGACAGTACATCATGTACCCGCGTACGATTAATCGAATGTCAATCCCCCGCCTTCTGAGCTCACTCGCGGAAAAGAAAGCCCGTATAGAGCAGCAGCACAAGCACCTGGAATCCAAGCGAATCGATAGATGATTGCAAGAGGACCCAGTGAGATCAAATGCCAGCTCCATTCACTCGCCTTCAGTATCAGCATCAACTACTACCTGCCACCTATCATACCGCACAACCTAGCAAGGACTATCAATCTGCTTGAATGTGGTTGCGAATGGGTGCTCTGGCTCAGAGACCAAAGCTGCTCATCAATGGTAAACGCTTCGCTATCAGAAGTCCGCGCAAGAATTCCAAACTGGAACAACAAAGGGGCAGCATCGTGTGATCTGAACTGGTCCTTCGTCACCTGAATGGGTAATTTGGTTTGATATTTCCGAAAAGGTTTCCCGTGGCCTCGTGTACGTATGTGTCATGATTCCAGACTATTTGCAACTACCGAACGCCCAACCACCTCGCAGTGACTTAACCCCGGGCAACCGTCACCTTATGCAATATGCCGCCCTATGAATGATGACATGGACAGAATTTTAAGAGTAATTGTCGAAATCGAATGCAGAGAACGAGCGAGTAGGTTCATCCTCATGTTGCAAGACGCCGGAAACAAAGGAAAGAAACCTGTTTGTCATATGTCAAATTGGGATTGGCCAAACGGCTCCTCCTGGTTACCGGTCTTAACGATACCACTCATCCTGTTGGCCTTCCGCATATCAACGTCTTCGAGATCATCCCAGTCATTATCTCGGCGATCTGCGTCGTCCATCTCCTCATCAGCGTATCTTCCTTTCATGTGGTCGTCTAATGAGCTCTCATCGACAAACGTGAACCCTTGGAAATTTGCTTGAGTAGTTGGGGATAGCGGTGTCGATGTGGCAAACCCAGTGGCCAACTGCTGAGCGCGTTCGTTCAGCGATCCGTTCGTATTCAAGGCGTTGGTGAATTCCGGATCGAAATATGAGACATCAGTCTCAGACTTCAACTTCGGCTTGAAAGGCGGTGTGATGAGCTTCTTGGCTAAGAGATCCCAGTTCACATCCGCGAAGAACGGGTGGCGCTTCAGCTCCTCCGCATCATCGGTAGCGCCAAGACGGTGTTTCGGGTTCCTGTTAAGAAGACCTTTCACGAAGTTCCTACCTTCCTGCGAAAGTGTGTCGCGTGGGAACCGAACCTTGCCGAAAGCAATGTTTTTGTACATCTGCTGCGTATCTTCGGCGTAGAAAGGGCTCCATCCGCAACACATCTCGAAGACTAAGACGCCGAGTGACCAAAAGTCCACCATCTTCGTGTAGCCAGCTTCGTCAAGCAATACCTCCGGGGCTAAATACTCTGTGGTTCCGCAAAACGTATTGGTCGTGTCATTTTGTGTCAAGTTTGCCTTGGACAAGCCGAAATCGCAAAGGGCTATGTGGCCATTTGCGTCCAGTAGGATATTCTCGGGCTTCAGGTCGCGGTAGACAATGTCGTTCTTGTGAAGATGCTCGATGGCGAGGATGAGTTCTGCAATGTAGAACTTGGCTCGCTTCTCATCGAAACGTCCCTCCTTCTGTAGATGCCAGAAAAGCTCACCACCGGACATATAATCCGTGACGAGAAACAGGTCATTCTGAGTCTGAAAGGAGAACTTCAAGCCGACGATGAAGGGCGACTCCGACATGGCTGTGCGCACGAGAATGTTTCGCTCTCCTACTGTGTGGGCCACCTCTTTCTTCTGGACAATGACTTTCTTGGACAATACCTTCATGGCATATATTCGACCGGTATCCTTCTTTCGCACTTGGTAAACTTGACCAAACGTGCCCTTCCCAATTAAACGTAGGATCTGGAAATCGTCCGGTCCGTAGTGTCTCTTTTCTGTTTTCTGATAAATCGCCTCGACGAATATTTCGCCGGTGGGAGTCTTCTCGGGTGTCGTGTCGGCGTTTCCTCTTAACGGGAACCAGCCTCGTACAGGCTCATCCTTTCCGGGGATAATCGCTTGGAAATCGACGTGGCCCAGGAATTCTTCTCCTTGCGTGCCATGGTCGTAAACGGAAATATCCACTAGCATGTCTGAATCAACAACATCACTACCAAAGTTAGTCGATGTGTCCACGGGACCCAATCGATCTACGATACTCACAATACGGCTTCAGCATCCCACTTAGGGCTGGTGAAGGATCTTCGAGGGCGATTGCGAAAGGTATTGTAGTCGGAGATGCTAGTGTTGCTACTCTGGCGACTACGCATAGGTATTGCCATGGCGCGGCCAGGATCACTGCCTTGGCGTTGTATGGGAAGGCCGCCCATGGGAGCCGGCGGGGCTGGCGACTCTTCTTCATCTTCAAACGTGCGCGGTCCATGTGAGATCAACTCACTCCTCTGGAACACGGCAACAACGTATGGGTCACGGCTCTTTCGGAGCCCTCTCGCCTCTAGGATCTTGATAGTGAGTTTGCCCCTCTGAGGCGGCGCTTGCGCGCCACCGCTGCTGCCGCCGCCACTTGAGGAAGAGGAGGAGACTGGTGTCTGCCTGCCGCCCGTGTCTGTGCCATCCCCACTAAGCTTTGAGGGTGATCTTTCCTCAGTCTGTGACGAATGGGTAGCCGAGAGCGTTCTGGTGGGCGTCGACGGACCGCTCTTTTTCGATCCAACATCTGTTAGCTTCTTGAGTCGATCAATCGATGCGGACTGAGACAAAAAATTGCTAGCATCGCCTGCAAGGGGTTGGGTGTCCGAGGGAGAACTTGATGTGGTTGCAGAGGCATGGTCGGTAGGAATGGAAAGATGGCTCGCGAGAACGCCAGATGGGGTGACAATGCTCGTAAGGGGAGATGCAAGGGTAGCCCTCCGAACTTTGAGCTGTGAGATATCCGAGACGCTCTTGGCGTTCAGAGAAGATCGATTCGATTGGCCGCTTGTGGCCGTGTCCGAATCACCACTCGCATCAGACAACTTCACTCCTCTTTCCGACGGTGTTTGTGAACAAGGAGGCGTGGGGTAGGGATGGATATCGGAAGCTGATTGCTGCGAGGATCGTTCTCTTGCGAGAGGTTCTATCCTCTCATGTGGAAGGAGGGGTGAAGTGTCTGGGCTGGCGTCCTTGCTGCTCAAATCCGATTCTGGAGTCGGCAGTTGTTGAGGAATTGTATCCGCTTCCTTCTCTTCCTGGGGAGAGGCAAGGTGTGTCGTCTCAGTCTCTGGTGCTCGGGAGGCAGAGGTGGAACCAAGGAAATAAGGTAGAGAGGTGGAACGAACCTGGCCAAAGTAACTCATAATACCCGGCAGTCGTTTGTCGTGAAGATCAGGCTGAGGCGTGGCAACGCCGGATCGAGGAGTGTCATAACCAATCTGGTCATTGCCATCATCCTCGGTGTTCGACGTCCTGCTTGGCATGTTAATGGCGATCATCTTTGACAGCGAGACGAGGAACCAAGAGGTTCTTCGAGTAGGACTGGAATCAACTAGGAAAGGGAATTGGCTCGGTAGCTAATAGAAGGATATATCAAGAAGATGTGGGTGTCATTGAAGGGAAGGGAAATTCAAGGGGGGTTCTCGAAGAGAGGACATTTCGTAGCAGGGCATGTCCAATAAGCGTATCCGCAAAGGAACATTATCCCAGGGTCCCGCAACGTATCCAGGTTCCCACGGATGCGAGAAGGTAGGCGAGGCGGAAGACGGGAGGGCAGGTGGTAGAAGAAGGAAAATTTCACGACCATTTCGTCCAGCCGAAGCCCATGTAGTTTTCGTACCGACCGCCCTTGATACTCTCCCCATGACACTCGCCATGTGGTAACCTAGAGGGAGGGTTGAAGTGGGGGCGGAAGGGGTGCGTTGGAGATGGGATCGACGCCGAGGTGGGGTGAGTGCAGAGAAGATGAGAAACAGGCCAGCAGGGAAGAGCAGGGAAAGTGACATAGTGACTTGGTGGTATAGTGGCATAGTGGCATTGGGCTCCTCTCCGAATCTTTGCAACTGGCGAGTTAGGAGTCAGGCCTCAATATGACAATAATCATAAGCCTCGTCCAGACCCCGCGCTCTCGCATTCGCCGCAATACGGAGCTGGCCCAAGTAATATGGGACCTGTTCGTTGCGATCATCGGTGGCCAGCCACGAGTGTACAACACAGATAAGCCAGGAACCTCTGATTAAAAATAGGTGTTGGATGTATACATCTCGTAACGTATTCGCGGGGCGAGGGCCGAATGGCTGACTTGTTCGTAACGGGAGGTGTCTCTGATCGAATCCTCATTCGTGCTGGTCCAGCTGGTACCGATCACGAACTTGGCACGACCTTGGATCGCACGGTGGTGGCTCAGGGAAGAAACTCAAAGAGAGCAAGGACCCTGACTGAGTACAGCCGCCGGCGGCGACGATTCATCAAGCACCGGCCCCATTGCGGTCGAGGTTGGTAGCAAATAACCAGGGTCCAAGGTCCAACTTTGGAACTTCCTTAGGCAGTGGTCCGTAATCCGAGGGCGGATACTGGCTAAACGGGAAAGAGCACCTTGTAGGGGAGCTCGAAAGGGTCGCGGCTTGCGAAATGGCGGAAGACGTGACGTGCGGGAAATAGGAGAAATAGGTAAGGGATAATCATCTCTTGAGTGAATACATCGATTGAGTGATCATGATAGGATATGGGCATAATGGAGGAGAGAGGGTATATGGGAATGGGGGGTTCGGAACTTGCGAGCTGGAGAAAATAGACGGGAACATTGGGAACTTCTCTCCCTTCTCATTTACTTACTTTGACATCATCGCCTGTGTTGCCCGCCGTAGCAGGTCGAATCCTCCCTCCGAACCTGACATGATGATGGACCAAAGGTGAGTTGATCTCTCACTCAATGCCAGGTTCCTGTCCAAGCGGGTTCTAAACTCTGTCGTGAGCCGCCAGCAGCTGGTAGATGGCAGGTGCGCGTAGCGGTTTCTGGGTACCGATTTGATGTGGTATGGAGGTTAAAAAAATAATTACCAGATAACCTCGTTTGGTTGGAGAAGATGTGAGGTTTGACGTGAACGTGGGGGTTTGAGGAAAAAAGAGGACGGAAGTAAATTGATTTGCGTGAGGGGAAGTATTTTTCTGGCGTCAGTTTGGTTTTTGGTAAAATGATGTCTACGGGAGCAGGGTGGTGGTGAAGGAGACGTTGCGGTTGATGTGTGTGTGTGTCTCGCTGCTGAAAAAGGCGGGCTTCTGATTTGAGCCTGATCCAATGGGCCTTGATGGGTCTAGTGGATAGTGGATAAGTCGATAGTGGATAGTGGATACGGTAGGTAGTGGATGGACCTTATGGGGGCACTGGTTAGAGCGCTTGAAGGGCAGGAAGGGTGCTGAAATCCCAGAAGTGGGAGCTTCCCAGGTTGGGGAGCTAAATCTTCAATCGGGACAGGCTACTGAAAAGGCCCGGGAACGCCTAGTGGCTGGCCTGTTTTGGCTAAGGGGCCCCCCGCCAGCGCCGGCACAGCGTAAGACGGTATAAGGCGCGTACCGAAGCATACAAAATAGGGAAGAGAGATACTTACGGCTACTTGCTCGACTCTACAAGAGGGTCTCAACGGCGGGGTTCTCCTTCTCGTGTACGCATTCAATAGGTGAGGTAATTCACTTATTCCTCCTTTCGCCCTCAGGGTCAAGGTCAGGGTCCAAGGACCAGCTGAGGATCTACGGGAGCTGTACTGTACGTGGCAACAATTAGAACCTTGGGTATGTGCAATCAATTGGGTGCGTTCATGTATATAGCTGGCTTTATTTTTCGATGGTCGTATGTACGTACACGTATGTTACTGTCTGCAACGGAGATATAGAGGGATGGGAAACCTCGTACATCTGAGTACATACGTGTGGGATGTGGAATTAGGTAGTCTGTATGTGATGGGATAGCACCCCACCTGATGTATGTAGAAATATGTAGTTGCTTGAACTCAGCTCTCCAGTATAATACCGATACATACCTAAGACAACGAGATCAGCCGACCATCACAAGTTGATGTCCTGATGTTTTGATTCGGTGTGCCGTCTTGGAGAATCCGGCGAGCTTCGGGCACTTCGCTATGCCTTCTCCGATGTTGGTCTTCTAGAAGATCTGGGACTCTAGGACTGTGACTGTGCTGTGTGATTTGGTACCGCGCCGAACCTAGCACGGAATGCCTGATGGGGAAGGCGATCGTAGCTGGGTACAGCTAGCCGGCTGTGTCGATTGAGATCTATGTCGCAATTTCTGAAACTAGTCGCCAAGTGATGGCGTGTCGGCGCCGACTATGGGGGGGAGGGATCGGGGAATTAGCTATTACAAAGGTATGATGAATTAGCTCGAATTGCAGTCCTCAACCAGACGGGATTGTCGCTGATTCCAAATTACGACAGATGAACAGTCAGGTCGGCGAAATTTCAGATTTGCTGGCTAGGGGTCGAGAGGTGGAGAATGATTCTAAGCAGGGCCCTCGTCGACGAATATTCGCCGGAGCGGGCAGAACTCGTTTTGTGATCTGAGACTGTTGATCTATATATCTTCGTACGATACCATATTGCGCTTATTGCGTTTAGAACAGGTTTCCGGGTTTCATATTGCAACGCTACTAGCACTAGCAAGCGAGCGGCAGGATCCGGGAGGATTTGACACTTGACGATTCGATGACATGACATGCGAATAACGAAAGTCTACGAAACCCTTGTTACCGTCATTGGCCCTATTACCTAAGACGGCCATGCCATGGTCCCCTTTTGGAGTACATGACTAAAACTTCTAGAAGTCTCGAAGAGCGGTGACGAGGCTATTTCTTCACATCGAATACCATAAGCCCCGAAATAAACATACGCGGCAATCCTTTCTCATGTACGCAGACAGTTGGATTGCATGCCGTTACAGCAGCAACGAATATCCCCTCCACGAGGTGGGTACCACCTGATAGGATATCCGTGGTTCCTGAAATGGCGGCGGTGTCTACCACCAGTACTAATTCAGAACGCTAATGTTTGCCATTGATAAAATCCCTGTGTATCATATCTCATATCGGTGGGCAGCTGAAATCCTGACCGCAACGAGCCAGGTGTGAGCAAAGCAAGACAGATCCTGCTAACGCCGGGAATAGCATCAGATTATCTTCTCTTGCCGCGAAGTTGCCTCCTCCTCATTCTCTTTTGCAGTGGCCACCAACAATCTAAAAAGTAAGCGAGAACCCCCCCAACGATTGCTGCTATTGGCCCGCAGAAGTACACACTATTAAGCCTTAATGAGATGAAGTCAAGTTTGATTAGTGTCCCGTTTATGGTTTCCGTGTACTAAACATCACGTTGGATGATCTAAACTTTGCCTTCAATACAACGGTGCCGCTTACATTTAGTGCAATGACGAGACAGCAGGTCATAACAGGTAATCATCGATGCTGGTCCTCTTCGACTGCAACTCTGGGCTTCTCGACACTTAAGCGATATAGGTGCTCGTGTTACTTGGTTAGGAGAAGTCAAGTCAACCGTTGGTGTGTTGGGAGCGGAGATGCATCTCGTTGCTGACCGAGTAGCTGATTTTCATGGACATTATTTGCCAATTACTAACAAGCATATCATTTCCGTGGGCCCCCGCAGTGTGTGACAAGACGACAACCTGTGTTTCCATGCATGTATTAGCATGTGCGTTGTGTCATGTCTTACAGTATATGTCTGTATGGCGTCCTTGTATGCCCGTAGCTGAAAAGGACCTCTTGGGATACCGATAGATGCACCCGAACTGTTACACACTCATGCACGCAAGCTACTTGATCTCAAACGAAGAACCAGATGCGGGATGGGCGGGATGCGAAGTCTGCGCGCTGCGAGTCATGAGATTGTCCTCTTCGGACCCAGCACCGCCTCCTACATATATCCGGGGTTTCATTGCGATGCAGACAACCAACTCTCCTGTAGGTATGTGGTACTGCACATAACCAGCTCTGCCAGCCAAGCTGGCCAGACATCAGATCGTGCGACCTGACTCTGCCTTGTCCGGCAACGCAAGAATGATATTATAATTAGGTGGTGGAAGCTTAGCAAATCCAAGAGGTCGGGTGCCAAGGCGTTGAGCTTCCCATTTACGGATATCCGAATTCTGCATGCCCTCCATTGGAAAATTTCCTCTTCTTTTTTCTTTACCAGTCATGCTGGTGACAAAATGGTTTGTATACCTTCGTGCCTGTCTCCACAAAACAGTATATAAATTATTTTCTCAACCACTTGCCAGTATAGTTCTCCGTTACCTTGCATCCACGCGACTCTTGCATGTCCTTTGTCCTTAGGAATACCTTAGATAGCAAAGCCCTGAGCTGGGATTCGTTCTCCCCTTGACCTTGAGAGCTACCGAAAGTCCCACCAGTCCATCCCGAACCGACGGATCGAGAACCCCAACCCGCACGGCCCCATCCCCGTTTCGTTTCTTCCATCGCTCCGGGGGGCGAAAACCAGAAGAAAAAAAAACTTCACTTGCCTCCGAGGGCGTAGATATGGATGGTCAACAGTAAGCACCGCTGGATGCTACTTGGATTACTGATTTAAGCCTTTCGGAAATTATCAGGCAGAATAGAGAGAGAGGCGCAGACACACAAGGAGAGAAGATAGACATCCGAACCCTTGTCGCCATGTGGTAACTGGGCACACCCACCACCAAGATCAACGGACGGCGCAGTCCCGTTTCTAGTTCTAGGGCAGAGACGGGGAGATCGGGTATCGGGTCCATCCCCGCCAAAAGCTTGTCGGCCAGGTAAGGTTGTTGGAGATGTAGTCGACATACCCTGCTTCGGCAGCTACCGCACGCGTCCTGGTGGATGTGTAAGGATTTGGAGAGAGTCCCGAATCGGAAGTCTAGAACTCGATTAGTATATAGGATCGTATTCATGGGCTTATCTAGTTTGCGATCGCTACCAACCATATAGATATCGCTTGTTTCCGTATCTTCCCCTTAAGGATTACCTCAGATCTCCCCATACTACTTCCTAGTGCACATATGGCATGCAGAGTATGTGCCCTTCTCTTTTGTCGTTTTGTATACGCAATCCTTTCCTTGCGCAATGCCGAATCCACGTCGGCTCGCCTACGTATTCGCTGGCTACGTGTACGAAATTTGAAACCTACCTAGGGAGGTAGCACGTATAATGTCCCTACAACGGCGACCCTACACATTGACTGATGGTAGCATCTTCTCGATTAATGCATGCCTTCTGAAATACTCGGTGACGCAGGCAACCAGCTCGTACGGTACGTAGGTACGGCCAGATCACTTGCTGCTCACTGTCCAATGTGTCCCCAGGAACGTATTCAGAGGTGAAGAGATGGATTTACTACCACACCAGGGGTGGCACCAGTGCAGGAATCCAACCATCGATAACGCTTCGGTAACTAAAGCTTGGCTACCTACATAACTACCTACCTACCTAACTACACGAACGATAGTTGGCCAGGAGCTCGCAACGCAGGTCG